>CM056193.1:147919371-149119371 GCA_029692085.1 Gymnothorax javanicus
CGGCCATGGCCCAGTTTAAGCTTTCTGCCAGAGGTGGTCAGGCTTTCATTTCATTTCATTGATCGAATCTATGATACCACAAATCCTAACACGCTGTCGAATGCCTTTGGAGGAAAGCAGCCCCACAACAAAGATCAACCATCACGCTTCTCAATAAGCATGAGGTACTTCACAGTTGGCTATGTTTTCATGCTGAACCCACTGTAGGTGTTTATTGTCAAAGAGCTCCATTTTGCTGTCATTTGACCATTAAATGCGGTCACAATGGAAGTTCCAATATTGTTTGGAAAAATGTAGGCATAAGAGTTTGTTTTTGATGACAGAGACTTTGTCTACCAGCTCTTTAAATGTCTTGTAGCTGTGTAGATGCCATCTGATTGTAGTTTTGGACACTTTCTGACCCCAAGACACAATCTGGGCATTTTTCCAACTGTGATCTATGAAATTGCTTTTCCCACTTAAAAATCTGCTATGAAGATGATGGTTTAACATCGCCATGTGCTTTCATTTTCCTACTTATTGCCCTGATGGTCAAATAAGGGCATTTTCAACTTTTAACTTATTTTCTTCTTGCCATTTCCACATTTCTGTATTCCTTTTTCTTAGTCATGAATGGCCAAGATAAATTAGCCTCTCACCCCAGGAAATCAGGAAGTCATTGGTGACCATTGAAGTTTTCCTTATCATTATGGTGAACTCAAAAAAAGTGAAAGAATGAATGGGAATATACACCTAATAGACTTTTCTCATATTTTTCCTGGGTTGCTGGAGAAATACTGCGCCCATGTTTTTGGAAAAATATTTAAAAACAAGGCTGCATTTTTCCCCATAAATCCTACACTTTAAATTTAAGGTTGGATTTCTGAAAATATTTTGGATAATGCATTGGAAGGATTAATATAAACCACATGCTTTCATAGCCTTTTCAGTTAAAATGAACCAAGAGTGCCAATATTAGTGGAGGCACTGCATTTATGCCCAGACATCAGAGAAGTAAAGTCTAAGTTACTTCTGACACAAAACATTGGCTTCACTTCAAGGATACTGGACTGCTTCATCAGCTAAGGTAGCACAGCAGTATATATACTTGGCATCCTATTGGTACAACCAGGTACTGTACCATGCATGTGCCCTTCTACAAGGTACACATCTGATCCAAAGTTTTAGAACACCCCAATTTTTCCAGTTTTTCATTGAAAATTATGCAGTTTAATGTCTCATTGTACTCTGGAATAAAAGCATAGACATGATAGAACAAATAAACAATTGAAGTTAAAAAAGAAATCATGGAATCAATTTATAAACCAAAATGTATTCTAAACTTTTGACTCAAAGTAGCCACCTTTGGCAGATATAATGGCTGAACACACTTGTGGCATTCTTTCTACAATGGAAATCAAATATTCTTCAGAAAGTTCTTCCCAACTCTGTTGCAGAAGTTCCCATAAATGTGTGGCACTTGTAGGTTGCTTAGCTTTCAGTCTTCTGTCCAGTTCATCCCAAACCATCTCGATGGGGTTTAAGTCTGGAGACTGTGCAGGCCACTCCATGTTTTCAAGCTTACCATCTTGTTCTTTTTTCCTAATGCAGTTCTGGCAGAGCTTGGACTTATGTTTTGGGTCATTATCTTGCTGTAAGATGAACTCTTAACCAACAAGGCGCATACCAGAGAATACTGCATGGCGCTACAGAATGCTGTGGTAGCTGTTTTGGTTCAGGGTGCCTTTCACTCTGTACAAGTCACCGACCCTGGATCCAGCAAAACAGCCCCAGACCATCACGCTTCCTCCTCCATGTTTGACAGTTGATGTCACACACTGAGCAACCATCCTTTCACCTACTCGATGGCGTACAAAAAACCTGGGTAACCTTACCTTTTGTTTTAAAACTTCTGGCAGTTCATCACTTAGCCTTGTACCATTTCAAGCTATTCGTTGGACTGGAACTGCATAATTTTCAATAAAAAACTGGAAAACTTGGGGTGTTCTAAAACTTTTGACCGGTAGTGTATAATAGTCAGTAAGTTGACCAGTCAGTCAAAAAGGGATTTTTCCAGGTATTGGGCCGCCTGACTGGAACCACAAGCAATGTAGCACTTTCTAATTCAGAAAAATGAGTCTGGTTTTATTTTATGAAGACATAATACAGTCATCATCATCATCATCATTGTTCGGCTGCCCAGTATGGTCTTTCTACCACTAAATAAAATCTGAAAAGGGTCATATTATGCCCATTTCCCAGTTTAACATTTTCATTTTTGCGGTCCATTCAAAATATTTGTATGCAATATTTTTCATGATCAAAAAGCACTCAGTTAAAGCTGCATAAGCAATGTTTCACTCAGCCTGAAATGGGCTGTTGTGCCTCCTGTCTCTTTAAAGGCCCCTTGCTTTAAAGCACAGTCTCAATCTGTTTGGTTGTCTTATTATTATTATTATTATTATTATTATTATTATTCATCATCATCATCAAACACTGAACAGCAAAACATTTTCAAAATCCTTTCAAACACACAGTTCAAAATATCAACAAGATTAAATCTGTGTGATTAAAGTTCACACGTGCGTTTTGACAGTGCCCATTTAACGTGGAGTGGTGGAATATCAGCTTTCGTCACACTACTATGTTGTAAATTCCAGTTTAAATGAAAGTGAACCAGACAGTTATTATAGACCATGTCTTAAATTGTAATAAACTGGACACAGTAATTTAGATATGGATGCAATGCCAGGCTCGCCAAGTGGGAGGAGTTTAATTGATTCATTCCATCGTTAACAGTTATGATGTTGGCGTAGAATGAGGTGCAAGACAATATTTGCACTGTAAACTGGAGAATTAAAAGCTTACCAGCAGAAAAAGTATGTTAGATATTTCAAGAAGTCTTCAATGACCAGCCCTAAGGGTATGTGAAATGTGAGTGCTACGAAACAATGCAGAAGTTTGACAGCCACAAGGATGGGCAGGTCATTGCAGAACACGTGCCAAATTTTTCCTTTGCTGTGGTTTGCGGATCACCCACGGGCAAGGCAGTAAAATAAACGAACCCCACGGGCCGCAAAAACAGTGACCCACTCATCCTTACAAGCCATTTAAGTACACTGAACTCATCATCATGTGCATGAAATTAATTTCAGATGACTTAAACTTTGTAACAAGGTGCATTATCATGCTAGAAATAGCCATTAAAAGATGGGTTTATTGCAACTATAAAGGGTTCCTGTATGACACGCTGCCATGTGCTTCCAAGGACACTGACTGTTGAGAGAGAGCATTCACCTGCTCCAAAGCTTTCAGTAACTGTCATTATTAGCTGGAAAAGATTGAATTGAACATAACAGGAAGAAAGCAGTGATAACAAATAGGCATTTAGACATAGAATAGGCTATTAAACTGAAGTCTGCTCCACAGAATAGAGTAGGGGGGGGGAGAGAGAGATTTTGATTGTCTGTTTTATAAGTGGGAAGATGCCTTTACAGGATGAATAATTCAGTTAGCTCCTATGAGAGCAAAGTGAAGATATTGATCCCAGAATGGATTCCACAGAAGTGGATTTGTCGAAAATCTACCAAAATCTTCAGGGGCAGCCAGCATTACTAAGGGTCTCACTTGCTAGACAAAGGTATGACACACAGAGATAAATTAAGCCTGTATACAATATTGCTCGAACATACGCATGAAAACTGGCACCCATTCAAAAAATCAGCCCACAAAAAAACGAGACTGAACTGTTTGTTCAAAAGATCAGGGATTATGGCTCTGCAGTTTATCAACTCAGGGTGATTTAATTACCTCCCACGCACCCCAAACCATGCCCAATTACATCATTTGCACTTCATTTACCTCAACTCCTTGACCTTTCAAATAACCATCAACACCCTGACTAATCAAGATAAGTTTTATTTGATCTTTGCGTATGCAGGTCTTCCACAAAGGGACTTCGAAACAGGGCTCCTCTTCAAGTCATCAATAATAGATATGTCTCCTGTCAGTTTCATTGTAAGACCATATCAAAATAGAAGAAACCAAAAGCACCAAATTCACAATCCACATAGGCACAAACAATTAATTTGTTAGCAAGCTACACAGATGGGAACAGAATACAGTGCCGTGAAAAAGTATTTGCCCCCTTCCTGATTTATTTTTTTGCATATTTGTCACACTTAAAAGTTCCAGATCAGCAAATAAATTTTAATATTAGACAAAGACAACCCGAGTAAATACAAAATCCAGTTTTTAAATGAAGATTTAATTTATTAAGGGGAAAAAGTTATCCAACCCTACCTGGCCTGGTGTGAAAAAGTAATTGCCCCCTAAACCTAATAACTGGTTGTGCCACCCTCTGCGACAACAACTGCAATCAAGTGTTTGCGATAACTGGCAATGAGTCTTTCACATTGCTGTGGAGGAATTGTGGCCCACTCTTCTTTGCAGAATGTTTTAATTCATCCACATTGGAGGGTTTTTGAGCATGAACGGCCAGTTTAAGGTCATGCCACAGCATCTCAATTGGATTTAAGTCCAGACTTTGGCAAGCTACTCCAAAACCTTCAGTTTGTTCAGAGGTGGACTTGCTGGTGTGTTTCGGATCATTGTCCTGCTGCATAACCCAAGTGCGCTTGAGCTTGAGGTCACAAACTGATGGTTGGACATTTTCCTTCAGGATTTTCTGGTAGAGAGCAGAATTCATAGTTCCATCAATTACGACAAGTCGTCCAGGTCCTGAAGCACCAAAGCAGCCCCAAACCATCACACTACCACCATCATGTTTGACTTATGGTATGATGTTCTTCTTATGAAATGATATGTTAGTTTTACGCCTGATGTAACGGGATGTGCACCTTCCAAAAAGTTCAACTTTTGTCTCGTCAGTCCACAGAATATTTTCCCAAAAGTCTTGGGATCATCAAGATGTATTTTGGCAAATGTGAGACGAGCCCTTGTTTTCTTTTTGGTCAGCAGTAGTTTTCGCCTTGGAACTCTCCCATGGATGCCATTTTTGCCCAGTCTCTTTCTTATTGTTGAATCATGAACACTGACTTTAATTGAGGCAAGTGAGGCCTGCAGTTCTTTAGATGTTGTTCTGGGTTCTTCTGTGACCTCCTGGATGAGTCCTCGATGCGCTTTTTGAGTAATTCTGGTAGGCCGGCCACTCCTGGGAAGGTTCACCACTTTTCCAAGTTTTCTCCATTTGTGGATAATGGCTTCTACCATGATTCGCCGGAGTCCCAAAGCCTTAGAAATGGCTTTGCCACCCTTTCCAGACTGATAGATGTCAATTTCTTAGTTTCTCATCTGTTCTTGAATTTCTTTAGTTCGCAGCATGGCATGTTGCTTTTTGAGATCTTTTAGCCCACTTCACTTTGTCAAACAGGTTCTATTTAAGTGATTTCTTGATTCAACAGGTCTGGCAGTAATCAGGATTCAGGCCTGGGTGCGGCTAGTGAAATTGGACTCAAAAAATGTGGTTAATCACAGTTAATTCATGATTTAACAAGGGGGGCAATTACTTTTTCACGTAGGGCCAGGTAGGTTTGGATAGCTTTTTCCCCTTAATAAATGAAATCATCATTTCAAAACTGCATTTTATATTTACTCGGGTTATCTTTGTCTTATATTAAAATTTGTTTGATGATCTGAAACATTTAAGTGCGAAAAATGTGCAAAAAAGTAAGAAATTAGGAAGGGGGCAAATACTTTTTCACGGCACTGTATAAAGTATTTTCATTTTCAAAGCCCTAAAACCACACGTGCGTATACACTTTTGATATGCACTCTTTCCTGTCCGTCAAGCATGTGTGCTAAGGGGTGGTCTCCTTTTCCACCATTTTCTCCACCAATTCTTGATCTGCTGCCTCGTTCAAAAGGAAATATCACCCATTTCTCTGCTTAGTGTTTCATGTTTTTAATGTGACCATGAAGCAAACCCACCATTGATGATGTCATCTCGTACCATCAGCATTACAGTAATGGATACTTACAGACAAAATTCAGATGTACATATGTGGACTCATTTCTGCATGAATATAAATGCAACAGCATGTGCACTTATGCTCTCAAGCACTGGAGTGCCTGTATTAATGCCACTGGACACCATTCACACATCTGCATTACACCAGACTTCACAAGTGAATAGCCCCATTCATGTGCCTCCGAGGGCTTGTTTTAACATTCTGACATTTACTGGCCCAGTGGAGTCACATGCCGTGCCATTGACAAAACCTGCAAAAAAAAAATGGAAATCGCCAGACACCACTTGTCTTCTACCGCTGCTAGCGTCAAAACTTTCTTTTGTTTTACCTTGTGTCTGGTATCGGCGGAACAACGACATATTAAAGATTCGTTCGGCACCAACCATTCATCGTAACTCCCTCTTGTTCCAAAAATAAGTCTGGAAAAGGCAAAACTTCACCCCTGAAATCTAACTTCCTGCCCAGAATCGTTCACGGCACAGCCATGAAATTGTGACAAGCGCGCTGATTGGCTGGCGCTTGAGAGACCATTGTTACGCCGATACCAGACACAAGGTAAAATAAAATAAAGTTTTGACACTTGCAGCGGTAGAAGACAAGTGGTGTCTGGCGATTTCCATTTTTGCAGGTTTTGTCAATGGCACGGCAAGTGACTCCGCTGGGCCAGTAAATGTCAGAATGTTAAAACAAGCCCTCGGAGGCACATGAATGGGGCTAACAAGTGAAGATCCCTGAAACACCAACAAATCTGTTTTTTCATCTGCTGTTAAATATGACTATTTCACACCTGCACTGCCATGACACACAAGCAACAAAGGCTGAAGGAGCGAGCACAGCACACAATTATGCTTTATTACGGCACAAAAACCCAAAAACTGAAAACAGAATTCTACAATACACTACGCATACGCTAAATATTACAGTGGACTCCAGATGGGTGTGTGACGTGCCACACTGATTTTTGCTTCCAGGGGAAATATCTATTATATACTTGTATAAAATAAGTTTGATATTGTATATATTCATTAATCTTACATCATTCTCCCTCCTCACTATTCATATTTGCCTGAAAAATACTAAATTGGTAGACTTTTACACCATTCAAGGGTAAATGTCATCTTGATAAAAGCAAGTCACTTAATTTCAAAAGAAGACAACTGCTTTTAAAATGATTAAAAATGTTTAAAATCATCAACTTTGGTCTTTGGCATATTTTTTATAGTGTACAGAAAAGCACTGCAAAGTATTAATAGGATATATCTTTAAGAAATGTCATTAATATCTAAATCACTTTGTCCCACAAAGACAGATTTCCCTCAATGTCATGTAGTAAAACAAAGATTGGAAGCCATTTTGTACTTTAGAAATATGACTCAAGTCATGTGACCTGTGATGACATCACCCAGAGGACCCCTGAGGACAACCAGAGTTGGAGGCAAGTTCAAAAATGTGCTCCTATATTTAAGTTACTATCACCTTTTCCAGGTGTCAAACAAAGTGTCACAGATTTGAGAGTCATGTGGTCCAACGTCAAAAAAGTGTTGATGAAGTTGAACATTTTAAAAATATTGATTTACACAAGAAATTTAAAGTTTATAGGTCAAGGTCAGTGTGGTGAATAGGTGGTCATGCAACTGCCTGTTAGGAATGAAAACAATGGAATCCGTCATGCAGACAAACAAAATATGTCATGTGGACAAAAGTTTTTACAAATGACATGCTGTTTTACCACATGACACAGACAATTTAAACTGAATTGCCTTTTTCTTTCTTAATTATTTTAATCATTTGTAAAGTTTGTACAATTATTCTTAATTACTTTTAACATTTGTAATACATTTTTGTATATTTTAAACATTATTTTACAACCCAAATTCTGAAATAGTTGGGACAAAGTGTAAATTGTGAATAAAATCAAAATGCAATGACTTTCAGATCACATGAGCCAATATGTTATGTACAATAGAACATAGATAACATTTCAAATGTTGAAACTGAGACATTTTACATTTTTATCCACAAAATGAGCTTATTTCAAATTTTATGGCCGCAACAGGTCTCAAAAAAGTTGGGACACAGGCAAAAAGGGCTGAAAAAGCAATTAAGATAAAAGAGAATCAGCTGAAAGAACATTTAGCAAGTAATTAAGTTAACTGGCATCAGGTGTGTAACATGTTTGGCTATAAAAGGGATGTCTTAGAGAGGCAGAGTCTCTCAGAAGTAAAGATGGCCAGAGGCTCTCCAATCTAAGGCTTGCGTAAAAAAATAGTGGAATACTTTAAAAACAATGTTCCTCAATGTGAAATTGCAAAGGTTTTGAAGGTCTCATCATCGACAGTGCATAACATCATCAAAAGATTCAGAGAAACTGGAAAAATCTCTGTGCGTAAGGGACAAGGCCGAAGACCTTTACTGGATGCCCGTGATCTTCGGGCCCTGAGACGCCACTGCATCACTCACCGGCATGATTCTGTCATTGACATACTAAATGGGCCCAGGAATACTTCAAGAAACCATTGTCTGTAAACACAGTCTGCCGTGCCATCCACAGATGCCACCTAAAACTCTATTATGCAAAAAGAAAGCCATTGCTGAGCATGATCCAGAAGCGCCACCGTGTTCTGTGGGCCAAGGCTCATTTAAAATGGACTGAAGTGTCATGTGGTCAGACGAATCCAAACTTGACATTCTTGTTGGAAATCATGGGTGTCGTGTCCTCCGGGCTAAAGAGGAGAAAGACCACCCCTCCTGTTATCAGCGTTCAGTTCAAAAGCCAGCATCTCTGATGGTATGTGGATGTATTAGTGCATATGGTGTGGCGCACTTGCATGTTTTAAAAAGCACCATGAATGCTGAAAGGTATATAAAGGTTTTAGAGCAACATATGCTCCCCTCCAGATGACATCTATTCCAGGGAAGGCCTTCCCAGATAGCAAAAGACATTAATTCAATGTTGGATTTTGGTCAGATTGGTTATTTTTGGTTAAGGTTGAAAAATCTGTGTTGATTCAATGTTTAATTGCAGTTACCATTTCAATGTTTGAAAACCTGTTGTTGAATCAATGTAGTATAGATGATGATTTTTCAATGTTGAAATGCCCTGCAATGAATTGACATTGTTTCAATGGTGCTGATGTGGGGGGGTGTCGTCACAAGTACAAAAGTGTAATTTCTTTTGAATCTTTAATAAATAACTAAATGAATAATGGTCTGTTTTATTGTTTTTTTGTTTCAGCATTTTAACCTCCGTCTGTATGTTTTTATTATGCCTCATTTAAGAAATAATAATTTTACTCTATTTGGTGTTTTAAAGTTCTGCGTGATGAGGTTTGGGCCTTTCAGCCCCTCCCCTTTCACGTTCTTCTGCCTCCACCTTGATTGGCCTCAGCTGGAGCCAATTAAGATGGAGGCAGTTGCAGAGTATTTAGGGCTGGCAGGTGCCAGTCCTGGTGCTCTGCATATTACTTTGCCACAGCAGATCTGTGTGTCTGTTTTAGCTGCCACCTTGCCTTGTTTCTCTTTTTTTTGTACTTCAGTTCTTGTTTGTTTTTTCAAGTGAATTCAGTTCTTCACCCCGAGCCTTGGCACTTGAGTCTCCTTTCGCCCAAGCCCATGGTCTTAGTGCCCACCGGATTGCCGCTTGCATCCAACGGGGTGCAAACCATAACACTGCGGGGGTTGCTCCAAACTTGTCTATTAGTGACATCACTGCCATTCAGGCATATGGCAGTGATATCACTGACTAGTAGACTACTTTGGCATGCTCCTTGTTGAACTATACCATAAATAGAGTAATAAAGTGATTATTTTTTAATGAGGCATATTAAAAACATACAGAGGAGGGTTGAAAAGTGTTGAAAGGGCCCTTTAACAATAACATTGTTTCAATGTGTAATGCAATGTATATATATAGTTGAATCAATGTTGATGCAATTCTACATTCTTTAAATGTTGATCATATCATAGTTGAATCAAGGTTGATTCATTGTAAGAATTGATTGGAAATTCAACGTTATTTCCATGTTGATCATAGCGAGCACTTTCAATGTTTTTTTTTCAATATCTGACATCAATGATGATTGCAATCTTCAGCCTGACAATATCACAATGTTGATTCAATCACTTTTTGCTATCTGGGTTGTTTATTTCAGCAGGACAATGCAAAACCACATACTGCAGCTATTACAACGGCATGGCTTCGTAGTAGAAGAGTCCGTGTGCTGAACTGACCTGCCTGCAGTCCTGATCTTTCACCGATTGAGAACATTTGGTGCATAATTAAACAAAAAGTCCATCAAAGGAGACCCAAAACTCTCCAGCAGATGGAGGCCTGTATTAAACAAGAGTGAGATCAAATTCCAATGGCTAAACTCAATAAACTTGTCTCCTCAAATGCCCAGACGCCTCCACTCAATGTTAAAAAGAAGAGGGGATGCTACACCATGGTAAACAGGCCCCTGTCCCAACTTTTTTGAGACCTGTAGCAGCCATCAAATTTCAAATGAGCTCATTTTGTGGATAAAATTGTAAAATTTCTCAGGTTCAAGATTTGCTATGTTATCTCTGTTCTACTGTGAATAAAATACTGGCTGGTGTGATTTGAAAGTAATTGCGTTTTGATTTTATTCACAATTTACACTTTGTCCCAACTTTTTCAGAATTGGGTTGTACATTTTTACAGATGCCTCTTTCCAGTAAAGAGAGGGGTGCACGTTTCCGTGCAAAGATCTGGGCAGATCCTGCTGCTACAGAGGAGAGACTAGAAAAGAGAAGGGAAAGGTATAACTGTGAAAGTATATGATGGTAGTAATGTCCGTATACACGTCAATTATGTCAGTACAGGCTGCATTCTCTTTAAGCCTGAATTATAGTCTTTATCATCGGCACTAGTATAAAGTGTCTTCAATGACTTGCAGTAAATAAAGATATGAATAAATGAACTATTAATGAGTATATTTCATTCATATATTAGATTAATGTTATGAATATTAACAAATAAATAGTTTTATTATGATTCTTGATTTTCTGTTGGAAAACACATTTTAATGTCATTAAAAGGTTCACTTTGAAAGCCCTGAGTATCTTTGGCATTTTTCAGAAGTAGCCATCTTCAACTTGTTAGACTTATGTGTTATGGTCTAATGCAGTTGTGCTATGTCATGCGGTAAAACAAAATATGTCATGCAGTAAAACGCTTAATTTTGAAATAAATATACAAAAACACTCTATTAAGTTAAGTTGTGAATGGACACAATCAACAAGAGCTGATAAAATCTAAAGATATGCCAGATTTTAAAGCAGTTTTGCCTCTCTAATTGAAAAAAGATGTAACAAATGTTGACAAATGACATGCTGCTGTCTTTAAAGACAAAATTTCTAATATTTGAAATTCTAGTGTTGACATTCTGCAACTGGGTATAGCATCTGTGTAGATCAATAATTACATTTTGATTGTTTGTAACAGAGCCGCTAACATTAATTTTAATATTATATTGAAAATAAATTAGTTTTTACCGATGACATTTTTTTAGGGTGTATACAGGCAAATGCATTAAAATGTCATATATTGGCATCTTTCGCGAGGGGCACTCACAAAAATCAAAAATACACATGTGGCTTTACACAGGAAAAGCTGAACCTGACTTATAACTTCATTTTTATTTTTTTGCTGTTTTGAAACTCAAAAATGTCACTGACCCAGATTTATTCACGCCACTGATTGGAAATGCAGTAAAAATACTATTAAAAATGATAGCATTAAGAGAGATAAACACAAGCCCACAGGTGAGAAACTCTGTACTTTATAAAAAGATCTATCAAGTCCTTTTTTCCCAAATTTCTTTTGCACATTAAGATTGCCCCTGCGAGCCCTGGAGGACATATAATATAATCTTATAAAGCACTATTCGGACTAGATTAAGTTTTTAGGACAATCACAGGACCTCTGTAATTCATTTGCAACTCAGTAAGAGCCACAACATTTTACGAGGATTTGAATTGCATGGGTTTAGTACAACCTGGGCTTATTTTTACAGAGTGTTCCACAGCAGGTAAAAGGCATTGGAATTTTTACTGACACAGCAGTGCGCAGTCTGTAAAAGTCAGCTAGGATGGAGATAAAATAGTAGAGATGCTGCAGAAGGTATTACTTTACCACGCCCCCAGAAAAACTAAACATATTTGAATAGGGCAGACATCATACTATTAAAGGTGTTTACCTATCTAGCAGAAAGTGGGGGACTTTGGCGTCACTTGGAAGCCCAAAGCAGCACCAAAGTTGACCCTTGTCCTCCACTTTCTCCGATCTCCAAGTTATTTCCCTGTGTGCTTCTCACATTTTTTGGGCCTGCTGAATTATGATGATCTGCCATTTATTTTGTACAATCAAAAAGGAAATTAATGTGTAATCGCATTAATTAATCGCATAAAAATTGCAAAATGCCTTTTCTATCCAGTGAAATAAACTGCACGAGAGCCCTCACTAGGTGCGAAAATTCGGTGAGCGTCAGTTCTCGAGTACACCTTTAGAAATCTGAATGAAAAGGAAAAAAAAAAATTGGCAACATTGGTAGAAATATACACAACACACTGACACCACAGCCTTAAGGTCAAACAGGGCATTAAAGTGTCAGTGCAATAGCTGAAGACCACTGAAAATGGGGGAAAAAAAAAAAAAAAAAAGAATCACCAGCATTAATCCACTCAAAACCTCAGAATTTTCACATGCATGACTTCAACCAGCCCTCATTCCTTTCTCCAACCAGCCATTTACTCTCAGCAAGTCTACATTTTCTACAAAGAGCAGCATGAACACCAGTTCTGGCAGAAACACAGAGCTCTGTATTATATGGAGAGTAATGTACAGCATCTCGCACACTTCCTCCACTAACCTCAGAACATGTCCACCAACCTCAAAGCATTCAATGATAATCTAAGGCATGCTCCAAAGGCTTACTTGTACATGCTAATTTCAAAAATATGGTGCAAGCCCATCATCTGTTCTACTTTAATTCTTTGTCACAAAAGAGAACATTCAATGGAGCAGACATTTTTTGCAGGTTTTGTATACATGCAAATATTCCTCAAATACAGACAGTGTATGTCCTTTTAGAAAATAATTTGATTCCTTGTCAGTATTTACTATATAATATCAAACATCTCAATGATTACAATCTCATCAGCCATAAAACAGAGGATGGATGTGGCCAAAGGGATAGCTCAGCAGTTAAACGCGGTGTATCTGCAGAATCACTGCCAAGAGGGCAAATGATAGCGAAGCTACATCAACAGCAGCAGCACAATCCATTGTCAGTTCAAAGTCACCAAGCAATCACTGGGGCTTGCAGAGTATAAATCATTAAAAGTAGAGGACCAACGTGTAGTCATATAGGATACCACAAATGTGGGCTGTTGTTTCTGATCATGTTCCATGATGTCTACATGAAGGCCAGTTCTGCCATTTCTCACTCATTTTGCAAAACCTTTTTAAACTGCAATATGATTCAGCTTTATGAATTATCCACTAATGTGACTGGACACTTAAGGACCCGCGTTCAAGAGTATGCAAGCAAAGACTCCCCTGGGAATTGAACAAGCAGCCAAAGAGATAAAATCCAACCACTTTAACTGCACTAGGGCACACCGCACTCCACCAATTTTAAGCAGTAAGTAATCCAGTATAGCTTACTCACCATCATATGGGGTGTCCTCATCTTTGTCCATGCGCTCCGAGTGTAGCGACCCTCCATCGTTGTTGCTGTCTCCTTCGTCTACTTCATCTGACTCCTCAGTGTCTCCTATGTGACAGAATCATTGTCCAGATAACAATTAAAAGGCACAAACAATTTTCAAATCAAACAACGTCATTTCCCACAAATGAAAATGACTGTAATTACCATAGACTGTAACAGGAGGTTTCTAAAGCCCCAGCACGAGTAACCTGAAACGGCTGCTATTGTAATCAAATGCAATGGGAGATGATTAAAATAAAATATAAAATAATAACATCTCAATAAAATATTTTCAAATACAAAAAGTTTTGTCAGCTAAGTCAGTTCTCAGCCTACTAAAGTTACTCGATGACAAGGTAACAGTTCAGCTGTCCAGCTCCATGTGTAACCTACAACCCTAATCCACCAAATCATCATCCTGTGATGAATCTATCTCTAGCAGCCAACCGCTCTCTTCAGTTTTGTTCCTCAAATAACAGTTTTTAAATTCCCTCCCTGCATGTTAATTCAGAACCAACTAAACAAACAGCATACTGCAAGGACGATGAAAGAAGATATGGGACCAAAAGGCCATGTGCAAATTCTAATGATGCAAAAATGTTAGGATAAACAACCCAAGTTTTCATGTAAAACCCAAGTCAATGGGTAGCCAAAAAATGTAGCACAGCCCAGCCCTGGGTGCCATTTACAACACAACTATAATTCTCATATTACCTTGTGGCGCATCTGTAGTTCCCTCCTGGTTTCACAGGCAAGATTTTGTTAAACTGTTAAGCTTAGACTCACTTCTGCATCAATTCTGCAGCCTTGTGATGTATGCGAATCTTTTCATGAACTAAAAATGATCAGTGGCCAAAATGCATTTTAAAAAGAATTCTTTCCAAACCAAGATTGAGCATTTTGGTCCATCAGTGTAAGGAATATGAGTGTTTACAAAGTGTAGTTCCAGAGTGGCAATCACAATCCCACCTGTTCTTCTACAAAGTACTCACGTTTTTCCTTGAAGTCATGAGGGTAACTGTAAATGACAAAAACACAAGTTTAAGTTAATTGGGCATAAACAAGTTGCCAGAGGTGTTATTATTCAAAATGTATTTCACTTCAAATATTATACAACCCCAAATAATGCAACCCCAATTCTGAAAAAGTTGGCATATTATAAAAAAATGGAAATAAAAATTTAAAGGAATACTTTGAACACCAAGCTTAATTCAGCTACTGCAGTATTGAGAACAGTAAAACAACACATCGTTTCATGTTCTAACAGGTGAATTTAAATGCTCATTGAAAATATACAATGTGATGGCTGCAGCAGAGTCCATAAAGTTGGCACAGTCAACTGTTAAACACTGTGTAAAATCATGTCTTTAAATTATATTCATTGGCCACTGAAGACACCAGTTGTTTGAGTTAAGCGAGTAGAATTTTCTCCCAGTCTTCCAATATGCAGGTCTTCAGCCGGACAATTATATGAGGCCACTGTTGCTGTATATTTTGCTTCAATGTGTGCCATATGTTCGCGAATGGAGACAGATCAAGACTGCTGGCAGGCCAGTCTAGCATCTGCACACTTGCACTGCCAGCCCAACCACGCATTTGTAATGCATTCAGAATGTGGTTTGGCAATGTCTGACAGGAAAATGCCAGGATGTCTAAAATTTGTACAGATCTTTCTACATTAATGGTGCCATTGCAAATGCAATGACAAACCCCAATACTATGACAGATGTTGGTTTTTGCACCTGACGCTAATAACAGCTTGGGTTTCCTTGCCGTCCTGGGTCCGGAGAACACTGCAACCGTTTTTCCAATTACCACTTCAAATGTTGACGCATCAGACCACAAAATGTGCTTCCATAGTGATACTGTCCATCTGAGATGACCCCAAGCCAGAGATGTCACTGGCACTTTTGGACAGCATTGATATATGGTTTCAGCTTTGCATAGTAAAGTTTTAACCTTCATATGTGGATGCAGTGGTTAAAGGTATTGAATGGCATTCGTTAATCAAAGTATATCCGTACCCATCTTGTGATATCCATTACAGTCACAGGACAATTCTGAAAGGGGACATATTATGAAAAATTGTGCACATACAATTCAGTATCAGGAGTGCCTACCAACCACAAACTGCAAAATAAAACAACCCAGTCAGTTTTTTTCTGGGCTACCCATTTCATAAGACATGGCATTCGGCATGCCACTCAGATTTGGCTCCCCTTCCTACGTCTCATGCACGCTTGTGAGAATTGTTCCATCCCTCATCTGAATATCTCCATCCACAGCTTATTTTTATGGCAACACCCAAGCTTCAATTGGCAAAAACCTTTAGGTGTATGTGTGCTATCCCCTTTTTGTTGGACTTCATTATACTACTAATCTACTAACCATTTAATCATCCCCTGATCTAATGAGCTATGCAATTTGGCCTCTCTCTCTCCCCCTCAAGTCCCAGGGCTCTCTTGAAAAAGAGATTTTGATCTCTACAGTACATGAAAAACTAATGGGTTTTCCCAGGATCCCTGAGGATCATGAAGGATTTGGGCAGGATTTTTGATGATCCTGAAGGATTTTGCTAGGGTCATCAAGCACCCTGTTGAGGATGCTTCAGGATCCTTAAGCATCCCAAGGAATTTTTGCAGGATCCTTGAGGATCCCAAGAATTCTTGCAGGATCCTAGATGATCCTCAAGGATTTTGCTGGGATCCTTGAGGATCATCTCACCGGATCCTTCGGGATCCTCAAGGATTTTGAAGAATCCTGTCCTTGCAAAGAGTCTAACCAGGGATATTAAAAGAAGACAGAATTCCACAGATTCTGCATAAGGGATAGGCTCTAGAAAGATAGCATAGAGATGATGCATTAAATGTTGAATACAACAAGTACACTCCAATTAGGTAAGGACTGCGTGAACAGGTAAATACCAATGGGCCAGGTCATGCGGTAACGTCAAAGAAGGTCTAAGAAATTCACAATTTTGTTGTTTGAAGTACTCGGGAAGACCTACACAAAGCCATTTAAACTGTAACTCTATTTTACTTAGTTCTGGAGCTATGATACGAAATACACCAATTTTGTAACTCCATTACCGCGTGACCTGGCCCCAATATAAATGCATGTTCTTGGAAGGTAGATTAAGGTATACTCCCACACCAAGCAAATGTTAATTGAAATAATCTTTTCTTTGTTGTTTAATCTGATATGGTAAGACAGATTTGGTGATAAAACTCCCACCACAAAGTATAAACCTGCTTGAATATGCCCATCGCAATCCTCAACATTAGCAATGACATGTCGATCCATTAAAACCTTTTACCTGAGGCCATGTTTTTTGGCCATAGTTTGAAATTAGGGCAATGGTGTTAGCATACCTTAATTTGACCTCTTTAATCCGTTTGAGAAATAAGTCTCTTTTTTCTTTTGTCTTCTTGCTCAAGTTCTCTCCTTTCAGACGATCAGACAAAAAATACTCCAAATCTGAAAACGAAAGTCAGTTTAAAAAAATAGCACAATAAAATGTGGCTTATTCTTAAAATTCATAAGGTAGCTAATGTTAGTAGTTAGGCCCGCAGAAACAAACAAGAGACTTATGGGCCTGTATCGCTCACCTGGTTTCACAGTGCAACAATTCTTTTCAGTTATGCAGCGTAATAAAGTAAACATTAGTCTACTTTATGACATGCAAACACAGTCGTGTTATCATCTACAGCAAGTACTGAAATGATGTAAAACCGTAAGTCATTAGTTACGGCTCTAAATGCTTAGTGAACTTGGTGTCAAGTCACTGTAATAGAAGAAAATGTGGAGTAGTGAGTCAGTCTTGAGAGTTACATATTGACTCGTTCCCTACGGCAAGCCGCTGCCAACGGCGCAGCGAATTCTACCATTCTGTACGGTAAGCCGGTGCCAGTGGCGTGGATCACCATTCGCAGTCCGATGAAAACACGAAATCAGTTGACGATCGCGGTCATGGGCCACCTGTACTTCAATGCTTTGTATTGTGTAATTTTTGGGAAAAGTATTCCGTACAAATGCGACAATTTTATACAAAAGTATTCCGTAGGGAATGAGTTAAATTTGTAACTGTTACCGACCAGTTTTTTTGCCGTTTTCACCCAAAATAAAACAAATGAACAAAATTGGCTATTTTGTTGTTTGAAGTACTAAGGAAGACCTACATAAAGCCATTTAAATTATAACTCTATCTTACTTAGTTCTGGAGCTATGATACCAAATAAACCAATTTTGTAACTCAATGTGACCAGCAGGACTGGAGAAGTAAAAAATGTGTCAGCCAATCAGAGAAGGTGGACATATTAAATTCTGAATCAAGCCAAAAATAGCAACACTTGGTCAGGTCTATGAAATGAACATTTTCCTTAAGTATGAACCAAATTGGCCCAGTAGAACTTGGAAAAAAATGTCGTTTAAAAAAAAATTTGACAGATGGACGGACGAATGCTGCACCGTGGCAATAGCTCACCTGAGGCCTGTACCATAAAGCTGGATTAACATACCCGGGGTTTCTCTTAGTTACCTGGCTTCACTTAACCAGACATCCACATTCCTGATTTTCGGTACCACGAAGCCGGTTATCAACTCGCTAATTGAACCCAGGGTTTTCCCATCTAGATCTGCGCGCGCTCACATAAAAAGGGCGGTATTTGCTGCATACGACCAATCGCAGAAAAATCCATCCGAGCCGCATACTTTATGACGGAGGAGGAGACAATAATCTTAAATAAATATGAGGAATGTAAATCCATCATCCAGGCAAAAAGCAACACGGTTGCAGCTGCCAAAAGCCACAAGGAATGCTGGCAAAAATCGCCGACTGTGTCAATGCGTAAATTAGTGAGATTATAATATTACTTCCCCACCATGACGGCACAAGTAGATCTGCCTACGGTAACATTTGTGTGTTCCAAAAATGTATGTGTTTATGAAATTTGTCGTCATGGCATGTGATTTTAGCCTTATAATTTCATATGCAACCCCAGCGCTCTTTGCACAAGTTGTGCACCTAGATCCACTGGGTTCTCATCAAATGGGCAGGCCATTTTCCAAGAGAATTGATTGGTCAGAAGGTGGGACTTTTATACCTGCTGAGCTCTTATCCTGAATTTAACCTGCTCCAGATCATGGATGTATCATAAGAACTGGATACTGAACCGAAAATGGCCGCCCATTCATTTCAATGCAAATTGCTCAGTGGCGCAGTACGCAGACATGGGGCCTTATTTCCGGAGTCACGCGGACATGCTGTGTGACTTTTCGTTCAGGTATGCGTAGTGTGGGGCTCATGAACACGCCGACGCCTGCGGTATCTATGACAACAGTCCGCGCCCGAAGCACTCCCACACAGGATGCGTGTTCATGACCTATGTTCTCCGGAAATGTAGCCAACTATATCCACTGCGAAACCCATGCAACAGCTCTGTACCGAACAGGCAAACATTGCACTTGGCTTAAATATAGTTTGGAAAAACAATTTATATACCTAATAGGGATATAAAATGTAGATTAACTATTTTTATTTAACAGGGAAATAAAATTATTCACTATCGCAAACAATGCAGCAAAACAGTTGACTTGCTACTGTATAAGATGACAGTTCAATCTCATTTTCCACACAGTTCAAAGCGAAATATATTCGTAGAAAGTGAAACGTTTCGAGCTTGTTAGCTTGCAGTCTCCTCTATTCTTACTGGATTCAAGACGATAATCCAATCGCACAGCGCACTGCCCGTGCTCCATGAGCAGATAAGTTTTACAGTAGATGACGTTGATCAACGTATTTAGCCAATTCTGACAAGCGAAATTACTTTTAGTGTACGAATGCTCAAAGCTCATTAAATCCATCCTTTCTTTATACCTGGAACTGGAGCCTATCCTAGCTGACTCGCAGGGTGCACACACACATTAGAATTTAATTTTAATATTTAATATCGCGAATGTAAATGCTCCGCATACTCTCGCAACCCAGTGCGTCATCCGTAACATAGCTACTGCCGTTATATGCTATTGCCACATTTATCAGCACTAGAAATTAAACTCCAAATTTTCTTGACTTAATTCACGCTTGCATTTTAACAACCCTAATGTTTCTCTGGGTACTAAAACATCAGGAAACCCGAAAAAGTGCTGATTTTATTCGATATTAGTGGAGTTTGAATACGGAATTATTTTCCTTCTCCTTATACAGGATTAGCAAATTCCTAAGTCTTCACATGATCAGCAGCCCAGTTATAAAATATACATAAAGTCGATCTTCGTTTCCTTCTCATCAGTTTCTTTCTTCTGGGACACTCATATTTTCTCTGTGCAGATGGAGTTCAGCCGCATCAGCAAATTTCCGCAGCATCACTCCCATACACTGATGCCCCTCACTAACAGTGTGTCGTTCACATCAAAGGCTGAACAACAAATGCTGTGTTTGTGCAATGCTGTCATGCAAGTTCGGCGCATGTATAAAATAACAGAAACTTCATGTTTTGTATCTTATCTTAAAAGTTGCTGAAAAGTCACGACATTAAGTATGCACATCTGCTATTGTTTTAATCATTAAGAATGACCATGCAATGGAAAATAAATGATTAGCTGTGCAGTTTTTGGGCTGAATTTATACCATGCTGAAAGTGCACATATGGACGTAGTCAATGCTACCTAGCCAGCATATAATACATGAAGCAGCAAAACACAGTAGCGTGAATCGGTGCAAGATATTCAAAGAAATGGAAATAAACAACTCAGCTTAGGTGCATCTTGAACATTTTAATATGAAAAAGCAAAGCAAGTGCTAGCTACATGCACGATTATAGGATGTCACGTTCAATAATTACCGAATACAAGCCTGTTATCCAACCCAGTTACTGTTTATTCTGTAACATTGCATAAAAGATAGGTGAAGCAGTCGAGTCGCTACACAACAAAGCCATTCATCAAATACAATAAATGAAAACATTGGTGTTGTTACTCCTGCTCACTTTATCGACTTGGTAATAACGTAAGCCGACAGCACGGAATCTCTTAACCAATGCTACAAGCAAAGAACTGCAGCTACTGCACTGCTTTCGAGAACGCGCTTAGAGACAAGGTCCCCTTGGTGTTCGCATAGCCTGAATCAAAATAAAAAATTTTGTCGCTGCCGTGGAAAAAGGCACCAATGATTTAAAAGAGAAAAATCAACATATTATATATTGATCATTTGCGGTAGTCAAAAAAATGTATTCACGGATTTATTCAAGTGTCTTTTTCAATTGTTCCCTATGGAAAAATTTTGTTTTGCCCCCATGACATCACGTGACTTGCAATATCAACTTGACCGGTAAGCCCTTGTCAGCATGCGTTTTAGCCCTTTCAGTAGGCTATCCAGTTCTTATAATACATCCATGCTCCAGAGCAGGTTAGGTGTTCAGCGTATGTTACCATAGCAACGTACCCCAATAAAAAGTAAACCACCTTCTTGGTACAGAAAACCCAGGGTTAACCCTGAAGTTACCTCGCTAAGCCGAAATCCAGCTTTATGGTACAGCCAGGCTCCTGGTCTGCTCCTCGGGACCAAGTGTGCTGTAAACTTTTATACAAAATGCGCACGGAGAGTACACAAAAAGATATTAAAAAATCTAATCCTCAACAGCACCAAAACTATTATGCAATGGTTTTACCCCGCATATCACCGTTATGAAAGAGTGCATTTACTATAAGCCAAAATGGTACAAAAAGTCAGGCTGCTTGCAGGGTCTTCTTTGGTCACATGACAACAGGTAAAGGTCCAGCTTCAAAGACATATATCAACGGCTGGTAAACTAACTGTGGGCAAGTAAGAAAACTTAAAATCGTGAAAATGATAGCAGCTTTCATTCAGCAGTTAGTCGAGGCAACTGAATGCCTTATTCTGAAAGATTTCGAAAATAAAAAATAACGGTCAGTGGGAATAAACAGGCCTGGCAGCTTGCATTAGGACACGTATAATTAAAACGTAACGACAAAAAATTATGAACATCACCAAATATCAGTAACATTAATTTGTAAACTGTTACCCCATTTAGTGTCTCGTCAATATCCATCCGACTTTGAATCCCAGTAACAAGGTAAGATTATTTTCTCAGGGGTTTACATGGGAGAATGGCGTTTCGCACCAATCTATGCCAACGACCGAATTAACCATTTAAGGTCTAAGATCAAAAACGTGATTAGAAAGTTCTTGATTGAACATTCAAATGATGTCTTAAGCACTACATATTGATAGCGATGGAGTTGTAAATTGTTGAATGTTGCCATAGAATTTTTAAGAAAAGAAAATTCGGAATAACCAACTATTCAAAGGGTTAATACTTCCTCTTTCAACGATAAGCTTGAGGCAAGAATGACGCCGCCAAAATACACAACTAAACGCTGTGTACTATGCGCACTGTTTAGTGCCAAATGCAAAATTTAAACATGTATGGTTTATTAATCGGCTACCTGAAATTAGAGCAGTTAAATCTTCAGGAATCTGCTGCATGGTGGCGAGCACTTGTATGCGCTGCTCCAGTTGTAATCATCCAGCGTTACGCGGAAGTCAAGTGCTGGCTTATACGGAAGCCAACAAAACTGTTTGATTAAGGTGGCCAAATGGACTCCTTTCGGAATGGACTTGATAAACAGCGTTTGCTCTAAATGGTTCTTCCCTGTCTAAAATCACTTTGCAAACTTTAATTCAAAAATATGCAAGTTGCCTTTTGTCACCCCTCTCGAACAACAGCCCCTGTCCAGGCTCATTCGCAACTTTGACCGAAAGCAATGTCGCTGTTCGGCAGATAACGGACATATAGCTTTTCATATAGAATCAACGCAGGCAATAATTTTCAGTCAGATACGTCCCTCGGCGAAATTATGGAATCGCCACACTTAGCGGATGTCTATCTGGCTTTTTTTTTTTTTTTTTTTTTTACTTCATAGCAAATGAAGAAATCGCACGTGATGAAACAATTTTGTTTATTAGCCTAACATTCGGGCTTCGTGAAACAAAGAAACACACGTCAAACAAATAAGATAAAATTATTTAAATTAATGCCATATTTTTTAATGATCAAGTAGAGGAAAAAAATATGGAATCACACAGTTTTGAGGAAAAAATTACTGAATCGTTAAAAAAAAATTGTATTTTATCGCTCCTCCTCGGGCTTTTATGATGTCTGAATTCTTTGGGGCATGGACTTTACCAATGAAAAACAATATTCTCCATTAAGGTGGTTCCAACTTTCTCGAATAGTGGCTGACAAAACACAAAACGGCTTCTCAGGATGGGATCTTGTCATGGACCTTTTTTTTTTTTTTTCCTCCATACATTTCCAACTGGAGTTATACGCCTTTTGTGAAGAAAATTTTTTATTCTCTTTGCTCTGTGGCAAGAGGCATTGTCATTCTGAAAAATGACTTCATCATCACCAAACCTATTTTCTACTGGTGGAATCAGAAAATGGTAATGTACACCATTGACACTTGAGGTAATGATTGCCATCTGTACATTTCTTATACCTGACATGCAACCCCATATCATAAATTCCAAGCAGTCATCTTTATATGTTTCATTGGAAGGACACCAGAACAAAGTTCCATCATTACCTTAGTCAATGCAGATTTGTGATTTATCACTGAATATCACTTTCATCCAATCATCCACACTCCATGATAGCTTCTCTTTAGCCCAATGTAACCTTACTGTCTTCTGTTATGGTGTTAGTGCTGGTTTTCATTTGGCCTTTCTGTATGTAAATCCATTTCATTCAGCCAATTTCTTACAGCTCTGTCACAAACATTGACTCCTGTTTCTGCCCATTTGTTTTCCATTTGTTTTATGCATATTATGTTTTCAAGGCATATTGTTTTCAGTCTTCTGTCCCAACACATTGAATAACAATGATTATCTTGTTACAATGGCACCTGTCAGTGGGTGGAATATATTCGGCACCAAGGGAACTTTTTGTCTTCATAATAAATGTGTTAGAAGCAGGAAAAATGGGCAAGAGTAAGGACGTGAGGGACTTCGACAAGGGCCAAATTGTGATGGCTAGATGACTGGGTCAGAGCATCTCTAAAACTGGTGCGCTTGTGGGTGTTCCCGGTATGCAGTGGTCAATACCATGCAAAAGTGGTCCAAGGAAGGAAAACCGGTGAACTGGCAATGGGGTCATGGGCAGCAAAGGCTCACTGATGCTCATGGGGAGCAAAGGCTGGCCGTGTGGTCAAATCCAACAGAAGAGGTACTGTAGCTCAAATTGCTGAAAAAGTTCTGGTTCTGATAGAAAGGTGTCAGAACACACAGTCCATCGCAGTGTGTTGCATATGGGGCTCCGTCACTGCAGACCAGTCAGGGTGCCCATGCTGACCTCTGTACACCACCGAAAGTACCTAATAAGGGCATGTGAGCATCAGAATTGGACCACGAAGCAGCAGAAGAAGGTGGCCTGGTCTGATGAATTACATTTTCTTTGACATCATGTGGATGGCTGGGTGCATGCACGTTGCTTACCAGGGGAAAACATAGCACCAGGATGCACCATGGGAAGAATGCAACCCAGCAGATACGGTGTGATGCTTTGGGCAATGTTCAGCAGGGAAACTTTGAATCCTGCCATTCACTTGGATGTTACTTTGGCACATACCACTTATGTAAACACTGTTGCAGAGCAAGAACACCCCTTTATGGAAATGTTATTCCCTAATGGCAGTGGCCTCTTTCAGCAGGACAGTGCACCCTGGCGCACTGCAAAAAATAATTCAGGAATGGTGTGAGGAACACAACAATGAGTTCAAGGGATTGAATTGGCCTCCAAATTCCCCAGATCTCAATCCAGTTGAGAATCTGTGTGATGTGCTGGACAGACATGTCCGATCCATGGAGGCCCCACCTCACAACTTACAGGACATAAAGCATCTGCTGCTGAGGTCTTTTTGCTGGGGTAATTAAAGACCATATTTATTATTAAGCCCCAAGGATTTTTTTTTCCCACAGCAGCATGATGAAACTTACGAGATAAATGAAGAAAGATGACGATAGTGAATGTGCTTTTATAGGAGAGATATTGTCTTTGCAGTGGAATCACATGTTTCAAACCATTTGTGAATGGCAAGGTAATTATTTTTCCCTTTTCAAACATGGAATAGATCTTAGTTAACAAGCCTCAATATTTGGATAATTATCACTCAGTAATTAACTTGAAGTGTTATCAGGGCAGTACAGTACCATGTAGGGTGACCAGATGTCCTGATAAAATGGGGACAGTATCGATTTTAAGAGCCGTGTCCCACGTTGTTGAAATATGAATAATACTTTAAATAAACCATTTCAAGTAACCCAATGCCATCATTGTGATCCCTGCCCCCACCCCAATCTTATTGGGCCTGATTGCTCATCAACGTGTGCGATGTCATCACATAGCCTTTCAGTGCAAAACAGAAGCTACATTGATAGTTTGCAATGAGAGCGTTTCCATAACCTACAACAAAAAGCATAGCCTACCTTCTTCTGCCAGGAGTTGGGACCTGGTTTCAGAGAGAGATGAAGCTAGAAGTCATTTGAATTGGGGCAAGTTCCATGAAAAAACTAGCTAGCTAGCTATATCTGTTGTAGATTGTGGGACCAATTTTTTGCGTGGCATTGCGGAAAAATCAATGTAAGTTAGTCCATATTCAAAACTGCATTGTACTACATAGCAAATAAATTGTTGTGTATATTTACTTTCGCAGTTACAATGTGGTGTTTGGTATTGCAGTGGTACAGCGGCTGTCAAGTGTCCCTACAATGTCATGGCTTCCCACATTTGACAAAGGAAGGACTTGACCAGACTCAGGATTTCACTTGTTCAGTTTATTAACAGCAAACAAGTAAGGTGAAAAACCTTTAACATACAAGAAAAAAAAAAGCAATGTAAATAAAATTCAGTGTTTTCCTCAAAGCAAGGTAAGTACATTTAATTAGGTAAAGGTAAGTATATTTTAAACAACCATTAACCACTATTTCATTAAATATAAACCCAGGTAAGTACTGCATAAATTAGACATCGAACAAACAGAAACCTAGTCCACATTTTGGAACCATTTACTTTTAAATTAACCAGTTTACCTTATGCTAAACCCAAATTATTTTATTCAGAATTATATTTCATACAGACTTTAGACATGCATTTCTATCACAATTTTAACTAAATACTCATTTTTTAACTTAAATGAAATCAAACATTTTAAACCGATTTTACTGTAGATTTTAACATACTATTTTGAACAGAAATACCTCTTTATACAAAAACATTTTTAACTAGTACTATTTACACACTTTATCAATTTATTTATTTTTTAAACAAGGTTTTAAGCAAACCAATTTAAACACGTATTTTATGCTAAACAACAAGGTAGGTAAGCAAAAGAACCAAAATGAGCACAAATTGTACCTACATCTTAACAGACAGTACAATTCATTCACCCGAATACATAGGCTACAACAAAGCCAGTGATCACATTTTTAAACAGAGTCCAGTGAAGAGACGTGAGTTTACCAGTAGCCCTTTTGATTCGAGTCCTTTTCCCATGCGTTTGATGCGTGTTTCTTTAGCGATTGCTTCTGCTGTCCTCAGCTTCGTTGCACACAGTCAAATGACTCGTGCCTGGCTTGAATTTATGGCGTGTGCTGCTGATTAGTTCAATTGTGCTCACCTGCGTGCAACAGCACGGCCGCCCTCACATGCAGCACGCACGCAGCCACACCTCCAGGCAGATCGCCGCAACACCTCCCACTCGATCTTTGCGTGGCGCGACCCGGAAAGATCGCACCTCTCAAGTGAGCTGGTCCCCCTCGAATTGATCCTCCGCCAGGAGGAGGATGACGAGGCGCCAGACGTCTCGATGCAGTATGGTACACCCTGGACATCCTTCTGCTTAGACCCGGACTCTCTGGCAATAGGTTTTGGAGTCTTCACTGGAACACACCCACTCGGAGAGACTTTCACGTGGACATCCCAGACGATGCCTTTGGAATCTGCATTCACACTGACAACTCTTGCTAGCTTGAACTGCCCCCTTAGTGCATTTTGGTCGCAGAGCCAAACTACATCTCCAATGGCAACGTTTCTTTCTGCAATATGCCACTTGCTGCGGACAAACAGGTTTGGACCTGCAAGTTGGCTCCAGGACTTCCAGAAGTAGCTAACTTGAGTTTGCATCTCTTGCAGCCTTCTGAAGGGGTAGGTGGTGTAGTCGAATGTCTTGAAATCTCCGCTCTGTGTGGCTCGACCAAGCAACAGGGTGTTCGGAGTGATGTAATGGATGCGGTCTTCATGGCTCTGGACTCTAGCGTCGATAGGCCTTTCGTTGGCAAGGTTGGCAGCTAGCTTGAGCATTGTCAGGAATTCACTGAAAGTAAGGCCTTCTCCTCTACCAAGACTTTGGAGAGCTCTTTTAGTGACCTTGACAGCAGCTTCGGCAGTTCAACTTGCTTGCAGCTCTATGTGTTTTATAGTTCGTGTCTGATGCCAGGTCAATGAGGGTCCCGACTCTTTGTCCATCATTAGCAGTGACGTCAAGGAGCATCAGGATCACTGGGTACTCGTTTAAGCCGTTCTCCTCCAAGAAGGCCTCTCTCAGCTGCAGTGGAGTTGTATGCCCTGGATGTGATGTTGCAGAAGGCATCTCGAC
The DNA here is from genome assembly GCA_029692085.1 of Gymnothorax javanicus. Taxonomy (NCBI): domain Eukaryota; kingdom Metazoa; phylum Chordata; class Actinopteri; order Anguilliformes; family Muraenidae; genus Gymnothorax; species Gymnothorax javanicus. Next base: position 147,946,745 of record CM056193.1, read on the forward strand.
ACTGCTGCGCCCGCTCAGGCAGAAGCTTGGAGAGGAACTCTTCTTGGGCTTCGGTGTATCTTTTGCCCTCAGCTCTCACTGGACTGGATTTGGGTGTTCTTTGGGACCGGGGTCTGGCAGCTGGACAGAGAAGATAGTGGTGTTGATCTTGCACTCTGGAATCCTGCACAGGTAAGTAGTTTTTCTGCAGGAGTCACCGTTGTGGACTTCGAGGCATCTCTTGCAGGCACTGAGCTGTTGTGCTGTGTCCTTCTTCTCTGATGGCTTTAGGTTGGTCCTAAACCTTCTGCAGAAATACAGTTTCTTTCTGTGCTTTGGGTCACCGCAAATGATGCAGGCTGCTGCTGTTTCACTGCTGGACTCGGTTGTCTTTGTTCTGGCGTGCCTAAGGGACTTGGTCTTCTCCTTAGTGGGTTTGACGACATTTCTCAGCTGATCTAGTTGTTCATATATGGATTCTTGTGACTTCAGGAACGTGATCAGCTTGTCAAAGCGGTTCTGGTGGTTAACATTGTTTCCCTCATCAGCAGCATAGGTCAGCCAGTCTTTCTTCAGAGTTTCCGGGAGCTTGCTCTCGATGGATTTAGTCACTAGTGGGTTCTTTTTGGCCGTCTGCATTGTCCAATTCATTTAAATCATAGAGGGCCTTCTCCACAGTTTGAATGAGCTCAATGATTCTTCTTGGATGGCCGTTCTTGACTGGGGGAGTTGCTTGTAGCTCTTCGACAATCTCGAAGCGATGATGGCTTGGTTCCCAAACCGGTTCTCCAGGACTCGGAAAATCTCATCTGCTGAGCTGTATGTTGACAAGCGTAGATCTCTGGTTACCTTCTCGTCAAGGCTATGGAGCAGTTGAAATTTCTTCACCTCTTTGGAGCCGGTCGGTTCACCTTGCTTCTGCAGAGCGTCCCATTCTTTCCTCCATCTGTAGTAGTCTCGCCGGTTGCCGGCAAATTTGGTAGGGCTGTGGCTTTCAGCTTTATCGTTGCTATTGGGGCTAAGCTGCGGACTGAGAAGGGTTCTTGTTCAGTGTCCTTCTTTATACTTGCTGCTTTGATGAGGGCGGCCTTCCGCGACACCAGCTCAGGAAGGTGCACCTCGAGCTCTCTTACACGGCAATCAAAGGCTTTTTGCTCTGCAGGTGGAGCCCAGTGGTTTCAGTTCTGATGCGCTTCCTTTGCCTTGTGCACCAACTTCTCTAAGTGGGTCAGCATAAAATCATATGCCTCCAAAGTTGCATCGGGCTGTGTGGAGGAGACGTTCATGCACTCAGCCTCTGCAGCATGTAAGCCAGGGACAATTCCTTTTCTCCATATGTGGCCCAGAGTGTCTCTTGGATTAGGAGTTTAACTTCTTTAGTCTTTTGCTCACATTCTTTCTCTGTCTTCTCTATGTCGGCTCTCTGTAGGTCGCTCAGCTCCTCTGCAGTAGCTGCATTGCCCTCTGCCATGTATGCGGCCTCCACTTCTTTGTTTGCTTCCATAACTCTGGAGCTCTCTAGTGTAAGCTTCTTGAAGTTCTCCTGTAACTCCTCCATAGACATCTCCATATGGGTCCTTGTAATGCTATTGGTAAGACGGGAGAAAAGTTTCTTAACTGTGGTCCTCTCTACTTTCAGTTCATCGAGTGACTTTGACTCGGCCATTTTGTCCTCTTCGGCTGACGGACAGCAGGCTTTATCCTCCAGGCCCCCAGGTGGAGTGTCCTCCCTCTCAGTTGTGGCCGCAAGTGGAGTCTTCGCTGGTCACTGGTCGCAGGCGGTTTTTCCACTGTCAAGAGTGTCTACAACGTCATGGCTTCCCACACTTGACAAAGGAAAGACTTGACCAGACTCAGGATTTCACTCGTTCTTCAGTTTATTAACAGCAAACAAGTAAGGTGAAAAACCTTTAACACACAAGAAAAAAAAGCAATTTAAATAAAATTCAGCGTTTTCCACAAAGCAAGGTAAGTACATTTAATTAGGTAAAGGTAAGTATATTTTAAACAACCATTAACCATTATTTCATTAAATATAAACCCAGGTAAGTACTGCATAAATTAGACATCGAACAAACAGAAACCTAGTCCACATTTTGGAACCATTTACTTTTAAATTAGCCAGTTTACCTTATGCTTAACCCAAATTATTTTATACAGAATTATATTTCATCCAGACTTTAGACATGCATTTCTATCACAATTTTAGCTAAATACTCATTTTTTAACTTCAATGAAATCAAGCATTTTAAACCAATTTTAGTGTAGATATTAACATACTATTTTGAACAGAAATACCTCTTTATACATAAACATTTTTAACTAGTACTCATTTACACACTTTACCAATTTATTTATTTACTAAAAAAGTTTTAAGCAAACCAATTTAAACACGTATTTTATGCTAAACAACAAGGTAGGTAACCAAAAGAACCGAAATGAGCACAAATTGTACCTACATCTTAACAGACAGTACAATTCATTCGACCAAATACATAGGCTACAACAAAGCCAGCGATCACATTTTTAAACAGAGTCCAGTGAAGAGACGTGAGCTTACCGGTAGCCCTTTTGATTCGAATTTCAGAGATTTTCAAGTGGAATTTAAGTTTTATGCATGGAAATTTTCCGTTTTTAAATGAGGAATTTAAACGATCGTGAAGAGCAAGTTAAATCGCCTGATGTGACGTTTCAGAGCAGTTCATCCTTCGTAAAGCATAGGACTATTATGAGTAAATTAATTTTCTGTTCTGAATTTAGCCAATCGCCGTTAGATCGAATGGTGCGAGAAGCCGTGTCTTCAATTGCCAATGGATTATTACTATAATTGGAAAACGCGTCAATAAGGGAAAATTATTAAGAACTAGCCAGGACTAATAGACCGCTCCATAGCTCCGCCCACCCCCCAACTACGCATAGCAACGGCTGGACCTAGGTCAAGCTTTGCCGAAGATGGCGCCAACGTCCCTTGTAACCTCATTGGAAGCGCTTCCTGAAAACATCAATCTCGAGTTTTTAAAACGGATCGCATCGCAAAAAAAAGCAAAAGACAAGGGTTAAAATTATTTTTTATCTGGGTATATTCACGAAGTGTCATTTTCTGTTATAAACGCCCGTGAAGTTGAAGCGAATTGCAAATGCTATCGCTCAATGCTAAAGTCCCAGAAGCCACACTCATTGATAATTACGATCGACAAGGAACAGAGAAGCATTGTGCACGGCCAGTGCTCTTGCAAAGCAGGGTACGTAGCATTCAATTTACATATCGTGTGATAAGATCATAAACCTTTTCCGGAGCACCCAAGTGTTATTGCCCAAGACAGTCTTTGATTGAAACGGAGCTCTGCGTGAAGCCTGCATTAATCGTATCAGGTGTTTCTGCTCTGCTTGAATGAAAACCTGCAGCCTCTTGACCCTTTTACGGCCCAGTGCAAAGCCATCAAGAGGCGTTCTTGTTCGTAAACCAAGCGAGTTGAGCTTTCAGAATAATGAGTAATTATTAACAAATAAATTGCCATATCCAGCCCCCTCCCTCCGGAAAGTAGTGCGACCCTGTCTGGGTATCTCGTGTCTGATTTACACTCACCGTAACAACACCGCTCTGCCATTGTGAAATTTTATAATTACAAAAATGCGAAAACACAGCGCGAATGTACTCTTCCCAATAGAGAAAGCAGGTTGGATAAGTGTTTGTTTGTTCGAGGTTATGGCGAGCGTTAGCTGGGTGCGGTCACTTGACTGCAGCCCTGGATCTCATTGGCTGGATAGGCGTGGGTGGGCTGTACTCCGGATCGGTCGATAGAGACCGCCGGTTCAACGTCATCAAGAGCTCAGTGCAAAGGGCGCGCCCCCCTTTGGGGGAAAACAAACGCTCTTATGCATTGAAATCAATGAGAAATAAGCGCGATAACTGAGCAGTAAAATGCCCAAAAGTTGTTGTGTGCCGGGTTGCACCTCCAATAAAATGACCAGTCCGGACCTCAGGTTCCCCATCCTACCTGGAAAAGGGAAGACTCCAAAAAGGAGAGTTAAGAGAAGACGAAGAGTAAAAGCTATGTATCCAGTGTCTTCCCATGTTTTTCTATCCCCCATAAAAGAGGCGCGGCCTTGAGGTTTGGCGAAGTACCTGGATGTGCCGGTCGTCTCTACTGTTGTCATGAAGGCATGCATCTCCCCCCCCCATTTCCCAGTTCTGGGGCCGCCACTGAATTGAGAATTGGTGAACAGGACGTATTTTTAACTATTCGGACGCAGCCTAGGTTTCAAGTGTCACTTAAATAAGAATGCAGCATTACTGGCGCCTATTACACATTTTGTCATTTTCGGCACAAAAAGACTGAACTGAACTCGTGAATATTGTACTCGACACTCATCGGCGCCAACTGATAAGTTTCCCTTTAATTTCCGCGGATGCCTTGTACCGAACAATACATACATGTCCCGAACCGTGACTAGTGAACCGAACGGTTTGGATTTTTTACTTGAACTGTTCCATCCCTACCCGGTATAGCCTATTACACGAGAAGAATAAATGTTCCACTAATGTAAAGCAAACTGAAGTCTGTCCAGTTAAACCAGTCAAAATTCTTCAAAAAGAAGAGCTCTAAAAAAGCCCAGTATATAGAGAGGAAAATAAAATGAAAGGAGTAGGCAATGGTCAAATTTTGGCCAAGAAAAGTATGAAGAAGCATCAGGTATGAAAGTCAAATCTGGGTGTGTTAATGGTGAGGAACTGGGCAGACTAGCAAATAGAGCTTTAGCTCACCTAGCCATAATATAAGCGCATTCACATTCAGTGGGCCCATATGCACTGCCACAGACAGCCATGAGGTTGCCGTGATCTGGACCTCGGTAATTTATTCGCCTCTCAGGCATTATTGCTATGCATTATATATGTGTGAGCCAATGATTATTATTTTCTTTAGTGAATGAAAGTATTTTGACATGGTTCTAAATTCCCGTCTTCGACACATCTATTAGGCTAACATAGAGCGTAGCCAAGGCAGAACAGTCAACAAATCGGGCTGCATAATTTTCCGAAGTCCTTACGGTCCTATTGATCCACCAAATTAGACTTTTTTCAGCCAATTAGAATTTATTCCTCAGTGATAAAAGACCGCATTTCTCCTAGTTGGAAAATAATAACAACAAGAGCCCACCAGCAGTGAGTAACACATTTGCATCTACTAGCTAGTGCCCTTGTTTTTGAAAACCAAAATATGGAAAGTTTTAACATTGCATATTTACAAAGTTCACATACAGTATATGTCAAACCAATCTGTTCACTACCTGTGAGACAGCTGCACTTCCAAATGACATTTCAATCATTTTGTATCAGTTAAACATTAGAATAAACACTAAATATAATACTGCATTGTATGGTTCCCTGCTTTTAGTCAATGTGATTTAATCTTACAGCACTGGCTTGCCTCGTATTTCAACAGCTTTGAAACTTAACATGACCTGTGCAACATGGTCTGTCAGACTTACTATCATGAGTCACAACTTTGCTTTTAAGAGGGGACTAGCCGACTGAATTTACAGAAATGGTTCAAAATGCCTCAGAAGTGACTGTAAGGACTTGGGTTCAGGACTCAATCACAGGCTGGAGATTCACTCTGCTCATTTTGGCAATAATCTGGGTCAGACCCTTTGGGTCAATAACCAGAAGTAGGACAGCGATACAGAATAATTAAGCTGATACAAAGTCATAACAAAGGCAGAAGATCAGGTACCAGTTGAGCAGAATGCAATACAGGGACAGAGGCAGAATTGTTAACCAGTGATAAATCCAAGTCATAGCCTAAAGTAAGCTGACAAGGTGCAATCCAAAACTCGGAAACTGTAAATTAAGCAAGGGTTTAAATCACTGGGGAAGTAATCACAGGAACACAAGAAAGGTGGAAAGGCAAACAGGAGAGAGCAAAAAGGGGCATGGTTATTAACAAGGGAATGAGAAACACGAGGACAAAAGAGAGGAGGGTTAGAGCAGGAGTAAACAAAGACGTGGAAGCAGAAAGACGGGGTGCTGGGGGTCATTGTCCTCCTTTCCTTTCGTAGAGTCATGAGTGTGTGACAGAGCGTCTGGTTTGCCATTCTTGAACATACATTGGTAAAAGATAATAAAGTTGATATGATTATAGTGACCACCGAGCTTTGTGGGGATTGAGACTCTTAGCAGTCTTGAGGCACTTGCTGTTTCTGTGATCAGTCAAAACCAAAAACAAAACTTGGGATCCCTCCAGCTAATGTCTCTACTCTTCCAATGCCAGTTCAACTGCCAGGAGTTTGCAGCCACCAGTGCTTTAGTTCCTCACATTGGGGCTTAGACAATGAGAGAAGAATGCGCAGGGGTGTTCTCTCTGATCCATAGGATAAACCTGCAACAGAATAGCTTCCACTCTACAATCTAAGATATCCACCACCACAATGGACTATCTAGATGGGTCTGGGCAAATGAGGACTAGATCAGAAGTGAACTGATGTTTCAGATCCTGGAAGGCTTGTTGGGCTACAGGGGTCCGCAAGAATTTTCTGGTTGTGAAGGTAAGAGCAGTCAGGGGGGCTGCAACTGAGCCACAGTTGCGGATGAAATGGCGGTAGAAATTTTCAAAGCCCAGGCAAAGTTGGAGCTCCATTTGGAAGTCAGTTACGAGCCAATCTATCACCTCCTTGACCTTCTGCTGATCAATCTGTATCCCTTGTCAGGAGAAGATGAACCTCATGAAGGTGAAAGATTTGATGGAACACATAATTTTCTCCTTTCCCAAAGAGGCGATTCTGTAGGAGGCACTGAACGACTCATTGGACATAGTGAGTATGCTTAGAGTCAATACGGGAGAAGTTGAGGATGTCATTAAGGTAGACGTAGATGAACTGGCTTGTTGAAAAGGACATTGTTAACAAGGCTCCGGAAAACTGCTGGAGAGTTAATGAGCCTGAATAGCATTAAAAGGTATTTGTAGTGTCCTGTAGGGGTAGTAAATGCAGTCTTCCACTCATCACCCTTGCGAATGTGGAGGAGGCAGTAGGCATTGCAGAGGTCTAAGTTATTGATGATTTGGTCTCTATGAAGTGACTCAAAGGCTGAAGATATCGGTGTTCGGCGGTATCAGTTTTTTCACAGTCATGGCCTTGAGACCTGTATAGTTGATGTTGGGTTGAAGACCCCCATCCTTCTTGCCCATGAAGAAGAAATTGCACCGACAGGTGAGGACAAAGGTTTAATGATGCCAGCTGCCAGGAACTCCTTAATGGACTTCTCCCTGGCTTCAGTCTCCAGTGGAAACAGGGAAAACAGACAGCTTCTGGGAGGAGAGGTAACAGGCAGCAGGTTGATGGCACAGTCGTAAGGTCAGTGAGGAGGAAGCATGGTGGCTCAGGACTTGATAAATACATTGCGCAGATCCCAGTATTCAGGAGGCACTCTGGACAGGTCTGGGGTCTTCACCAAGGCTTTGGGTTCTTCCCTTGCAGGTTGGACATATAAAGGAGACAGTGGCTGGTGCAGAATGAACTCCACTCGAGAATGTAGTTGGTGGACCAAGCCACCCCTGGGTTGTGCTTGGAGGGTCATGGGCAACCCAGGACAATGGGAGCTCTGAATTGATTAGGACCGAGGAACTCTTTGAGGTAGTTACCTGAAAGCAACAGACTAACAGGTGTAGTCACATGGGTGAGATGATTGGGGGGGGGGCAGTGATGTTGAAGGCCTGAATTGGCTGGCAAAGAGGGTGGCAAGATTGATACAGCTGGTTGGCTAACTAGGCATCCATGAGCTCTAGAATCACTGAGGGCTGTGACAGACTGTAGACATCCTGGACTCTGGTTGATGAAGGGGCAGCAGAGAACAAGGATTGGGGGACAGTTAAAGTAGGCCTCACACCCAGGAATTCCCTGTTGAGTGGTGAGCGCTGGCTTTTGCCAGGCAAGCTGCAATGAAGTGTCCAGGGTTCCCACTATATTGGCAGATCCGGGACATTATGTGATGCTGATGCTCAGCTAGAGTTAGGTTTGCAGTTGAGGTGAAAGGAGCAGTGATAACGGGAGTTGTGGTTGCAGGTGATCTTTGCTTTCTCAAGTGTCAATTCATTTTTCTGGATGCCTGGTGGTTGTAAATGCTTATGGCTTGGTTGATGACGGTATCTAAATTCTCAGGGCAGTCCTGGGTGAGGAGTTTGTCTTTGATCTCTTCTGACAGTCCATTGGTAAACGTGTCATACTGTGCCTGCAAGTTCAAACTTGAGGTGGCTTCCAGGCTGCAGAACTTGTTGGTGTAGTCAAACACAGAACCTGACCCCTGACTTGATCTGAGTCGCTCCTGGGCGGATTTGTAGGTACCAGGAACGCTGTCAGTGGATTCCGGTGGGGACAGGCATGGCTCTGGAGAGGAAAGTGCTGGAGGAATTGGAGGTACTTCCTGCAGCTACAGAGGTTGACTTGGGGAGTTTAAAGTCTCAGAAATTGGTTCTAGCTGAGCCTGGTGTCTTATCCTCTTGGTGGTCAAGAACTATGCAAACCTGATTTTCGTCCACTGAGTTCATTCAAGCAAGTTTATACGGTAAGGTTGTGGGCTCTGGAGACTGCAGTAAAGTTTCATACTGCTTATTTTGGTGCAGGTTCAGACAGCCAGGGTTGATAACTACAGGTTGTGATACATAATCAATGGGCAGGTACAAAGATGTAACACAGGCAAAAGATAAGGAACCAGCTGGGCGGAATGCAGTAGAGAGACGAAGACAGAATTGTTAACCAGTGATAAATCCAAGTTGTTGCCAAAGTGAGCTGACACAAGAAGCAAACCAAAACTCATAATCTGAAAACTAAAGACAGTCGAAACTCAGAAACCAATACCCGGAACATGGCTCGTAAGTGTCTCAGTTATGCCTGTCAATCTTGCACCGATGTGAAAGATCAGAGGGTTTAAATTGCTGGGAAATAATCAGGAAAACACAAGACAGGGGGAAAGGTGAGCAGGGGAGAGCACAGAGGGTGAAGCTACAAACAAGGGAATGTGAAACAATAAGAGAGTATGGGGAGGGCGAGAACAGTGAGAGAGCAAGAATAAATAAAGTGGAAGTACAAGAAACAGGACAAACAAATGCACTACAGTATAAAAGACCTAAAACTACATGAAACAACAAAAATAATGAAATAAACGTAACCAACAGTGACAGTGAGTTATTGGTAAGAAAGACAGGATGTTTGTTTAGCCTAAATGTTTAGTGCACAATAGCTCATTAGAATAAATTTTCTGCTGTCAAACAGATTTTATTCCCTTGGATCAGTTGATTTTAATGCATTATCAATGCAATATTCTCAATATCAGTGATGACAGAGCAATCTCTGTGCTACATTAATTTTAAGAACTCACTGTAAGGGACTTGTGAACAATCATGATTAAAATTTGAACAATATAATTTTAATGGTATTATACTTTCAATAAAATATGATCATTTTAACCCTTCGAGCTGCTAGGAATAATTGCATTTTTACACCATCAAATATTGTGCTGTGTTGTACAACTACTTGTACATTTCATTCAAAAGTTTTAGGACTTAGAAATAAGCCATTCTATGATGCAAATACAATGGTGAAAATAGTATGTAAAACAGTGTCATAACAACCCTCAGCCTGTTTTATGCAGTCCCATAGGTTCAATTGTATAGCATCGTTCAGATTTCTCAAAATATGTTGATATTGATTTTCTCACCTTGGTCGTGGTCCAGTGACAAAACAATTAAGCAGTTTTTAATCCGCAAAAGAAGCAAGCTTGGACAAATGTTGCTAAATCGACTTTGACATAGAGGTAGTAGCTGCGCATCTTTGTGAATTTCACTATAATTAGCTTTTATACTCATGATACAGTGATGTAGATTGTATAGTAGCCCATTAGAAATAAAATAAGTGCACCCACTGGCTATTCTGTGCTGATCTAACAGAACAGTAAGTGTTTTAGTCTCAGTCCACACTCAAATATAAAACAAATCAAATTTGTTTAGTTTACACAGGCAGTCCGTGATCTGAAATGTCCAAAATATGGATGCATATGGTAGCTAAGGGATTCATGTTTATGAGAAGGAATTGTTTCAATGGTTTTTGACAAGGGGGGATTTGGTCAATGAAGCAAAGGAGTTTTGGAAGCGACTTAATTACACATATACGATCGCACACCAAAGCACGGAATTGAAAGGGTGTATAGGAGTGAAAATTTGGCTGCAGCAAATATGGGAACAAGACCTGAAAAAAGGAAGTTCTGATACTATTGTAAAAGCGCACGCAACCATAGTCAGGACCGCAGGGAAATTTGGACTCTCGAAAATTGTTTGTTGAAACATGCACAAACATAAACAAGAAAAACTAAAATATTCATTTTTGGTTGCAGATTCATAATATTTGAACCTGCAGTTGTTTAGGCATCTGGCTGTGGCTGTATTGTTTTTATAGGCTGATGAGGCTCGGTCACAGCACCACAGGGGCAGAAGAAAACTTAGGGCTCTAATTTCTTGGCGCAGCGTCATGGGTGGCGCAGCGGAAAGGGAAGCACATATTCGTTTCTCAGAGCGTGAAGCGCAGCCCAACCTGGTTTACTTTCTGTGCAGTGGTAATTTGCTTTTTCCGCAGCCTGCGGTTTCAGTGTCAGTAATTTCAATGCAATAAATAATTACAGCGACCACTATTTAATGTGCAACTATCTGGATCAGGACGCAGCCATGTCTTAAAGCAGGTGGCACGCGTAATTTGGTTAATCGGAATCCAAACTAGATGGGTGTGGCGGCACACTGTAGTTTTTTCCCAGGGAGGTGTCACATATTCATCAAGACGCAAACTTGGCCATGACAATTTCGTAGAAAAAGTCTTCCGCTGAAGTTGCAGAAAAGCTGGATCGCCAGCTCCAACCTGGTTTACTTTCTGTGCAGTGGTAATTTGGCTGACCGGCATTTTCATTTTCACAGTGCGCACAAGTCTGTCATTTCTTTTTCACCGAAACCTCACAGGCAGGTTTCCAGAATGTCAGGCATATTTCAATGCAATAAATAATTACAGCGACCACTATTTAATGTAACTATCTGGATCAGGACATAAAATTATAGTATCTACATCGATTGTCCTGATGTCAGATTAAAAAAATTGAAAATACATTCCTCACGCCATTCCAGTAATGGAAACTCCACCTGGCTTAATCAACATTTGAATCTGTGATGCAAACTAACGACTTCACATCTTTCTCAGCCAACCACAAACTGCCTATATATAATGCTTGTGTTCTATGCAAACACTACACTGGGTCTGTGGATTTAATTTTGGTTTTCCCAAAACTGATTACAGTCAAAGTCAATGCAAAAATGAAGCACGAAAGTCACAGGGTTTTAATATATCTCCGTGTCCTCATAAAAGTTCTAATTTTTAATTCCAGGAATTATTAGACGTGCAAACTTGGCCATGTTGTGTTCGCACTATCACAAAATGCAAATTGATAGCTATCGACTTTTTCTTGGTCAAATTAAATCGTGTGTTGTCTTCCGTTGAAGATATACAACAGTCTTTACTCGGTATCTCTTTTATAAAATTAGTCAGATGGATCGAACAGATTCACGCTTTATTTCCACACCAGAGATAAAATAGTGCTTGTAGTCAGTGAGCAAATCAATTCCATGACCATTGACAGTGTGAATAAATTATCGCATGCACGATCAAGACTGTCCGGCAAGAAATGCAAAAATACTCCATGTATGGCAGCCAGCAAAAAAGTAAAAGTATTAGTATGAGAACAGATTTATAACTTAAATAAAGAATAAAAATATATCACCAACAAACAGAGCATCCAAAAGAGATGGCCCGCAAATAAATAAATCGCAGTGTTCATTGGATGTTCTGTTTGTTGTTAAAATGTTTCTTTTTATTCTTTATTTCAAGTATCAATCTGTTCTAATTTTCCTTTTTTTTGGCTGTCAGACACGGAGTATTTTGCATTTTTTCGATGTCCGACAGGCATTGTACATTGTCCCGCGCCAATGTCGACTCACTTTATTGAGCAGAGCTTAAACAGAAACATTGATTGAAATTCTCGGTACTCATCTTGAGGAACTGAGCCCTCTTATCAAAACATTCACCTTTAATATCTAAAACATTCAGTAGATTTGAAGAAATTAAAAACAATAATCGACCGTCGGACACGGAGATATATTAAAACCCTGTCAGACTTTTTTCTTTTTGGACACGTGTCGACTCAAAGTTATTGACACTGTGTTCAATCTTGCTGAATCTGTCGTCTAAAAATTTAAAAAACTGTTTTTCGGACAAAGACACGCCCAGTGTGCAAGCGGCTTAATACTAGGCTACTATTATTGTCACTTAGGTTTTATCGTTTTTAGTGGGGAAAGGAATACAGCCTGATTGCTATCATCTCGTACTGAGTTAAGATCACATATTGAAAATAAATGTGTAACGTATCTTGCATTGTTGTCCATGCATGTTAATCCCAAAATTTTAAGCAGCAACAGGGTGTAATAATAGGAACACGCTATCCATCGTTTCTCTTCCCAATGATGCAGGCAGAAGAAATAAATGAGCAACCATCGTATTTCATTCCAACTTCAAAAGTTTGAATGATCTGACGTAGTTTCGTTTTGAAATTAAATTCAAGTTAAGCTAATGGTAATAATTCGAGAATGCCCTAGCTAGCCAGCTAACTCATATTCGTAATGCTTAATATAGACGTTCAGGCGGTGCAGAAAACATGCCTGAGGCAGCAAAGTAAAATGCAACATTAACGCATCATGCAGACATAGGACAGAGGCTTCTATATTCCAACATATTAAAGGTGAGGAGAGGAGCTCATTTGATTGGTGAAGATTTGACTCGGCTGTGTTATACCCAAACACGCCTTCTTTGCCACTTGCGCTTAATGCAGGAGGGACCGGCAGGGACAGAGGAGTACTTGCCAGAATGCGCCGGCACGAAATTGCAACATACGCCTGGACACACCCCGTTGGCGCGGCGCACCCCCCGTTCGCCGCGCCTGCGCCTGGTCTACGAATTTAGAGCCCATAGAATCTTTTTCTTTCAGACAAAACTTATATTATCAGTGTTGTTGCTTAATTTGGGTGAAATTCTCAGGAATTATGACAATTTGAGAGCAATCTAAGGTGTGTCACCTTTCAAATGAGACCATGATTATGCCTGTAGTCAAAGCGGCTCAAGAACAGTATAAGCATTCTTGTTTGGGAGATCATTCCCTCAAAAAAGAACAGCACTTTAAATGGTTAAAAAGGCCCTGTTCTATTGGTCAATGTATTATTACTTCAGAACTTTTACTGCTATTATTTGCAGCATATAAATCCTAAAAAATCACCAGAAAGCAGAAAATTGCATGTATGAAACTTCAATTTTCCTGGGGGAAAAAAGTAATTAACTGCACATTTACTCCTATAAAATACACTACTCATTATTCTGGCCCTTGGTAAAAAAAAAGGTCCAGGCAACAGCCCTGCCCACATGTACAAAAAAAAATAATAATAAAGAAAATTTGTGTTCATGGCACACAGATGCCCCCACATCTGGAAAGCTCAACAAAATTTACCTAAGTTCAAACTCCTGAAAAATCGTCAAAATTTTGAGAAATTCAGAAAAAAGTATGAGATGTACACATTTTGGGTACTTACAAAGCATTTGTATAAGCTCAATTAATTCTGTTGGGCAGTTTTTGAGAAGAGGTGGATGGACTCACCTGCAAAATAATGGAGAAGGACAGCTGACAAATTGACCTGAGTTCAAACACCTGAAAAATCATCAAAATTTTGAGAAATTCAGAAAAAAAGTATGAGATGTGCACATTTTGGGTCCTTACAAAGCATTTGTATAAGCTCAATTAATTCTGTTGGGCAGTTTTTGAGAAGAAGTGGATGGACTATACCCCGCATGACGGCAAATGGAGAAGGACAGCCGACAAAATTGACCTGAGTTCAAACACCTGAAAAATCATCAAAATTTTGAGAAATTCAGAAAAAAAAAGTATGAGATGTACACATTTTGGGTACTTACAAAGCATTTGTATAAGCTCAATTAATTCTGTTGGGCAGTTTTTGAGAAGAAGTGGATGGACCACACCCTGCATGACGGCAAATGGAGAAGGACAGCTGACAAAATTGACCTGAGTTCAAACACCTGAAAAATCATCAAAATTTTGAGAAATTCAGAAAAAAAAAGTATGAGATATGCACATTTTGGGTCCTTACAAAGCATTTGTATAAGCTCAATTAATTCTGTTGACCAGTTTTTGAGAAGAATTCAAAAAACGATACTCGCTATCAACATGATCAACTCTGTACGGACGGACAAGGGTAACCCTATATGCCCCAATCCATACATGGCGGGGGCATAAAAACAAAAAAAAATTATATGATGCTCCCTTCAAGGCAACAATGTTGCAACCTGTTGGTATTTGTAATGACTGCAATTAGAAATTAAAATTCTAGGCCAAAAGTCAACAAGAAAACAATTGGATTGGTCTCGTGACCTCACTCTCCGTTGGATGTTTATTGGTGGTGCTGGAGTAGGTGCAGGTGGGGGGACCGATTAAGCAAATTTTGGCCCTATGTCCATGATTGCAAATGGCTGAGCTGTGAATCAATAATCTCGCTCCCTCTCTTTCTTTCTCTCTCATTCAAGGATTTTGTATTTTTCTTGCACTAATTGCGTTCTTTGGTCCCATTTAAAATAAATAAGTAAAAACTGAATTGAAAGATAAATAAATAAATTACACTGCAGTTGTTTTGTTTTTAATGTGGCATGAGGGAACTGGCTCATCAGCAGTGACATAGCTCTGATTGAGGGCCGGAGGGTTGTGACCTTTTCCCTCTGGATAATCCACACTCAAAAGCCCTAATTACTGCTGCAGCTCCATGGCCCCTTCAGCAAATGCTGATCAATACACTTGATCAGGTTTGCATGCTGGACATTCAAAATCACTGCCAGAGCGTACACATTGTTTTTTTCCCTACTTGATTGGTGGAGACCAGCCACTTAGTACACCCAGCCAAAAATTAAAGCCAATCACAGATTAAAGGAACAGTGAGCCCATAAAATAAACTTCTTTTTTTTAAATTCAATGAATCTGAGAACATAATGATGATACCATTTTTATGGTGAATCGTTCGTCCGTATCCCTCAGAATAGCTTTCAAAAAGGTTGCATGCATCGCTCAGAAAGATGCCATGTCTGAGCCTGATCAACTTTTGGTTTTGCCCGTGATGTCACTACTAAACGTCCATATGCTTAGTCAGATAGTTCAAGTGAAATAGTGCATTTTGGGTGCTTCCTATAATTCCTATATTTGTCACCTTCGGCAATGTGCAGCAGTAGAACAGATGGCGTTAGCTCAACTAGCCTCAATGCAGTCTGGCCAGCTCACTAATAATGTTACGCCTGTCCTTTGGCTGGGACTTAATCTTACATGTAGCTGGTTTTGTTTCCAGCTAGCCCTTTTCGCCTACACAATTAAGGCAGTCGTAAGAGAATGTAAGTACCTAGCAAGCACCTGTTTTTGTCTGAAGTGCAAGTGGACATTGAATTGGAGATTTCGGATGTAAGCTACAAAAATGCATTTAAAAATGAAAAATTTGAATTTTAGCGAGAAGGAATTCAATTGGGAAGGTCTGAAAACACTAAATAATGTTTTTTTTTTTTAAATCATTGTGTTAAAACTTACCAAACTTACGTGCAATGATGTGGGATGTTTGGGCTACACAGAAACCGAGCTAGGCATTTATAAGTCAGATTTGTACAGCTGTAAATTGTGTGCCTGGCATCAGAACGTAACTAACATGAGACCACAAGCTAGCTAGCTAGCTTGCGAGCTATACCTAGGTCATTAATTACTGTAAAGTGACTGTAACATTCACTAATAATGCAAACACCAATTCCAATGAAGTTTGAACTTGAATCAGAGTTCTTAGTAAAAGCCGGTTACCGGCAATTTTGCCCATCTATTCATTGGATAATTGCCGTCTATTATTTCAGCTACCATAGATTGTCATTATTCCAAAAATCAACTCACGAAAGGCTTTTTTTTGGTCAAAGTTTGCAGAAAGTCATGCCAATACTTTATTTACCACGCTACTTCTCTTCACGCTACTTCTCTTCATCCGGCACGAGTTTGGCATGCTTACGTATTCATCAGAATAGAAGCAGCCAAGGGAGTGGCGTGCAATGCAGCCCAGTGCATTTAGTCCAGGCATTTTATGCATTTTTGGGGCCAAACCTCAAAGTAATTGCAACAGAATTTTTTTCACTGGTATGCATTTCAGAGTAGTCCCTAGAACAACGTATTAAAAGTCTAGAAAGATCTATGTGGTGGAAGTATACTTTATTTGCATATTTTAATTATGGCTGCCATCATCCCTATTTCCAGGCTTTGTGATCATCTATGAACTTCGAAACAAAATTTTAGTGTCATTTAAATTACAAATTTTTCAGGCAGGGAGTAGTAGTTTTAACTCATTTAAATATAACTAGGTCATGCCTTCATTTGCATATATCCAATTTAGTAGCCATTTCGCTCTAGTATATAGAGCAGTGTAGCTCTCTATTCGCATCTGTCTTCTTCAAAGTCAAGGGCAAGTGAATTGGTGCAACCAACACCTCTGCATTCACCAAACACAGATGAGCACCCTAATCCATGTTTTCAATATGTGCATCTGTGCGTGGTGCAGTCAGTTTTGCAGTTGCACCTCACAACCTCCAGGAGGGATACTGGTGCTGGTGGCTGATCAGTTTGTATGGGGTGAAGCTCTCACCTGCGGACTCTCCACCCCCATTGCTGTGGTCTCATGCTGCTGCCTCCACCTTTCCGACACCTGTACTTGGTAGTACACTCTAAGGCTGTGGTATTTTGCAGCTGCTGTCGTAGGAGGAAGGCTTTTAGCCTCAACATAGGTTTTACTTGTGAATACTTTGTCGTGGAATCTTTTAGTGCCAGAGTGTCAAGTCCTCCTCCGGGCTTCCATTGTACAGGCACACAAGGGCCTTCTCCCCTGCTGATACGATATCCTCCATTTGAGCTGCGGTAGACTGGGAGAATATGCTAGCTTGCTGTCTAAAGTGTCCATTTGAGCTGAGCTTCTGCAGTGCAACACCTTTGCCTATGCCGTATATTCTGGATGGTGTGTCACAACCAAGAAAAGCATGTCCAAATAAAATGTTGGAACACACGCTGCTGCCTAGCAGGTTCTTTGTTTTGATGATATTCCAAACCCTTCCCTTGTGTGTATTCTGCTTTGGTTCAGGCCTGAAGAAAATTTATTTCGCGTTTATGTCAGCATGATAGCAGAGAAGGACCAAGAGGTCAGTGTCATCACTGACCAGTACTGTAGTGGTTGTTTTTGCTAATTCGACTGCTGTTTGCACAATTAGTAGATCAGCAACATCTGATGCCTGGTCTGTCAAACATCCAGCTCTCTCCAGTCTGTCACTGAGGAGTTGATGAATCGGTGTTTTTTTTTTTTTTTGATGCTAAGGAACTCATCTTCCTTTGATTTGATAATCATGTCAGCTGTGAAGTTTACCTCTGGAGACATGCGCAGCCCAGTTCGCCTTCGATGCGTGGCATCCTTTGTTGATGGCCCTTTCTGGTATCCATCGAATACGATGGCAGCCTTCCCATATCTACAAGTCACGTAGTCCACAAATAACTTGCATACACCTTCATATGTCTGGCCACATGGCCACGGCAAGCGATGTAACAAAGCGCCACTGTCTAGGACATACTGCACCTTTTCATCAGGTGCAGCCTGTTCATCTTTGATGAGTTCCCAAATGGCAACTGCAAGCACTGGTTTGTTGGCTTGCCTAGGAGATCCTGATGAGTTGAATAGGGCTGGTGGATGGCTGCATAACTCATACTTGAACAGCTCAAGTGACTGCAGGTCTTCCTGCCTAGAAGCAGCAAGGACCAACCTTTGAAATAAAAGCTGTGGGTCTATTTGCGCGGTTTCCTCATGGATTTTCACAGCTGTTTTAGAAGCAAGTGTAACTGCTTGACTTTTCCTTTTGAAGGAACATTGAAGAACTTTCTGCCCAACCACTGAAGCAAGGATTTTGTCTCCTATCTCTTTGGCATTGTCAACGTTCACTGCATCATCTGCAGTCACACCACTAGCGATGCTGTGTAATGAGGAATCACAAGGTATATTAATGAACTTTACAGTCCTTGCAACTTCACCAACGTTTTTCCTTAAGAAAATCGGTTGCAATTTGTTTAAGAGACATTACCCAATCTCTTTACACTATACATTATATATCTCGCTGCAGCCTGTTAAAGTACGAAAATAGCAAAACGTAGCATTTTTTAAATGAGGGCATTGAAAAAAAATAAGATCACACATTTTAATAATCTAACAATGCATTTAAGAGTCATTATTTGAGTTTTAATTACCTTCACATGTTATATAGAAATAGAGAGATGATGAACCTATGGAGAATAAGTAAAATATGGTGGCCATTATGGATTATGCAAATTAAGTGTGCTTCCACCAACTATATTTTCTGGACTTTTAGTATGTTGTTCCAGGGGCCTATCCAAAATGCATACAGGTGAAAAAAATTCTGTTGCAATTAGTTTGGAGCTAAACCATATTTTTACTGGACTAATTGGACCTCGCGTGTTGCTGAACAAACGCAACTGTTACATTGATGAACATAACCGCGCTTGGCTAATGAGTCGAGTGTGAGCAGGGAGCTGAGGGGAGACAAGTAGCCCTGAACAGTACATTGGATGGAGAAAATTACTCCTATGGACTTTCATGTAAATTCATTCGCCAAGAGATAGCCTCAATCTTTACTATTCATGATAATAATAATTGTTTTAGCCCACGTAATTTTCTTATCTTTTCAACTAATATTAAATTTTATATAATCAATTATGTTAAGAATGAAATGATATTTCGAGGGCCGAGGATTAACTAGTTCTATCTAGCATTTTTTACTTTTTGAGAAAAATGAGTTTTTATATTTAGCTATTTGCTATTTTAAAACAATAAAAGATACATATCTCATAACTTATTTGTAGTTGGGATATGATTCCTTGATTTTGAACAGTAGACTACAAATTTGCTGAAATGTCATATATCTACAATATCTGTAGGTTTGATACAGTCCACTTACCTCTCAAATACGTCTCTCAATTCATCATCAGTCATCAATTTTCCATGGTGATTTCTTGTCAGCTTTCTCAAGCGTGCCGCCATTTTGATCAAGCATGTATCACATGACCAAACTGAAGTAACAGATTGGCTAACAGCAGATAGAACCTGTTAACACTAATATTTTTATCGAAAATTCAGATGTACCTATGTTACATTGACCTTTGGCCTTTACAGGTAACCACTAAAACATGGAACTATATCTCAAATGAAACTAGTTAGTACTGAGACTATTGTAGGACAGATATCTCATTTTTGAGTAAAATGTCAGATAGAACTAGTTAATCCTCGGCCCTCGATTTATATTACTCAGTACTTATGCTTACTAAGTCTTGATCAAAGAAATTATGATTATTACTTTGAATTGTTAAATTGACCACGCCGTCGACACTGCACTGGCACTAGCACCGGCCTAGCGAGCTATTGATCGCAATATCGGTAGCAAGAAGCAACATGGAGTCGGATGAGCCGAAAGCGAAAAAGAACCTTCACCCGAAGCTTTTTTGTCCCCAAAACACAACGATCCAGTAAGTGAAATTTGTGCAATCATACGAGCAATCACTTCTCTTGGAATTTAATCCTCTCATTCATGTGAACGGGATATGAGATAGGTGTCTTGTGGTCTCATTGAAATACTACTTTTATTAGGCTTTGTCTTTGCTGTACAAACGCACCGATACAATTGTCGCTATGGTTGTTACAAGCCGAAAAACTCAGTTTAAACTTTAAATAGTCGATGAACTCTTTGACCTATCTGTTTCATTGATTAATTTCGTACATTTAACCCTCATCCAACTAAAGGGGGGTGGTTACCACCCCCAATAGATTTTTTCCCGTCACACACAAACGTTAACAGATATGATCTAATGCTTCTAGGTAATTGTTTATTCATCCTTTGCGCTCATTTTCATGAAAAAATGATGTGGGTACCTCACCCCCCGGAGGTAGGGTAGGCCACCAAAGTCGAAGGGTGGGGGGGGATGGTTGCCACCAGCGTCAATTTTTGCCTGTTTTTGATACAAAATATGCTTACAAATTAGTTGCAAATAGTATGCTATTATTATGTTTCATGCTCAATGAACTTTGTAGACCACACTGATTGTCATCCTTATTGATTTATTGATGTAGCTTGTCCTTGTATTTGTAAATCTTGGAATTACAATGACCAGCAGTGACCAGTAACCTTGAAGTGATCCTCACCTAATAATATTAGAAGTGCATGACCGACATACTTTTACTTGTGTGTTTGACTGGTTACTGTACTGTATACTATTTTTATACTGTGCTGTAGGCCTACTATTATACAAGTTCATAGAATTGTTCATAAAGTTGTTCTCATAATTCATAGATAAACCTTTTTATGCAAGTGTGTAACATTTTGAAGATATTTGTACATCTGTCCGGTGAACTTGAATCATCATTTTGCAATGTAAGTTGATTTTTATTGTTCATATTCTTATACATGAAAGTAAAATTACTTGCATTATGGGTCTAGTGTTTTGGGTCTATTGGATGGATAAATGTGGGATTATGTGGGTGTATATGTGAAGTTTGTTGTGTTAGTGGTATGTGGTGTGGGGTGGGTGTGAGTGTGGGTGGGGTGTGTACGTTTTGGGTGGGGGTATATGTTATACAATATTACTTGATACTGCAATATTAATTGTAGTATCAGTAGTTCTAGAGGTTACAGAAAACTTATTTTCAGCTAAAACTAATAAAAATATAAAAAAACATGGATTTTTGTCATTTTGATGTTTTTTCCTAATATGGTGTTAGTTATGACATCACTATGACGTCATAATATTGAAATGTGTTTTATTTGTACTTGATTTGAAGAGAGGACATCTGTAGCTGTACACTGATACCAAACAAAATGATGTTTATCGCTTAATTTCGAAATAATCGGGGGGTGGTAACCACTCCACCTTGGTCGGGGTTGTAGTAGAAAAACCCTTAGTTGGACAAGGGTTAAACCCATTATTGTAGGCATTTTCCTGAACAATGCAACCAGGGATTTGCAACGATCACAGCCTCAAGTTTTGACTTGAGTAACCCCGCACTCCCCGGACTGCAAGTCAAAATAAGGTCTACATTCAAATACATACTACGTAATAAAATGTGTAGTCTATGCAATGATGCGAACCAGGAGTTTGTTGGTTGTGTATGATATGGAGGTGGTGCGACTTGAGAATCCCTTTGCTGTTGTCGTACTCAAATGCGGAAAGTAAGCGAATTACGTCACGTAACCTGTAAATCATACACGATCAACCATCTCCGGGCTCGCATTCTTGCATGGCGCAGATGCACATTTTATTATGTAGTATGTATTGTATGCAATTAGATGATCTCACAGTCGGCAAAGGTGAAACGTGATGGATGCATTGTTTTAGCAAATGCCTAAACTTGGTGTAAAAAGTAAGGATGCTGCACGGGAATTGGGCTTTTGAAAGTGTAAATGGTCCCAAGATGGTCCCTTTTGACTTTGTTTAGAAGAGCAATGCAGAATAGTCTAGGGCAAGTGCACTGAGAGATGAAGACAGTTATTGTTGAAATGATCAGAAACTTTTATTTGAACTGCATTAGATAAAACAAAATGTGGAAGTATGGAAGTTGGAACTGAATGGAATATACATGTAGCTAGATTCCGCTATGACACTTCCACTGTCACTGTCACAACTCTCACAATAATGTATCTTAATCTTGCGGTCAAACATTGCAAGGTGTATGTTGGAAATTAGAGGTTGACCAAATACTGAAAGAAAGACATACTTGATTGCACATGTGGTAAATATTTTCTGATAGGATTTATTTCATGAGAATATTAACATGAATGTTTTCCCTGATGCTCACACTTAAAGGCTAATGAAGACCTACAACCATTTTACAAATATGATCTCTATACTATAGTTCATCAGTTGATTTTATTTCAGAAATGTGCCCACCAATTAATCATACATAAATTATGCTCATACAATTTATGATATAAATCTGATTATACTATCAACTCATGACATAGTATTAAAACTAAACTGGACATTTACATAATGCATTCATAATGAACATGTGTTATTCATTGTAGTTTTGGTCTGCTGGTTTCCTTTGTGTGATAATTTATGACCATTTTCACATCAAAAGAGGCTTGAAATGTTACAAATTATAAACCAATTTTAGTATCACTGTATAGCCATTTCTAACACATTGAATACTATGAAATCCAATAGCAACGGGTGCTGCCCCTGGACCCCGCTAGGGGCCTGCGCGGCCCCCAGACCCCCGGCGCAATTGAGTTGTAGCTGGCTATTCCTAAAACTTTGCCTGCTGTTCTAAAAATTAATAAGAACCCTGACCTTAATGTTCAAATGGATAAACTTTATTGTTTTATGGAAATATTCACTCATTTTGAATTTGATGCCTGCTACACATTCCAAAAAAGCGGGGGTAGGGGCATGTTTACCACTGTGTTACATCACCTTTCCTTTTAACAGCACTCAGTAAGTGTTTGGGAACTGAGGACACTAATTGTAGAAGCTTTATAGGACTTCAGTTGCTCAACAGTCCGGGGTCTGCCGTATTTTGACTGGCAGGCCAGTCTATTACCCGCACTCTTTTACTACGAAGCCATGCCGTTGTAACATGTGCAGAATGTGGCTTGGTATTGTCTTGCTGACATAAGCAGGGACGTCCCTGAAAAAGATGTCACTTGGATGGCAGCATATGTTGCCCCAAAACCTGTATGCACCTTTCAGCATTGCAGAATGTGGCTTGGTATTGTCTTGCTGACATAAGCAGGGACGTCCCTGAAAAAGACGTCGCTTGGATGGCAGCATATGTTGCTCCAAAACCTGTATGCACCTTTCAGCATTAATGGTGCCTTCACAGATGTGCAAGTTACCCATGCCATGGGCACTAACACATCCCCTTACCATCACCGATGCTGGCTTTTGAACTTTGCACTGATAACAATCTGGATGTTCCTTTTCCTCTTTAGCCCGGAGGACACAACGTCCATGATTTCCAAAAACAGTTTGAAATGTGGACTCGTCAGACCACAGCACACTTTTCCACTTTGCGCCAGTCCATCTCAGATGAGCTTGGGCCCAGAGAAGCCGGAGGCATTTCTGGATGTTGTTGATATATGGCTTTCGCTTTGCATGGTAGAGTTTTAACTTGCACTTGTAGATGTAGCGACGAACTGTGTTAACTGTCAGTGGTTTTCTGAAGTGTTCCTGAGCCCACATGGTTATATCTTTTACAGAATGATGTCAGTTTTTAATGCAGTGCCGCCTGAGGGACTGAGGGTCACGGGCATTCAATGTTGGTTTTTGGCCTTAACGCTTACATGTGGAGATTTCTCCGGATTCTCTGGATCTTTTGGTGATATTATGGACTGTACATAATGAAATCCCTAAATTGCTTGCAATTGCATGTTGAGAAACATTGTTCTTAAACTGTTGGGCTGTTTGCTCACGCAGTTGAAGTGGTGAACCTTGCTTGTGAAGGACTGTGCCTTTCGGGGATGCTCCTTTAATACCTAATCATGACACTCACCTGTTTCCAATTAACCTTTTCACCTGTGGAATGCTCCAAACAGGTATTTTTTGAGCATTCCTCAAGTTTCCCAGTCTTTTGTTGCCCCTGTCCCAGCTTTTTTGGAACATTTTGTGGGCATCAAATTCAAAATGAGTGAATATTTCAAACAAAAAACAACAACAATAAAGTTTATCTGTTTGAACATTAAATATCTTGTCTTTGAAGTGTACTCAGTTGAATATTGGTCAAAAAGGATTTGCAAATCATTGTATTCTGTTTTTATTCACATTTTACCCAACGTCCCAACTTCATTGGAATTGGGGTTTGTACAACATACCATAATTTAATTAAGTTACCTATACATTGGGGAGAGTATTTCAATTGTTTGATATTTTTAAGCTTCATAATAAATGTTCATAGCATAAATAACAGTTGTAAACTTATATTCAAATATCTAATCAAACGTTTTTGGATACAAAATAGAAAAACAAGTTCATGAATATGGCATCTGGGTCATTCCATGCCAACTGTCTAAATGGCTCCCACTTGACCATCTCAGATTTCGCTGAAAAAATTCCAGCGGGTACATTCACCTCCTATTAGGAGAAATCCGAAATTTTAGCTCTCAACTCCTAATAATTTTGTAATAAAAAAATATTTTTGCAACTAAGTTCCGGCCCTTTTTGAACAGCGATTTCTGAGGAGCCACTTTCACATGGCTATATCTAGAAAAGTATTTCAGTATATCTAGAAAAGTCCTTCAATTTTTCAGGGGTGAAAATCTGCTACTATAACTGGAGGAATATGGACTTATAAAGGTGTCTATTCAGTTTATCGTATATTTTTGGGTGCTTAAAGTTGCTCAAAAAGTTTTCTCTGTGCTTTGTGGTAGCATATTTGAAGGACTGTAAAAAGCTTAATTTCAAAGACGAGGATTTGGTATTGCAGATACAGCTTCCCATATGCGTTGATTATTTTGCATTCTAATTCTGCCCCTCTCTTATGAATAATCTAGAAAATATTAAGGCTTGAAAATGAAAAAAAAAATAAATGTGCTTTTTTTAAACATTTTATACCAAAAAATCACTCCATCCACCAACATCAAATTGACTGTTTTCAAAAGATTAGGTGCCTATTACTAACATATCCAAAATTTGTGATGGTGCTCTGCTTTATTTTCTCAAAATAAATTTTTGAAAATATGGTATTTTTGTGGATGCACAGCATTTAATGGCATCGAAGGCATAGTCCAACATTATTTTATAAAATACACATAATTAATTAAAGAAAACTCAAATACTGCGCTCATTGGGTGCACAACAGAGCAGCGTGGGCCCATCTCCTGGTGTGGTGGCTGTCACTGATCTCCAAGTGGGTGGCAGAAGGTACCCCTACCTCCTCCTTTAGGAGTGTGGAGGTTGGAAGCCCCGCAACTCTGGAAGGGGGACAGTCCTGTGGAGGAGGAATTTAGGGAGTTTATTACATATTCAACCCATGATAGTTGATGGCTTCAGGAGGTTGGATTAGATGAGGTGATGCATCGGAGTATCATCTCTATCTGTTAGCCTCTCCATCTGGTCATTTGATTAAACCCTTCAGTGCCAAGGTGTTTTTTCACCATCAGCACCCCTGTGCAAGATTTTTTCGACATGAATGTCGACTCATCTCACAGCCATCTTTAAAAAGCTCTTGTAATATTTCAAGTAAACGTCTTAAATCTTTAACCACGTTTATCTAAGTCTATCTTTCAAAATTCTGAAGTGAAAATCCTTTTATCTCTTTTACTTTTTCAGGAAAAAGTTTAGAAATTCAAAATTGAGTAAAATTTCTGTAAACTTGGGTCATTCCGCAATGCCACTTTGCACTCTGCACACTTGTAACGGCTTTCCTTTCACCTGCCATTTTGAGAAGGATTTTGCTTTTTGTCGGTACTTGGAATGAGGGATAAGAAGGGTCTTTCTGTAAGATGAAGGGGGTTCTCAGTAGATGGATGCCCCCCATTAGCTCGGGCATAAGCAAAATGGTTTTCCTCAAATAGGGTATGTAGGACTTGAATTCAAAATTCAAGAAGGGGAAGGAATTTGCCAAGCTTTTTGTACACTACACAGGAGTTATTCATGACAATGTCTTGTGTGAAAAAATACTTTCTCGCACCATTTCACACATTTTATCATATAAGGGTATGAATGCAGGGAATCTGCAGGCAGGCTATGTAGTTTGAAGACGTCGTCGATTATCAGTTCTGCAGTTTCCTTAGCCGAGGGGAGCTTGGGTAGGGCAATGAAGTAAACAGCCATGAAGAACCAGTCTACTACCGTGAGTATGGTGGTTTTACCCTTGGAGAGAGGAAGGTCTGTGACAAAATCAGAGCAATGTGGGACGCAGATTGGCGAGTAATGGGAAGAGGGCAAAGCAGACCTGCGGGAGCCATGTTAGAATAATTGTTCTAGGTGTAGGTGGAGCAAGCAGACAGAAAACTGCGGGTATCTTTCTCTAAAAAGGGCCACCAGAAGCATTGTTGGACAATATGGTTTGTCAGACCCCAGCATGGCTAACAAAGGGAGAGAAAGGTCCTTCAGTGGGGCTTGCAATTCCTGGACCTCAGACTGAAGGACAGGGTGAAATTAAACCAGTTAAAAAACGCTGACCATTTGGCTTGGCTCAGGTTGAGACATTTGGCGGTGGTGAGGTAATCATGCTTCTTGTGATAAGTCCATACAAGAAATAGCATCTCAATGCCCTCTAGCCTGAGTCCACACTGTTCAAGGGCTTGCTGAACTACCAGAAATTCTCAGTCACCAATGCAGTTTTTGTCCTTTCAGGGAGTCTGGCAGTGGGAGTGGAAGGCAAATAGTAGGATTGCAGTTAGAAATCAGTGAGCTAAGGCATGATCCGAAGACAGGCAGTTAATTGAAGACCAAATGGGCAGATTGCAGCAATGAATAAAGAGTCAGAAAAAGAAACTTTAAGAAGCCTGGCAAAAGTCAAAGTGGTTGATCATACACAGAGAGCAATCCAAAAATCAGAAACCAGAAAAATAAAGTCAAACACTGGTAATAAGAACTGTGAGGAAAAACACTTATAGGTCACTGAGCAAAGCAACGGGGATGAACTTGTGAAAGAAGACACACAGAAGGGATTAAATAGTCCAGAAACTAATTGGGGAAATAAACAACAACTGGAAAGGAGGGAGAGAACAGGGTACAAGGAGGTGGGATTACAAACAAGACAGTAATACAACACGGCATGGACGCGGAAAGACATGGCAGGCAGGGGTGAAAGGTAACCAAGAACACATGGAGACATGAAGGAAGAGAAAAATATGGAAATGATGAAGAAAATATAAGAAAAATATGCAGATTAATATGCACTGTTGATGCATTGTTTAATTTCCCAGCAGCCATGTTCCCTCCCCCAACAAACGCAGTCACACATCGTATGATATTCATACAGTATGTGTATGTCCACATACATCCATACATGCAAAACCAAATCAAACACCACAGTCCTGGAAAATCTTTGTATATTTTAAGCAATTCTGAGTATCACTGAATTTGAGATTGCGCACTTGCATCAGTGTGCTGTGGTCTTGCATTAGGGAACTCGACTTGTTTGACTTATAGAGTAGCACAAATAATCCTTGTGAAATGTAATTTGTTTTTTAGTTTTTAGATTTCCGAACATAGCAATTATTCAAAAGAATTTAGAATAATTTGCATTGTAATAAAATAAATTTGTTTATCCATCACAAGTAAGAATCCACTCAAGTATGTTTTCTGAGAAAAATTTGAATCCAATTTATTTAAAATTTCTCCTTAAATAATGACTCAGGCGATAGGTTTTTAATCATTGTTTAGTTCAAATGAGTTTTAAACTGTGAGGGAATCTTTCAAAACATTTTATATTTCTCAATGTACATTTCACCAATATTAAATCTCAGTACTTACACAAAATTGTGTGCAAAAACCCGACCTTTTCAAGTGGATGATCCAACTGTTTGCAACAGTAGATAACACCAAATGTGCAACTATGATTATGCACTGTTTAAATTCAGTTACAATATTCATTTTAGAGGTAGAGTATTTGACTTGTCATTGGAGAGGGGCTTGCACAACGAGCATGATTAAATTATACAAGGTAAGGACACTTGGGAGTTATGCAAAGCAGTCCGTGAAAGGAATTAAAGAAGATGCAGGTCTGAGTGCCAATAGAGGAATTTGTTTTAGAAGTGGACAGAGGGCCAGATTCTGTGTCTGAGGGTGATTGTTTTGCATCCACAGGGAACCACTGTTATATCGTAAAGCAAGTTTGTTTACCTAAGGTGGACCTATGGAAGGGTTCACCTTTGTAAATAAACCAATTTGTGAAATGGACTCCAGTGTTTGATGCCTTCAACGTGTCGTGAATGTTAATGAAATAAATTGCATTATAAATGAAATACTGGTAAACAGCTTACTCTGGAAAGGTGTGAAGTGGATGACAGTTCAACTGGAGTTCAGCTAGCTTTGCCACAATGTGCAACCCAAAAGTCCTGTGTAAGGAGGCCAAGAACTTTTCATCTGGACCAAAGACTCATGCTCGTCATTCTGAGTTCAATCACTGACACTCGAACCTCTGTTGACCGGCCAGTTGCTGCTATCTGCACGGGAGGGGGGCAGAGGGACAGATTGCCCTCTGACCCAATGCTCATAGAGCACAGTGTCACACCTCATCTCCTCACAGCACTCTACATTTTTGTGTTTTGTCATGTCCAGGCTTGAGCACAAGCCCAGCACCCACCAGCTGAGCACGTGTACGTGTGATAAACGGGTCATCTAGAGCAGGGGTTCCCAAATTCGGTCCTGTGTCTGCTGGTTTTTGATCCAGCCACAATTGCAATCCCAGAATTTTAATGAGTTGCTAATTTTTCTAAACTGCAGTACCCATACTCAAATGGATAATTTACACTGTGAAGCCACATTATATCAGAAACAGCTATTTGGGCTATTGCTGAAGGGCTGCATGTTAAAATTGCACTATATTACAAATTACTTTATTGTGTATAAAGAGAGCAAAATTGTGATTCCTGAAATAGTAAAATCAGTTGACTTCTAATTGTTGAAACTGTGGACATGTGGTCACTAAAACAAACTATTCATTCAGTAATTAAGATTCTAAAGGCAAAGTATGATGAGTCAAACCTGTTTGATGTTATTTTTGTGATTGGTTTTAGATAAATTATTTGAAAAGAACTTGAACACTAGTGATCAGAAGCCTAATAAGCAGGTTATTCATCACAGTCTTGATTCTGATTGCTTAAAGCTTACTGCCACCTTGGCTTGGCAAAACGGTTTAAGAGGGTAAAACTTCTCTCTGGCCTGAAAAGCAATTAATTGAAAAAATAACTGCTTGTTAAATCTGGGATCGTAAGTGTGGTTGGAACGAAAACCAGCATACACAGTGGGTCCCCAGAACCGAGTTTGGGAACCCCTAATCTAGAGAGCAGTGTCATACCAGCATGTAAGTAGAACCTGTGACCAAGTTCTGTGCACCCTTTTATTAATGCCTGCAAACTTCTGCTTGAGTTTTCATAAGCCCTAAAGCTTTGAGAGAGAGAGAGAGAGAGAGAGAACCCAATGTCTGTCGTCAATGGACATTAATCTGTTTTCATTTCCAGTCAGCAGCCTTGAAATAAGCCAGTGATTATCCTTGATGCTTGTATGAAGCAACTGGGCAATGAGATTGTTTTTATCTCTTTTTGTTGTGGTGACCTCTCCTCCATCACATTTCACTGTTCCTTGAATCAAAAACGCTTAGCTAGTCCTGTATGGAATAAAATAAGTGAAGCTGTGTCCCCACAAAAGGCAGAGCCGTGTCCCCAGTCAGCAGAAGGGTCTCTATACCCCTTAATTGCTCTACTAAAAAAAGATGACATTAATCCTGTTAAGAGATGTTTATCTGAGTGACGAGTGTGGAGGCCCAAGTGGCTTGAGATCGATCTTCTGAACCATTTGCATGCAGGCATCTGCTTATTGCCATGTTTCTTGATGTGGTTTGTCAAGGGAACACCACTCTCAAGCAGCTTAATTAACATAGTTTTAATTTATTCCTTACCTTCACCCTGAGGTTATAGTTAAAGCATATTCCAGACCAAGTTTGCTGAGAATCGTTTAATCTGAAGAAGTACTTCAAATAAACAAATTGTCTGTCTCTTACCCTGAGAAGAGGGCTTTAATGGCTTTCATCTGGAACAGAGGCATTGACTGTCAGACGTTAAGTGCTGTGGAAAAGAATATTCCCCTTCCCGATTTCTTATATTTTTGCTCGATATATTTAATTGTTTCAGATCATCCAAGTAATTTTAATATAAGACAAAGACAATGTGAATAAACACAAAATGCACTTTTTAAATGATCAGTTCATTTATTTAATTAATGAGTAATTGAAAACCTGTATCGCCCATATGAAAAAATAATTTCTTGCCTAAACATAATAACTGGTTGTGCCCTCCTTGGCAATAACTGCTTTCAAACATTTACAATGACAGGAAATGATTCTTTCACTTCCTTGTGGAGGAATTTTGGCCTATTCCTCTCTGCAGCATTGTTATATTCAGCCACATTGGTGGGTTTTCAAGCATGAACAGCCTGTTTGAGGGCATGCCATGGCATCTCAACTGAATTCAAGTCAAGACTTTGATAAGACCACTCCAAAACTATCATTGTAATTTTCTTGAGCCTTTCAGAGTGGACTTGCTTGTGTGCTTCAGATCATTGTCCTGCCGCATAACCCAACTCGCTTGAGCTTTAGGCCTCAAACTGATGGGTGGATACTCTCTGTCAGGATTTTCTATTAGAGAGCAAAATTTATGCTTCCATCAATCATGGCAGGTCGCCCAGGTTCTGAGGCAGCAAAGCAGCACCTTACCAGCACACTACCACTACCATTTTTTCGCTGTTGGTATGCTGTTCTTATTGTGGACTGTTGTGTATGTTATGATCCAGACAAGGAACCAAATGCAGATTCAGGGTACAATCCACAGGGGAATATGTATTAACAGGAATACGCTAACAGAAGAAGGAATGGCCGTAGCCCAGAACTATGGACGGTAAGTTCAGATAAGTTGGTAATGACTGAAGAGGGTATAGGGGCTTGTCTGCACCCAGGGCAGTGGTCATCCCGGAGCAGAGGCTAGGTGGTGAATCCCCCGTGCAGAAGCAGGGCTGCATCCAGAAACACCGAAGGGTTTAGCAGAAATGCACTCTCAATTCTGGAGCCTGCTGGGAGATGTTCCTATCAAACAGACTCAGAGGAACAGGCAGGAACAGAGGATTAAAAAGAATGTGGTCTAAATCCTGGAAACTGACATTAAGGCTTGGAAGCTTGTTCCTTTTAATTAGACTCAAAAGAGAAGTCACATTTTCATTATCGTCAATATACCAAGACTCATGGAATCAAAGCTTTGCTCAATACTAGAAGATGAATTTTTAAAAGTGACAAAAGGCGTACCCCAAGGATCTATTCTTGGACCGATTTTATTCACAATTTATATTAATAATATTGCTCGTAATATTGCAAATTGAAGGTTCATTTTTATGCAGATGACACTGTGTTGTACTCCTCTGCACCAACGTGTGCCCAGGCCCTTATCTACCTGCAATCGGCTTTTAATCTTATTCAACACGCTCTGGCAGATCTGAAACTTGCTTTAAATACGGATAAAACTAAGTTCATGTTTTTTTCTGCTCGGAATGCAATTATGCCAAATGATTCAATTTTCTCAGTGTCTGGTGCTAAAATTGAGCAAGTTCAGTCTTACAAGTATTTGGGTATCTGGCTGGATCATGATTTTTCCTTTAAGACTCATGTGTCTAACTTGTCCAAGAAAATCAGAACAAAAATTGGGTTTCTTTACAGAAACAGGTCTTGTTTTTCTTTAGACAGTAGGAAGAGGATTGTCCAGGCAACAATCTTGCATTTATTTGACTATGGGGATATCCTTTACATGCATGCCTCTGATAGTACTTTAAGACCTCTAGACGCTATTTATCACAGCGCTCTGCGTTTTATCACTGGAGATTGTTTCCACACTCATCACTGTGTGTTATATAGTTCTGTTGGGTGGTTTTCCCTTTATTTTAGAAGGAAGCTCCATTGTATTTTATTTATTTATAAAGCATTGCTTGGCAAACTTCCTTCATATCTTACTAGGCTGTTGTCCTTCAAAATCCGAAGCCAGCATGTTAGATCGCAAGGGTGGATTTTGTTAGAGTCACCCAGGACTAGGACAAATTTGGGCTGTTCTGCTTTTAGCTCATTTGCACCTTATGTCTGGAATAGATGCCAAGACTCTCTGAAGCTTGAATGTCTCATTCCCTATGAATCCTTCAAGAATCGACTGTGGGAGATGTTAATTGAGGAGGCCAGATGTACTTGCCTTTAGTTTTAACCTTGAACTTGTTCTCTGTCCTTTGCACATGAATGTTTTACTTTTTTTATTTAGTTTAACTGTATTTTAAAGTTTGTTTTCCTTTATTCTTCAGTTGTTGTATGTAATTGTGTGAATCTTACTATGCTCTGTGTGTTAACCCACTTTATAATTCTTTTAATGTATTCAGGGTTCCCCTGAAAAAGAGACCTCGGTCTCAGTAAGACTTCCCTGTAATTAAGGAAAATATAATATATGAAAACTGACTGGAAGTGTATGAATCTTGACAATCCAAAAACCATACTAAGACTACAGTGAACTTAAATACATGGGACATTCACAAAAGGGTTGAGGCATACAAATGATAACACCTAGGAGGAAAAGAGACAATAAATCAGTTAAAGGAATCAAACTGCAAAAAAACAGATTGCTGGAACAAGGGAGGAACCAATTAATGGCACACAAGGCTTGTGGCAGCGTTAGCTTAACGCCAGATCTAACAAGCCCAAAAAGTCTTACATAAAATTCCACTTTTGACTAATTGTTCTACAGAGTATTATTCTGAAAGTCATTAATATAGTTTTTTGGCAAACGTGAGATGACTTCTTATTTTCTTTTTGGTCAGCAGTGGTTTATGCTGGAGCTATTCCATTGATGCCAGTTTTGCTTAGTGTCTTTCTTATTGCCGAATTGTGAACACGGACCCTAACTGAGGCAAGTGAGATCTGCAGTTCTTAAATGTTTGCCTGGGTTCTTTAGTGACCTTCTGGGTGAGTTGGTGATGCGCTCCTGGAGGAATTTGGGAGGCCGGCCACTCTTGGGAAGATTCATCACTGTTCCAGGTTTTCTCCACTTATAGATAATGGCTCTTACTGTGGTTTGCTGATGTCCCAAAGCCTTAGAAATGGCCTTGCAACACTTTTGAGGGTGATAGATGTCAACAAATGTGCTCCTCATCTGTTCTTGAATTTCTTTCCATTGATGCATCATGCTTTTTTACTTACTTCACATTGCTAGACAGGTTTTATTTAAGTGGTGTTTATATTCAACAGGGCTGGTGGTAGTCATGCCCGGGTGTATCTTATGAAATTGAACCCAATTATCAAATAAATTTGTTTAATTGGTTGATTTAGTAACTAAGGGGGCAGTTACTTTTTCACATGGGGCCAGATAGAGTTAGATATTTTTTTCATTCAATGAATGAAAGCATAATTTAAAGCGCCATTTTGTGTTTACTCGGTTTATCTTTGTCTCATATCAAAATTATTTGGATGATCTGAAACATTTGAGACAAATATGCAAAAATAGAAGTAATCAGGAATGGGGCAAATACATTTTCATAGCACTGTAAGCATGTGTAAGTGTCCTACAAGTGTCTACACTTCGTAAGACTCAAATGCTTGAATACAAAATGAGTTCGTTTTTCACAGTGAAGACAAATCACATGTAACAGCACACAATGCCTTGAGTATCAATTGCTCATGTACTGCAAATCTATTTTGTCAATTGTTCAAATTTATTTAAAATTTGATGTGCAAATATTTATTGTTCTTTCTGTGTTCAAGAGAATATAGATATTTCAATAATCCTGGCAGTCACTGTTGACTTGATTTTGTGCTTATCACTGTTTCCCCACTGCATGACCAGGGGCTGGTTTCACAAAGATAGACTCTGACTATGGGTTAGACACAAGCACTAGTCAGACTTCAAATAGACGTCTAAATTCAGCCGTTTCACAAAGCAGTTTAGTTCTTGACTATCTTAAGTAGGACTACTGTACTATGAATTCTAGGTAAATTAAAACCTTTTTCAAATAAAAAAAAGGCCTCATCTAGCCGCTCAGCTCCCTTTACCCCAGCAGAAAACTTCTGTCGCCTTGAAGAATTCAATACATAAAAAGAAATTTTACTCGGAAAATTCAATGAGGAGTGTGACAATAACAAAAAAAACCTGATGTGGAAAAAAAATCGCCGCTACCATAAATCTCCATTTCGATATTTGCAAACCACAAATTATGAGCCATGTTTTTCTTTTTCTGTCTTTCTTTCTTTATTTCTTTCTGTATTCCTGTTTTTTTGTTCAGTACCACTGGTCAGAAGGTGTAACTGATTGGTTACCATGGTAACATTGGTCTAAAGCCTAAGTTAGCCTGGGGGTGAGGTGTCTAATTTTTTTTAGCTTAAACTTTGTCTTTATTTTTGTGAAACTGTCTAACTTGCATTAGACTACTCTAACCCTATAGACCAGTCTGAAATATCTTTGTGAAACCAGCCCCAGTTTGTATTTGTGTATTCATGTGTGATGTAATATTATGTAGACACTAGGGAAATAAATAGACAGCAGAAGAGACAAAGAAAAGTGCTTTTTTTAACATAACTTTCCAGGTAATCAAGGTTTCACATCTGAATATTGGCTGGAGTGGTGTTAAGTCTCTCATCTGAATATCGGCAATTGCAATGTTAACATGCACATCAGGGATGGAGACGCCGTTGAGCCAAATGCCAGTCTATAGATCCAAGGGACAAAGATCACATCATCAGGCAGCGGAAACAAGTGACATGTTGCAAGCAGCCAAATGATTGCTGCCAATGCATGGGTTGATGATGCGGCTATAGACAGCACTGTCATTAGCAGGTCCCCACAGACTGTGAAGCTATTTTCACAGCAAAATTATAATTCAGAGCCTGGGTGGGGATCAAACCTTTGGCCTGTCTCCAGGTGAGAAAGCAGTGAGGGTCAGCAGGTTTCCTTAACCTCCAGCAAACAACATAGATACTAAGGGATCCTGAAGAAACACTTGAACACAAATTGATGAACGAACTAAACAACTTTACACGTACTGCATATTTAATTCCAGAAATGTCCTATTCTTATGACAGGGTGAAATCTCAATCACTTGTCCCCTCAGATAGGCAGGCAGGCTGTACTTAAAATTTCAGGACATTTTGGAC
Organism: Gymnothorax javanicus; assembly: GCA_029692085.1. Classification (NCBI taxonomy): domain Eukaryota; kingdom Metazoa; phylum Chordata; class Actinopteri; order Anguilliformes; family Muraenidae; genus Gymnothorax; species Gymnothorax javanicus. The sequence continues at coordinate 147,981,811 of CM056193.1, forward strand.
ATGAAAGGAAGTATATTCGCATTTTGAAAGTTAAGGAACAAAATGTTTCTTGCGTTTTTTCGCTGGAAATTGGGGTTAAGGATTATTCTCCCTTGCCCTTGCAGGCATACAATGATGTTTTGTCTGCAGAAACTGTAGAAAGTTTGACACATCACACAGAGCCTGAGGGGGAATATCATTTTTTTTTTTTGTTGTTGCTTTTTAGAACATGGTAGGGGAGAGTGGGGTCCGATGAGCCATGGAGACCAATGAGCCATATCACTATTTTGCAATCAATCGATGACAGAGCTGCGTAAAATAGGCAAAATGTTTGACCATTGACTGATGAGTCATGGGGATAAATGAGCCATATCACTATTTTGCCTATTTTAAACACCTTTGGCATCGATTGATCGCAAAATAGTGATATGGCTCATTGGTCCCCATTGCTCATCGGACTAAGTCTCCCTACCGGGGTGGGAAGAGCAACAGAGTTTGTTTACACTTTGAATTGATTCCATACCCTTTCTTCACCATGAAGTTACTCTCTATCCTCAACCAGACAAAACAAAATATTTCACTAAAGTCTGATCAAAACTTGAACAATATAAGACTATTTCTGACTTTTATCAACTTACCTCTTACTTGTGGATGCAGCCATTGTGATTGTTTGCGGTAAATCATTTGACTAATCAGAGAGACACCTATTGAGGAAGTTATTATCTGGAAACGTCCAGTACAATGTACATTTTGTGTTTTCAGGGTATCTATGAGCCTAGAGAAAATAAACCCCACTTATGTCCAAAATATTGGACAACATGCAACAAAGGGTTAAAAGTACTTCAAGACTGCTGCAATAAATCACATTTGACATCATGACATTGACACAGAAACTGTGATTATGCTAGTCCTTTATGATATAGGAAATGCAAAATGATGGTGCCATACGTATTTGTGACTAAGAGACTCATTCAAAGCAAAACCATTGCAGTCTGGTGATGACTATGTAATGTGGTCCTAAATTCCTTACCTGAGGGCAATGCAGTGGTGGGCTAACACCTGCAGAGATTTGTATGGTGGATATTGTGTGTAATGAGAGTTGTTGTTTTTTCAGACTGCCTTCAGCAAAGAGATCAAGGTGCAACCAGATCTCCTGCCGCAGGCTTTAACAGTTGTGTGGGCTTGTAACCACCTTAATTTGCTGGAATTCCTATGCTCTCACCAACTTTGGTATATAGGTCACAATTTACAGCCTACACACACATAAACATATGCGCGTAAACATATAAAAACTGGTACCCACATGTCCCACCCTATTATTGCATTGTTGCATCAATGTTGTGAATAAATCATCTGCATTTTTTACGGAAAACATTAAAATGACAAGGAGAACATTCCTACACACAGTGGCTTAGTCAATATGAAAGGAGAAAAATTTTTTTTTAAATTTCAAAAAAAATTTCTTTATGCAACCCCAACTCCAAAAATGTTGGAACATCAAGAAAAATGCAAATCACAGAACAGTACAACAACACATCATTTAATACCATGTGAATTTTAATTGTATATCGAAAATTAACAATGTGATGGATTGATTATTGTGTAACATTTTTTAATCACATTCATCTTGGCACTGAAGACACCAGTTGGTCAAGTCTAGCAAGTGGACTTTCCCATATTCCTCCTTTATGCAGGTCTCCAACTCAGGAGACACAAAGCTCAGTGAACCACTGCCCCTTTGGACAGTGAAGTTGTATGACTTCCATTGCAAGGCTTTAACTTGCATCTGTGCATGCAGTGGCCAATTGTGTTAACTGACTTATGAAAGTATGTCAGAGCTCATGTCATGATATCCATTGCAGTCACATGCCACTCCATTTGGACAGGGACATCTGAGGGACTGGAGATTAAACACATTCAGAAGTGAATTTCAGCCTGTAAATGAGTTATTGTTTCATGTTAATGATACACTTATTTCGGATAGGATAGGGCTACTGTGGGCTCCAAAATTGCTGGCACCCCTGACTGGCAATGCACAAACAATACTTTTTTTAAAGATTATTTTGGGAATTTTTCCTTTATTTGACAGTTATACAGTGTAGAGAGACAGGAAGGTTGGGGAGAAGACTGGGGGAAGACATGCAGCAAATGCCCTGAGCCGGAATCGAACCCAGGTTGCTGCGGGAAGGACACAGCCTTTATGGTGCGCGCGCTTAGACCAATGAGCCACCGGGGAGCCCTGCACAAACAATACTTGAAAAATCCTAAAAACACATATTTATGGATAAACTCTAAATAACAGCATGTGAGAAATACCGTGTGATATTTTTCGTTCCAATTGAATCAACCAAATTCATTTACTGATTTAATGAAAAATCAATTTCCTCCAAATCAAGGTTTCACAATTAATGGCACCCTGAAGATTACTGTAAATAACATCTACCAAAATTTAACCAGGCATTAAAATCCACTTATTTAAGTGTTGTCTAAGTGTTAAGGAACTATACTTTGCACCATTAAAAATCTAACGGTGAGGTATGTACTGTATTTGCGGCAAATTGAAGAATCAATTGATTTTTATTGCTTTTCCAGTGAGGCACGAGTGGATATAAAGAAAAGGGCGTGGTATTGTAATCCTGGCGCACGCAAAAAAAAGGATTAGGAAAATCTTTCCTCTTGTAACTAAAAACAGCGATCCAAAATGGGAGCACAAACATTTCCATGCCCGTTTGCTCAGCAATCAAGTGTTTGTTTTTACTGCATTTTCCCCCCTTCTTTTACATGTTAATGGTAACACAGCATGAAATAGGTCACTGTATGCCTGACTATTTGCAGCCAAGCTGTCATCAATGCGGATAGTGCAAAATACTGCAGAATCCTGTCAATGTGAGTTATTGTGTTAAATGCTCTATTCGCTCACCTCCTGCTTGCCGCCTCCTGTTACCTGCTGCTGGGTGCTGTTCTACCTCTGCTTACCTGTCCCCAGTCCGAAAGATTCATTGTTGCTGACTCTTTGCTCGACTCTCCGTCCACCTGTCCCCCTGCTTGTTGCTTTCCGTTGCCTGCTGCTGGGACTGTCATTTTGTCTCTGTCTGCTTACTGTCAGCCTGTCTGTTGTGCTGCTGTAACCTCATGCCTTCCCTCAGTGTTCTTGTTATTCTGCTCCCAGCCAACCAACGACTCAGTTGTCATTGAGTCATTTTTACCTTTAGTAACTGAACCACAGAATTCACAATGAAATTATTTCTTATTGCATTACAGCTTTGGAACTTTGGGCTAATCAACCTTTGTCGGGAGAGTGTTCCAGGGAGGGTGCATTCTAGATTATGCCCAGTGCACTTACCGGCGCTTTTCCCCATGAAATGTGCAGGCAGAAATCAAGACACTTTTACACATACTCTTTTAATTCAGAGATGCTGGCCCATCCTCAATGCCTTCCTGTGCAAAAAAAAAAAAAAAAAAAAGCTGTTTTACATGCTCTAAAAATTCTGAAGCTGTCTTTGTTAACAGAATAAATTCAAAATGGCAGATGCCTTTACAATGCAACTAAAACTGAAATCCTTGATTTTTTTCTCAGTATTTCTGATTTCCTCACACGGTTTTAACTTGAAGAAAGTTGAGAAAAATTGCCCAGAGAAACTAATGCTTGGAAGTTGGTCTATATGGCCCACTAGTATCAACCATGAAAACTGTTTAAAATTTCCGAAGAAATTTTTGAGAAATCTGCGTTTTTAGAAAATCATGGATTCTGAGATATATTTCTTTTATTTTTGGAATGTAACTAACAATTTTCCCCAAGCATTGCCTATATATCAATTCAAAACCCCCCTCCGTTTTGTTTGTATGATCAAATAATTATGTAAGAACCCAATAGTTGACACCTATAACAGTTCACTGGAGGACAGTGACCTGTTTGGGATAAATGATTTCAAGGAAAGTTCTAACTGCATTCCACAAATTCCACCCACACTTATTTCATCTGAAAAGGCCTATTTTGAATTGCATAATAAGCATTAGGTAATGGGAAGGACATGGAATCAATAGATTGCACCAGGATGTAATGATGTTACATAATAAAGGTGTACAAAATTTGGAGTCAACCACTTCAAGTGCCCAGTTACTTGAAAGATGTTGCACGTTGAATACCGAGAAAAAATTTGCCTGGTTTGTTTCCGAAAAGGATATTTCAAGGCCACCTAAAATTTTCTTGATAAAATTCATGAACTCATTTTGACTGATTACGATATCAATGATATTCGTTTGCCATGTGGATTATGTTCAACATGCAAAAGGACTCTGAATGCCTGGTCTGAGCTCTGAATGCCTCGTCTCCTCTCAACTTTCTTCAAGTTAAAACCTGGTGTGTCCTGTAATGTGCAAGTCATGGCCCTGCTGACATTACAATTTGTAACATTAAGGGAGATTATATTGCAGAACCCCTGCTGATCTTAAATCAAAGTCTGGTCAAGGTGTTAACCTTTTAAATGTACGCCCTTGAATTACAAAACTGGATTTTATTTGTGTCAGGGCATGCTCAATGGATGCAGATTTAATTGTTACGTCTGAATTTTGGCTACGTAATTCCGCTATGGACTAAGATATTAGTATTAATGGTTATAATGTAGAGTATGTAGGACTGATAAACCAAATGCGGCTGTGCTATTTGCTATAATCCAGACAAGGAACCAGGTGCAGATTCAGGGTATAATCCGGGAGTTCATTTGGAGTATGTTAATGGCAGAGGAATGGCCCTGAACAAGAACGAACAGTCCAGCTTTTGTGGTATAATGTGGTGAGGATAATGTAATGGGTGTGTCCAAGCCTGGCCAGTGGCATTCTGGGGCAGAAGCCAGGAGTTCACCCTCACCCGAAGCAGGACTGTCAGATGGCATCTCCAAAGGATTTAACAGTAACACAGTCCCAATCCTGCTGACCAATGAGGGTTTGGGAGGTGTTGCTTATAAGCTGGGCAGAGGAACAAACTGGAGAGGCAGGTTAACCATCCTATTATGTTCAAATTAACAAACCGATTTTGGTTTGAAGTCGGTATGATCCCTGCAGTGAAAAACTACATAAGATGTTTGTAACTGAAAGTGTTACCCAATCTCCTCAGCTCATTTATGCCTTTCTACTGACCATTTCAATAGCAAAGAAAATTACATGTGACTCCCCCATCCTCCCCTTATACATCAAGCATTGATTTTACGTGATTATAGCAAAATGAATGAGACCAAATATGAAATGACTGAGAAACCTATTTGAACATGCCCCCAGTCTTAGGGCAACACTACAAAAACGAGATCAAAAGGAGGATTTTATGTAATAATTGATCCTGGGGTTAAAATTACCCAAACAACACTGATGCTTACAACATATATACATAACAAAGAATAAATCTTTAAAAAGATGGGGGCGCTAATGTTACTATGCTAACGTATATATTATATACATTATATTTTACTTTATGAGAATTGTGCCTGCTTGAGAATAAAAATATTCACAAAATTGATGAAGATGTCATATCCAATGAGCTAGACCACTATTTTTTTTGTCAAACTGTGTTATATAGGTTATTTAATACAGCTAGCTTGCTGGCTACCTAGCTAGCTAGCGTTCCCATTATCTCAAGCAATGTAGCTAACTGTGGATTGAATTTGTAGCTAGGTAGCCTAGTTTGCCAATGTTGCTGCCCATAGCAATAGTGCTATTCAGAACTCTGCTCTACTTGCGCTGTTTTTTTTTCTGGATGTGAATATTTTGAGGTGGAGCGAAATCGGAGTTTCGTGCATTCGAGACGTTACGTGCCCGCCATTCGCGTCACATCGTGCCTCCTGCCTTATTTCCGTCGCCCGCGCGAATTAGCGTCTTTTTGTGTGCATTCGTGTCTTTGCATTGACTTTATCTCTGAACCTTGTTCCCTGTATGCTGGGGTTGGTTGTTGTGCATTGATAATCCGTAGACTGAATCATTGGCATTTCCTTATTTATAATGCAATCCTTAACTTGCTTTCTTCATACCCCAGAAAATTTATCCCTCTGAGAAGTTAACGTCTCCATTCTGAGAAATATTTGTGGGATTTACTTTTACTATCTGTTCCCAAAATCTGTCATGAAATGGGAAAAGGGCTGTTGGGTATGCTGCTCCTGTAGCAGAGGGATTTAATTCTGGGAGAGCAGGTCACTGTAGGGGTTTTCTAAAAATGTGTGAAGGCATTGGAATGAGGCATATCAGGCTGTAGAAGCTTTCACTGAACTTTGCCCATGTGTGATCCTGGACACATTTGACTACAAAAAACAGAATAAGTTATGTTTTAACTCATCAACTTTATTGTTGTTGACAGGAACATGTTCACCACTGTGTAACATCACCTCTCCTATTAATAACACACAGTGGTAAGTTTGGAACTGAGAACCCCAATTCTTGGACTATCAAAAGTGGACTTTGTTTGCATTCGTGCCTGATACAGGACTTCCGTTGATCTGGGGTGTCAGTTGTTGTATTTCATGCCTTACAATCCACCACACTTTTTTAATGGGAGACCCAAAGGGAGGCCAGTCTAGTACCTGCAATCTGACTACAAAGCCACACTGTTATAATACTTGCAGAACGTGGCTTAGTGTTATCCTGCTGGAACAAGCAGTGGCATCCCAAAAAAGATAAGGTCTGGAAAGCAGCCTATATTTTCCAAAATGCATGTGTACCATCTGGTGCCTTCAAAAATGTGCAAGTTGCCATTGCTTGAGAGCACTAGTGCAGCCCTGGTGTAAGAATATGTTGCTCACAACAGACAGGATGGTCCTTTTCTTCTTTGGTCTTGAGAAGACAATGTCAAGTATTTCTCGTAGCAATTTGAAAGATGGACTAGTCAGACCACAACATTCTTTTCCACTTTGTGTCAGTCCATTTCAGATGAGCTCAAGCCCAGAGAAAGTCAGCAGTGCCTCTGAATTGTGTTGATATATGGCTTCGTCTTTGTGTAGTAGAGTCTTAACTTGTATTTGATGATGCCACAACAAACTCTGTTCACGGACACAAGTCTTCTCAAGAATTCATGCGCTCATAAGGTTATGACCATTACAGGAGCATTACAGTTCTTAATGCGGTGCTAAGAGCTCCAAGGTCACATGTATCCAATATTAGTACTCTGCCTTGTCTTTTATGGATATACTGCTCCAGCTTCTGGGAATTAAAAAAAAAAATGATGGACTGTGTATGGTCCCAAAATTCCATTCAGTCGCTCCATAAGAAACATTGTTCTTAAATTATTTGTTTCTTTGTTCAAGCAGCTTTTGGTAGAGTGGCAAACCTTGAACTAGCTTGCTGGTAAATGACCATACCTTTTGAGACTGCTCATTTTATAGTCAGTATTTATTAGTAAAACCCATCTTTTGAAAGTTAAACATAACCTTTAATGATAGAATTTGCATAAACTTCCTTGTTTACTTAATAAGAACAAGCTCCCAAGCCTTTCTCGGGGTCCAGGATTGGGATCGCGTTCTTATCCTGTCCTAGTCTGTTTTCTCAGTCCAGTTTATTAGGAACACGCTCCCAATCCTTCTATACTGATCAGGATTGGATCCACGGTCCTCCTAAGCTCTTTCCTGCCTTTGGACAGTTCAGCTCTGGCAAAGAGTGCACTCCACCTGGCAGTTAACTCGGAATGCTACTGGCCGGAGATTGGCAATGCCTACATGGCTTCACCCACAACATCTGAACTGAACTGTGTTATCCTCGTCTGGGCTTCATCCCACTGTGACCATATTGCTATCAATAAACACTATGATAGGATTGTTCTTTACCTCCATACTTGATTCCTGGTATGTGTCATAACAAAGATTCCACAACTTTTTAGCTCCGCTGTGATGATGGTCACAGTCAGCGGAGCTTTTCTAATGCCGAGTCGTCTGGCGCCCATCTGTCCGTCTGTCCGTCCGTCCGTCCGTCTGGCGTCGACTTTTCACCTTAAATTTGAATATATCAAAAACTGTCTGATAACTTTTTTTTAATTTGGTGTGAGCCTTCCTTATGATATTTTGAATATTCACTGTGAAATTTAGAAGATTCTACGTCCCGGTTTTTGAGAAATTCAGCATTTTGGACTTAGAAAACCAGTGTTTATGCTCATTTTTTCAGTCTTTCATTAATATCTCAAAAAGTGTCAGATAACTTTTTGTCTAATTTGTTGCGAGCCTTCCTTATGATGTTCTGATGATGCCCTGTGAAAATGAGAAAATTCTACATCCCGGTTTTTGAAAAATTCAGTATTTTGGACTTAGAAAATCAGTGTTTGTGCTCATTTTTTTCAGTCTTTCATTAATATCTCAAAAACTGTCCGATAACTTTTGTCTAATTTGTTGTGAGCCTTCCTTGTGATGTTCTGAATATCCCCTGCAGAAATGAGAAAATTCTACGTCCCGGTTTTTGAGAAATTCAGCATTTTGGACTTAGAAAATCAGTATTTATGCTGATTTTTTCAGTCTGTCATTAATGTGTCATATGTGTTAATATTGCAATAGTTTTCAAGGATTTCTGAAATTAAGTTATGACATGGACATTTCAGTCATCCTTAGCGGAGCTCTCTAGGCCGAAAGGCCTCTTGTTCAGTATTTCCATTCTCCATTGCCGATTGTTTTGGGACATTTTGCAGGCATGCCAATAATTAGCAAATTCACTGCCTGTGCAAAAAAGCTGCCCTTTTGGATTTAACTCAACAAATACTATGATTGGATCATTATTGCAGCGATTAATGAGTTTCAAGTGGCGATAATTATTATTACTCTAACTGATGAAGTAGGTAACTTCTCATTTCCTAAAAAGGTGTGCTGGAAGACGTATCCCTTGATGGCGGAAACGATGTTACAGTGTTTCAGAAGGGGAAAATTATTGGCCTGCATCAAGCAAGGAAAATGATTTTTGCACATGAAATGGCCAGCACAAACTCCTGATCTTAACCGCATTAATGTGCTGGAGAAAATCACAAAGTGGTTCAATTTTCCTGTCATCAATACAAGATCTTGGCCAATAATAATGCAGCTCTGATTGAAAATAAATTTTCTGACGTTGCACACGGTTGTCAAACCATTGACATAACAAATTTGCATTGTAATCAAAGCTAGAGGGGTTCCAACAAAATGTTTGAGAGTGTGACTTTTTTTGGATGGGCAGTGTATGGACAAAAATCAATTCAGTTGATGAGATGAACATTATTAATACACTATTTTACAATGTGTTATTTTTAAATAAATGTAGCAATTCTCAGAACGAATCTCATCCACTCCCGGTGACTTACCACTGTGGAGCTTTTCGTCCTCCTCAGTGACTTCCACCAGGGAGACAGGCAAAGACTCACCCAAGCCCTATGTCCCTACCTTCTCAATGGAGGGTTTGTTTGCCAGTCTCAGGAGACCCTCAAGGTGTTACTTCCACTGCCAATCAATATCCCCAGTTGAGGTCAGGAGTTCTCCACCCCTACTGAAAACAGCCTGAGCGAAGCCTGACTTCCCTTACTAAGTCGTCTGACAATTTTCCAGAACCTTTCTGAGGCTGCCTAAAAGTCCTTCTTCATGGCCTCCTCCATCTCCGCCCAAATTAGAGTTTTTGCTTCTGTGACGACCGCAGCTGTAGTCCTTCTAGCCTACTAACACCAGTTTGTTGAGTCAGGACTCCCTTGGTTCAACCAAGCCCAAAGGTCTACCTTCTTCAGCTTCACAGCCTCCCTCACCGTTGATGGCCACCACAGATCCTGGGGGTGCCATCATGACGGCATCGACAACCTTCAGGCCACAAGTCAAGGCTGCTGCCTACACAATGGAGATTTTAAACAGAATTCACTCAGACTCCATGTCCACAGCCTCCTCCGGATATGGAAAAAGCTCCCTTGGACGAAGGCGTGAGATAAAAATTGTGTGCACGGGGTCCTCCACCAAACATTTCCAGTCACACCTCACAACACATTTAGGGTGACTAGGTCTGTCCGGCAGGCTTCCCTGCCATCTGATTCAGCTCACCACCAGGTGATGATCAGTTGACTGCTCTGCCCCTCTCTTCACCCGAGTGTCCAAGACATACAGCAGCAGATCTGATGACACAATTACAAAATTGAAGATACAAAAAGCAGCATGCACATCCAAAAGCGATGAGTGCTGGGTGCTGGACAGAAGAACAGATACAAAAATACAAAACGAAAGTACACACACCAGAAACTGCTCCTTTGAGGATATTTTAATGATACCACCACGTGTAACGTTTCGGGCACCAGCCCTTCATCGGACATGAAAAAACTGTGGAGACACACCTCCATATATACAACCAATGGTGGTCATCAGGTAGATCATGTGATCACATGCGCAGACATAAAATGTAATATAATATAATACAACACCTCCCAAAAACAGTACAAAAATAGCCCAATAGGAATTAGTAAATTCAAACAGTTGTATTACATACAAAATGTATGTCCAAAAAAATATTTACAGATAGTATACTTATATATATATATATATATATATATATATATATATATATATATATATAGGTTAAGTATGTTATTGCCTGCATACAGTCAAAATGGCCTGCCAATATATCTTTTTTTGGCCGACCTGTATTGGCTGAGTTCAGCACATGCACAAGTAATCATTGGCAACTGTGGCATTCTTTCTCTTCAAAGAAGCAGACGACAGTCGCGGACCTAGCATTTAGCTTTTTAATGAGTCTTAAAGTCGTGTACTTCAGAATTCATAGTCATAATATTGTCATGATAGCACAACATACTTAACTAATAAATAAAAATATTATAAATTGCTTATTTTCGCATTGCCTTGGTATTAACCTTTGCGTTGCAGTAACTGTGGGATTCACTCTATTGAAAGAAGCAGACGACTGTCGCGGACCTAGCATTTAGCTTTTTAATGAGTCTTGAAGTCGCGTACTTCAGAAGTCATAGTCATAATATTGTCATGATAGTACAACATACTTAACCAATTAATAAAAATATTATAAATTGCTTATTTTCACATTGCCTTGGTATTGGCCTTTGGGTCGCGGTATTAGCCCCGGCCTGCGGCCTCGGGCCAACACGGCGACCCTCAGGCCAATAACAAGGCAATATGGAAATAAGCAATTAATAACATATGTATCTATATATATATATATATATATATATATATATATATACACATGCATACATACACATACACATATATACATATACACATACACACACGTACACACATATACACATATACACAAGAAAGGGCTAACAGTACTTAGAGTCTCTTCTTGAACATCACATGACTAAAACATCAGGTAAAAAAAAACCGTCATGCGGACATGCTGATTCAAATTGATAGTATTTCATGACATGTAAATAAAAGAGGTGCCACTAGTACTGTAAAATGTAGTGATACTTAGTCAAAAATTAAAAATGACCAAAGCAATGTAACAACACTTGAGCAGCATGTGAACATCACTCCCACAGCAATGGAAAAATACATGATAACATATAGTGCTGTACGCTTGGAGAACAATGTCCACACAAAAACAGTTACACATCCAAAAATGTCGGGCAGAAACATTACCAATAAGTACAATACAACATCATCACAGAAAAGGCCTCAAATCTAACTCTTCATTTAGGAGCAAGAGTGTCTAATGTGTAGATCCAAAAGGCTTCCCTTCTCAATAGCTGGGAATTTACATCACCACCCCGGCAGTGTTGTTTAACCTGTTCAATACCGCAGTATCCGAGAGATGAAGCATTGTGTAAGGCTTGTGTGAAATGCACCGCCACTGGGCTTCTGGTATCATGATTTTGAATGTTAGACCTATGTTCCGAAATTCTTGTTTTGAGTGGTCTAGTTGTTTTACCAACATAGGCCAAGCCACATGGGCACTTGAGCATGTAAATAACATTGTTCGAGTTACATGTGATCACACCTTTAATGTTGAAAGATTTACCTGTGCGTGGGTGGTTGAAGGTAGTAGTTTTATGTGTGAAATTGCACTGGGGGCAATTGCCACATCTGTAATTTCCAGAAGGAATGGATTGTAAGAAGTGGCGTGGAGTAGCTGGAGGAAGGCAAGCTCTCACTAACATGTTTCTAGGGTTAGGTGGTCTCTCATACATGATGCGAGGTGGTGTGGTAAAACATTTGAGTGCTGGATCAGAATCAATGATGTGCCAATGTTTTCAAATGATAGATTGAAAGTCTCTAGCTAGAGGTGAGTATTGGATCATACAATTGATTCTGGGTTCAGGAGCTCTGGAACATTACACGTGGTGATATCATTAAAATATCCTCAAAGGAGCAGTTCCTGGTGTGCGTACTTTCGGTTTGTACAATTACAAAATTGATCATCAACCTTTGATCAAGGGTGTTCTAGTACCAGGTACACTTATGAACACCCTTATGCTCAAACATAGCATTTGTTATGGCTAATTCATGATGAGCATAGAAATCCAATTGTTATGATTCTGCTCTTTCTGTTCTGATTCTGCCATGTTTATTATGTTTTGCCATTCCCTGTTATGTTTATGATCAGTTCTGTTAGGTTTTGCCATGTTCTGTTTAGTTTTTGTACTTTGCCATGTTTTTGTTTTTGCCATTCCCAATCCACTATTCTGTTATATTCCGGTCCATGTCTTTGTTCATGCCCTGCATTGCACTTTGTCTCCCCTGTCTGGTCTCTTGTTAAGTTACAGCTTCTCCCCAGTCCTGCGTGTCACATGCTTAGGTGATTTCATGGTTTCTGGGTTTCAAACATTCCTTCCAATCTCGTTTACTTCCTTCGCCTCTCTTTTCTATATTACTAACCAATACTAACAGTTTGTTGTTTCCGTTAAAGTTACTAACCCAAACTAACATTGTATATAATACTAACTTACTAACGAGCACTAGGGATTGTATAGTTGCACTTACTAATTGATTAACAAGCTCTCAGCACTCGCCCTGTTCTAGTCTCCGCCTCTTGCCTGCACTTAGTCTTTGCTGCAATTCAGCGGATCCTCCGCACCTGCTCCACTCTGTCCTACCTCTCATTATCTGTGCACATTAGAACTCCCTAACCGGAGCTGTATGTTTTGTCATAGGTTGTCTCGTGTTCCCTGTCCGCGTTTTGGCTTTTGCCAATTTCATGTGATTAGGTTCTCCCTCATGTTCCCTCCTTTGTAATTAGTCTGATCCTCATCACCTGATCCTAATCATAGCATGTGACTTCCCTTGAGTGTATTTAAGCTGTCTTCTCACTGCAGTTCCCCGTCAGAACGTTTCCTCTTGCTTACCTGTGCTGCTATCTTTCGCCTTGTATTCATAGTGTTAATCTTCTGACTGGACCGCCCGACTTACGATTTTTGGCTCTGCTCTTCTGTACTTTTGTCTGCATCTGTTTTTGAACCCTTTTTTGCCCGACTACGAGTTTTGTGTTTGCTGCCCTGGTGACGGTTTGGATTTCGCCCTCTGGATTTTGGGCTTTTGCTTCTGACAAACCTGTGCCTGTGTACCGAACCCTTTTTCTGCCCGACTATTACTGTTTTGCTGTCCTGGTTTTTCGACTTTGGATTCTGTCCCTGGGATTGATTTTTGGATTGTGGACTTTGTACCGTTGCCTCCTGCTCTGCGGGGGTTCGCCCCCTTTCCAAATAAAATCCCATTTTTCTGCACTGCTCTGTTCTCGCGTCTGGTTCCTGAACGATACCTATCACCAATAACAAAACACCACTTTGGTTAGGACAAGGGAGGCCATTCACTCCCCTCCAAGTGTCTTCATCGTTGCCCACTGGGTGTTGAAATCCTCAGTAAAACTCTGGACCCCCCCCATTTGGAGTCTTTTAAAGGACTCCACCCAGGGACTCCAAGAAGATGGGGTACTCTGAATTGCTGTTAGGTGCATGAGCACAAATAACAGCCAGAGCTCTGCGACCCGCAGGCACATTGCAGAGACCCTCTCATTTACTGGAGTGAACTCCAGTACAGCAGCACACAGCTAAGGAGACATAAGTCTCCTCACACCTGCCCGCTACCTCTCACCTCGGGCAACTCCCAGAATAGAAGAGAGTCCAACCCCTATCAAGGAGTTTGGTTCCACAGCCAGAGTTGTGCATTGTGGTGAGTCCGACTATATCTTGCTAATACTGCTCCACCTCGCGCAAAAGCTCTGGTTCCTTCCCATCAATGAGATAACATTCCATGTCCCAAGGGCCAAATGCCAAGGTGTTCGCCTTTGTCTGCCGCCCGGTCTAAACTGTACCCAACTTTTATTCCTCTCCTTGCGGATGAAGGGCCTACGAGAAGGCGGCTCCGCCTCGCTTTTTAGAGCTACAACTGGTTGGGTCCCAGAAAAAAACTGGCCAGCAGGCGCTTGTCAGTGAGCTCCCCTCCCTGGCTTGGCTCCAGGAGGAGGCCATAGTATCCCAATTCTCGGCAAGGTTCTCTCTTCTCTCACAGGCCATACCATCAGGGCCGAGTGAATCACATTTTGTCTGGCACTGCACCTGGGACAAGTTTGCCACGGAAAATCCTACCAGGAGCTAAAGCTGCTGGCAACATAGCTCCCAAGATCCCACAGGCACGCAGCCTCCTCCACCACAATAAGGAAGCGATTCTTGGAGTAGTATACTGTAAATCAATTTATACAGTAAATCATTGTAATTGTTTAAGACAGGAAACATGGAATATGCGCACATTATCATCCAATCGCATTCCTGGGGGTCTGCCTATTTAGATCATTTCAACCTGCCGACCTTTTAGAAGTTGAGACTTTGCTGTCTAGTGCTTATTTTCTTAGGCTTCTGGATATTAATGAGTGATACTTAAAATTGCCTCTGTCTCTGTACCCCCATTTAATTATATCATGCATATTGAAATCGTCTGTTCTTAGCTGACTATAGGCTACATTCTTTGCTAAAAGGCTATTTATAGCTGATATCATGTAAAGGCTATGTTCCTCTCCCTGATGTAGTCATAATAAGGCACACAGCAATTATCAGTCCAGAGCCTGTTGGACTATACTTCCTTCATACCTGAATACCACGCGTACCTACAATGCTGTGAAAAAGTATTTTCGCCCTTCCTGATTTCGTTTTTTTTTTTTTTGCATATTTGACACACTCAAATGTTTCAGATCATCAAACAAATTTTAATATTAGACAAAGAAACCCTGATTTAATCCATTTGTGGATAATAGCTCTCACCCTGGTTCGCTGGAGTCCCAAAGCCTTAGAAATGGCTTTGTAACCCTTTCCAGACTAATTGAGGTCAATGACTTTGTTTCTCATATGTTCTTGAATTTCATTAGATCGTGGCATGATGTGTTGCTTTTAGAGATCTTTTAGCCTACATCACTTTGTCAGACAGGTTCTATGTAAGTCATTTCTTGATTCAACAGGTCTGGCAGTAATCACGTCTGGGTGTGGCTAGTGAAATTGAAATAAAAAAAATGTGGATAATCACAGTTAATTCATAATTAACGGGGGTGGCAGTTACTTTTCTTCCCTTAATAAATGAAATTATCATTTAAAAACTGCATTTTGTATTTACTCAGGTCATCTTTGTTCAATATCAAAATTTATTTGAGAATCTGAAACATTTAAGTGTGACAAATATGCAAAAAAATAAGAAATCAGGAAGGGAGCAAATACTTTTTCACAGCACTGTATGACCTCTGGGTTCTCACAGCACAAGGTTTTTTTTTTCTGTTTCCAAACTTGGGGTATACAGATCTCAAAAAATCTGACAACTGCTAACAAACCCATGAAAAAGTCAAGCTGAGTGAAGTGGAATATTTTGGAGGGTATGGGGGGTCTCTCAGGTGTTTTTATCCAGGCGTGCTACAATCCTATTTAGGACAATGTTAGGACCATATGGAAAATGCCAATCAAAAAGAAAAGTTTTTTTATAAAGCATCTTTTTCCTGCATTAAATTTTAAAAAGTACAAAGCATGATATTGTCATGTCCTTAATTAGTTTTACTCATGGTCCAGCCATGTGTGTCAGTTCCAGGGCTGTTTTCCTTATTTGATTAATCATTGTCTCATTTCACTCCACTCTCTCCGCGTCCCTCCGCGTGCTCACACGCCCCCTTTCCCATTTGTCATAGTTGTTGTAGTGCGTATTTAAGTTCCTGTGCTTCATTGCCCCTTCACCAAATTGTTTTTATATTTGTGCCTCAACCCTGTTCAGCCTTACAGTTCTGAATCTTCCATTTTCAGTATTATAGAAAAGTAAAGAATAAAACCAGTAGCTATTTATTACGGACTGTTCTTCCTGTGTTTAGCCACTCTTAGGGTGGCAAATTCATTTTTCCCATGAAGCCTTACTGTTCAAGAGTGTGCACAGCACAGCATGCCCTATTATAAACAGATAGCCTTCCTGATACAGACCTCGGGCTTGTTTCTGATCACAGATAGACCACAACTCACCCATTGTCTGATTTGGACTCCCCAGACCACTCTTCTGCCTGAGTCCTGATTTAGTTTGTATCTTTTGATTTGTGCCAACAGCAGCGTAAAAGAATACCTTTTTAAAGAGCTAAGAGGCTATTTTCTGTAGACCTGCATCTGGTTTTGTCCCAGTTCTTAGAAGGTAGTCTGGGTGATTTCAAACGCAAGTGAGTTGTTGGACACAAAAATTGTGCTGCCACCAGCTTTATGCATTGACACATCCTCAAATGCCCAAGCTAACCAATTGTGTTACAAATGCTTTCATGCCAGATCACCAAAATGGGCGAAGGTGATAAATATGCCATTTGCGACTCACAAAAATGTACAGAACATTAAAGTAACGTGCATTTCCATTTATGATAACACAAAAATAGAGCCCAAAATATCTCATATTTGCACTGTTTTCAATTTCAATTTGCCCAAAGATGAACTTGAATTCATTAAATATTTGCTGCTAATGCAACTTCTGAGCCTAGCCACCAGTTGTATTGAATATGGGATGTGTATTTAGTGTATTCTTAAAATACTGTATGATTGAATATGTGATCAAATCTTAACACATGATAACACACGCGGTTCATTTCGTTCAGCGGGGGCAAGATGCGTTCTATTTTGTTTATATTGCGCACTCAATCGCGCGTCTTCCAGTACACTTTAAATTCCATTGTTTTGGCGCCCCCCATCACGTAGTGCCCCTCTGCACTGCATACCCACTTTTTGCGCCACTGGACACCAGCCCTCGCGGCCCCAAACTCGACCGGCCCATCTGGAATTGTCCAGATCCTCCCGATTAGCCACTCCGGGCCTTGGTTCATCCTCTTCAAAACACTGATGCCAGGCCGTGGTGATCATCCCCTTATTTTCAGCTACAGACAGTGGATTTTCTTCTGAAATGGTGGCAGCGAAATTGCTTTGTGATAAGTTATGAGTTACCAGGAGATTAAGATAATGTTTTGACTCCTGACCAGGAGCTGGATTCTATCATCTAGAATCAGTGAAGGATGTTTTTACACATGACTGTTAGTGTTCTTTCTATTCAGAGTTTAAGTTCCAAAGTTGTATTCCACATCCAAGAATTCCACCAATGGTTTGTTTTCCCTATGAAATAAACTGTGATCTGTGTGTTTTTGGAGAACAGCTGTCTGATGCGCACCAGCCTTATGGGCTCATTTGTAGGGAAACTATTGCTGCTGGGAGTAAGAGCAGTATTCCTTTGCGCAGAAGCCAAATCTGGCAATTTATGCATTACCCCATTTAAGACTGTATAATTCAAAATTTCTTTCACAGAGAGAGGGACAATAAATATCTGGCTAGCTAGCTAGCCTAGTCTTCTACAAGCACGACGCCCTGTCCCTAACCGCAAGCTATTTGCGAAATCACGTTCACCGGAAGGTCACTTTTATTTTGAAATTAGTTATGGCACGCTCTTACCATAATGCCTAGTATATACACGTACCACAAAATTGCATGGGGCCTAGCTTGACTGTGTTTTTAGCTCCCGCCGCTCGCGGTGCGGGCTTGCGGTGCGGGAGCTATGGTATCGGGCTCCGTCCGTGCGTGCGTGCGTGTGTGCGTGCGTCCGTCAACACATTTTGCTTTATCTCATCAACGATTTCAGTTGCAGGCTCCTAATTTTTACTGGACATGCATCTCATAAAGGCCCACAAATGACGTGCCAAAAGGTGACCCTGACCTATTTTTCAAGGTCACTGGCCTAAAAATATCACCAAAAATTTCGACATTTTGCTTGATCTCATCAACTATTTTAGTAACAGGCTCCTAATTCTTACTGGACATGCATCTCATCAAGTCCTACAAATGACGTGCCCTTAGCCTATTTTTTTCAAGGTCACTGGCCCAAAAATATCACCAAAAACTTCAAAAATTTGCTTTATCTTATCAACATTTTCAGTTACAGACTCCTAATTAGCTCCCGCCGCCCGAGTGGCACGGGAGCTATGGTATTGGGCTCCATCCGTGCGTGCGTCCGCCCATGCGTGCGTCCATCAACAAAAACTTCGACATTTTGTTTACCCTTACGGTGGGAGCTTCTGGGGCCGCCAGTGCCCAATATTTCGAAGTAGTGGCTGGTTTGACCGCAGTTGAAAAACTATCAGGGACATCCCTAAAAAGGACATCCCTTCTGGGAAAATCCTCGTGAAGGCCCACCACACTGCATCGATTATGTAACCTACTAACTCAGCCCCAGACTATAGCCTAACAGACGCGGGTTTCTCAACATGCTGCTTATTTCAGTCAGGATGACCCACTCTTCTTTGGCCCTGAGAACAAGACTACCATTATTACCAAAAACAATTTTAAAGATGAACTTATCGGACCACGGCACCCCTTTTCACTTCACGAATGTTCATTCCAGGTGAGCTCAACCCCAAATAATTCGGCGGTGCTTCTAGATAATGTTGATAGATGGTTTCCTCTTTACAAAGTTGAATCATAATTCGCATTTAATGATGCCACGACGAATCGTGTTCACTGACGCTGGTCTATAAGGTATATTTACAAGCCCATGTGGTTACGTCAAAATTCACAAACGAGACAGGTGCTGGCTGAGGGTCATGCGAATCCAATACTGGCATTCGGTCTCGTCTTTTACGCACGTAGATGGCTCCTATCTTTTCTCTATATTACGGGCTGTCGATGGATTAATCCCTGAATTCCGTGCGACAGCAAACCTAGAAACTTTGATCTTCTACTGTGTGACTTGGCTCACGCAGCTTTCGACGAAGTCGTGAACATTGAATCTTCTTGCTGGTAAACGAGTGCGACGGATCATTTCATACCCAGCTGAATCACCTGTTACCTAATCACCAATGGCGGTCCCAGACCGTAAATTAGATGGGCACAGAACATCCCTTTAGAACAATTATTACTGCTGACATGTTATCGGCCATTTTCGGTTTTTTACACGATTTCCAATTGAGAGATTAATCATTTGCTATTATAGACAACTTCCTTCTTGGTGCAATCTACGTGCGATTAAATAATAGGCTAAATTCAGTTCAGAAAAATAATTTACTCTTAAGTAGGCCTATGCTTTATGAGAAGTAAACAGCTCTGGAACTTCCGCACCACTTTTTGGAACATCAGGCGATCCAACCTGCGTTTTATGATCATTTAACTTGCTTCAATTAAATCAAAGACATAGACTTTAGATGCCCTTTAACGAGGAGAACCAGCGACACCTGATAGGCTGAAGTGTTTTCGGTTTGAAGGTATTGTTGTTTAGGAAAAATGATTGAGGAAAACGTCAGGACTAATTGTTTTGAAGGGATGCGCTGTGCCTATTTCCCGTCTGGGACCACCACTCATATTCGCCTGTTTACCCGTGACATAGTATTTTGAATCCCGCGGTGAGGTGAATCCCCCCTCACCTCACCGCTATTGTATTCTGAATCCCCCCATGGAAATCTGAATCCCCCCTTATATTTACATTAATTGTTATTTTTTTCTACATTTATTATCATTTAATTGTTAATTAGTGATTGATTAATGATTAAAAGACCAAATACAGAGAAATTGACATGAATTTAGGTGTATATACCTATCGGGAAATTTAAGGCATTTTTTGCTTATTATTCCTATCTTCACAAGTTTCTTCATTCAAAATGCTATGATTACTTTAAAATATCTTGATATATTGTAAGTTATGCTTAGATCCATGGGTAGAATTCTAGAAATGAAAAAGAAAACAAAATTTTCTTGTTTGATATTTATTAAATAATCAACTATCATATGTACATACATATCATACATTGATCAACTACATCCTCAACATACAGTTGTCACATGTATAAAGACTGTCAAATCAAAAGTACAATTCATATAAAACTCACACAATCTTAACTCACACAATCTTGCTCACAATCCATACATTCACAACACTCATACAAACTCTTTAAAATAGTACAACATACAAGCATACAATCTTGCTCACAATCCATACATTCACAACACTCATACAAACTCTTTAAAATAGTACAACATACAAGACAAAACTGAGTCTCATGAACAAGTGTCTTAAATCCTCAACACAAAGCTAGAGTCACACCGAGAACACAGGCTCGAAGTGGGCGCAGAGCTTCTGCAGGTAGATGGCCTGGTCCGACGGGGGGAAGGCGGTGTTGGCAGGTTCTGGACTGTAGTGCTGCCACTTGTAAGAGGTGATGCAATCCTTGACTGAGTAGGGTGAGTAGGTCCAGATGGAGGAGTTAAGATGGGTGGCCGCGGCGAAGAGCTCCACCTCAGTGGCGAACTCCCTCAGCTGTTCCATGCGTGATCGCTGAAGGTAGCCCGGCTGGTGCGCGAGGGAGTCGACCACTGAGGGGTTCTCGTCTATCCATTGGACAAGAACCTTACGGAGGGTGGCGTGGTGGCGTTGGTCACGTGTGACCAGGTATGAGAGGCTACGGAAAAAGCAATTCCCGTCGCCTCTCATACTGACAGTGGTGGCTAGCTACTTAAGTATGAAGTTCTCACTGATTCGATTTTAACTATCCCATAATTGCAATTAACTCACTCACAAATACCTCATTAACCATCAATTATTAAGGCCAAAGGACCTAATTTAGCTTTTGAAAGATTAGCAAAGGATAATTAATGTCTCAGTAATAAGTATAGAGCTGTAGAAAATATTACCTAAAAAAAAAAGATTTTATAATTGATAAAAATACAAACAAAAGTCATTGAAAAATAACAAAAAAATCCTTCAAATCCTTCATATGACCTAAACACATCACTCAATAATCAAAAATGAAGTTAAAAGTTGCTTTTCATAAAAATACAGGGGGGGATTCAGATTTCCATGGGGGGATTCAGAATACAATAGCGGTGAGGTGAGGGGGGATTCACCTCACCATATGGTGAGATGAGGGGAGATTCCCCTGACGGGAGTCAAAATACTGCACCACACCGGCCATGAAATGTTCCAAGCAGGTATTTGTCTTAAGATTCTAATAACTTTTTGATTCTGCTCATTAGGAATTCAAGAATATTTACAGAATCCAATACAGTTGATCAGATGAAACTTTTAATATTTTTCTTCTGTGCTGTTTTTAATTTAATGTGGGTAAATATAATTTATTTTGAAGATTGCAATTGTAGACATAGGCCTCCATTTTAACTGTTTATATTGAAACAGCAGCCAGTTGTGCAGTCTTTGTGACTGAAGTTCCCACCACCACGGCTCAAATAATGGACTCTCTCTTAGGTTCATTTGTGCGTTTTCCCTTGCCATCTTGATCTAAAATTGGGATCAACTGGGTAGGTTCAGTATTTCTAGACATAACACAGAACTTAACACAACTTCTATTTCTTAATTATTCAATGCAGTGTGCACACATGGAAGCATTTGCAGCCATAATGCCCTTCCAGTGATTTATTCAAGTTTTCCAATATTTTGTCACTTATCTGCAGTGATGCTGTTCATTTGTTTCACGGTAGAATGACCTGCGATACTTGTTTGGGAGTTAATCTTATTAACATTTATTGTGTGTTCTAACATCGTTTTGAAGGCCATCAGTTTCAACCCTCTCGGCAGCACAGAGCTGTAAGCTGCCTAATTATTCTACATATTATTTTGGGTTTATGGGCGCCGCACAGAATTGCTCAGGCATCAAAACAGGCACAGTGCAGAGTCCAGCGTGAACAGCAGAGAGCGAAACATGGCCTGTTTTTCAAAGCCAAAAACTGGATTTATTAGCAAACCAAGTGTATCCCATCTTATGTGGAAAGGGTCAGTTTGGTGCAATTTTTTTTTTAGCCCAGCACTAAGAAAATATTGATATTCACTGTAGTAGTATTAATTAATAAATGAATGTGCTACTTTATCACTGGCCTTGATAAGTAGAATCAGTACTTACCTGGTGCCTCATCAACCCTTTTTAGATCAGCTGTGAACTCTTTTCTCTACCTGAAAATCTTTAAGGAGAATTTAATGAATTCTGGACCACTCCCAAAGTAGAGAAGAGTATTGGGTGGGATTGCGGATCGGAGATCGGGCGGATAGGAGATCGGGGCGGGTGTGGTGTTGGACTTGGTCTGTGATTGTGCGGACGTTGGGCGCCCCCCGGGTGGCGAGACTCAGGGTGGGGCTCGCGTCTTTTGTCGGAGTCTGTGTGGCTCCCAAGCCCCCTGGGGTCCCAGGTGGTGGGTGTTTCTTGCTTCCTTCTTGGAGAGGGAAAGGGTGGGAGGGATGTAGAAATGAGACGAGTGGGGATTGTGGGAATGTAGGAGGTATATATAGGCATAAGGACGAATAGGAAGGCGCATTGGGAGTGGCCCTGTTCATTAACCTAAGTTATCGGGAACTCCCTGTAAGATTATCAGTCCTTGGCATGAAGGTCAAACACAACTGGGCTATGCAGCTAGAGAACAAGACTTGCACGAAAGCAAGTCCATCTCTGAATGGCATGAAAGCAACAAAATTAAGGTTTTGGAGTGGTCTGTAGTCTCAACACCCTGCCTTGAACTGTGTGGAGATGCTATGGCAGAAACTTACATGAGTAGTTTACTCTAACACTCTCCATTGTGGCTGAACTGAAGCAATTTTGTGAAGAGTAAACCAAAATTCCTCCCCAACGTTCTGAAAGACTGATCTATCAGAGGTGTTAGGTCGCAGTTATTGCAGCCAGAGGTATGGCACAACCAGATAGTAAGTTTATGGGAGCAATTACTTTTTCTCCATGGGTGATGCAGGAGTTGGATGACATTCTTTCCTTCGATAAATAAAATAATAATCTAAATTTCCAGTACACTTAAAATTATTTTGAGTTCACTTATTTTCTGTGGCAGAACATGCATTGCTATGGTTGCCAATCAAAGGACAATGATATTCTCTAGAATTTTGAAAAGAGCAAGAGTATGTCATCCTCCTGTCTGCAGCAGGTATATATTTTAGGTTAATTTTAATCGTTTCCTGTCTCTGGTGAAATAATAGCGGCATGGATGACAGAATGGTTTGTTTATTCGTATGTTCAAGGGGGTTAACAATTCTTATTGGCGCATAAAAATTTAATTGCGTTAATCTGCAGTGGGTTTCCCGAAAGCCTCTTAATGCTAAGAACCTCTTTAAATAACTCAAGATCGTTCTTAAAATAACTGGGGTTTCCAAACACGTTCGTAACTAAAGCGTCTCTTTACTTCGCTCTAAGCTAACCCACGTAACGAGAGAACGTCCTTTGCTTAAGAATCTCTTAAAAACACTCGTTAATCCTGGGATCCAATGTTATCAGGAAACCCACCGCTGACTTGCTGACCATTGGAAATACACTTTTCAGCTGTATTACTGGCTTTGCCAACCATAATTAACGCTCAGATATGAGACAGTATTGTGG
The DNA here is from genome assembly GCA_029692085.1 of Gymnothorax javanicus. NCBI lineage: Eukaryota > Metazoa > Chordata > Actinopteri > Anguilliformes > Muraenidae > Gymnothorax > Gymnothorax javanicus. Next base: position 148,005,577 of record CM056193.1, read on the forward strand.
CTTTGATCAAATAGGCCTAAATTATTTTTTCCTCTCTTGCATAAACCAGATACTCTCACCTCTCCTGTGTGTCTGTGAGTGTGCGGGCGTGTGTGTGTGTGTGTGTGTGTGTGTGTGTGTGTGAGTTTAAGCGTGTATTTCTGTGTGATTTTAAATTCATTTTGTACATTTAAAAGACTTGACAACTTCAGAAATATCATTTGGCTACAAAAACCTATGATTCCTAGCATGCAGAAAACGAATCAAATTTTAGGTATTTGATCAGCAGGAAATTTAATAGCGCCACTTCTGTTATCTGCATAATAGTTTTCTAACGGTAGAAATCCAAAAGGTGTTTCAAACCGGGGAATGAATAGATCGGGGGGATCATATGTGTTCCTTTATTTCCCTTCAAAGTATTTAATCCTCTGACGTGAATTTTGGGATTTATCTTATCCAACATATATAAGAGCAGATGTAAGTTGATGTAGGCTAATAATCATTCCATGTTTTTTTCTTTGTTGAAAATAATCTATATAGGGAGAGAATATTGTGGTCGTCATGGAAATCACCATCACGGCCTTCTAACAACATATGGGTGGATAAGTGAAATAAAAGTAAATTCAGCAGTCATCGACCTGAAAGAGTATGGAAATGGCCATGCAAGACTGAGAGAGATAAGGGTTTTTTGGTGCTATTGGCTGGTGTGATTATCCAGGCCCCCTGGGAAAGCTGTCGCTAAAATGTGTCATTAAAATATATTGTTTTACAAAGTCAAAGTCTTTCAAATCTAGCAAATTTGGGCTAAAAAATAATTGCTTTGGTACCTAAAAACGTCACAGAATTTTTTTTAGAGAGACTGAAGATTATTTATGTTATTTGGTTGAGATGGAGAATAGACATATTTTGATAACACATTTCACTATAAGTTATACTTGTTTATATTAATATCATTTAAATGCAGAGTATGAACGCGGTTGGTGGGCACACAGTCTCAAAATTATGAAACAGTGATAAATCTAATTATTATTTCCATTAACTCCTGTCCCACGTGATTAGTACATATTTTATAGTAATAAAATAAATCATGAATACGCCCAAATGTTATGATAGTGTAATGTATATACAATATCATATTGCTCTTATCATAAAGAGTAATTATGGCTATCATATGACATAAAAAACATTTTTAGGAATAGAAATGGTCAGGACAAAAACATGCAAGACTCCTGCAAATGTAATTTCAGCAAATTAAATGACGATAAAATTTCATTATCAGAACATCATGGTCACGTCTCTGAAAAATTATACATTAAACAGATTTAGTCCTATAGCAAGCGCCACAAATTCAGAACCTATTTTTGTCTCTACTACTTTCTTTCAAAGTAATAAAAGTTCAAAAAGATTACTATTTACCCAAAACATTTTTATGCTCACCAACCTCATGTCTTTCAGCAGCCAATTTTGCGATTATCTGGGGTTGGTGAGCATAAAGTGTCAGGTTGTATTTGTGAGTGTTTTACTTTTTCTTATAATCATGCAAGCGCATAGAAAATCTTACCAGAGACTTAAAATATTGTACTAGAGTTGACATAAGTTTTTGACTTGTTGAGTTTGACGAAGGCACAAGAGAATTGAAGGTGTACCAACGAACCCCTGGGGAATTTCCTCGGCAAATTAACGTTTATGTGCTCGCTGCCCAAAATGCGACAGGCCCACGCATAATGAAGTTTATATTAACATCTTTAAATTTGAATTGCATATATCTCTATATGTGCACACAACGGACCTGTTAGTCCTAAATAGGCATATCTTAGATTATTTCAGAATTGCTGAGTAGTAATCCTCACGAGAACGCACGGAGTAACGGTCTTATGATGATGGACTGATAAACTCCGAAAAAAAGGGCAAATCTGCTTCATCAGTTCCATTTTTCTTCTATTTATTTATGTAATTACTTCAGGACAATACCATGTAAAACGCAACTGTATAGCGAATCTATGTATGGTGTATAAACATGAGAACGCCTGACTGAAAAATAAATAAATAAATAAACGAATGAACAATTTATTAAATTTATCTGATTTTTATGAGCGTGGACACTTCTGTAACACATTGTTTTTAAACGGTTTAGGTGTTCGGTATAGGCCAATTAAACCGTTTCATTATTATTATTATTATTATTATTATTATTATTATTATTATTATTATTATTATTTTTCATCCCTGGAAATATTATTACAGTCAAGTAATGCGATTTTGACTTTTTAAAAACAAAAGTATTAGTTCGTTTTCAACAAATGAGTAGGCTATACAATATCCTCCTGATCTGGGTATTTTCCGTCAACTTCATATGTATTGCATTCATTTTGGAAATAGCCTCATATGCATAGTTTGGATCGAAGATCTAAGACAGGATTAAAATGCAGATTTTCGAACTTTTTTTATTATTGTTGCGAATTTGCCCAATATAAACGCGATTATCCCGTGAAATACATTTTTATGCTGATATATTACTGTTTTTTTTTTTCATAAATAATTTGGACTGTTGCCATCGGTTTCAAGAAAGCATAGTTGTTCATCTCGGTTTAGCAACTTATTCTATCACATACAGTCAGTAGTTCCAAATATGTAAGTTAGATGAGCTTTTGGGATACTTACCGCCTGATATGATCTGGATCTTAAACCTCGTAAGATTTAAATAATATCGCCGTGCTTTTCTGCACGCGAAATTTACTAGAACTCTGCTAACTCTAATGAATACGTCAATATATAACGCACTGATATTATACAAGCAATTGGCATATAATATGCCTACCATTGTCTTAACAATATCCAACTTTAAATCTTCATACCCATGCGTCTTTGATAAGAGGGCACTTTCAACAGAGTTTTGGACATGGGAAGTGCAGCGTTAATTTTGCTGCATACGAAGGACCACTCCATAAGACGTGCTGAACAATCAGCGGTGTCGCCAACAATTAATTTATAATTAATTTTCCATATAAACCCATTTTAAATTGTATCTATGCCAGATCATGCGTGCAATTTATCAAATTGGGATTACAGTCGTCTCTGTTTCCTGAAATTGACAGTAAAGTCTGTCAACACAACAAAATATTCAGGGTGAAATCAACTCAAGGGTAGCTACTTTAAATACAGGGTGTTGTGCCCCGGAAGCATTGGACTCTGTTAGAGTGTATTTTTCATACCTGGTACCGAATGAATGCAAATGTGCTGGTGTGCATATCATGTCTTCAAGAAATTGATTTATTCTTACAATGGCGAAGCAATGCCATCCAATTGCTTTGCCAATTTGCGCGTAGCGTATGTTATCCGACAGTGACCATTTCTCCATCTGGCGGTATGGTTGATCCATGAATTTTCAGCTCACTTTCAAAAATATTTGTATTGTCTTGTTTTAGCGAGGACCTTTTCGTTATGAATGGTTCAATTTGGGTTCAATTTTTATGATTTATTTAAGCCATTGGCTTTTGAAGTAAAGAGCCATAATTGGCTTTTATACAATCTCACAGGCGCAACATTTCACCAGGTGCAAGCAGCATCATGAATGATGACTCGTGCTGAAGTCATGGCACAAAACATAAATTTAATGTTTACGGCTATCTTAAACTCAAGATGCAGGTTTAGATTTATTTGAATATTTAATTTTATAAAGAATATTGCTCATGCAAATTGCAGGTGCTTCTCGAAAAACTGATCAGAATACTCGACGTTACAATGGTCGAGTTTATTTCACCGTATCGTCCCCATTAACATTTTCCCAAGCAGAAAGGATCAATTGCATCGTTTCCTCGTCGCCTTGTCAATAGTGTGCATACTGATTAGAAGGTCAAGCCTTCAGCATGTAATTCCGTGTGGATGTGTTCAATCGTGTCATAGGTTTAAAAGTCTTTTCAAAACGAATAGTTCTTAAAGATTAATTTAAATGTTTAGATATTTAGAAAAGTCAACATTTTGACACCATTTATAGTCAACCGTTACATGTGATTAAGAGCTTTTGATGTAAAACATGTTCTTGCTCTGGAAAGGGAGAGAAAGACTGAGACAAAGGCAGAGACACTAATTATACGTGATAGTGAGATTAAAATGGAAAAGATGAATCACAGAGATATTTTATTGATAGAGGAAGCGAATGTGTTTATTCAATACTGACCCGTAAATTCTTGAATACAAGACACATAAATTTAGCGTAGTCATTACATTAACAAAAATCCACAACTGATAAAACTCAGTAGGATATGATTCATTGCAGCTTTATAAACTTTATTATACATTCATGTGGCCCAAAGCACTCTCGTGACTCAAATATAACTCGGAGACAGACTGAAACTGTAAAATAGGCTACTCTTCCTATTGAGGTTTTAAACCCGTGTCGATTGTTGCTCCATATAAATCACTTCACAAAAGTATGCTTACTCTAGTGCAATTCAGGCGCGGCGTTGAGGGGGAGCCAGACCGGGCCAGGCCCGCCCAATTGACATCTTTTCCCGCCCGCATTACTTTTCAGTTTCACTTCACTTGAACTTATCGTGTTCATGAGGTATTTGTTTTACATTATGTTAAAGGTTACGCATCTGAGCAAACAGTGAGAAGTATGAGGCACAAAACAAATAAAAGGCCTATTACTTGCGCAGTTGTATCGTGTTGCTATCGATTTCCGGGGAAAATATATTAATGCGGATAAACATCGATAAACTAAACGATTGCACATCATACGTGGCCTTACTCTTCACACACAACACACTATCGAATGTCATTACTTCCCACTTGGCTGTTCAAAAGCACATCTCATAACACATTCTGCCCTGAAGGTCACAAAACACTGTTCTTAATTGTGTAGCTTTTGCTTTAGCCATTGCGCTCTCTCAGAACAAAAGCAAGGTAATAATAGTAAATATGTTTGGTCACAGCTGAAAGGTAACATTTGTGGCGGATAAAAATCTACAATCTATACAGCAGCCTTTAGCCTGGAGGGTGAATGAAATAGTAGTGTGGCCACAACTTTCCATGGGAATGTTATATGTCAACAAAAACTTCACCAATTTTAAATTATTTCCGCTTAAATCGAAAATTGAATTTGCCCAACACTGTGTAGCTTAAGGTTAAACAAAAGATGCTTTCCGTTTACTTGTCAGTGCAATTTGCATTCAACAGAAATAGCCCACACTTTAGCGGCGTCATCGCCCTCTTTTGGTAAACAAAACTTTTTTGCACTTAGTGAGCCTAAGCACGCGTACAGTAGTTCACACAAATCACAATATCTTAAATTCCTTATAAATGTTCCTAATCCGATTGTAAAGATCTCAGGGGTGCATTACCTTGATAATTTACATATAAGCACGTTAAAATCCATTCATTCTTAATGTATTAGTGACTGTATACGAAGCCATTGAGCCATTTAGTTGACAGACTACATGTGATGCTGGGTCCCAAAATCACGATGATACTGGCTGTAGACAATCAGTTTATCCCGATGTATAGGGGTCAGCCGTAGAGGACGCCGGAGATGAGGCGGGGGATGGTGAAGTAGCGGGGGAGGGCAATTTCCTTGAGCGATCCTCGGTCTTTTCGTCGCTGTCTGTCTGGGCGCTGGGCGATCGAGATAACAGCCCTTCTTTTTCGCGTTTCTTTTGCTTCATTCGCCGATTCTGGAACCAAATTTTTACCTGAGTCTCGTTGAGCTGAAGCGCTGCAGCGATCTCAACGCGCCTGGCGCGTGTCAGGTACTTATTGAAGTGGAACTCCTTCTCGAGCTCTGTCAGCTGTTTGGTGCTGAAGTTGGTCCTCACCATGTTGGACTGACCAGCGAAGCCATATTCTCCAGCTTTACCTGAGGGTTAGAGGTGATTTGAGGTAACTGTCTGCTTGTGAAATCCGAGTGAGGGAATGGCAACTTAAACAAAACTACTGGACACAAATATGCGCGTGGAAGTAGCCAAAAACACCGTATTAATAAGGTTCGGCCTGGTTGGCTCATATAATGTTAATCCCGTTTACTTTTTATTGTGGCTGTATCGCACTAACTGCACTCTATCGCTTATATAGGTTTGCTGAAAAAGGAACGACACTCACCAGTTTTGGGGGGGTTTCTCTTGACTTTCATCCAATCGAAAGTCTGCGCCGGTGAAGTACTGTCAGACAAGGGTGAGCAGCAGGTGTCATGGCTGGCGACATGCAGCGGGGACAGGTGACTCCCGCACGCAGCGAAGGACAGGTTCACTTGCTCATGTCCATATGAGGCGTGAGTGTACTGTAGTTGTCCCATCGTAGATCCACTGTAACCTTGGTGATGCTGCAGCATAGATGACGAAATGTTCCCGGAGTAAACTATTGGGGCACATTGCGGGTAGCTGACATTGGAGTCCACGTCCTGGCTCATTGGGTAGTGATTGTAACTTGGACAAACAGCCTGTGTGCCATAGCCGGAGCCACAACCGGTGTGGGTGGCATATGTGAAGCCTAAAGAACTATGAGTTTGGTATGATGCTGACTGGTGTGCGTGGGAAGGAATACCACCAGGCGAAAGTCTACTCACGATAAAGTGATCTTCATCGCTGCAATTATTACCTGTGACAGAGCACGACTGGAAACTTGAAATCCCGTGGTCTGGGTGAAACCCCTTTGTAGAGCAGGATCCTCCATCGCCACTAATCACAGAGTAATCAAGGAAGGAGCTCATTGTAGCATTTTCTGTGTGCCAGTGACTGATCAGTGCCTCACTGATCAGTATGTATCTAGCTGGGTGCCCCTGCCAACCCGCTCGACTCCTCCATCGCGTCGTTTCAAATCTGTAACCATGAATGGTGGGCCGTCACGTGACACGGGTCAGCCAGTGAACGCCACAATGGCTGCGATCGTTTCCCACGTAGATGATAGATCACCTATTAAGAGGCATTTAAATACCAAACACCCCTCGATCAAGGTGCCGCACATCAGCCCTTATGTATTGGCGGTGCAAACAATGGGCAAAGCAAAAGACAGTGGACTTCGCTAAGTTCACATGGATTGTAAGGCGCTCCCTTTACAGAATCGACAAAAGTCTCATGGATATGAAATGTGATCTTACTACCAATCGGTCCAGCGAATCGTCGAAACACAAGGTAGGATAGCACACATTCATTTTTAAATTGTGCTGCGCGTATATGCTTTTTTTCAATGTGATATACTACTTTTTGATTAGACCTGGGTTCAATCGTCTCAAATAGCCTAAATGTCACGTATCTAGAGCGGAAGGAAAACGAACTTCATTCAGTGCGTGCTCACAGGCGTTGGCATGGAGATGAGTGGCTGCAGCAAACTAACGCCCTGAAGCAATCACAGAGTTACAGAACACCAAAGCAAATCTTAGATCAGATGTCCTGTGGCTCTTGATGGAAGTTTGTACGCCATGTGCTGCAGAATATCCGCCATAACATATGCACTGAGGGAAAGAAAGAGTTTGTGGGTGGCACTGGATTGCACGACCATCTTTGTAATTAAGGGACCGATAACATGGCAAAAAAAGCCAAATATATTGTGGATTTCAATGTCTGCTGAGTCGGTGGGACATATTTGACAACTGTACTAAATATTACCGGCTGCGAAAATATTTCTGTCTGCAATAGTGTATTATAAGAACAGATATTTTTTTAAATAATGTAACCTAATCATCTTAAATGAAAATTATCTGCATATATTGAATTAGTGGCAGAGGCAATGGACTATACCTTCATCAAAAGCTGGTTTGATTGATCCCCCCCCCCCTTTTTTTTTTTCCCCTGCAGGGTCTTGAAAGAAAGCGTTGTCTAAATGATGGAACTCCACATTCTGTGCCACCATATGTGAAAACAATCAGAAAATGTCTGTCACAGTATCCATAAATGTTTGGCTACCATATTGTTAATCAGATTGATTGTGAAGTAGTCTCCACTACTCCCGTGATCCCGATGCAATTGGATGCAGCCCTACAAAAAAAGTGGCTCCTCAAACCACCGTGAAGTTTTTAAGAATATAATCTGCCATCGAGGAGGTCCGCGCCTTTAGCGCTAGATTTGGTGAGCATGTGGCCTTGTGGTCCGTGATAAAATGGCGCTCACGACACATTTGGGATGCTCGAGTAGAATATTAGCCAAATAAAGACGTGAAAAAGAGCAAGGCAAAATCATCACATGGGTAAGAAACTACAAAACATGAACCGCGTACCAAGGCTGATGTGACCGGACTATACCGAAGCTCCAGCCCCGTGATGACTCCAAGTTGCCAGCGTTCCTGCAATCTGGATTGGGGCGACTCAAAAAGTGAAAGAATGTTTTTTTTTTTCCCCCGCGAGATCCCCGCTATCACTGGTATTGTTTGTTTTGTATGTACGGAAAGAAGTGTTTGCCGAAGATTTTAAAGAATGTCAAACCTTTGCTAGAGCTTCAGCGCGTGTTCAGTCCAGTCGAATAACTACGTTTGTGCTAGCAAAATCTCACTTCAAGACACAGAACATTTTAGCAATACCAAATTACGCTATACTTAAGCGGAGACAAGTCCAAATATTTGGATTATACTGTCAAATACATTATTTTGCACATATACATCTGCAATAAACAACTATCTGTGTAACCTGTTCAGCCTTGTATCAGCATTTGGATTGTTTAATTCAATTATGTTTTAATAAATTGGTCTTACATAAAGTGCACAGCAATAAACTCGTTCTTTATTTATGTAGGTCTCTCTTACAATTCATTGATCCTGTTCTGGAAAGTGGTTAAACAATGAAAGACGAATACAAAAGCTCTGTCTGAATGACTAGGCTAATTTTGGAGAACCGTATCAATTTTTTCCTCGTGTATGTGCTCACTTTGGTGATATAAGATGCTATGAAAATTTACTGAAAGTCCTTCTGATTAAAATTTTAATGTGCTTGGCTGGGGAATCCCATTTCCTGTATGTGCTTATTCCTCAACAGTAGATCACAATAGCCTCTTCTTTAATGTGTATAAAATTATTTTCCTATAATATTGCAGCTCACAATTGTGTTTATATATATATATATATATATATATATATATATATATATATGTATGATATATAGATAGATAGATAGATAGATATAGACACACACGCACACACAAACACTTAACGAGCTCAGCGGGTAACTTTAAGCGTTTCTGAATACGCGGTTGACAAAGTATTGCCTGTTACCAAGTGGAAGTATTTAAATCGTAAAAGTTGCACTCAAATGTATGGCCTGCGTAGAACAATTCTAATAACAGCCATTGTAGCGGTGTAGCGATAAAATATGCGGGCCTGTTTTATTCGAATGCATTGTTATTTCCGTCCGAATATTCTTATAGAAATGGCGTACTTCAAGCTAAAGGCCTTCTTCCCCCGTTTTTCGACTGTAGACTATTAATGTTTTTAGGGACTATGAAAAGAAATGCATTGAGTGATTTCTTTTGTCGCATCTATTCTTTCGATTAACCTGTTGCGCTGAATATTTTAATGAAATATTTTGAGTCCAAAATACTCCAAACTGTATTTTTATAGTTCCAAATAACTGTTTTACTCTTCTCTGGGATGTTTTACGCATAAAATCTTTTTTTTTTTTTTTTTTTTTAAAAACATAAAATAGTGCTTTAAAGAAAACAATCGATACCAAAGTTGCAAGTAGAAAATTTATTCTATCAAAATATTTATGACATTGTACCCGAAAGTGATACAAAAATAAAACGACAAATATCATGTCTACTTTTATCTTTCCCCATTATTGGCTTTGGAAACATATTAAAAGGTTACTTCCATTAGTTCAACCTTACCTCTTTCCTCTTCCTGATTAATAAACTAAGAAAGTCATAAACGAGAACTGATCACATTAAGAGAACACACTTTTATGAAGGAGGACGGCGTTGTTTCCGTCCGATTTTTTTAAATCAATAATTCAAGTGTTGTAAATCGATCGTTGTTAGACTGTCCGTGAAAAAATCTAAACTATCCGTAGATATGTCCACTGGACTATCGATAGATTCGGACAAACTTGGAGAGGCGGCTTCTGAGAGATGGAGGCAGGAGTCTGCTGAAAAAACGTTAAAGTCCTGCAAAGGAGAGACATCCAGGGCCGAGGAACAGCCATTGTCCAAGTCAGATGCAAAATCCGAACCCATTGTTAACCCGCAGATTGGAACAGTGGGTGACGGTTTTGAAAAATGTTTCAGATTTTTGTCATTGCTGTTCAACGGTGATGCAGCGAGGCTTTGAGAATCGCCATTGTGTACATTCAGGGAGTCTTGTAAAGTTAAAGAGTTCTGTTGAAATGAGAAGCTCTCCCTTTCCAAAAGAGCCCCCGACACATTGTTTAGGGCTTGCTCATAGAAGGACTTCTCTTCGGTGTGTACTACGTCCTCCAGGTTTTTGAATTTTCCCTCCCCGTTATGGTTCTCCTTACACTGTGTCTGCCTTTTGTGCTTCATCCTTCGGTTCTGGAACCATACTTTAACTTGCCTCTCGGTTAAATCCAGTAAAGCGGCGATCTCGACCCTCCTCGGTCTGCATAGATACTTGTTGAAATGGAATTCCTTCTCCAGCTCCAGTAACTGGGTGTTCGTGTAAGCAGTTCTCAACCTACGAGATGCTCCGCCACCGCTTTCAGGAATCTCGGGCGAGTCTTCAATAGAAACACAAAGAAACACCCACACATTTTCATTAAAGAATCAACGATATTTGTTTGGTTTTCCATTACTCTTAAACATTGTGTAAATAAGACACCGCATTCATACAACACCAGTTCAACATAAATTTACTTCTCCTTGTGCCACAAAGGTTAGTGAAAATCCAGCCATATCAATTTTTAGACCAAAAATCTAAAACAGGAAAAAGGCCATGGAAGCATTCACCAGCTTGGTTCCAACCTAATGAATGCACCAGCTGCCGAGCTGGGCTACAGCAATCCATCACTCTTGATTACTGTCAAATATCAAAACTCTGGCCCCGGTCGGCATGGGAACACTTTGAAAATCCATTAAATATTCCGCAACTTTTAGAAACTTTAAATAAAAACCGCTTTTACAAAACTATTATAATCTATTTTCAAACAATGTTGATATCTTGACTCACAATTTAAAATGTGGATATATTTTGTAATACATTGCCATTGTTGTGCAAGGCGATTTATCATTTTTCACCCTCTTTGCCCCTCTTACCTTTCGGAGAAAAACACATGGGTCCCGGTTCTGTGGCTGTTGCTGTAGAAGTTGGCAGTTGACTTTTCTTCGAGGCTTTTTTCTCCTTCATCCAGGGGTACTCCGGCGGAAGAGACGCGGCTGGCAGCGGGCTGCAGCCATTAAGGCTCTGCTTTGGCCGGCTGTGGCGAGGGTGGCTGCCGGGGTTCAAGCTAGGAATGGTCTGCTCAAAAGGAGGAGGAATCAGTGTCGACTGTGAAAGCGTCGAGTTCTTGATTGATGAACTTTGAAATGTATCACCAACAGGGGGAAAAGATGTCAGACACTCAGCAAGCGACGGCTGACTATTGATAAAACCAGTCTCTCGCTCGAATTCGTAATTCATCTCCTCAACCTTTCAGCCTTGAAAACTTAGCTCTTATTTGAAATGTGTGGCCCAGGTGAAATTTCATAAAGATCTCTGCTGGTGTTTTTTTCTAAATCACTGATTACGGCCGTGTGGGGACCGCGCTACTATTAAACTATTGCATTCATGGAGACAAGGTTGAAATTGGACCGAATTGCTTGTCACATGATTACCTCTACCCAATGACAATTTGGGGTATAATCAAAAGAAGCCACTGTCTGTGTGATTGATCCAAAAAGTCAGCAAGGAACGCCTCATTCTGGGAGCATGGCTGTTTTTATTTACGCATTTTATCCTGTTTCTTCCGCTTCTGTTCAACAGCAATGAAATATGAATTTTTGAGTCGGTGCGTGTGTCCGCCACGAGGGCTCATGCGTGCTCAGTGTATTGTTTCTGAATGTCAGAAGAATGCCCCATACCTCACAAATCATCCCGACACCCACGTATGACGCCTGCAGACATTAACAGAGTAACCCATTAATCTTTAAAGTTTCGACAGAAAACCCGGCAAATCGAGTCTTCTCAGGAGGAGGGAGGTATAATTATATGCTCTTGTGAGATTAAAATATATTCAAATATTCTGGCACACACGCGCACAAGCAGTCATGTTGCTCTCTTCACTTCTAGTCTCGATGGCACGATGTGAATCCTATATTTTTATATATGTTAACCCTGCATGGCTGCATATCATTCCACTTAGCTATTTGTGCTGCAGTGAACTAATGTCAAGCGGGTATAAAAAATAGAAAATATTTATCTGATGGAAAATGTAATGTTCTTCCAATCGTATCAGGGCAGATATTACTGAGAACAGTACACCGTCCCTTAATGTCACTACGAGAAAACAACAACAATAACAACAACAACAACGATCACTTAAACAAATTTACATTGAGAAACTGTACCAGCTGATGACTATAGGACCTAACTTGTGACTTTGATTAGCCATTTTGTCTTTTGTTTACATTCAATGGTTGATTCACAGTGGGTACAAAAGAAGGGTATTATGGAAAAAATCATCGAAAGAAAAAGACTCCTGCCATTTACAACTTTTTACAGTGATGTTTACTGTATTCAATAGATTAGTATTCTGCTACCGGACTCCTCTGGATAATTAAATCACATTCTGAAAACTAATATTGTCGATAAGTGTTTTTAAAGCAATGTGGTCGTGAAGTGATATTTTTTAATGTCGTTCAGCACAAATGGAGAAATGGCAGTAGGCCTTGTGCAGTTTAGTGCTTATATTCCAAACAAAGAGCTGTGGAAGTCTGTGCGCTATCAATCTTACTCGCTAAAGGTCTGACAGCTTCGTGCCCTAAGACCACATTTAAACCTTCCTACTCTCTCTTAGATCATTGGAAGCCTGGAAGAGGCGAACAACACTATACTTCTAGAAGGAAAGCGTTTCATTTCATACTCTTATTTTTCTAGGTTTTCATTACCTTTTTATCAGATTTGCTTTTTATTTTTCAATTGCGCGTTCGGTTGGGACAACATTTAGATATTTTTTTACATAATACGCCAGCACTTTCATTTGCAAATCCCGTGCTTTTTTATAATGAGCAAAATGTGTAGGATATACCAAGCTGGCGAGAAAAAGACGGATGGCTTTGCAATTACACACCAGCTTTGTGCGCGGGAAGAGAGTGGGTGTTGGCATTCAGCAAAAATCCCACTCAGTCCCACACATTTTTTTTTTTTTTTTTGGCATGGATTAAAACAATGTTTTTTCTCCCCCAGAACCAAATCCTACCGAGGACAATAAATGGACAATTCTCTGGATTTCATATTTCATAGTTTGTATTACTACGCTTGCATTTTAGTCTATTAATTTATGGTGAAAATCTTGTCGGTTCAATTATTGTTCTCGTACCTACAAGCCATATGTCAGGGGGAAACAATCCGTACCAGGATTACGTCTCAAACAATAACATAAGAGGACGTCATTGATGGAAAAAATTGTAAGTATAATTAATCGCAGCATTTGTACGAAATATAACCTAACATACAATGGGCCCTGCGCCATTTTAATTATTTAAAAAATAATTTATAATGTACGGAAGCAAGTAATAAGCGCTTAAATAAAAATAAACCCAAACTGGGTCATTTAATATTTTTAACAATTGACGAAATGTAACCTTTGATGTTCACACATAAGACATACGTGGTTTGTGTCAGACAAATACAATTTTAACGAATGCCTCTAAAGCCTGAGAAAAACTACAATGCGTAAGGAATGTCTAACTACAGTTATTTTACAGAGAAATTCTGCTGATTTTCAAAAAAAAAAAAAAATTAACTATTCTACAAGAAGCCGAAGACAAATTGTACTTGCAAGGATTCAGTGTAGAACAAACGTAGATAAAATTAACATTTAAATGATAATAATAACATGGTATCAGGTATCAGGATGGCAATTTTCTTCCAAAAAAAAAAAAAAAAACATTTTTATTTGATGCCACTAAATTTTCTACAACGCTGAGTAAGCCTTTTCTGTTGCGAGTATTTTTTTTTTATTCTGTTCTCAATCTTTCCTTAAATTCCTGTTTTTAAATTATTTCTTCAAGGACATACTCTATTATACACCATTTCAACTACTGCCCAGTCGAAATCGATCTGAACACAATTTGAATTCATTTATATTTGAAATTTCAACGATCTATTGCCATTTATTTTTATGAATTTTTTTTTTTTCCTAGAAACCATTTGACGTCCCAGGAGTTTAATTTTAATAGGTATGCCCGCAGTGCAGACGGGAATGAGGCCATTAAACATCTGCTCCGCCTTGAAAATACATGCACCTGGGAGCAAATAAATCGGTGGAATACATCTTTTGAAAACTGTGAATGATTAATCTCACAACGGCGTGATAAAATTAGAAAAATGGGTTCCCTGACAGACAAACTTAAACAAAAACAAATAAAACGCTCGTTAGCCTCAGCATTTTTACAATTTCAAAGCACATTGCACGACCGGGCCTTTATGTAGCCTATCCAGGAAAAATATCCACAGACCACCGAGGATCGGCATCAAGTGATATAGATATTTTTTAATGACACTACTGCTATTACTACTACTACTACTATTACTACCACTATTATTATTATTATTATTATTATTATTATTATTGTCCAGCACAAAGTGGCTGCCCCAGCAGCTGAATTCTATCACCTCTTGTAGCACAATATAGCATACATGCCTTAGTGCGCAAAAACAACGCGTGACTTACATTATGGTGTTTTCAAGTGTTTATTTTTTCTGTCGCAGCACAGAATGTACGAGGTCAGACACACTCCGTGATGCTTTCAAGTGGATTTGCAAAGAAAAGGAATGAAATATAAATGTTCGCATTGTTCAAGATCATGGTTTCATGATTAAATTTTGTACATAAACCATCCTCCGAGTCACTGTAGTCTGTGTTCCCTATTCGTCCAGCTGAGGAGCACCGAGAACGAGGACCCGTGTGAAGTTCGCCTGCTTTCTTAGGTGCTGTGTTTTATTCTTAACGCAGCAATAATACACAATTTTTGTGCTGTTTGTCTGAATCAAATAAAATGCAAACAGCTAAAATAATTAGACTTATCAACCATCAACAGGTCCCTCCACACACAAACACAGACACAGACACAGACACACACACACACACACACACACACACACACACACACACAAACTAATAGTTTACCTTGTATAAATAACAATAAAAATTAAACTACATCACTGATCATTGTTCATTTACCCTGATTGACCTTAGTTTAAAAAAAAAAAAAACGTGTGTAGAATAAACAGACATTTCTTCAGTTCCATGAGCTAAATTATGTGCATAACTGGAATATAACAACGCCATCAAGTGAGGACTTTGAAGTCGTAAGATAACTGACAAAGAATAGGCCTATACACTCAATCAGTTCTGAAACACAATCATTACAGATGTGTCAATCTGGGCGCTTCCTGTACGATTTCCTGAGAATATTGAGAAGTTAACTCTGAGTACGAGGATTGTGAGTCGCATGGTCCATGGTGGAGGAAGCGTCCTATGGTGCTCTCGCCATTATAGTCCATGTTAGATGTTACGTGATGCGAAATATGAGTCAGATCAAAACTTGAAGACTGAGAATTAGCTGCAGAATCTGCGTAGTCTCCTCCGGCACAAAACTGGCCACTCTGCAAATGGCTTCCATATTCTACACTTCCCTGATGGGGATGTTCTGGAGTGATTACGCCAACTCCCGCACATCCCTTCTGCGGAGGCGGGCAATTGTGTGGTGAGCAGCTCACATGCGCCGGATATGACGTTGGCAAATTATATACGTTTTGCTGAGGTCCGTTTGAAGACCGGGATCTGGGTGTATGTGGCTCATAATGTAGACGGTTTACGAGACAATGCATCGACTCGAGATATCCTCCGACCGGACACTGGGTTACTGGACTTCGAGGGGACGGATATCCCGGGGGCGACGTTGAGCCCTTAACGTTTTTATCCTTTTTGTACTTCATCCTGCGGTTCTGGAACCAGATTTTTATTTGTCTTTCGGTGAGGTTGAGCAAATTAGCCATTTCAATCCTCCGAGGTCGACAAAGGTAACGGTTGAAATGAAATTCCTTCTCCAGCTCCACAAGCTGCGCACTTGTATACGCCGTTCGGGCTCTCTTCGAGGCAGCAGATCCTGGCGGACTCCCATGTCCGACACCACTATCAGCTGAAAGGAAGACGATACCATGGCATG
Organism: Gymnothorax javanicus; assembly: GCA_029692085.1. Lineage (NCBI taxonomy): Eukaryota > Metazoa > Chordata > Actinopteri > Anguilliformes > Muraenidae > Gymnothorax > Gymnothorax javanicus. Next base: position 148,021,857 of record CM056193.1, read on the forward strand.
AAGCAGAAGTCGTATTCCCAGCAAATCTTGAAAAGCAGAATAACCCATGTCAAATTTCATTTGACTGCGTTGAAAATAATCAAAGAGTGGCGTCAATTAATAATCGAACAGCAATTATAAAGATGCCAACCAAAGTGCCTAATAGCGATGAAGGCTGCAATTGAAAGCAAACCGTTTCCAAAACTTTACTGTCACCTGTTTTTGGATACGAGCCAAAAATTTCGGAAAAGTCAGCAAATTAGGAATTAACCAATGTTATTATCTGTGATGCACCGATGACTGCTGCAACCATTGCAGTAGGCTAATTACCATAGCAGTAGGCTGAACACATTTGAAAAATGAAAGCGCGGCAATGCAGAATAAATGGTAAAAATGAGCTTATGTCATGGGTATAAATCCTTGGTTTTTAGATTCAGTACCACGGCCACATTTCCATATAGCTTTGCATATTGACGTCCAGCGTAAATACACAGTGTTCAGTGTCAAGAGTAGGCTACACTCGGTATGTTTTACTTCGTTAACATTGAACTTGTTACTTTGTAAATAATGACTGGGTAATTCTGCTCTGTAGGATAGCTAGTGTGTGCATAAGCTTATGTTTCAAATTACCTTGGGAAAATGACCAATAGGTCTACTGGTTCACTTGAAAATAATAATGCATCACAGTAAAACTTTTCATGAGGGGACATACAATCGTTCCTCAGCTGAAATTGACATGCTTGTCAAAGAATGAATTTAATTGTCTTATAAATGTGAGAGCTAAGTACAACCCCAATTCCGAAATAGTTGGGACAAAGTGTAAATTGTGAATAAAATCAAAATGCAATGACTTTCAGATCACATGAGCCAATATGTTATTTACTGTGGAACATAGATAACATTTCAAATGTTGAAACTGAGAAATTTTATATTTTATCCACAAAATGAGCTTATTTCAAATTTTCTGGCTGCAACAGGTGTCAAAAAAGTTGGGACACAGGCAAAAAATGGCTGAAAAAGCAATTAATATATAAGAGAATCAGCTGAGAGAAAATGTAGCAAGTAATTAAGTTAACTGGCATCAGGTGTGCAACATGATTGGCTATAAAAAGGATGTTTTAGAGAGGCTGAGTCTCTCAGAAGTAAAGATGGCCAGAGGCTCTCCAACCTGTGAAGGCTTGCGTAAAAAAATTGTGGAATACTTTAAAAACAATGTTCCTCAACGTCAAATTGCAAAGGCTTTGAAGGTCTCATCATCGACAGTGCATAACATCATCAAAAGATTCAGAGAAACTGGAAATATCTCTGTGCGTAAGGGACAAAGCCGAAGACCTTTACTGGATGCCCGTGATTTTCGGGCCCTCAGACACCACTGCATCACTCACTGGCATGATTCTGTCATTGACATTACTAAATGGGCCCAGGAATACTTCAAGAAACCACTGTCAGTAAACAGTCCACCGTGCCATCCACAGATGCCACCTAAAACTCTATCATGCAAAAAGGAAGCCATTGTTGAGCATGATCCAGAAGCGCCGCCGTGTTCTGTTGGCCAAGGCTCATTTAAAATGGACTGTAGCAAAGTGGCAAAGTGTCCTGTGGTCAGACGAGTCTAAATTTGACTTTCTTGTTGGAAATCATGGGCGCCGTGTCCTCCGGGCTAAAGAGGAGAAAGACCATCCCTCCTGTTATCAGCATTCAGTTCAAAAGCCAGCATATCTGATGGTATGGGGATGCATTAGTGCATATGATGTGAGACACTTGCATGTATTAAAAAGCACCATGAATGCTGTAATGTATATAAAGATTTTAGAGCAACATACACCCCCCTATAGATGACATCTATTCTAGGGAAGGCCTTGTGTACTTCAGCAGGACAACGCAAAACCAGATACTGCAGCTATTACAACAGCATGGCTTCATAGTAGAAGAGTCCGTGTGCTGAACTGGCCTGCCTGCAGTCCTGATCTTTCTCCGATTGAGAACATTTGGTGCATAATTAAACGAAAAGTGCGTCAAAGGAGACCCAGAACTCTCCAGCAGCTGGAAGCCTATACTAAACAAGAGCCGGATCAAATTCCAATGGTTAAACTCAATGAACTTGTCTCCTCAATGCCCAGACGCCTCCACTCTGTGTTAAAAAGAAGAGGGGATGCTACACCATGGTAAACAGGCCCCTGTCCCAACTTTTTTCAGACCTGTAGCAGCCATCAAATTTGAAATGAGCTCATTTTGTGGATAAAATTGTAAAATTTCTCAGTTTCAACATTTGCTATGTTATCTCTGTTCTATTGTGAATAAAATACTGGCTGGTGTGATTTGAAAGTCATGGCGTTTTGATTTTATTCACAATTTACACTTTGTCCCAACTATTTCAGAATTGGGGTTGTATATAAATATTGCCAGAAGTCAGCTTGAAAACCAGAAACAGGCACAGATCTCATTGCTCGCCTTTGACGTAAATGGAATCAGAAGGCAATGGGCATCTGAATTGGATGGAGCACAGTATCACTTAGCTTTAGTCAGGGGGAAGAAATCACAGTTACTTTCAGTAACCGTATGTGCCTCCTCCAGACTGCCATTGAGCTGCAGAATAAGTTCAGTCTCATATCCATGAACACTGACCGGTAGCCTATGCCAATCACTTAAACTAACATCCCAAACCAGCCGTCAGAGGATGACGGGCTCCCCCACCACGAACATCCCCCCCATTAGGTGGCGTAAATGTAAGGGCTGATGAAGTAATTATCACCAGAGGTGGGCATGAAAACAAGGCACAGATACAGCCCTCATCCCTCACCTCTGACATAGATAAATGAATCAGTGGGTGAAAAAACATCTGATATGGACTGCATAGGTCACTGCAGAACATAGATCTGACTGTTTGGAATGCAATGAGGCATTGTTTTATAATGTAAGCTATTACATTTAATAGTTGATGCAGCAGTTGAAAAATGTGCACTCATTCACGTGTAAGGCTGCTGACACCCAAAGGGCCTCCACCTTATTCTCAGAATGTTTCATTCAACAAATGTTTAAGGCAAATATTAAGCCAGCATAATTTAATAAATGACATTTGGGGAGACAATGAGAGTAAAGTAGGTCTATGTTAATCTTTTAAATTAGCTGTTAAATAAGAATATACAGTATGCACATTATCCAAGAGCACATACAACAAATGTAGCATTTATAAAATGTTTTGTGACAAAAAAATGAAGCCTTACCACATTATATGAATATCAATATGACTAATGTGTTATTGCCATGACAAATTTTGGAAACTTATCACAGCCCTGAATTAAAACATCTGCAACACGTTTGCTGAGTGTAAAGGAGCAATAATATGGGAAAAAAAAAGTTGTGGCAAACAGTACCTGAGCTGGAACTGTCAGTTTTCTGCCTGGCGGTCAGACGTGTCTCCTTCATCCATGGGAAGATCTGTTTGCCGGATGCATCAGTGGAAAAGCTGTGCTTTGTGTGTTTGCCATTGGACTGATAAGAGTTTCTGGGTGGGGTCTGAGTGGGGGAAGCAGGGACACCGGATGATGGAGGTGGTACACTGTCCAGGGTCAGGGGGTGCAGGCATCCACTGATATCTGGAGTGTGGCTGGCCTGAGAGGCACTGGTCTGCACACAGTTCCCAGTGGCTTCCCCAGTCTCTGCCAGTGGAGCTGAGCTACAGCGGGACTGCAGGGAGCAGGCAGGAGGGTGATGCTCATTTTCCACTTGAGAGGGGGCATAAACCTGCTGATTGGCAAGATCACTGAAACCATTCAGTCCTTGATACGGATAGCTGCTGTATATTGCTGAGCCGTCAAAAAAGGTTTCCTTTTGCATCTCGTTGCTTCCCAGTATTCAGTGTGGAAACTGACAGGGTGGTGACACCCTTGTAGTGTAACATTGGCACAAACGGTCACATGACACCGCTCCACCAATGTCCTACTTGGACAGACCTAGGGTAACAAGAGGCATGGGGAGATGAGGGAAAGGTGTCCATCCATCTTACTTTTCAATAGCCATCTGACATGTAAAGCAATAGAGAGCAATGCAAACCGTCTTATTCTGGTATTCAGGATGGAACTTGAGGCAGATTTATAAGAAATGAAATGGTATGATAGTGCAACACCAAAAATGAGCAAAACATTGACCAAAACTAGCAACGCAAAAAAATACAAAGACAATTTGCAACAGAAATGTGATAAGTATTTATGCCAAAAGATTTTCTCCAGCAAAGAAGACAGATTCATTGATTGAAGACCCCAGTGCTTAAAGTACTTAAGTCACAAGAAGAAATTTTGAGAAAATTGAGAAAATCGACTTCGGTAACTATGTAAGACATTTCGCGTTCTTGCCTATGTGTGTGAAAATGTGGCTTGAACACTTTTAGCGTGATTCTCTTTCATTGCTACTTCGCCACACAAAATATTTACTTTTCCATAAAAATTGCAGTTATAATTATGAAATAGTAGCAGTAAGGATAGCGATAGTACTCTTTTTTTCCGGAATGATTGTATCAAAATATTGCAAAGAGAATTATGAAAATATAAATAGCGGTTTCATTTACTGACGATGACCGGGATGGAGACAGTTAACTATTGAGATTTACGCAGGACTTCTTCTTCCGTTGAAACGTTTAATAAATCTCGTTTATTTTGCTTTATTTGTAAGCCACGGCTATCAATGTTCTTGGTGCACAGTTTCATAAATTCCCTTGTATTTCGCGTTTTTTTCCCGGATTTTGTCTGTCTTTTCTTCATAACAATTTGAGAATAGTTCGACATTTTTGTTTCAACAGGGTACGTATTTTTATGCACCAATGTACAGATCTTAAGTATTTTTCTCCGTGTATCCGTGAAAAAGCTTAAGCTCCTTCAAAATATTTTGCAATGTAAGAGGCCGAGGCCATGCCAGGGTGAACCTCCAATGTCACTGTAGCCCTCCTGTGAATGTGTAACAACTTAACTCCCCACCTTCAATTGTTTAGAACTAAGATGGATTGAACACTGAAAGAACCTGAGAAGCTAGGCACCATCTCCATGACCACATTTTGAACTTTTCTTCTGGCCCCACTATAAAGGCTCCTGTCTGATTCCACTATGAGGGTTGATGAATTAGGGTCAATAGGCTGGAATGGGTGGTAGAGTCATGAACCTAGAAACCTGCTGTAGTTTAAGAAAGTATAGCCAGTCAAATTTTTTCACACGCAAAATCTCAAAATAATACTGTTTTATTCCATAACTTTGAATAAAAGTTATAATAATATAGACCAAAGCTTTGTTAAGTCAAATGGTTTATATATAAAAATTGTATAGTCTATAATTAAGTCCTACATTAATGCTCACTTTCTATAACAACGAAAACTTGCCGCTTTCACTTTTATCAATAACACTGTATAACAGTGCATACAGGAATTACAAAAACAACAACAACAATAATAATAATTTTGCGACATTATGGAATATGGATGCAGCAACACATGCACTCTCTTAAATACTGCGTAACTGAAATATATACAGCATCGTGATCAAAAGAAATAACAGAACTACCTCTTGAGAGTTGGTTGTATGCTTTATCACCATGCAGTACAGGTGAACACTATGCCATTGCATGAGCCTGGTTCAAATAAAGCAGTCTTGAGAATAAATTATGCCGATAGTTAAACGACAATAACACTAAAAAATTACACTATATCTTCAGCATTCTGATTATTCTTGGCTAATAAAACTCACAGTTGCCTCAATAAGATTTAGCGTATTTAAGACCAGTGGAAAAGTTATTCATAGCTAACGAGCACAAGAGTAAACTAGACGTGAACTCTTCTTGAACCAAGATTCTAGCAATATCGTCATAAATCTTTGGGATATAGCTTAGGTGCTTACAGCCGATGGGATATTTCTGGCAAGCTTACCTTAGCCTGTGAAAAAAAAGCACTAAGGACCGAAAAATGCCCTGCTCAGTGCCGAGATCGATTAAAAGAATCCACTTTTATTCAACGAAAACTTTAGCTAGATATAGCTTAAAAGGCAGAATGTCGGCTAGTCGGAACAACAAAGGAGTACAACATCGAATGCTGAAAAAAATCGATGGATGCGAATCCAAAACCTGAAGATTTCCGTCAATATTTACTCCAAATTTCGTTCTTATTGAAATGAATAAATTAAATAAATAGAACAAAAACCGACGTTTCTCAGCCACTGATCAATTGCAATCTGGCTGTTTCCAAAATGTTGCTTGAAGCAGAACTACCCCGTAAACGCCAGTGAACTCCTCCTAAACACGGCGTCAGCAGAGACAAGGAAAATTATGCAAATTAAGTTGTATTTTAGCCTCGAGGACTGGCGCTGCGGGTTCTCACATTAAACGTGCAAATTCATCATCGTGCAAGTTAAACATTCATTTCAAAATTGTTATTGCCTTACAATAAATCGCTCACATTTAATATATCTGACGCTTACATGTGACCAGAGGAGGTAATGACGAAACTGAAGACCGATAAGGGGTTATAGGCTACCCTTAAGTAGATTACAAAAAATCTGGAAGGTAATAGCCTATCCGTGCATGTGTTGAACGTTTTCTTGATGCATCCTAATGTTCATTAATGGGCTAAACCAATCAATGAAGCAAATCATTGCTGAATCGTCTTAATGCCAACTAGCATATCGTGATGTGAAGTATTAAAGTCATCACTTAAAGTAGTCAAAACATTTTAAGAAGACAGTTACACGTATTTATTCTTCAATTCGTGAGGCAAAACCTCAGCCGATGGAGAGGAGTAAACAGGATTAAATAAAAGGAGAAATAAGGCAAAGTCCGACAATGGGGGCGAGGTACCTCCCTGCATACAAATGCTTTTTTGTCATTTGTTGCCACGCAAGATTTATAGCTTCGACCACCAAGGTAATAAAAACGTCGGGAAAAGAGCCATTCAGAAGGCACAGTTTTACATAGATATCAGCAAAAACAGCAAGACTGCGGTGCGGGAGGGAAGAAAGGGACAAAAATACACGTTTAGTAAGCTAGAATGTGAAAGAATATCATTTGAATAATAATTTACTCTTTTGTTTTATAATGTGCTGATTTAGGTGTCCTTTGACAAAGTGGTAGAATGTCACTTGAACACAAGCGCAAGATGGAATCCACATTTTTGCAGCATTCGCAATTCACTGAAATGGACCCGAAAACTGAGAAGATACGTTTTCCTGCCTCTTACGTGAAATATATATTTGGATAAACCAGGAAGACTCGATAAAAGTCCAGCGGATCTTAATTTCAAGGAAAGATTTTTTTTTAAATTCTAGGACAGCATCCGTTAAAGTACATGGCTGTGTTCTACTGATGTGCATTTATTTTCATGTTTGATGTAAATTTCAATGGGCAATAAATCGCAGGAAAAGAAAACTAAACGTTGAAAATTGTGTGACTCGCAACGGGGATTTCAACTCAAATTGTCTCAAATAGACTTAATAAATAGGAAGTAAGTTGAACTTACAAAACTGTAGTCCGTCGTTCTCCGAGCCTGTCGATGGAAGAACATTTATTTTGGAGGAAGTCTGTGGAAAATATGGATAGATGAAAAGTAATAGTTCATGGAACGCTATATTTCTCCGGGAGACTTGTACTCCTCCGAGGTATTCTGATGTATCTGATATGGTTTTATGGTGTTTTATAGATATACGTTCGATAGGAATTCAGCCAGTTTTTTTCTAACAAATGCTACTTTCTGAGTAAAATAGGCTAGGAAATAGTATTTCGTCTATTAATGATTTAAAAATAAAATAATAAATAATAATAATAATAATTATTATTATTATTATTATTATTATTATGCAATATGCTTTACGCTCCTTTTAGATAGTCTAAATGTAATACGATAAACATATAAATCCTATCAAATATATTGCCATCCGTAATTTACAAATATACCCCACCGAGTTAAAGATATAGGCACGTAGTACTTTCAAATTTTCATCTGCTCGCTTATTCCTCTTCTTCTTCAGATTATTATTATTATAATTGTTATTAAGTACATAGGCTATACGAACTATATATATATATATATATATATATATATATATATATATATATATATATGGCCTACTAACTTTATACTTACACTTTCTTAAAGAATTTATAATAAGTAATATTAAGTAATGTCATAGCTAATGTGCTAACTCTGAGCCAACGTTTGCCTACCAGGCACAAAATTTGCTTCGGAAAGCCATTAGCTCGGTCTATGAAGCGAGGCACCGTAGCCTCTCTCCCACGTCCCTGACACATAAATCACCGAACCACATAGTGACGTGCTTGTGGCGTGTGAACAGGTCAGTATAGACACTCTGTATTCTCGTAGCCTACATAGACGGCATCCATTAAATTTGCATTATTCACATTTATTTCGATCTTTTACTTTGTCTCGAGAACACAGAAAACAAAGATATTTCAAAAAATATTATCTAAAAGGTAAAATACATAAACAATTGATTGTAAATGTTACATTGACCAAATATTCAGATAGGCCACTTCTTTCTTGAACCTTAATTCTGTTATTTTGTGCTTAAATTAAAATTAAAACCTTAAAAAATGTCCGGCAGATCCATTGCGCAAAAATTAGCTTAATTCGCGACCACTGTAACTGACGGCTGCGCTGCAGAATAGACTTAAATTTGAAAAAACACATTCATTATACAGTATGTGGGTGTATTTTGCTGTGATTTGCGGAGTGCTCGTGTTGAGATTATCGGCCTTGATTACTGCCATGTATAGGCTACCACTACAACATAAAGACAAAATAGCGCGCGGGAGTGTCTGTAAATAAGGTTCTGTCTTTCTTTTGATTGGCCTTGCTGTGAAAAATGCTAAACAAGAAATAATCGACGGCAACGCTTCAGATAAAATTCATCCTTCCACAGGAAAAATTGCTTAATCTCTCCTTTGGGAAACTATGAACATCCAGGAGACAAGTTTTCCTCAAAAAGCACATCCAATGCAACAAAGAATTTGTGGGCAGCATCAACCCAGTACAGTTGGTCGGCCTCAGCATTGTGCTCCGCCCAAATTTCCTCAAAAATGTTAACCATTGTGCACAACTACAAATGATGCAGTTTGCTTAAATTTGACTAATTATGAAACTAACAATACACTAACTAGAATTACAAAATTACTTATAAACCATGCCTTATTTATATCCCTTTGGGACGAATAACACTAAAAAATGGTATCCACCGTCATGTTATTTACTTTTATCGACCAGCATTGGTTTGGTTAAAGGCTAGGGACGGAAATGAATGTGCAGCCCTCAGCACTGTTTTAAAGCGCAGAATGTGAGGGCTTTTCACCAAGGAAGCCCCTAATGGGTGGTGCGATGATCACTCAGCACTTGAGTCGCCTCCCGTGACTACGGCGCTCTGTGCGCCCCGCTCCCACTTGCTACACTCTGACAGTCAAATAAATCAAATGCCTTATAATTACCTGACAAAACGCAAAGTGGGCTCCTTGGTGGCATGTGAAACATGGTATGGGGAGCAGCCTGAAATTAGTTTAAACTGAGAACTCTTTCCTTCTCAGTCCGCGGAGACCATGCTCAGCCCGTGTTAAAAAATGATTTCCCACCGCTACCTGAGTGATGCTGGAACTTAACAGGGTATGTTCGCATTAGTAGCTCAGCTTCGCCTAAGATCTGACTATAATGCAAGCTAACTTGTTGGTCAATGGAAGATCACAGAGATAAAACTAGAATATTTTGACATTCAGTTTGGTCTGTAAGTATTCTGACATTGTTTTCATAATTTGGACTGTATACGCCACCACAATTGATTGCAACTGAAATAATCAAGATGTACTTGAAGTGTGGACTTTCAGCTTTAATGTAACCGTTTTGTCGAGAAATGTTGTCTTAACTGTGTAGGATTTGCTGCCATTTTTATACACAGACACCCCATTTTATGGGTTCAACAGTATCTGGACAAACTAACAATCATAAATGTATGATGTCATTTTAAATACTTGGCTGCCAATCATTTGCAGTCAACGACTGAAATCCAGAACCCATAGACATCACTGAACACTTGGTTTGCTTCCCTGGTGATGGTCTGCCAGGCCTTGAGTGCAGCAGTCTTTAGTTCCTGCAAGTTCTTAGGGCATTTTGTCTTCAATTTGGCTTCAGCCAGAGAAATTCATTCTCTGTCGGATTCAGGTCAGGTGATTACAGGGCCATTGTAGAATAGGAAACTTCTATGCCTGAAATAGGTATACGGTTGCCTTCATAGCATTCAAATTCCATCAGCACTGTGAAGTACTGATCAATGAGTTTTGAAGCATCTGGCTATATCTGAGCAGACAAAATAGCCCAATACAATTCAGGATTCATCCTTCTGCTTTTGTGAGCAGTCATATCAAACATTAAATAAATGGAAACCAGTTTCTCTGGCAGCTGTACATGCCAAAGATATAATATTGCCTCCATCATGCCTAACAGATGATGTGGTATGCTTAAGCTCATGCGCAGTTCCTCCCTATACTCTGCCCTTCCAATCATTCTGGCACAAGCATATCTTTGTCTCATCCTTCTACAGCAGTGGTTCCCAACCCAGTCCTCAAGGACTCCAAGCCCTGCAGGTTTTTGCTTTCTTTCGACCCTTTCACATCTGATCCATTAAAGGGCTTCATGCTGATTGGTTGAAAAAAATCTACCTGAACAGGGTGTGCATGAAGGTGCATTGGGCCTTAAATGGATAAGGTGTGCAAAAGTAAAGCTGCAACAAAAACCTGCCGGACAGGGGGTCCTTCAGGACTGGGTTGGGAACCACTGTTCTACAGGATAGTCTTCTTGGATGTAACATGGCAAACTCTAATCTGGTCATCCAGGTTTGAGGCTTACCAATAGTTGACTTCTTGTGGGAAATCCTCAGCATTTTCTCAGGTGAATGAATTAATGACTTAATGAATCGACGTATTAAATAATTAATTAATTAATTGACATCACATTCATAAAGCACTTTCTAATCAACACTCAAATCACTTTACAGTCTTGTGGAGGAATCTCACCTCATCATCAATGTATGGCACTGACCTGGGGTATGTTTCCCAAAAGCTTAGTTGCGAACTAAGTAAAAAACTTACAAAGTTTGTCCATTCACAGTCAATTGTTCCAACTAAGTAAGTTTGCATCTGTGATTTCGGGAAACAGACCCCTGGGAGATACAGCAGCCATTTTGCATCAGAATGCTCATCACTCCATAGTTGAGGTGGAGAGGAAGAGGACAATTTATATAGCCAATTAGGTGCCAGGTTAGGAATGTAGCCAGACTCTGGGGATCTGCCCATTTTTGTTGAAGTGTGTCATGGCATCTTTTATTACCACAGTAAGTCTGGACCTTGTTAACATCTCATCCCAAAAATGGCATAGGCAAAATATACTGCCCCCAACAATGTACTGGGGATTATTTGACCGGAGGGAAGACTGCCACCTACTGGCCAACCAACACCACCTCCAGCAGCAACTTGGGGTGTATTCACACTTGGCACGTTTGGAGCAATTGTTCCGACACAGGGAGCGTTTTACCCCAGAGATCGGTTTGTTTGGGCTGGTGTGAACACAGCAAACGCACTCTGATGCGGAACAAAACAAGCGGACCGAGACCGCCAAAAAAGGGTGGTCTCGGCTCGTTTCCATTCGAACCCTGGAGCGGATCGTTTGCAGTGAGAACACAATCATCTCAGCAACCGGCACAACTGACTCATAGCTGTTGCAGAGACAGTTTAGCAAGACTCCTCATCCCCCATAGACCCCCATTGTAAGAAATTGATCACACTTTCTGTCTCCTAAGTGGGCGCGATCACGGATCTTGTTGTCAGGAGTGGTTGCTAAATGGCAGCAATTAAATGTTGGGATATATAAATATCTATCTCATATCTGCATGTTGCATGCATATTTCCTTTTACTTTTCAACATCAGGCATTTTACGACACAGCTAACAGCTGTAGGGGAGACCGGGTCTAGTTGTTACATTTTTTCTTTTAACGGCTGTAGAATTGATATTATCAGGTTTTTGTTATCAATATGCGCTGTAAAGATAGAAAGTTTATTAGACTACATGACTGATCTGCAGCAGCCCCTATATTCTGCGCATGCGTAATGCTGGCGAGGAAAAAATAGACTCTCGTCACCTGTAACATGGGGTAGTTTGTTACAGAAGGGGTAGTTTGTCACAGGTTGTGGGGCATTTTGTTACACTAAGAATTTGCTTAAGTGAGACGTGTTTCCCACTTAAGTAGGCAAGTTAAGGGGGGATGCCTTACTACTAACATCCCACAAAGCAACAGTAAGGGACCTCTTCAGTCATTCTCTAATGGCATTGCCACGTTTCGTTATTCATTTGTAATTTTGAGGCATCTTTCTGAAATAAAAAAGGTAGAAAGTCATTCAGTGAGGTAATTTGATCTTGTCCAAGTTTTTACAGGTTTTGGGGCAAGTTCTTGCTGTAACAACTTGGGTGTATCAACTAGGCCATCAGCAACCCTTCGCCATTGTCCCGACATTTTGGAATGTTCCAGAGCAATGTTTGCATGGGTGTGTCATGACACTGTGGCTAATGTCTTCCTCTCTCATAATCCAGAAAATCTCGGGTATGTATCAATTACACTTGATGTTAATCGAAATCTCCCTAACACCGAGCAAGTTACTTTTTCAAGCTTTTTGTCTGGAACAATAACCTGCGACTTTCGACGTACGTCCTTCTGTCGCGTAAAGACGCGGGTCACCTTCGCGGAGCAACAGGAAAAATTAGAGCGCCGTCTGTGTTTTATTATCGGAACTATTTAGAATGTAACAACATGGACGTGCAACAACTAGACCCGGTCTCCCCTACTCAGCATTACGAATATGAGGTAGCTGGCCATCTACTGCGTTCGCAAATGTTATTTGACATAAGTTTAAAAATTAGATTTTGGCTTGCTAGCGTTTACTCTTGGAGGAGTTGTTAGGTTTTGAACAGGATAATGTTTGGCCAGGTCTGTACATTTTTTTTTTTTTAATTTCAATGGGACTCCCCGCGGCTAAATAATAATACTAAAATTTCGTAACGTATTTTAGTGTAATTGGCATTAGCTAGGGTATAGCTTGAAGGGCATTGCATCAGCTAGTTTAAGCCTACAAAGCTGGTCTGAAATACGACAGTTGCTAATCTATTCCTTACCTGTCTGCATACTTCGGAAAAGAAAAGATGGATAGCTTCCTCCTAATTATTGCAACCTATTGCTGCACAAAGTTTTGGAATTTTTAACGTGGATGGCCAACGCAAGACACGCTTCACATTTAATTTTCGAAGTGCGTCCAAGCACAAAAATTGATCGAAATTCACGTTAGACGCACTTATAAGTGTGGCCAAGATGCACATTGCTCCATTGCCTGCGCTTATTTTAAGTGTGTCCAAAGCTAAAAATATTTTCTTGGCCAAACTTATTTTTTTAAGCGGTACTTTCTAAAAACTGGAATGGTCATCAACTGGCGCAAGTATAAGTATGGCCAAGAAAAAAATTCAGCATTGGCCTCAGTGCGAATAACATCAGCCTTTAATTTTTGCGCCTTATTTTGCCGCTTGTCTAATATCTGCTATCAATCCAGTTGAAGATCATAGCTATCAAATATATTCCTTTTCCCCTTTAAAAACGATTAAACGTCGATGACAAAAACAGTATTACTGAACATATGAATAAAAGCATTATTTCAGTTAAAATTTTTATTCGTGGTTTCCCGCAGTCCATACTGTATTTCTGCAGGCTATTGCCAGACATTACGTGAGCGCTGCTGAGAAAGACACGGGTCTCGAACAACGTTCATTTTCTCCTGATCTGTTGGTCTTAAAAATGCCATTGCAGCGCCAGAATGTTTGGAAGATACAGTAGCTATGTGGCCTGTGAAAAATAAATCCAATATTTAATTCTGTGACAATGGGGCAAAATAATGGGTGATAATCTGTGCTTACGTTCACTTCTTCCCATTGGAATCAATTCATTCAGGACCCGCTATCTAAAGGGGCGGGGCACCCACGTGACTGACACTCCAGTAGAAACGCCCCTTCCTTTCCGGGTAAGATTTCTGACCAATGAGAGAACAGTTTGTTCGCGCATGGCATTTGTTTACAACTTTGGACCGGTAGAGACTGTTGCCGTGTGAACACAAACGAGCCAAAGGACAAATGCAACAACTGTATCATTTTTGCCCCTGAATTGGAACAAAGCAAGCGAGCCACATGTGTGAATACACCCTTAGTTTTACCCGGTGGCCTCCCATCCAAGTACTAAGAAAGCTCTCACCTAAGTAGCTTCAGCCACTTAGCAGGAGCAGATTGTATAGGCGGTATGGCTGCAGGCCAAAGTCTTCTTGAACTGAAGTCTTCTCTTGATTGCTGAGTTTCTCATAAAGGTGCCTACTTCCTGGGGGTGCTCTTGAACTGGCACACTATTTGGGAAGGGGTTTTTCTTCACTAGGAAAGAGTTCTTCTATCATCCATCGCAGTAGTTATCCACAGTCATACTGAGCTTTTGGTGGTCCTGAGCTCATTGACGTGTTCTTTCTTTTTATAAATACAGAAAATGGTTTCATCCCTCCATCATCTAAACCACTTCACAACTACATTGTAAACCCAGAAAGTGTGGCAAACTCAAATGTTTTGTGGAAACCTATTGCCTCAAAAATTTATGCAAGCAAACTTAATTGCATTATGTGGAGGGTACTTAAAGAAGATAAGGTAAAAGGTATTCTTACCACGTTTTTAAGTGCTGTGAACAAAAGATCATTAAGTTGGTGTACACATTTTTTTTTTTTTTTTTTTTTTTTTTTGTAATCGGTATCCCCAAAACAATTGAGTATAACAGACTTACCAGGGTTTACAGTGTAGAGTTGTGGGGAGCTGAGGCCTATCCCAGCTAACTATGGGCAAAAGGCAGGGACCCACCCAGGACATCTTGCCAGTCCAAATAGTTGATAGATTTATTAAAATAAATCACTTGTGATATTGATTATAAAAAATAGATACAAATGCAGTGCTTCTTAAACCACATTGTCCTTATTAGAATATATTCATGTTTCTTTGAGAACTCATGACACTTACAGGAACAAGCATTTAAATGTTTACGTTTGTAAGATACTGGATCAAGCAGACTTTGTAGGAGTATGCTACCAAGAGAACATAACCTTACAGGTATAACAATAACGTCATCAAGTATAAAGAGGTAATGATGCCAAATAAACCTCTATTGTTTCGACAGCATTTTCTCATTGATTCACTATTAACCTGATCATGGCTTGGTCCACTAATGAAAATGACTTGTTTCAGAATGACTGTCCCAGCAACTGAAGCTTACAGACTTTGCATATGCCTAACTCTGACAAAATAACCTTAAAGGATTCGACAAATAAAATGTAAATAAATGCTCTTGGTGCTTACTGAGCATCGCATATATAACACTGATAACATAAAAACAAAGTTTGCTTTTTAAATCTGCAAAAAAAAAAAAAAAATTAAATTATGGCAATTTCAAATAAGTCATGCAAAACGCGCTGTGCCAGTTCTGAAAGTTAATGAGCCATGCAATCATGTGACTGTGTGGCGTCATACCAGCAAAAACAAAGCTGGACATGCAACTGTTTCTACAAGATCAGCAGTAGTTTGAAGAGCAATCATCAGTCATCTTGCATTTATCACTGCACTATGGAAGAAGACAACTTATGAGCACCGAGGGAACTCATATCTGTCATTATATAAATGAAAAAAAAAATTACAAATGATTGGGATTGGAGATGCAGTGGCAGCACCAGAGCTGGTAATTTTGAGGCTACAGAACATCCCTTTATAATAATAATTAGTCCCGGCTAGCTCTCAATCATTTTCATGATTAACAATAGATTCAATCCGAGAGCACTCCACACTATCAGGTACTGCTAATTCTCCCCCTTTAGGTATGACGTCCACAATCATTCATTTGGACGCGTAATTTGTTGCAATTAATTCAGCGTTATTCAAAATTGCATACCCGTCAACTCTCACGCATATGGCATGAGTCTAATGCTAATGCTTAGTGGCATATCATGTTCTCACGCCGTAGTCTGCAATCTTAAACTTAATAACAAAAGTGAAGATTGAAAAATTTTAATTCAGCAAACAATATTATATTTAATTGCCGAGTCCCACTTTTTAATCAACCCACGCTGTACCAACAGTGTAAGGCGATATTTCATTGGAATGTGGCTCAATTATTATTCAATCAATGCGTATTTTAGAAATTCTCACGCGGAATTGAAATCTTCTCTCGCCTTTCTTTTCTCAGGGGTGGGAAGCTAAGAAATTGCATAAAGATGTTTCAAATGGTCTTTTATTTCATTTAAACAATTTAAATAATCATGAAGTGCAAGTTAAATCACCTGATATGCGGAAAAAGTAGTGCGGAAGTTTCAGAGCGGTTTGTCTTTCATAAGGCATAGGCCTATTTATAAGTTAAATATTTTTTCTGTACTGAATTTAGCCAGTTTTTAGTCACTGTTAGATTGCATGAGGAGAGAAGCCATGTCTTCAATTACCAATGGATTATTACTATATGGAAAACGTGTCAATAAAGGATAATGATTAAGAACTATTCAGGACTAATTGATGATATAAAGGGGTGTTCTGTAGCCCCAAGATTTCAAGTTCTGGCGCCGCCACTGCCACTCAGGAAACAGCTCCGCGAACTATGGCCTGGTGTATAAGTATCCTCAATATGCCTTTATTTCGGGATGAGAAGCATATTGTACTTGGGAGAAATGGCGAGCGCACAATCTGCTGCGAGCTGAAAGGGAGAAATGTTTCTGATGAAAGTGAATCCAGGCACTTCTTCTTTCTTTTCCTGATGAAAAGGCATGGACAATCCCATGTCTTTTGCTGAGTTAAAATAGCAGCCAACAGCAGCACATTACAGCATACTCGCAATACAGGTTATGGATTATAGCCTATGCAAATTTCCCACACAAAACACTGGGGATTCGCTTGTGTGACGTCACTGACGGTGAATGCTGAGCAGCGCTGGGAAAATATGCATACGGGTACCAGTGATTGGAAAAATGCAGATTTTGATAAATTAAATCAATATGTGGAGTCTTTCACGTATTATTTTACCAAAATCTAGATTTCTAAACTAAAAATTCACCCGAAATGTGTATATCTATAGTTATTCGTCGAATCCTTTAACCTTCTCACTGTGCTGGAAATTAGTTACATTCATTATGTTGCAGAGCGAATCAATCTGCATAGTGTATTATGTAAAGTAGTCAAATACTCCTAAATGAGATGAAATTTTTACATTTTTCTCATCAGGCCATACCTGAAGAACAAAAACAATAAACCTTTTTATCCCAAACAAGATGACAGGGCAATTTTTTTTCAATGGAATTGATGGATTTTGCAACATTTTAAAGAAGGAAATGGGGATATTTCAGTGTGGTATTCTATAATGCTGTACTCATTAACTTAGCCTTCTGTCCCCAGTAACCCCCTGAAGAGCCTTTATCCCCACTTTGCTTTTAATGTTTTTGTCTTTGTTTGAGTCTGTATGTTTCTATATATTCTGCCATTTTGGCCAGGTCGCTTGAAAAAGAGACCAATGACCTCAAGGGATTACCAGGTAAAATAATACAACCCCCATTCCGAAATAGTTGGGACAAAATGCAAATTGTGAATAAAATCAAAATGCAATGACTTTCAAATCACACCAACCAGTATTTTATTCACAACAGAACAGAGGTAACATAGCAAATGTTGAAACTGAGAAATTTTACAATTTTATCCACAAAATGAGCTCATTTCAAATTTGATGGCTGCTACAGGTCTGGAAAAAGTTGGGACAGGGGCCTGTTTACCATGGTGTAGCATCCCCTCTTCTTCTATATATAATTTTTTTTTTTTTTTTTCGTATTGTATCACTACGTAAAGGGCTTAATTAATAATACTCCCGATCACCCTAAATCAACAATTCGAAAAATTTGAAAATTTCACACTGCTGCATCTAATGCATGATTCAACAGAAAATAGCCTACTGAACTACCTCAGCTTTGGTTCTTGTTTTTCCTCATACAATAAATAAAATCATGTATTTTGGCGATCCCTTGGTCATTGGCTCATGTATTTTCAGACTAAATCTTGGGGGAGGGTCTTGCGCTATCATTGTGCGCCACCCCCTGGATACAATGTGAAACTGTTCTTTCAAAATGAAGAGTGAATGCAATTCGAAAAGTTAGCAACTCATCCAGTTTCAGTAACCAATGCCGAAACCAAATACAAATTAATTAATGTTGCAAAACATTCCTTCTGCCCAAAAATGCACTCTATACGTCAATACTACAAACCCAATTATTATTATAATTATTATTGTTAATAGTAGTAATAATAATAATAATAAATCGTTCATTATGGAAATTTCTAATAAAATTATAAAAGTTAAATCCATCAGTGGCGTGCCCTCAGATGATAAGAGGGCCTTCAGTAACCTCACCCTTTACCGCACGATTGCTCTCAAGCTGTCCCCATTTACGTTCGCCAGATTAGCAATCAAACAATTTATTGACTCAACAACCAAGACCGATACATGACTTGCAATGATTAACCTCAAGCGACCAAGTGTTTTTAGTGACTAAAATGACCAAGTGGGGTCATAAATGTATTACGATATATGATGTAAAATACATATTTTAATGACTATTTCGCGTTCATTACATCCACACGGCTTCATATAATTATGGCAGATATAATTAAATGATCTAATGTAATTAAGAGTTTTGATTGAATTTTTGTGTGAAAATATTGGAAACTTGTGTGGAGCCATTTATGACCCCAGAAAATATGTAGCCTATGTTTTTCAACCACATGGGCATTGATATTATTGTAATGGTCAACTTTTATTCACTATTTTTCGGTGTATATTTGCCTGCCAGATCCAGAATAACATGATTTACAGCTATTTTTACACCTGCCAAAGAAGTTGTGTGTGTGTGTGTGTGTGTGTGTGTGTGTGTGTCTGTCTACCACCAACTCTACCACAAAGACTAATAGTGTGATCTGCACCAAAATTTACACAGAGGTAGATATGGGTCCAAGGACCATATCAATAAAATTTGATCTCAACTAGGCAAAGCACTAAGCAACTAAAAATGTTTAAAAATTAAAAATTGACAAATAGGCCCAATTTACGGGATTAATGGATAAGGTGATTTATTTTGTCATTTGATGGATGGTATGTGCCCCCTCTGGGTGCAAATTTTGTATCTCTAGGAAATAATAATAATTTGACTTGTGTGAGGTATGCAGCCTCTGAGTGCTCTTATATCAACTCGAAAAACATTCCAATATCTCTGGGGTTATACATGACCCCACACATCTTTCAATTATCCTTGTCACCCCAATGGTCCAATTCTTCTAAAAACCTATGAGAAGCTGTAAGAGGAACAGCTTGACAAACTCAGAGGGAAACATTCTTCTGATTTAATATATCAAGACGGCATATGAAAATACTCCTGGGTTCGTAAATGACTCCACTCGGTCGCTTGAGGTATAAGAAATGTTAATTACAAAGTGATTGCCTGTTGGCTGCATTTATAATGAATGCAAAAAATCCGAAACTTTCGCTGACTTCCAACTCTCGGATTTTTGGACAATCGCCATCCTAACAAGGTCACCTCGCCGTGGTCCGTACCTAACAACAGCCTTGAGCCATGACTATATTCAGAATATAGAAAGGATTCTCATACCAAACTGCATCCCCGGACATCCAGTCGGGGAAACTATGGATCAGCGATCGTCACACCACCTGGGGAGACCGGGTCTAGTTGTTACAAGTCCATGTTGTTACATTCTAAATAGTTCCGATAATAAAACTCAGACGGTGCTCTAATTTTTTCTGTTGCTCCGTGAAGATGACCCGCGTCTTTACGTGACAGAAGGACGTACATCGAAAGTCGCAGGTTATTGTTCCAGACAAAAAGCTTAAAAAAGTAACTTTCTTGGTGTTTGGGAGATTTTGATTAACATCAAGTGTAATTGATACATACCCGAGATTTTCTGGATTATGAGAGAGGAAGACATTAGCCACATGACACACCCATATAAACATTGCAGGAGAACATTTCAAAATGTCGGGACAATGGCGAAGGGTTGCTGATGGACTAGTTGATACACCCAAGTTGTTACAGTAAGAACTTGCCCCAAAACCTGTAAAAACTTGGACAAGATCAAATTACCTCACTGAATGATTTTCTACCTTTTTTTTTTATTTTAGAAAAGGAAGATGCCTCGAAATTACAAATGAATAACGAAACGTGGCAATGCCATTAGAGAATAACTCAAGAGGTTCCTTACTGTAGCTTCGTGGGATATTAGTAGTAAGGCATCCCCTTAACTTGCGTACTTAAGTGGGAAACACATCTCACTTGAGCAAATTCTTAGTGTAACAAAATGCCCCACAACCTGTGACAAACTGCCCCTCCTGTAACAAACTACCCCATATATGGGGTAATTTGTTACAGGTGACGGGAGTCTATTTTTTCCTCACCAGCATTATGCATGCACAGAATATAGGGGTTGCTGCAGATCAGTCATGTAGTCTAATAACTTTCTATCTTTACAGTACCTATTGATAACAAAAACCTGATAATGTCAATTCTACAGCCGTTAAAAGAAAAAGTGTAACAACTAGACCCGGTCTCCCCGACCGCCACCGCGTCCTGTAGAGATTTGCTTGTGAACAAACTACAGGCCACTAATCTCACCTGATTGGTTTCATTCTTGGCATGGGCTTTATGTGTGAGATGCGGGGAAAATAAGAATTGAACGCATCAACATTTTTCTCAGTAAATATTTTTCTAATGGGCTATTGACATGAAATTTTTACCAGATGTCAGTAACAACCCAAGTAATCTGCACATAAAGAAATCAACACAAATAAGTCCATGCATCAAGTTATGTGTAATAAAGTCCCGATGTGTCTGCTTTCCTGTGAGTGTTCTGACAAACACACTGGCAATGTAATGATATTTTAAGAATTATATCCATCAATACAACAAATGCTCCGCTATATAACCAGACAAGCATGATTTTAGTGTTTCTAAAACACCATGAAAACAACTCTGTCAACATGGCATGTACAGTGCCTGACAAAAGTCTTGTCGCATAAGGACATAGTAACTAAAAATAGCACATAACTTTATTTCTAACCAATCAATTGTTACAATAAATGGTCCATTTTAATGTCAAGGGCTTTCACATTAATAATTTGGTGCAAAATGAAACCGTCAAAAAGTGTTCTGATGTTCACAGCTTGGCTAAGCCCATAACATCTGTTTTTGCTGGGACAAAAGTCTTGTCGTCTCTTCAGATGATGCAACAAATCGCAGATTAGAGTTTAACCTATGACAAATACTGTAATTAACACATTCCCAGATGTGTATAGAAATAACCCCAGCACACCAGACTTTCATATGAGGTGCGACTAGACCTCTGACAACATACCAAAGATTCAACCGCAGACCAAAGTGCTGATCATCAAGAGCCTGAAGACTGAGTCTGCTGCTGAGGTGGCAGACATCTTTAATGTATCCAAATGTCAAGTGGAGGGGATGAGAAAAAGATTTGAAGAAACTGGTGACATTCATGGCAAGCGCAGGTTAGACAGACCCCGGTATGACAACTGTTTGAAAGGACCGTTTGTCGCTTCAACTGTATAAGGCTAGCCCTTCTTCAACTACAGCGAAGCTACATGAGGAAATGTCACCAAAAATCCCGGTATCTACAAGAAGAGTTTGTCAAATTCTCTCTCAAAGTGGTTTTCATAGCCAAATTAGTACACAGAAGTCTGCATTAAACAGAAAACAAAAAACCTGTATTGCATTTGCCAAGGCCCACAGCTCGCAGAAAGGATTGATACTGCAAAAGTGGCTGAAAGTTTATTTTTCTGGTGAATCAACCATTGAACTGCATGCCAGTCGCCGTACAAGACATGTTGGAACCCTCATGGACCCAAGATTCTCCCAGAAAACAATCAGGTTTGGTGGAGGAAAAATCATGGTTTGTTGTTACATCCAGCATGGGGGTGTGAGAAAGATCTGCAGAGTGGATGGCAACATCAACAGCCTGAAATATCAAGAAGTTCTTGCTGCCCTGCTTATACTGCTGCTCCTTCTCATTCTTCTGCCTCCATGTCACAGTTCCTGAAAGCGAAGAAGGTGAAGGTACTCCAGGATTGGCCAACCCAGTCACCTGACATGAACATTATTGAGCATTTCAGGGGTAAGATGAAGGAGGAGGCTTGGAAGATGAAACCATAGAATCTTGATGAACTCTGGGAGTCCTGCAAGACTGCTTTCTATGCCATTCCAGATGATTTCATCATCAAGTTATCTCAGTCATTGCCAAGACGTATGGATGCAGTCCTCCAAGCTCATGGGAGTCATACGCAATATTAATTCTTTTTTCCAAGGCACCATGGCTTTATGTTCTGATATTAGAGTGGCATATTTGTGTATTCAAAATAAAGTGTATGTATAATTTCCACATTTTTTTTTTTCATGCGACAAGACTTTTGTCCAAGCAAAAATCTGACCTTTCTGTACAAATTAAATTATAAAACTCAATCAATGACACAAAACTCTATTTTGGTATATTTCGCATAATCTAGAGGGCTTTGCCTTTCATATAAGCCATTTTTGATTCCAATTGATCAACTACAAGTCAGGTTATTATTTGTTGTTCCTACAACTTGGATAAGTGACAAGACTTTTGTCAGGCACTGTATAAACAGCCAACAGCTGACACAGAAATGCATTCAAAGTAAAGTCTATTCTGGGAGTTTGGGGCTAACTAAAATGTCCATCCACCGTATGGCGCTCTGGCAAGAAGCAGACAGGAGGCAGGAGACCTTTAACTTTTTTATATAGTACTTCAGGATACATAGTCTTTTGTATGAATGCATATGGGCAATTCCATGGTAACTGATGCTACATTCAGAGAGGGAACAGACCCTTTGGTATGGCCTGGTAGTAAAACTTGCTCATATTTTATGACAAGCATACTTGGGGCTAGGTCTATTTAAAAGCAGGAGGACACTTTGCTGGTGTTATGTATAAGTTAGTAGGATGTGAAATTGTGAGCGTGACTGGCGTTACACAAAAACAGAAATTAAGAAAATTCATCAACTTTTTTGCAAACTTGTCTTCAAACCTACAGGGTTACATTCCAAGATATAAGGTAGTGTAACTGAAATTCTAGAAATAATTGCCATGTTCCAAATCAAAAGCATTGTCCGAATAGTTACATAAATGCTTGACTGACAAAGTTATTTGTTCAAAATTATGTTCTAAATATTTATTTACTTTAACAGCTCACTTAATGGTATTTGAATGTTTTGTAGACCATACCTAATGCAGTGCTGACAAAACCTTCTGGCTTCAAGTGAGATGTGAATACTCTGTCACTTTATTGACACAGATTTAATGAGTGGTGTTCAGTAGCCTGCCTGACAGGCCTGATATAAAGCTTTAAACAGTAAAAAAAAAAAAAACTTTTTTTTCATTAAAAGCTTCTCAGCTGATATTGTTATCGACTACCACTGGCTGGCAGGGTAAAAAAAAAAAACAAAATATTGGTGAGGAAAAACAGGCCAAAAAAGACATAGTTGGGTGAGTTGAAAAGCCCAGTATTCCAATATGAAGTCATTCTGCTCTCTTAATGTACATTATGCATGAGGTGAACCCAACTCAGCATTGGACATTATAGAGGGCCTGGCATTATTATTTAACTGAAAACCGTCTTTTCTTGGCTGCTCTATGGCACAGAGGTTGGCTTGGTATGCCTGATAAACTTTCTCAGGTGGCATGCTCAACAGTGTACATGTGCTATGTGTACATGAAGGGATCATCATCTTTGAGTGTATTAACCTACAACCCCAATTCCGAAATAGTTGTGACGAGGTGTAAATTGTGAATCAAATCGAAATGCAATGACTTTCAGATCACATGAGCCAATATGTTATTTACAATACAACATAGGTAACATTTCAAATGTTGAAACTGAGACATTTTACATTTTTATCCACAAAATGAACTTATCTCAAATTTTCTGGCTGCAACAGGTCTCAAAAAAGTTGGGACACAGGCAAAAAAGGGCTGAAAAAGCAATTAATATATAAGAGAATCAGCTGAAAGAACATTTAGCAAGTAATTAAGTTTACTGGCATCAGGTATGTAACATGATTGGCTATAAAAGGGATGTCTTAGAGAGGCTGAGTCTCTCAGAAGTAAAGATGGCCAGAGGCTCTCCAACCTGTGAAGGCTTGCGTAAAAAAATTGTGGAATACTTTAAAAACAATGTTTGCAAAGGTTAGTCAATATGCAAAAGTCCAACGCGCTTCAGCCAAGTTTCAAAAGTGAGGAGACGTGCTCAACAGTAAAGGACAATAGACATAGAAAAAGACTTTTACCTGGGTACTTCAAAAAATTCTCAGGAAGACGCTAGTCGAAACGTCAGTCATCTATTCCCCTCAATAAACGTGCAGACTTGTAAAGTGTGCTCCAGTGTTTTTACTTTTGGGTAGTCTTTTTGAAGTACCCAGGTAAAAGTCTTTTTCAATGTTTGCAAAGGCTTTGAAGGTCTAATCATTGACAGTGCATAACATCATCAAAAGGTTCAGAGGAACTAGAAAAATCTCTGTGTGTAAGGGACAAGGCCGAAGAACTTCACTGGATGCCCATGATCTTCGGGCCCTCAGACGCCACTGCATCACTCAGCGGCATCATTCTGTTATTGACATTACTAAATGGCCCCAGGAATACTTCAAGAAACCACTGTCAGTAAACACAGTCCGCCGTTGCCATCCACAGATGCCACCTAAAACTCTATCATGCAAAAAGGAGGCCATTGTTGAGCATGATCCAGAAGCGCCGCCGTGTTCTGTGGGCCAAGGCTCATTTAAAATGGACTGTAGCAAAATGGCAAAGTGTCCTGTGATCAGACAAGTCCAAATTGAACATTCTTGTTGGAAATCATGGGCATCATGTCCTCCGGGCTAAAGAGGAGAAAAACCACCCCTCCTGTTATCAGCGTTCAGTTCAAAAGCCAGCATCTCTGATGGTATGGGGATGCATTAGTGCATATGGTGTGGGACACTTGCATGTTTTAAAAAGCACCATGAATGCTGAAAGGTATATAAAGGTTTTAGAGCAACATATGCTCCCCTCCAGACGGCATCTATTCCAGGGAAGGCCCTTTGCATTTCAGCAGGACAATGCAAAACCACA
The DNA here is from genome assembly GCA_029692085.1 of Gymnothorax javanicus. Taxonomy (NCBI): domain Eukaryota; kingdom Metazoa; phylum Chordata; class Actinopteri; order Anguilliformes; family Muraenidae; genus Gymnothorax; species Gymnothorax javanicus. Next base: position 148,047,148 of record CM056193.1, read on the forward strand.
TACTGCAGCTATTACAACAGCATGGATTCTTAGTAGAAGAGCCCTTGTTCTGAACTGGCCTCCCTGCAGTCCTGATCTTTCACCGATTGAGAACATTTGGTGCATAATTAAACGAAAAGTCCGTCAAAGGAGACCCAAAACTCTCCAGCAGCTGGAAGCCTGTATTAAACAAGAGCCGGATCAAATTCCAATGGCTAAATTCAAGAAACTTGTCTTCTCAATGCCCAGACGCCTCCACTCTTTGTTAAAAAGAAGAGGGGATGCTACACCATGGTAAACAGGCCCCTGTCCCAACTTTTTTGAGACCTGCAACAGCTATCAAATTTGAAATGAGCTCATTTTGTGGATAAAATTGTAAAATTTCTCAGTTTCAACATTTGCTATGTTATCTCTGTTCTATTGTAAATAAAATACTGGCTGGTGTGATTTGAAAGTCATTGTGTTTTGATTTTATTCACAATTTACACTTTGTCCCAACTATTTCGGAATTGGGGTTGTACATTAACTGGCGATAACCTCACAAGCTATAGCCAGATAATAAAAAATACTTATTCAGATATCTGTGATAAATACAGTACTTTGCAAACCTGCTTATTAAGAATGGAGGAAGATTTGAGAGATTTTTCTGCTGTGTCTTCTTGTTTTTTTGGATGAAGCCAGGAAGAGGCAATACATCATGGGAAAATCATGAATATTCTTGTTGATGCTTCTGCCATCACGATAATAAACAACACTAATCCTTTATTTTAAAGAAAGCTCGTCAGAGACAAATATTTTGCTGCACAACTTTGTTGTAGCTTGTTGTGTTGAACTGTAACTGATGTTGCAGATCGGGGTTTACTTGTGACTGACGTTACCAACTTTATTGCATTCTCCGGCAAAATTGATACATGAAGGCAACAAATGAATTGTGTTTTAGGTTAATGCTGACTAACTATAACAAATGTTTGGATAATAGTTTGGAATATTTGAAGATTTTTTCACAGCACTACGTACATTTGACTTTTGTGACTGATGTTACAGCCATGAAACTAGTTAATTAAATAGGACTTTCGAACCTAATGCTTTGAATAAGCCATTTTCTGCTGTTGTCATCTTGTCAATGTGGACACTGGTATTACAAAACTAAAGCATTACATAAGAAACAAATTTACTCGCTAGATATAAAGTGACGCTAATTCATGCATATTTTGATGGTGGAAAAACATGAAAAAGCATGTCCGCTTCAATGCACATAGCTACCTTCACCACATAATCCCAACCAAAATAACATTTGTTCCATAAAGCTGAACATCCGTTCTGTTCATTTCGAGCACTGTTTTCCCCCAATTTCTGGAAAATAACTTTTGGCCTCTGAGCTTCTGCAAAATGGAATTGCCCATATAGACACGAGTATGTATGATTTTCCTAAGGATGAAATGAGAAAGGATATCTTAGTTACCTATTGTACATGCATAATAACATTTATCTAACAACGATGCCAACTAGGCTAACCACATAAGCTAAAACAGACATTAGTTCGCTAAACATACAAGCAGCCTGAAATGATCAAATCTACGTCAAACTTCCTAGATTTCATGACTGTAAAAGGAGTGACATCCTCATTATAAAAATGGTAATATCTGCATAGACAGAAGACAACTCATGTTTCACTCAGGCATACTTTGTAGGGAAAAAATCTAACGATAAGAGTAAAGGGGAACATAAACAAATCTCCCATTGCCAGAAAACCAGCACAGAAGGGAGAGATCTAGCTCGAGCATTAACCAATTTCAGCCAACAAAACAGGTCAAAATGATCGGTAATTTAGATCAAAATGAGTTAAGCAATAGTCATTTGATGTCACTGTCACAGACTGCCATGGCTGTAGCCACCATTGAGGACACCGAGGTCTGGACCTCAGTTAATTGTCCCTGAATTTTCGTTTTTTTCCCCACCTATTTTTCCCCTCACTGTGCCCATTTATTCAGCAAATCGTGTGTGTGTGAGAGAGAGAGAGAGAGAGAGAGAGAGAGAGAGAGAGAGAGAGAGAGATCCCGCATCCTCATAGTGCAGTGTAGGCTATCACATCACCGCGCGTTTTCAATACCACGGCTTGCGCTGAGAATGCGCAGCAGCGCAGGTTGAGGTAAATGGATAAACTCATTCGCGAGTCTTGCGAGAGAGAGTTCAATTGTATCATTGTTGTGAAGGGAGACAATATGCTATCCTGAGACTGACCCAAAATGCGCAGAACACTGAGGCAGACAAAATTGTAATTTTCGAAGCTGACCGAAGAGCAAGCAAAGAAAAGGAGGCAGGGCTCTCAAGTTTTGAATGCAGGCTAGAGCGAGATTTAGATTTAGTAGAGTGAGATGATACTCCCGTTTTCAAAGGTGCATAGTAACGAAGTACATGTACAGGGCCGTAACCAGGACTTTTGAAATACCGAGGTCCAATAATGCGCGCTTACCCGCCACCCCCTTCCCCAAGCTCCGACCACTACATTGTTTTGTTGCTAATAAGACATTTATTTCCAATAACCTCTTCAGGAAAACCCAAATACAGTGTGTTGCAGTATACACCTTGGTAGTTTTAAATGGGGAAATATACAGAAAGAAGGAGTAGTTAACTCCTGCGTAGAAAGAATTCTGTATCCAATCTCCATTTTTTCTGGCTTTTTATTTGCCAGTATGATTTTAAAAGGAGGTGCCAATATGTTTTGGGGGGGATTTTATTATTGAGAAGGGGCTTTAGAATATTGACATCATGAATGCGTGCTGCGCGTGCCCTAGCAACCCGGTGTGTCATCAGTAACATGGATTACCACGTAGAGCAGCACAAGAAATTAAACTCGAAATTTTCTTGACTGAATTTCAGTGGCTAAATCATCAAAATTGCTAAAATTGCTCCCTACAACTGTCAAACGCGAGTCTGTCATCTTGGATTCGCCCGGAGACGCCTGTCAAACGCCTGTCAAAAAATAATATTACAACTTGATGGCAGGCGCAAGACCATCATTTACCACCGTTGTCTATTTTCCTAAGAAACATACTGATGGAGGTAGTGGGCACGATGAAATGCAACCCTTATTCCATCAAACATAGCCTATGCTGCTATTCACCAACGACGCTGTTTACCTATACATGTTCTACTGTTATGCTGCCTATATAATGAATTACACAACCAAGAAATGAAAAAAGCTTGCAATTTAGACAGTAACATTTACTTACCTGTCGTGAAGAAAGCAGGCAACTTCAGCATCCTTTTGAAAGTCTTTCTCCTTCATTAGCTCTTTCCACCTGGGAAAAGCTTCCCCGATGTTTACCCTCATTTTTTAAATTCGCCGGTCACGTTGCCTTTTTAATTCACTTTTTTGACGACGAGGATTCCTTCTCCTGTGGCTTGGCAAAAGTATGATCCTCCATTATGAACTAAAGTGCAGTACAGGCTTTCAGATTTTCCGGGGCAGTGACAAGCACCTCTTGCAGATCTCCTTCTCCGTTTCAGTCAGGCTGGCTCCGAACGAAAACGCGTTGTGGCTAATTAGCTAGTACCAGGTAGTGCTTTCTGTCCCTCTCGGCGATAGTAGTTTTTCAAAATGGCGGAACGACATGGAAGCATCCTTGGACTTACCCGTGCAATGTAAATATAGATAAGAAATTCTTCGCTTACGAGGATAAGTCAGATTATTGGCAGAGGTAATATTAAACCAATAGCAGCATATATATGAATGCTGACATTGATTTTAGCTAATAAATTACTTAAAACACTACACAGTGTCCCTTTAAAGTGAAAGACAGCTTTCACCCAAAACCAATGTTAAATTTAAAAAATACCCTTTCTAAATATCAGGAATGGAAAAATTTGTATTTAAAAAAAAAAAAAAATCATCCCATCCCCAAAAAAAAGGCTTTGCCAATGAGAGGCTTGAAATACCAAGGTCCAATAATGGCGCTTACCCCCCCAAGCGGCAACCACTACATTGTTTTGTTGTTAATAAGACATTTAACATTTATTTCCAATAACCTCTTCAGGAACACATTGAGCGGTAACAGTTGGACTGTAGCAAGAGACTTATGTGTTGCAGGGCTCTGAAGTCTCAAGCAATGAGCATGATTGTCACTCATTTCAGTCGGATGTCACGCACTTACGCCACACATAGTATTTCTCACCCAAAAAAAAAAAAGATTAAAACGAAATCAATTTCCAACAGGTGGTCTATATGCGCAACAGCACCACTATAACTGTGGAAACCGGCAGGAATCAAACACGTCTCCCCTGGAGTTCTCGGTGGCAGCTTGTCAGCTGCCAGCCAATCACAAAAAGGAAAGGGGCTACACCAGGGCTATTCAACCATGTCCAGAAAGGGCCGCTGTGGGTGCAGGCTTTCATTCCAACCAAGCATGTACACACTTGACACCACTAATCAACCCAAAGAGTCTTTGCTAATGTGCTTGATTAGTATTATCAGGTGTGTAAGTGCTTAGTTGGAATGAAAGCCTGCACCCACACCGGCCATTGCAGCATAATGTTGAATAGCCCTGGGCTACACAATAGCCAATAATGGCGCTTTTCCACTACATGGTACCGGCTCTACTATACTCGGCACTGGGTACTTTTTTTGGGGTTGCTTTTCCATTAGAGGATAGTACCGCCTCCCTGGTACCTGCTCGTCGTTGCGACGCAGCATGTTACTGCCGCGACAGCATCCTCCGTTACATCAAGTTTACTTTTATTCCGTCGATTTTGTTAAATATGTATGTATATAAATCAGGGGAGGCGCACTACCGTCACCACGTTATGGCACTAAAGTCCGCGAGTGTTTAATTGTAATTTATGTTTGACATTCTCCTGATGCATAGGATAGCAGCTGGTGTTGTGTCCGATTCGGTTGCACATTAAAAACGCAATGCAATGATATACGTAAAAGGCATAGAGTATTCATATCCAGGCTTCATGAAACACGTAGCACATGCGCAAATCGCAGGAGATGGCAGAGTATAAGAATTTATTGCTTTACGATGCGTCATCTCATCTGATACCTTTCCTTAGAACAAAATGCTTCATCAGCATCCGTAAAGTTATTTTCCGCGCAATTTTCGTAAAATAGGGGCAGCACAATAACTCTCTCAAGGGGAATTAGGGGAACAGAATTGGACACAACCCCGTTGCTTCTAATTTCGCTACGAACAGGATCACAGACAAAGAAACGTATTTCATAAATGCAGCAGCTTCGGTGAACAAACGCAACATTGTTTGAAAGGTAAGGAAACGCACAATATATTTATAAAGCTGCCTAAAACAACACACGTTTCAAAAACACAATTTGAAGACCTGTTTCAATGATGGCAAGTGAAGCCAGTTTCCTAGCGATAATGCGGAAGCGAGTTTCCTTTTGCAGAGACGATTCTCTCTGACCTATCAGTGGGCTGCAATGTTGCATGTCACATTTTAGTACCTACTAGTACCTGGTCGGCCGGTTTTTGGAAACCCAGGAGAGCAGGTACCAGAAAAAGTACCAACTAGTACCTACTAGTGCATGGTACCAGGTATTTTTTCCTAATGGAAAAGGAAAAAAGGCGAGTAGAGTAGAGTAGAGCCGGTACCGTGTAGTGGAAAAGCGCAATAAGATAATAGCACTATCGTAGCTGGGTAAGATTTAGGGCAACAACCAATGGAAAAAAAAAAAAAACAAAGTTATCCTGGAATTATTTGCGTGACCCTGCTACAACAACGTTCTGAAAGCTGCATTATTCATTCACTTATGGTGGAAAAGGGGCAGAGGTGTATAAAGTACTGGAAAAAAATAAGTAAAAGTACCATAACTGAAAGTTACTTTGGTAAAAGATGAAGTCAACCATAAGAAAATTATTTGAGCAAATGACAAAATGTACTTCAGTACCTAAAGTATTTTGTGAAAAAATTTACTTAAGTATCAAAAGTGCAAGTACAAGGACAAAGTATTTTTCATAGTAGGCCCTACGCACAGAAAGAAGCAAAGCAACCACTGTTTGTTCTCTCCTTGTGCTCTTTAATCAATTTTCAGGTGAATGAAAGATACAGTATTCAAAAACAAACAGGCAGTCTCTCCTTAACTATACTTCTTCTTTGAGTTTACTGGCAGTTTAAAAACCACTATAATTGACTATAATTAATAGTAGAATTACATAGTATCAATAACATGTCAAATATTTGCTTCAGAAAACTGATTTTTCTCAAAGCTGAAGTCGGGAAGATTTTTTTGGTCGTATTTACTGAAACTGTCACTATGCTTAGACATGCGAATATGAATCAGATGATTTTAGAAAAAAATTCGCGACTTTATCTCCACCCACAGCCTGTCATACAGGCTGCGAAATTTTACCGCCCCTGGCTCAAATAACCAATCAGCTGTGCACGAAAAATCGAGGGATGGACTGGTTTGGATCTCAGCGCAAATAGGGGAGGGACTTGAAAGTTGTACTCATTCAAAAATCTGCTGTAAGTCCTCTCGGTCGAGCAATCCTGCCGACTTCAGCTTTAACTACTGATTGGGATACCATTGGCTCACTGTAGCTGAAGTGCCTGCTGCAGAGGACAACGATAATTTCTGTAGCAAGAGATTATTACTTGGGCCGGTAGGCCACGAGTCTAAGTTTCGGCTCCGTTCTTCTTCTTTTTTTTTTTTTTTTTTCCGGGGTTGCAATTGTCCTGCTCATGTGCGCGCGTTTCGCGATTGGCCCAGGCCTAGACCCGGCCCAAGTACAGGCTCTGAGGAGCCTCTTTTTATTTATTTTTTTTTGAACTGCTGGATAGATACTATGGGCAAGTATATTGAGCAGTTTGCACATCAGGCTTAGCGGAAGAGTTTTATTCAGGCAACTCCTGAAAAACAGGGATTGGAGTGAACTCTTCCATATTCTAAACGTTGTTCGAGCTCGGCTTGCTTGTGAATATTCAATAACTGATCCTGGTGTGCTATCTAGTGATAGAATATTGTAACTGCGTGCATAAATTTGCAGCTCCACGCCCACTGGCGGACACATCTGCACAAAGATACCCTGCCGAGCACCGTTGTTCTTCTCGAACACGCCAAATCCAGATAATCCATAAATGATGAATTAAATTCATATTTTAATTTGAAACGAGTGACTAAGTTTCCAGGGTAATTGTAAACATAAATTACAATTAAACACTCGCGGACTTTAGTGCCATAACATGGTGATCGTAGTGCGCGTCCCCTGATTTATATACATACATATTTAACAAAATCGACGGAATAAAAGTAAACTTGATATAACGGAGGATGCCGTCGAGGCAGTAACATGCTGCGTCGCAACGACGAGCAGGTACCAGGGAGGCGGTACTATCCTCTAATGGAAAAGCAACCCCAACAAAGTACCCAGTGCCGAGTAGAGTAGAGTAGAGTAGAGCTGGTACCATGTAGTAGAAAAGCGCCATTACTGGCTATTGTCTAGCCCAGGGATAATCAACATTATCCTGCAAGGGCCGGTGTGGGTGCAGGCTTTAATTCCAACCAAGCACTTACACACCTGATAATACTAATCAAGCACATTAGCAAAGACTCTTTGGGTTGATTAGTGGTGTCAAGTGTGTACATGCTTGGTTGGAATGAAAGCCTGCACCCACAGCGGCCCTTTCTGGACATGGTTGAATAGCCCTGGTGTAGCCCCTTTCCTTTTTGTGATTGGCTGGCAGCTGGCAAGCTGCCACTGAGAACTCCACGGGAGAAGTGTTTGATTCCTGCCGGTTTCCACAGATATAGCGGTGCTGCTGCGCATATAGACCACCTGTTGGAAATTGATTTCGTTTTAATCTTTTTTTTGGGTGAGAAATACTATGTGTGGCATAAGTGCGTGACATCCGACTGAAATGAGTGACAATCACACTCATTGCGTGAGACTTCAGAGCCCTGAGGAGGTTAGGTGAGAAATGAAAAAGTTATGCAACACATAAGTCTCTTGCTACAGTCCAACTGTTACCACTCAATGTGTTCCTGAAGAGGTTATTGGAAATAAATGTCTTATTAGCAACAAAACAATGTAGTGGTCGGCGCTTGGGGGGGGGGGTAAGCGCGCATTATTGGACTTCGGTATTTCAAAAGTCCTGGTTACGGCCCTGACGACTGCCAAACCATTTTTAGCCTCTCATTGGCAAAGCCTTTTTGGGGGATAGAATGATTTTTTTTTTTTTTTTTTTGTTACTTGAAGCATACAAATTCACAAAAAATTGCAAAAAATCAATTCTTGATATCTGTAGAAAGGGTATTTTTTTAATTTTAACATTGGTTTTGGGTGAAAGCTGTCTTTCACTTTAAAGGGACACTGTGTAGTGTTTTAAGTAATTTATTAGCTAAAATCAATGTCAGCATTCATTTATATGCCGCTATTGGTTTAATATTACCTCTGCCAATAATCTGACTTATCCTCGTAAGCGAAAAATTTCTTATCTATATTTGCATTGCACGGGTAAGTCCAAGGATGCTTCCATGTTGTTCCGCCATTTTGAAAAACTACTATCGCCGAGAGGGACAGAAAGCACTACCTGGTACTAGCTAATTAGCCACAACGCGTTTTCGTTCGGAGCCAGCCTGACTGAAACGGAGAAGAAGATCAGCGAGAGGTGCTTGTCACTGACCCGGAAAATTTGAAAGCCTGCACTGCACTTTAGTTCATAATGGAGGATCATACTTTTGCCAAGCCACAGGAGAAGGAATCCTTGTCGTCAAAAAAGCGAAAAAGGGAATTAAAAAGGCAACGTGACAGGCGAAAAAAGAAAATGAGGGTAAACATCGGGGTAGCATTTCCCAGGTGGAAAGAGCTAATGAAGGAGAAAGACTTTCAAAGAGATTCTGAAGTTGCCTGCTTTCTTCACAACAAGTAAGTAAATGTTACTGTCTAAATTACAAGCTTTTTTCATTGCTTGGTTGTGTAATTCGTTATATAGGCAGCATAACAGTAGAACATGTGTAGGTAAACAGCGTCGGTGGTGAATAGCAGCATAGGCTATGTTTGATGGAATAAGGTTGCATTTCATCGTGCCCACTACCTCCATCAGTATGTTTCTTAGGAAAATAGACAACGGTGGTAAATGGTCTCACGCCTGCCATCAAGTTGTAATGTTATTTTTTGACAGGCGTTTGACAGGCGTCTCCGGGCAAATCCAAGATGACAGACTCGTGTTTGACAGTTGTAGGGAGCAACTTTGATGATTTAGCTACTGAAATTCAGTCAAGAAAATTTCGAGTCTAATTTCTTGTGCTGCTCTACGTGGTAATCCATGTTACTGATGACACACCGGGTTGCTAGGGCACGCGCAGCACGCATTCGCAATATCAATATTCGAAAGCCCCTTCTCAACAATAAAATCCCCCCCAAAACATATTGGCGCCTCCTTTTAAAATCATACTGGCAAATAAAAAGCCAGAAAAAAGCAGAGATTGGATACAGAATTCTTTCTATGCAGGAGTTAACTACTCCTTCTTTCTCTATATTTCCCCATTTAAAACTACCAAGGTGCACACAGCAACGCGCTGTATTGGAATTTTGGCATACTCAGTTATGGTACGATATTACTAGTGAGTAAGCTGACCAGCGGGGAGAGGGGACAATCGCACTGTGGCATGGTACCGAACAATCGTACCTTGTGGGAAAGCGGTCTGAGAGTTTGAATTAAAAACAAACACTCCGCCGTAGACCGCAGTTCAGCGTGCAGAGCTTGGAAGCTGCCAACACAAGTGAAGACACGTCAGTGCGCATGCGCGCCGTAAATATAGCCCCGAATCACCCTTTATGGCACCGTAAATGTAGCCACTTCCTTGTTTGAAATAACAACCTCTCATCACCCGAAGGAACACTCGATGACGTGGTATTGGATGACATGATGTCATAGCTTCTTGGTACATAACGGCTACTGTAGTTGCAACAAGCCTTTGAAAAAGCGAGGCGCTAGAGAGCACTATTCGTTTGAATGCAAAATACAATTTCACCGCTTGATGGGAGAGATTCCTACACAATGTACCTTTAAATTCACATGCTAAAGCAACAAGTTATGTGTTTCTGTGCTGTTTTCAACATGGTAGATCACAAATTGCTTTTCCAAACCAATCATTTTCCATTTTAAATGCATTTTCATGGAAGTGGCAAACTTTAAGGAATTGGAGTTGTAATTAAAGAACACTATTAAACAAATACTGTAAAAGACAAAAGACAAATACTACTTCCCACTGACCAGCTTGAAGGTTGTATTGGGCAAATTGTAAAAGGTTACTCGCATAATATCCAAGTTAACAGCATTACTACTCATATATTACGAATTTAGTACCTCTAATAGTATGACAAGCTCAGAAAGTTTTACATTTGAAGGTAAAAAAAATGCAACCATCGAGAAGAGATATACAACCCCAATTCCGAAATAGTTGGGACAAAGTGTAAATAGTGAATAAATCAAAACGCAATGACTTTCAAATCACACCAGCCAATATTTTATTCATAATAGAACAGAGATAACATAGCAAATGTTGAAACTGAGAAATTTTACAATTTTATCCACAAATTGAGCTCATTTCAAATTTGATGGCTGCTACAGGTCTCAAAACAGTTGGGACGGGGGCCTGTTGACCATGGTGTAGCATCCCCTCTTCTTTTTAACACAGAGTGGAGGCGTCTGAGCATTGAGGAGACAAGTTTCTTGAGTTTAGCCATTGTAATTTGATCCCACTCTTGTTTAATACAGGCTTCCAGCTGCTGGAGAGTTTTGGGTCTCCAGTGACGGACTTTTCGTTTAATTATGCGCCAAATGTTCTCAATCGGTGAAAGATCAGGACTGCAGGCAGGGCAGTTCAGCACACGGACTCTTCTACTACGAAGTCATGCTGTTGTAATAGCTGCAGTATGTGGTTTTGTATTGTCCTGCTGAAATACACAAGGCCTTCTCTGGAATAGATGTCATCTGGAGGGGGGTGTATGTTGCTCTAAAACCTTTATATACCTTTCAGCATTCATAGTGCTTTTTAAAACATGCAAGTGTCCCACACCATATGCACTAGTGCATCCCCATACCATCAGAGATGCTGGCTTTTGAACTAAATGCTGATAACAGGAGGGGTGGTCTTTCTCCTCTTTAGCCCGGAGGACACGACGCCCATGATTTCCAACAAGAATGTCAAATTTGGACTCGTCTGACCACAGGACACTTTGCCACTTTGCTACAGTCCATTTTAAATGAGCCTTGGCCCACAGAACACAGCAGCGCTTCTGGATCATGCTCAATAATGGCTTCCTTTTTGCATGATAGAGTTTTAGGTGGCATCTGTGGATGGCACGACAGACTGTGTTTATAGACAGTGGTTTCTTGAAGTATTTCTGGGCCCATTTAGTAATGTCAATGACAGAATCATGCCGGTGAGTGATGCAGTAGCGTCTGAGGGCCAGAAGATCACAGGCATCCAGTGAAGGTCTACGGCCTTGTCCCTTACGCACAGAGATTTTTTTCAGTTTCTCTGAATCTTTTGATGATGTTATGCACTGTCGATGATGAGACCTTCAAAGCCTTTGCATTTTGACGTTGAAGGACATTGTTTTTAAAGTATTCCACAATTTTTTTACACAAGCCTTCACAGGTTGGAGAGCCTCCACCCATCTTTACTTATGAGAGTCTCAGCCTCTCTAAGACATCCCTTTTATAGCCAATCATGTTACACACCTGATGCCAGTTAACTTAATTACTGACTAAATGTTCTTTCAGCTGATGCTCTTATATATTAATCGCTTTTTCAGCCCTTTTTTGCCTTCGTCCCAACTTTTATGAGACCTGTTGCAGCCAGAAAATTTGAAATAAGCTCATTTTGCGGATAAAAATGTAAAATGTCTCAGTTTCAACATTTGAAATGTTATATATGTTCTATTGTGAATAGCATATTGGCTCCTGTGATCTGAAAGTCATTGCACTTTGATTTCATTCACAATTTACACTTCGTCCCAATTATTTCGGAATTGGGGTTGTAATATTAATTGTTAGGTGTAGCTCAATGTATCCCCTGTCTCTAGTCTGTTGACAATAAGCTGCGTTGATTGCTTACACTAAAGCAGCCAGCCAGCCATTTCGGAAGTTCAAGGGATGTGCTCGCAGTTGAGCAGGGTGGGCACATGGTTGGTGCCTCAATCCTGCACATCAACCCTGCAATCACTACTGCACATACTCTGACTTCAAATGTGCAAGATGGAAGCATTGATATGAAGAATATTTTGGCTCTATTTTTGTGCAGTGTTAGGGAGTGGAGATGTATCTTCCATCATTATATACAATCTAAGAGTGGAACATTAAAGCTCACAGCTGTCAAAACTAACTCGTTATCAACAGCTCAAGCACAGCTAAGTTAGTTCATCAACTTTTGATCTTTTTAAACGCAATTGCTATCATAACAAACATACTGCAGGAAGATTTTGACCAGAACTCATGCTTAATTTTAATACTTCGTAACAAGTTACCTCGATGAAGCCAGAACCTTCATTTAACTCACCCCATGGACCTTTCCGACTATCTCCGACCAGCTCCGCCCCCCTTAGTTACTGTTGCTATGCTCCACATGCAATGTTGCTCAGTTCCACATTGACAACAGCACAGCGAAAGTTTGAGAACCTCTCTCTCGCGTGTATTTCCCAAAGTGCGCAGTTTATTTTGTACCGATTGCGTCCAACTTGTCTGACAAAGTCTTCCCTAGAGGCCTTAACTATTTCATGCAAGGATATACCCATGACATCAAATTTTTTTACAGAATGGGTGGAGATGCGAGAGTAACTGCGAAGTGCTGGCGATCAATGCAGAAAAGTTGAGCACCCAATAAACTGCACATTGAAATCAAACCATGCAAAATAGAGGAATCGTACAGTACGTGTAAAGCAGGGTAAATAGTTTTCATATGTTTGTTGCCATCACTGAGCTAAAAATAACATTGGATCCAGTATGCTGTCTAATGCCAGTTGGCCATGAGTCAGGCAAAATGCCACCGTGACTTTGTAATGAATCATATTATGCCATGCAGCTAACCCTTAAACTAGCTACATTAGATATAATTGAGTTATTAATCTAACGTTCGTTATATCGGCGTTTTCTTCCAAACCAATTTTGATGACAAGCTAGCTTCATTAATTTTGGCTTAGCGACTGACATTCTGAATCTGATTGTAGCTAGTTAGCTGTCCAGCTACCAAGCCAGCTTTTCTCACTTTAAAGTTTCTAAGTGGATTCCTTCATGCCATTACAACATCCTTCACCATCTGGCATACATACATCATGCACCATCTGTTTCATATTTTCTAGTGTTGTGAATGCCTTTGCTGGGTGGCATGAAGGAATCATGTTCTAAGCAGAATAGCTGCTGGTTTGTAGCTACATCTGGTATTGCATGCAGAAGTCTATTGGGGAAAAAATACTGTTAATGTATACATCAATGATGTCATTGGTGTAATTCTGTCTTCTCAGCAAAAACATATGCATAGATTGTTGGTTACTAACTAGTGAAGGCGAAATGGCCAAAAATTTCACTTGCTTTTCTTTGAGCAAACAGCCTTGTGTTTGTTGATCTTATTCACATAGAGTTGCGTTTGAGGCTTTTCACATGCCTGAATCCATCGCAAACACTTTTCCAACAGCATTTTGGCTTTGGAGAAGGATTAACTGAGCTCTCTGTAGCCAGGCCGGGTATCTTTTGTCAGTATTACACATTCCCCGAGCGCATCTAAGAAATATTTTCGAAAAAGTCAGACACCTTGCCCTTTACACACAGCTAATGACTGCACGTCTTGTGGGACAATATGGTGGCGTTGTCGCGGCAGGCAGGACCTTAGTAAGATAAGGCAATCTGATTGGTAGTTATTTTACACTTCATTGATAGGTCAGAAAGGTTCATTGTTAAGCACTGGTCTGGCAAAACTCCTGCATATTTGGCCTGACCGTCACATGACCTATCTGTAATAGTTATCAACTGATATTTGAGTCACATGTCAACAAATTACATTTCACCCTTGTCAGATGCAAATAGATCCACAAAAAATAGATCAAATGCGGAAAAATAATGGAGCGGTAAACTGCCGTATGGGCTTCATCGGGCTTCAGTGTGAAAAACGAGCCGCAGCTGTGCCCAGTCGATATTGCAGTGCCCATCATAGTCACGAACCAGCTTCAGCAGACGCACCTCTCCCATGCCAGAGTCCTGATGCATCTGGTGTACATTGGGCCTGATAAGATTTAGGCAATCATTGTCATGGTTCTGGATGTTTGTGCGTGTGTTTTGGACTTTTCTTTGTGGCTCTCGTCCCGGGACGATATCGTTTCCTGGGCTATCGAATTCTTTACCCAGCTGGCTGATTGAACTGGGGCGGCGCTTCCCCAGAATCTATATAAGCAGGAAGTCCGGCACGCCTCCTTCGCTAGAGTGTCTGTGTTTAGCTACGCACTATAGCTGAAGAAATCTTTAGTCAGGTTTTGAAAGACTTTCTATTCTCTAATTTTTGAAGTTTCTTCTCCCTTTTTCTTTCTCGCATTGCCTCCGGTGTTCAGACTATTAGGCGTCCTTTGGAGGCGCGAGTTCTTGCGTTTGGTCTGTGTTGTTCTCTGTGTTTGTACTGCTTACTCGCTGCTCACGTTCTCTCTTTTCGGTGCTCCTGGCCTCCTACACTACCGGCCATTACAATCATCTTACACCTAAGGTTAGATTTAAGGACCAGCTGAGTTTTTGTTTCAATGTCTTGATATGTAAAACTATTAGAGCTGAAAGAAGTTGTACTGTCTTTTTTTATGACTGTACATGGCATTGGATCAGCAGTCACATGAACATATGGGAACCTACGCATTCTACTATAGAGGACTTTTTTCAAACAAGCTAGAAAACATATTTAGAAAACTGAATTATTGAGCTAGAGGTGAATCTGTTTTTTCTTGAAATATTGATATGTGTCTCATAGATTTCTTTTTATTTATTTATTTTTTTTTAATTATTATTTGTACATAGACAAGACCAGACATCAAACATTAAAAAACCAACACTACAAAAAACGGGGGGGGTAGGCTAAACGAGGTGCCAAGTTGCAGAATGTATTTCATGCCCATATACATGCACACATTTCTTTTTTTTTCCTACATTTTCCTTCGTAAGACAGCCCCCTACAAACTCCATCCATGAGCCATCCTTTTATTAATTTTTATTTATTTGTTTATTATTTATTTATTTAATTCATTCATAATTTGGTTAATTACTTAAATATTATTTATTTATGGATTAAGTTCATTATTTTATTGAACATATTACCAAGATTTAAACAACCTATATATTAAGAGGATGAAGGACAACCCGAGAGTGCAGCCACAAAGTGGTCACTTCACTCACAAGCCATCCATCATCCATAATATAAGGTAACTGTATAAGGTTCCTGCTGACCGGCAGGAACACCAGCAGCAAAACATAAAGCTACTTAACAGCTGGACAGAGGTTACAAAGAGCTGCTTCGCATTTATACAATCATAATTGCATTAATAATTGACATTTAATGCATAAATGTCTCATAGATTTCTGACATACTGTAGATCACTGCATGCTGCATATTCTAACATAAAGATTCATCAAGTTGCATGGTTGACTTCTTTCCAACATGCAAGAAAACGTTTTGGACACCCAGTTCCATCTGCAAGTTTAGGCAAGGCCCATCAATTTGAAGCTATCTGACGAAGACTTATGCAGCATTCTGTAAAAGCTGATCAATTGGTTTGCTGTAAGCTTTCCGCAAGAACAGAAAATTTCTGCTGCAAGTTCACGTAAGGCATTACATTAACTTACGCATGCAAGCTTTCTGCATAGTGGATGTGCCCTATTAGCCTCTGTGTTGTTTAACACAGACCTACTCGTTGATTATGCCTTACAGTCATTACTCAACACCAAAATTATGTAATGTGATTAAATTACTTAACTTTCATTTGCATTAATATAGCCACCTTTTTCATTATAAGGCTATATAGGTCATTTGTGATTTTTGCCAAAAACTGTGATTTTAATATTTGACTCACTTATGTACTGCGACTTAGTCTTTTCTTTTTAAGCAATGGATGAGATACTGGGGGTGCGGGTTAGTTAATACATGTGTAGAGCATTATTCACTGGAGCAGATACTGCTGCACAAAGTGTCACTCTCAGCTGAGCCCCACTGCTCTATATGAGGTGCAGATCTGGTAGGGCTGGTGAATCTTCAACCTCTGGCTTTGGCTGCAGCACCTCTCTGTCAGTCACACAAATTCTGTGCAGAAATTGTTACGTCCGGAATGGGTCTAGGGGAATTATGGGAGTAACACAGTGGTTTTACCAGGTGAGAGAAAAATGATCAGGCGAATGGAAGTATTACTACATTATGATCTATTGACAACGCAAAATTTCACAAACTATAATGAACAATGAAGAAGATATTAAAACAAGAATACTTTCAAAAAAACTAGGGCTAAGCTGAGAGCAACTAAACTGATTCAATAAAACAACATCACAGAAAAGAAAAAGAATATCAAAGACAAAACACAAGACAAACTAAGAAACTTCACCCTCCTAGCCAAAGGAGTCAAAGATCTACTGAGTCTGGTGCACAAGCAGAGTCTCACAACAGCATTAAAATTCCCAGGAATAACATCAAGATAATGCTGTCTGGCCCATTGGCATCCTCCATGGGCTTCTCTAGGCCTTTTATGCTCCAGCCTGACAGGATAATTGAAGATCCTGCATCCAATCGGATGCAGACACCATGGCACAAGAGAGGGGGCGAGTCCTAGGCAGAGGCAAGAAGAGGGAAAAACCAGAAACAAGCCACAGCCATAACAACCCCTCCCATAAGAGTGAACTGGGGGTCCAATTTGCAAATCACTTTGGATATGCATATAATACAACGCACAGAAAAGAGAACAGTCTCAGAATGAGCAAAAGTTACCCTGTTCAGGGCTGAATAACATCGCACCCAGACTAGTCTGGTGTACGGGACAGTGCATCAGCCACAACATTTTCTGTCCCTTTTTAATGACTGATGACAGTGTTGTAACCTTGCGCAACAAAGCCCAACGCATCAACCGCTGGTTGTGGTTGTACATGTGGGATAGGATAACGAGGCAAGAACAACATCCGTACAGGAAGAAACCTTCACCTTCAGAGCTTTGTACTGGGTTGCCCTCCCATCTGGTTTTCAGTACAACAAATGCACACCCAGTGACAGAATGTGGTTTTGAGAAACACTGATTGAAGCATGTTGTGCTCTCCCCCGTGGCATCCTGTAAGGTGTGATTACAGCAGCTGGTATCTCAAGGCATGGATGGCCTTTGTTGCCAAAAAGAAAATAACCTTGTGTTGGGTACTCAGAATTCCTGTATAATGGTATTTTTTAAGATGCATTATCATGAACTTGAGTTAGAATAACCAATGAGAAGGTAATACTGAGATGGCTGGTATTTCGAGATGCCAAATGCAGTGGCCAGAACGAAAGGAAGTACAGCAATATGACGAACACAGACAAAATAAGAGAGAGAGGCTCACGCGTCCAAAGGACATAAATCTAGTCCGATTAAAAATAAGGAAGCAACATGGGCTAGACTGAACGAAATAAAGGAAAAATCTCGGAAACCGAGATAAAAAGATTAAGCACCCAGATGGTGCACAGACAGAGGAAAAGAGAGAGAAAGATTCCCGTACTAACACTTTCCTCTTTGCAACTAATTCCTCACCAACTTTCTAGCTAGAGAACTTACGGGCTATAGTGCAAACGAAACACTGACACTCTAGCAAAGGTGGCGAGGCAGAACTTGGGCTTAAATAGAGTCCGGGCACCGCCCACAATTGATGCCAGCCAGCCAAAGAATCCGATTGTGGGCAAAACGATATTGTCCAGGACGAGAGCAACAGAGAAAGCTCCCAAGCAAACGCCAGCCTCCAGAATCATGACAGGACCCCCCCTTCTAAGGGACAGCTCCAGAAGTCCCTAGGGAACCCCCTGCACAGAACTCGGAAATGAGTGGGATACAGAATATCCCAGGAAGGGACCCAGCAACGCTCCTCAGGGCCATATCCCTCCCAGTCCACGAGAAACTGGGCCCCACGACCGACACGCCTCTCAGCCAGAATGCGGCGCACGGTGTAAACCGGCCCCCCCTCAACCATTCGCGGTGGCGGCAGGGGTGTGTCGGCAGGTGCCAGGACGCTAGTGCTAACCGGCTTAATCCGAGAGACATGAAATGACGGATGGATGCGCAAAGATCTAGGGAGCTTTAACTGGACAGTGACCGTATTGATCTTCCGCACTATCTTGAACGGGCCAATATAGCGGGGGGCCAGTTTTCGTGATTCTACCTTCAAGGGGAGGTCCCGGGTAGACAGCCAAACTCTCTGACCCACCCGATAAGATGGGGACAAACAACGCCTTCTATCAGCGGCGGATTTCTGTTTGAGCCCCGAGCGCAACATAGAAGAACGGACCCTGGTCCAAACCGACCGACAGTGACGAATGAAATGGTTGACCGAGGGAACCTCGGAATCATTCTCAGTCTCAGGAACAGTGGGGGTTGTTAACTCACCTGAGCTTCAAATGGGGAAAGGCCCGTGGAGGAATTACTCAGTGAGTTATGGGAATACTCGGCCCATGCTAAAAATGGACTCCATGAAGATGGAATATCCGCTGCTAAACATCGAAGAGTGTTTTCCAATGACTGATTAGTACACTCAGTCTGCCCGTTGGTCTCTGGGTGGAACCCAGAGGAGAAACTCACAGTGGCCCCCAACTGCTTACAAAACACCCGCCAGAATCTGGCTGTAAACTGAGGACCCCGGTCAGAGACAACATCTTGCGGAAGCCCATGCAGCCGGAACACATGGTTAACCACAAGAAGGGTCGTCTCCCGCGTTGAAGGCAGCTTGGGTATCGCGACAAAATGAGCGGCCTGAAAAACGGTCAACCACGACCAGGATGACCGTGTTGCCTTCAGACACAGGCAGTCCCGTAATAAAATCCAGAGCAATATGCATCCAAGGGCGCCTGGGAATGGGCAATGGTTGCAGCAGACCAGAGGGAGGGAGATGGGAAGTTTTGTTTCTGGAGCAGATGCCACAGGCAGCAACAAATTCCCGAATGATCCTCATCATACTGGGCCACCAAAAACGTCGGGCCCGGAACTGCTTGGCCCGATGTGCTCCCGGGTGCCCCGCCAAGCGGGAAGAGTGTCCCCACTGGAGGACCTGTGGCCTAACCCTAGGTGGGACAAACAAACAGCCAGGAGGCTCCCCCCCAGGACCAGGATCAGTCTTCAAAGCCTCCTGAACCACCGCCTCAATCTCCCATTGAATGGGCGCCACAATCTCCGCAGGCGGATTAACTGGCTCCGGGGTAGGATCGCGATCAGAGCAGTTGTAAATCCGCGACAAGGCGTCAGGCTTAATGTTTTTAGAGCCAGGGCAGTAGGTTAGCGTAAAATTAAAACGGTTAAAGAACAATGACCACCGCGCCTGACGGGAATTAGGTCGCTTGGTTTGCTGAACATACTGGAGATTTATATGGTCTGTCCATACCACAAAAGGGTGTTCAGCTCCCTCCAACCAGTGGCGCCACACTTCAATTGCCAACTTGACGGCCACTAACTCCCGGTCACCAATGCTGTAATTGCGTTCCGCGGCAGACAAAGACCGGGAGAAGTATGCGCATGGGTGTAGCTTATTGTCCCAAAGGGGGCGCTGGGACAAAATAGCACCCACCCCAACCTCCGAAACATAACTTTCACGACAAATGGGAGGGAGGGATCGGGCAAAACCAGAATGGGCTCTGAGTTAAAACGTTTCTTTAATTCCTGAAAGGCAACCTCAGCTGCTGGAGACCAAAAAAACGCTGAGGAGGTATTCTTTCTGGTGAGCGCAATAATGGGGGCAGCAACCGCGCTAAAATCACGGATAAACCTTCTGTAAAAATTAGCAAAGCCCAAGAAGCGTTGGACCTCCTTAACACTTTGAGGGGCAGGCCAATTCCTGACCGCAGCCACCTTGTACCGGTCCATACGGACCGACCCTTGGAAACAATAAAGCCAAGAAACGAGACAGTTTGGGCGTGAAAGACACATTTCGCAGCCTTGACAAAAAGCTTGGCATTAAGGAGGGCCTCAAGCACATGTCTGACGTGTTGTTTATGCTCTGAGAGCATTGAAGAAAAAATAAAAATGTCGTCAAGATAAACGAAGATGAATTTCTCCAACATTTCTCGGTTGCGAACTAAGTTATAAGCATTACGGAGATCTAGCTTGGTAAAAAATGATGCCTCCCGCAGACGTTCAAACACGGAATTCATCAACGGAAGGGGGTATCGGTTTTTAATGGTGATCTTATTCAAACCCCTATAATCAATACAGGGTCTCAGACCACCATCTTTTTTTCCCACAAAAAAACCCCCGCTCTGGCAGGAGACGTGGATGGCCGAGTAAAACCATTAGCAAGAGCCTCCTGAATATATTCTCGCATGGCCTTTCGCTCAGGCCCTGACAGCGAGTATAGCGAACCCCTAGGAGGAGTAGTACCAGGGTAGAGATTGATCTCGCAATCGTACAGGCAATGAGGAGGTAAAGTCGAGGTTCGCTGTTTACTAAAAACCTCGGCGAGATCAGCATAATCATTAGGAACATTAGAAGGCAAATCAAAGTTCAGGGTGGCCCCCAAATCCTCACCTTGTTCAGAACCTGACATCTCGGTGACTGATTCAGAATCAAAAAAATTCTCTAAAAGGTAATCGTCCTCTGGCTGTCGCCAATCAAATTGAGGATCCCATTCCAACCCCTCCTCTGCCCCTTTTTCTAGTTTAGGAGGGTAAGGTGAGACAACCTCCTCACACTCGCTCCAGGCATCAGTCTGCCCCATAGCTTGATGTCTGGGAAAACAAGTCACATTCTTTCTACAATGGGACCTACAATTGGCACCCCAGTGGACGATAGGATTATTCTGTTCCCCCCAAGTGATGCAAGACCTATGCTCCCGTAGCCAAGAATGCCCTAAAACAATGGGAAAAGCAGGGGAACCGATAAGAAAAAACTGAACCTCCTCAGAATGGCCACCAAAGGAAATGAACATATTTAGCGGTTCAGAAACTTTGGTTATAAATCCCGTTCCAAGCGGGCGACCATCCAAAGTTCTCACAGACCGTGGCTGTGAAAGAGGACAGGTAGGAATGGAGTGCCTCCTAGCCCACTTAACATCCATGAAACAATTCACGGCGCCCGAATCCACAAACGCTTCAATAATAACTCTCTTGCTCCCCACAGTCAGTTCAACAGGGATTAGTGTTCAGAAGGGAAATTGGGTCTGCCCCTCTAGCACCCCCCATACCGCTAGAGGGATTTCCCGTTTCCCTTGAAGCTTCGGGCAACGTGGGCGGGTATGACCCGTTTTATTACAATCAAAGCAGATTATTCTTCTGCAAGCAGGTTTATGAGTCCAACTCTCAAAGGAGCTATCAACCTGCATGGCTTCAACCGGAGTGGAATTTTCAGTGGGTGGAATAGGAACCGCACACTTGCCGCCTTTTGGTCCATTGTCCATAAGCGGCAATCTGTTTAGTTTCTCCCTGTTACGTTCATGGATGCGATTGTCAATCCCGCCAGAAAAGAACCAAAGAATCAAAAAGTCGAACAGGGCTCCAATGTAGCCAACGAAGTCTTTTACCTCATCAGTGAGAGCATGACTAAACACAGTCATAAGAGGAGCCTCCGGCCAGCCTGTCTCTGTCTCCAGGGAGCGAAATAAAATAAAAAACTCTGCAACACTTTCCTTGCCCTGTTTCAGATGCATTAAACGCGTAGCTGCGTCCTGACCACAAACATCCTGATCAAACACTGACACCATTTCCTTAACAAGAGCCTCCACAGGATTTACGACCGGTGAATTAGATCTGATAAGTGGGCCGACCCAAGTGAGTGCTTTGTCAGTCAACAGGGATAAAATAAATGCAACCCGAGAATCCTCATTAACAAACCGTGACGGCTGAGCCCTACAAAATATCTCACATTGGGCGATGAAATCTTTACATTTTTCGGCCTCGCCACTATATCTTTGGGGCAATTGCAACTTTGGTTCTCGGGGAAGGTGCATGGATGGTGTTTGTGCGACATCTTGTGAAACTTGTGTAGACAGGGATCTAATACTCTCGGTCAAACTTAGCAGAACGGTCTCCTGTTTCTGCAAAGAACTCTCCTGAAGGCGGAGTCTCTCAGCCAAACCAGCCTGCTCGTTGCCCAGGCTGGAAAGCCCTTCGCCGAAATCAGAAAGCATAGCTTGCTGGCTGGTAACAATCTTTTCAATTGCGGCCACAGCTGACGTCTCCATGTTGGCTAGAGTGTACTGTGATGGCTGGTATTTCGAGACACCAAATGCAGTGGCCGGAACGAAAGGAAGTACAGCAATATGACAAACACAGGCAAAATAAGAGAGAGAGGCTCACGCTTCCAAATGACATAAATCTAGTCCGAGTAAAAATAAGGAAGCAATGCAAGCTAGACTTAAAGGTGACCTATTATGGTATTTTTCCAAGTTTACATTTTGGTCTTTGACTCCCCTAGAGTACTCCTGATCGCGCAAAGTAAAAAAAGGGTACTTATTTCGCTCATACTGCCATCCTCAAAAAACCCCATTTGTAGTCCATAGTAGTCTCTCCCTGAAATGCCTCATTGGGGTGGCTCTTCCGCTATGGCCCCCAGTCCCCGTGTGCCCACTTTCTTCTGACTGGCCAGCTCTGTGGAGGGCGGATCTAGGTGGGACGAGGCAGCAGAACGCAGTTTTCCTGGTCTGGCTCTTCAGAGTGAAACTGACGCGTCTCCCAAAGGAATCGACGGGCATATTCTGCAATCTAATGCAGTACAGTATAGATCTAATGAAATTAACTTGTTCTAATAAACGCAATGGCGAAAGTGGAGGACGCAGTGTGAAAGTCTGGCAGCTCAAGCACGAATCGGCAACAGTGGTGAGTACAGCTGTTTTTCTACTCTGTAGCTAGGATGCAGGGAAAGCTAGAATCCACCCCATATAGACACATTTGTAGAACGGGTCAACATGCCCAAGTGTAGACCAGAGACCGTAGAAATCCGGGGGGTCTGAGTTTAGAGGGAAACATGGATAGTGAGGAGCAGCTAAAAGTGGACCAACAGCTTATGGACTGCTTCGGTGTGTATTAGGACCTGCTGGTTCGTGTGCATAGCTGTGGTGTGTTGTTCGCGTGGAGAAACGAACAGCTTCCGCGCTGGTATATGACGGAGGGGCGAAAGCTCCAGGCTAAACGGCCTTTTCGGAAATTGCCCGTGGTAATGGTTCACGTTTACCAGCTTTTCCTTGCGGAAAATGGGCACGTTATGGATAGTGTGCGAGAGCTAGACAGAGCTCCGGTTATGTCATGAACATAATACAGGTTTTAGACCCGTAAGACCGTAAGTTCCGTCTCCGAATCGTGAACCGTCAATGGCAATGCTTATGTGGAGCTTATAGCCTGTCGATCACTTTTTCAGGAACTGCACATTTAATATTCAATCAATGGCAATGCAGAAAAATCGTTTGTTATACGGAAGCTCTGCAAAACCTACGCCTGATCTAACTGCAGTCCATTGCTTTCACTGGTAGCATCAGAGACCTCTGCACAGACATTGAGATGTATCAGGCTGACCCGGTCATGGAAAAATTTCGTTTCAAAAGCACCCAAAAAACGCACCCAAAGCTCTGCAAAACCCTCGTTGATCTAACTGCAGTCCAACTCGTGTGACACATACAGCACCTCTCCGTTAGCGGTCATGACTTTGAATGCTAATCTGTCGCGCGAAAAATTTGTTTCGCGTCCGGTGAAAGCGCTTGAACGCGCCCATAACGCGTGTATTCGCGCCTTTGCATTGACTTTGAATGTAACCTGTCGCGATGAAAAAAAATTAGTTTCGCGTCCTGTGTGAAAGCTGCTTAATTAGCCATAATAACGCCTGTATTCGCGTCTTTTGCATTGACTTTGAATGTAGGCTAATCTGTCCTGCGAAAAAATTTGTTTTCGTGTCCGATGTGAAAGCAGCTTTATGAATAGTAAGCGACAGCTAGAGAGAGCTCAGTTATGTTATGAACATAATACAGGTTTTGCAGACCGTAAGTTCCGTTAGCGCGGACAAGTTGCTTATGTGGAGCTAGCGAATCGATCACTTCTACAGGAAAGAATTACCTATTTAATCTCTACCTTTTTCGGCTTTTTATTAGCCACAACAATTTCTAAAGGGGGATGAAATTATGTCAAGGTAGTGCAGAGAAATCATTTGTAAACCGGTAGAGCTTCTGCGTTTCGCATTGCTTTCACGGTAGCATCAGAGAGCTTGCTCAGACATTTGTGAAGTATCCGGCTGATCCCGGTCATGGATAAGTGAAGCGATCACTAACTGTAGTTGCTACAATCGGGCAACATTATGATGAAACTGCCACATAGATGCTTACTGAAGTAACACAAGCATACCGATCAGAATTACTGCATACAAGTTAACCAGGAGCATTTTTAATTAGCACGGCACGCAAACTAACATGCAGTAGCTGTTAACCGAGCGGTCATAACCACAGAGACAAACCCTTGCAATACAGGTTTTACAGACAGCAAGTTCTGTTACTGTGAACAGTTGTACCAAGCATCCAAATTACAAACAAGTATTAAAAGTTAGCTTCAAATGAGGTTTATGTTCACACACCTTCTGTAGAATTTCCCCTGATATCACTCTTGCATAATAAGGACACAAACATTAGCAACAGTAACTTGGCTACGTTAGCTGCTGTGCTACAGCCACAATCAACTGGCTATCACGTCAGGTTGGCTTTTGCAGTAAAAGCAGCTTACAGCTTCTGTGTCTGTGAGTCATGGACAGTCGCGACCGATACAGGCTGTATCTTCAGATATTTTACAAAGCCTGCGTTTGAGGCCAGTTGTTAGTGCTAACTATCACTAGCGGTCCTGCCAGCCACCCGTAACATGTTAGCTTCACTTACATTATTTGCTGTTATATCGTTACTTACAGCTTGTGGCTCAGAGCGCTTGATCGATGCAGCTGCTTCAGGTTTGAGAAGCAGCTGAAACGCTTATCCTGTGTCGAATTATCCTTTATTTATAAAGCTGTCTTTGGTGAAATGCAGAGCACAAGCAGCTAACGCTCCTCTTGGCCGCGGCTGTTTGCTGCCAGCAAACAAAAAAAGCTACCCACTGATTTCTGGTGGCATCCTCTTTTGGAAGAGAAATAAGTGTTTTTCTTTGCGGACAAGCAGCTTTGAGAGAGATACTGACAAAACTGCACCTTAAATTATCTGCGGTTCTTCTTTTGTATTTCCAAAAGTGTCAACACTACTAAGGCATAGTATGATCTGCCATTGTTAGTGCCTGCTAGAATAGTTTCCGGTGTGGGAAGGTCCAGCGCCGTGATTGGCTCTGGCTAGGTCTGTACTAATTGGATGGCACAACCTGACGTCAGGTTTTGCCCAGATCTCGCGAAGATCTCGGGAGGAGCCGTTCAGAGAGGAAATCACGTTCTTGGATTACGGCAAAACCCCTGTATCTTATGTTTAGAAACTTTTCAGAGGTTGAGTATGGACAACTAACATTATACCATTACTAATATGTATTAAAAGAAGGATCAGCATAATAGGTCCCCTTGAACGAAATAAAGGAAAAATCTCGAAAACCGAGATAAAAAGATTAAGCACCTAGACGGTGCACAGACAGAGGAAAAGAGAGAGAAAGATTCCCTTACTAACTAACACTTTCCTCTTTGCAACTAATTCCTCACCAACTTTCTAGCTAGAGAACTTACGGGCTATAGTGCAAACGAAACACTGACATTCTAGCAAAGGTGGCGAGGCTGAACTTGGGCTTAAATAGAGTCCGGGCGCCGCCCACAATTGATGCCAGCTGGCCAAAGAATCCGATTGTGGGCAAAACGATATCGTCCCGGACAAGAGCAACAGAGAAAGCTCCCAAGCAAACGCCAGCCTCCAGAACCATGACACACACATCACACCATGTTGTCGCATATCACTTGCATTTGAACAGAATGAAATTGCTTGTGAGGGAAACAGTTTTCTTTGTCTTAGTTAAGTGGTTTTAGGCATCAAGCGGGGCCAAGTGGGAAAATTCCAAGCCAGTGATGTTGAGTTCATCACGCTGTACGTAATGAAAAATCTTTCTCTTACTGCTTGTTGTATTTAAGCACTGATGTGAACATGTTGACAGACAATTGATTCGATAATGGAAAATGCTCTTGTCATCACTCTGCAGGATAGTCCAAAGGACAGCCAATGCACCAATGCTAGAACCTTAGTAGTGCATCCCCAACTATGATCAACCTCCGGCATTAACTCGAGGAAACTGATCATAGATTGCCAATACAGTTGAAAATTAGGTATCAGATCCCTTTGCTCATCCAAGACCACTTGGAGGAGAGGAACAAAGAAATTGATTCTAGCATATATGAAGCTGGAGACTTGTGAACACAAAAATATATTTACATTTGTGTATGCATATGCATCACATTTGTATAAGCCTAATGTGGGTTTCATGAAGTCACTAAATAAACCTGTCTCATCCAAAAGCCTCAATATCCCACAAGAGCAAATTTCCATGAAGTTCAATTTGTTATCTTTTATTCCTTGGTATCAATTTATGGTCTTTTTGTAATGTTTTTGCTCTTTGAAGAACCTTGGAACTGTTTTTAGAAGTGCCATAGAAAGTAAACTGTTATTACTATTGAATATACACTACCGCTCAAAAGTTTGGGATCACTTGCAAATTTCTTTGTTTTCCAAAGAAAAATACATTTTCATGCATTTCACAAACATTTTTTTCCATTTCACAAACGATTAAAATTAATCAGATGATTTTCAAAGAATGATCTACATTTTTGCATACAGGCCTATTATCAGCAACTGTCAGTCCTCTGCATCAATCTCCTGGTATGGCTGCTAATCCAAGTTAAGCATTTTATAAGGCTAATTGATTATTAGAAAACCCTACTGCAAATGTGTTGCACAGCTGAAAACCATTGAGCTAATAAGGGAGCGCAAAAGGGAGCATGGCATTCTTGAGGTTGGTTTAGTACCTGAAGCATCAGCGGTTGTTTGTTTGTTTACAGGCTCAAAACGGCCAGAAAGAAAGAACTTCCTTTAGAGACCCGTCAGTCTATTGTTGTGCTTAGAAAAGAAGGCTATTCAATGCGAGAAATTGAAAACTTAAAATCTCTTACCATGCTGTCAACTACTCCCTTCAGAGAGCAGCACAAACTGGCACTAACAAGGACAGAAAAAAAGGAGTGGGAGGCCCCGATGCACAACTGTGCAAGAAGACAAATATCTGAGAGTGTATAGTTTAACCCTTTAAGGCCTAATGCAAAAATCCCAGCAGATAGTGACCTGTATTTGGGCTGAAGCACAGCTTCTCAGCTCTCAGGAACAGTTGGAATTTTTTTCTATTGCGCAAAACTTACAGTAATTACGGTACTTTCAAAATTACGCGCATATCTGTGTCGGCAACGACACGTTCTTGAAATGCGCACATGCTGTCCAGGTTTAAATGGGTTAAGACAAAGACGCCTCACAGGTTGTCAACTAGCAGCTGCGCTTAATAGTTCCCGTCAAACACCAGTTTCAGTATCAACAGTGAAGCTGGTTTTTTTTTGATGAAGGCAAAGTTTGAAGTACATATTCATCATTTTCCATTAAAATCATTATTTCTAACTCAGACAATGTCAGCATGTTCTGTTCATTTGATATATTTCCTATTCAGACTAAATTCATGTGCGTTTCCATGGAAAACAAGAAAATTTCCAAGTGATCCCAAACTTTTGAGCGGTAGTGTATCCACATGACAACTTGGCCCATTCAACAAAAATTTTGACTGCCAATAAATACTTTGATTAGCCTATTGTTTTACTCATCTGTATATAACGCAGTAGCATCTTTTTCAAAAGCATTTTACCAGCAAATCCACCTCTGCTATGATTCTCAATGAGTCCTTAGTAGGACACACACAAAAAAATGAAATGTTAGCTTTACTTAATAATGTTATGTCAACTTGTCCGGTGGGGAAAGCAAATTTCTCTTCCACTTGTCCGACATTAAAATCTACTTGTCCCGGACAAGCGTTAATGTCAAGCCCTGCATTTTTGGAGTACTGAGAGGCACCCCTGCAATCTGGTCCAATCTAATCATACTTTGGGCAACCCTGGAAATACGTCACTCAAGGGGCTACTCAGCTAAGTGCAAAAACCACAAGCATGGGTATTAGGACAAAGCCTAAATCATGGGTGCATCCGAATTCTCCAAAGAAAAAGGTAACCTTTCGTGCAATTTGGCCTGGACCAGAAATAGTTTTTCTGTGTACCGTGACACAGACCATCCACAGAGCATTGTCAGTTTCATGAAGGAAAAGAGGCAATTAGCTCATTTGTTGCTTCCCTCTGGCAAGGACACAAAGGACCAACCTTGGAAGGAAGGAACGACTGAATATGGACTGCAATCCTTTACAGCTGTAGCAATTGAATAAAACATTCCTGCCCCAAATTTTTCAGATAAATTGCAAAGGCTATCTGCGCCATCGAGCTCATGACGTATTGAAGGAAAGGAAATCTGATTTTTCAAGAACATGTCCAGGTACATTTAAAATCGCCCCACAGCTTGCCCTTGACCCATGTGAAGTTTTCTTAGGAGGTCAAGAAAAAGTGGAGAGGAAAGGGAAAAGGCAGCCTATTTGAAAGAATACAGATGCAGCCCATGACTGGGAACGCACATAAAGAGCAGTAGCGACACCCCCCAGAAAGCTCTGCTGATTTGTCAACCCCATAAAACCTACAGACTCTTATATGGGTCCATAAAATTCAGCAGCTGTATTCAAACCTGTGGAACCTCATGCCCATTTTAAATTCTAGTCGAGATCCCAAGGTTTAAACAATCCCAACTACTACCTGTTGAATTACACAGAAATTTGCTTAAAATGATGCTCAAGATCTAGATATTTTGCATTGGATGTATGGCCGTGGTCATAAAAACATGACGTCCTAGGTTCGAGTATTTCTCTTCATACAAGAGTGATGTAGCTTCAGTGAAGTGCTGAAACCAGCAGATACACAATATTTAAGTGACATTGTCCTACAATATGAAAAAAAAGATTTTTCTGACTATGAACCCACTTAAGGGAAAACCAGTGAAAAGTTAGAGTTTAAGAGGCTAAGGTTCTCTGAGATCCTCGAGACTTTGGCCAATCAGAGCCCAGAGAATTCAAAGCCAAAGAGAGTCTATCAGTCCACAAAATTGTGTATGGGACACTTGCTTTACAGATTGCCGAGGATTCATCATAACGTTTTGGCCCAACGGCTTTATAAAAGATGCCTAATCTAACGTTATGTTGGGGAAATTACATGCCTCTCCCTTATTAAAAAAATGGAAAGGCCAACCTCCAAGCTTAATTGTTCTACTAAACTGCTCAAAAAATGTTCAGTGGACATACTTCTAATAATACACTGCCTGGCCTAAAAAGTTGCACATGCTAATATCTTGTTGGGCCGGCTTTAGCTGTGATTATGGGGCCCATTCATCATGGCATTATTTCGACAACTTTTTGCAATATTACAACATTTATCTCTGTACAGAGTTGCATCAATTTTTGGCCGGATCTTGCAGTGAAGACGGGAGTGACAGAATACTCTGTAAAGCCTTTTACTGCACTTCTCAAAGACTTTTAATTGATTTCGGTGAGGACTCTTCGATGGCCAATTCATGTGTGAAAAGAATTCCTCATGCTCGCTGAACCACTTTCTCACAGTTTGAGCCTGATGAATCTTGGCATTGTCACCCTGGAATATGCCTGTGCCATCAGCTACCAGGGATTAAAAAAAATCCCTTTACACGATAACCTGGGGCCTGTACCATGAAGCAGGATTTGAGGATAGTGAGGTAACCTCAGGTTTAACATGGGTTTTTCAGGACTATGATGGTCGTTCACTTCTAACCGGGGTAAATCACCATGGTAGCTTACGCTCAATGTCTAGCCCACTCCAGAGCAGGTTATGTTTGTTATATGAGATCGGCAGGTTTAAAAGCTATGCCTGCTGACCAATCAATGCTCTCGGAACATGGCATCACTTTTCATAGAGGATCCCGTGGAGTTTGGCAAATCGTGAGAGGGTCTCTGAGGAGGGCAAGAATGTTCAGAGATTGGCAAAACCACCTACCTTTCCCCGATGATAATCTCTATGGGAAATACCTTTACTCATCTGAGGGAATAATTTACCTTTGTCTGCTTCTTTAGCCATATGTTGCCAGCACAACATGTAAGAGTAATGCCCTCACTGTCCCATAAACTGTATGGGTTGCCCTACGTTTCTTGTGTTTTTTTTTTTTTTTTTTTTTTGCCTCTGGTAGTTTTTTGTACGCTGTGATTGATGCAGAGAACTTGAGCAAGAATACAATCTGCACGGCAATTCATTACGTGGCGCATGCTCTATCAGAGCGGCTGAATGCTTTTGTAGTGCTCCTTGGCTACTTAACCACAGTCCATAAAAGAGGGCTTTAAAAACAGCAGGTTAACCTTAACCTATTTGACTACTTTATCTATTAATAATGTAGATCCTATTATGTTTACTATAGTATATTAAATGCAGCTGCTCTCAGAGGGTTCCCCCTGCCTGGCTTGCAGCTGAAATAATTAGGCAAAAGTTGTCATACACACCATTAGGATACGTCCAAGCAATTTAATGGAATACATAAAGTATTGTTGTGAGTCTGCTTGCACCCTAATGATGAGGCAGAGTTGTTATAAACCCATTGACTTGCACATTCACACACTCAGCAATTTTTTGTCAGCTGTCCTAGCATTTTGCAACTATGTTTCTTTTAGCTCGTAAGATGCATTTGTATTCTTCATATTTTTCTTTTGATATGGTTTGCTCCTCCTGCATGAACTATGCCGCTCTGCTGCCAGTCATCTTTTCCATCTTTCCGATTGCACCACCCCGTATGCGAACACACTCATGGCTACACTGAGAAAACCAGGGTTGTTAACCACCTTCGTGTGACCACCTGGCTTGATTGCCACTGTTAGGATAACTGAAGCCGGATAACTAAAAGATACCCTGGGAATGTTGGACTTGCTTCGTTCAGTACACTCAGGTAGCCTGCTGTCTTCGTTTTATTGCTGTAGAACTTTGCTGAGCCTAGACCTGACCAATTCAAGCAACCCAAAATCATGACACTGCCTCCAGGGGCTTTTACAGTGGGCACTCTGCCTGAATGGTGCATCACTTTATGGGCTACTTTTCTTACCCTGGTGCACCCATAAAAACTCTGGAATGAGGTGAATCTGGATTCATCAGACTACAAGACCCATAAAAACTCTGTAATGAGGTGAATCTGGACTCATCAGACCAACATGACCCATAAAAACTCTGGAATGAGGTGAATCTGGACTCATCAGACTACATGACCCATAAAAGCTCTGGAATGAGGTGAATCTGGACTCATCAGACCACATGACCCATAAAAACTCCGCAATGAGGTGAATCTGGACTCATCAGACCACATGACCTTTTTCTATAGCGCCACAGTCAAATCTTTATGCTCCCCAGCAAATCAAAGTCGTTTTTTCCGAAATAGCTTCATTCAGGTGGCTTTCTTGTGGCCATCCAGCTCTTCAGTCCCAGTCCTGCACATTCTTGATGCATTGTGCATGTGGAAATGTTCTTACTTTCACTGTTACACATAACTGTAAGATCAACTGTCGATTTTTTTTTACAATGGGACTTCAAGGATTTTAGTCATCTCCAATCACAATTATTCATGTTTTTCTGACCCATTTCTTTTGTAAAGTTGACAGTTTACCACTATTCTGCTAGGGCTATTGTCGTCACCTGTGTGTCTGTCTGTCTGTCTGTCGTCTGTCCATGACTTTGTCTGGGTCAGTACTCTGCAACTAATGATCGCAGCCTCACCAAATTTGTTATGGTAACTCACTATGACCCATAGATGTGCAACGTCAGGTTTTTTGCTGGATTTGACCTTTGACCTTAGCGCTGTGACCTTGATCGTGGAAATCTCTCCAGCCCAGTACTCAGTAACTATTGATGGCAGCTTCGTCAAATTTGGTATGGTAACTCACTGTGACACATAGATGTGCAACATCAGGTTTTTGCTGGATTTGACCTTTGACCTTAGCGCTGTGACTTTGATCATGGAAATTTTGTCCGGCCCAGTACTCAGTAACTATTGATGGCAGCTTCGTCAAATTTGGTATGTTACTCACTGTGACACATAGATGTGCAACGTCAGGTTTTTTGCTGGATTTGACCTTTGACTTCAGTGCTGTGACCTTGAGGCAGGAAATCTTTGACGGGTCAGTACTCAGCAACTACTGATTGCAGCTTCACCAAATTTGGTATGGTAGCTCACTATGACCCATAGATGTGCAACGTTAGGTTTTTTGATGGATTTGACCTTTGACCTTAGCGCGTGACCTTGATCGTGGAAATATTGTCAGGCCCAGTACTCAGTAACTATTGATGGCAGCTTCGTCAAATTTGGTAGGGTAACTCACTGTGACACATAGATGTGCACTGTCATGTTTTTTGCTGGATATGACCTTTGGCCTTAGCGCTGTGACCTTGATTGTGGAAATCTTGTCCGGCCCAGTACTCAGTAACTATTGATGGCAGCTTCGTTAAATTTGGCATGGTAACTCATTGTGACACATAGATGTGCACTGTCATGTTTTTTGCTGGATATGACCTTTGGCCTTAGCGCTGTGACCTTGATTGTGGAAATCTTGTCCTGCCCTGTACTCAGTAACTATTGATGGCAGCTTCGTCAAATTTGGTATGTAACTCACTGTGACACATAGATGTGCAATGTCAGGTTTTTTGCTGGATTTGACCTTTGACTTTAGTGCTGTGACCTTGAGGCAGGAAATCTTTTACGGGTCAGTACTCAGCAACTACTGATTGCAGCTTCACCAAATTTGGTATGGTAACTCACTATGACTCATAGATATGCAACGTTAGGTTTTTTGCTGGATTTGACCTTTGACCTTAGCGCTGTGACCTTGCTCGTTGAAATCTTTTCCGGCCCAGTACTCAGTAAATATTGATGGCAGCTTCGTCAAATTTGGTATTGTAACTCACTATGACACAGATATGCAATATCAGGTTTTTTGCTGGATTTGACCTTTGACCTTAGCGCTGTGACCTTGAGGCAGGAAATATTTTACGGGTCAGTACTCAGTAACTATTGATGGCAGCATCGTCAAATTTGGCATGGTAACTCACTGTGACACATATATGTGCAATGTCAGGTTTTTTGCTGGATTTGACCTTTGACCTTAGCACTGTGACCTTGATCGTGGAAATCTTTTCCGGCTCAGTACTCAGTAACTATTGATGGCAGCTTCGTCAAATTTGGTACGGTAACTCACTGTGACACATAGATGTGCACTGTCATGTTTTTTGCTGGATATGACCTTTGGCCTTAGCGCTGTGACCTTGTTTGTGGAAATCTTGTCCGGCCCAGTACTCAGTAACTCTTGATGGCAGCTTCGTTAAATTTGGCATGGTAACTCACTGTGACACATAGACGTGCACTGTCAGGTTTTTTGCTGGATTTGACCTTTGACCTTAGTGCTGTGACCTTGGTCATGGAAATCTTGTCTTCTGCGGGCTGAAGGGTACTCAGCAACACCTTATGTTTAGTAATGCATTGGACACTTCTTAACCCAATTCCAGCGATTTAAGCAATCTTGTTATTCTCTTTATTTGATGCAGGCCAATAATTATTGTTGTCCCCCCCCCCCGAGGGAGAGGGGAGACATAGTGTTTTAGGCTTGGTTCCCATTCGCGTTCCCGTTCCCATTCGCGTTGGTGTCAGCGTTCCCACTTTGTTTTCAGACTGTAACTCCAAAACTGTTTGCATGATCTTAACGCAACTTTACATACTTACTACTCAGGTCCTGCTCTGGTGCCTTTTGGTATGTGCCTGCCTGTCTGTCTATCTGTCCGTCCGTCCTCTGGGTTAGGCAGGGAAGGGGGCCGGGGGGGAGACGTACATTTTCACGAGTAAAAGCCTATTCTAGTTCTCCCCTCTTAAAATGCAGAAACTTTTTTTTTCCATGGCCACTGGATGCGTCTTCTGACATGGTTGTTGAAGAAATGAGAATCTACACATGGCATCAGTCAGAACTGTTGCCAACTGTAGTGTATTATTCATTGCTGTAATGGTAGTTTCAATCCAAATGGTGACTTTTTTTGTCCAGGCAGTATATTTTAATACATTTTAATCTAATTTTATGCCTAGCAATAGCACTGTGACTGTTTCATGTGAAGTGGTCAATGAGATCTGCAATCATATAATTTCCTCAGTAGAAAAAATCATTTTCTCCCTAATTGATGTATTTACTGACAGTCATCATTTGACAAAATAATTAACTGTTAGGTTTTCAGGTTAATTTAAATCAATGTTTTACAGGAAACCCTAATTTTTTACTTTACATGCCTTTTCCTGTGCATTTTTACGTTTGTAGTTGTCTCTCTAACTTCAGTGGAATGTTAATACCTTGTGCGTGTATTGCATGTGATTTTATATTATACTCAACATTTATTTTTCTATTTTTAATTGTACATTATTAATGATAGCTGTTATATTGCAGCAATAATAATAATAATAATAATAATAATAATAATAATAGTATTAACAAGTGGTGCCAGGCACAACAAACCTCGCCCCTCGCACATACTTTCATCTACTTGTACGAAATTCAATAGGGATCTATTTTGGGTCAGTGGCAATCCCTATACTGAATTTGGGGTGAATCTGGCTATTAGTTGTGCCGCTAGAGTGTTAACAAACAAACGCACACACAACACACAAACAAACCGAACCGAAAAAAATACCCCTTCCCTCACCCTTTGGGTGGGGCGGGGTAATAACAATAATTTTGTTTTCTACGTCAAGATGTGCCTGAAGCGCAGAATTTTAACTTCAATTTAGGTTTTTCATAAATATTGTCTAAAATTGACAATTACACCAATTTTATGCACTGTGCCCTCAGTTTAAGAGGATCAAAAGTGATTCGACAAACTGACATGCTCAAATCAATAATTTAATTGTGGTTTTTGTATTTACTACATATGCACAAGTAGACATCAAGCTATCAAGTTGTAGGTCCGTAAGTAAAACTTCTTAGCCTGCAGTGAACTACCAATCCGCAGTAGACTCATGTACTCATCGAGTACCTATTTTTAATACTCGGTGGCAAACCCTTTGCTGTCAATGACTGTCTAAAGTCTGAAACCCAGCCCATAGACATCACCAGACACTGGGTTTCTTCCCTGGTGATTCTCTGCCGGGCCCACGCTGCAGCTGTCTGCTGTTCCTGCCTTCTTGATGGGGTGTTTTGCTTTCAGCAAGTGAAATGCTAGCTCAGTTGGATTAAGGTCATATGATTTACATGTCTATGGTAGAAACACTTCTTTGCCTTAAAAACCTTGGATGTTTTTGCAGTTTGCTCCCAAGTCACAATCCATCTGCACTGTAAAGTGTTTTCCAATTAGTTCTGATGTAGTTGGCTGAACTTAATCATATAATGGACCAAATACAATTCAGAGTTCTTCCTAAAGCTTCGGTCAAAACTCACATTATC
Organism: Gymnothorax javanicus; assembly: GCA_029692085.1. Taxonomy (NCBI): domain Eukaryota; kingdom Metazoa; phylum Chordata; class Actinopteri; order Anguilliformes; family Muraenidae; genus Gymnothorax; species Gymnothorax javanicus. Next base: position 148,082,840 of record CM056193.1, read on the forward strand.
AATAGATACAAGAGAACTGGCTCAATTAGCAGCTATCCATGCTCGTAAATAACCACCCTTCACAGATGAGATGGTATGCCTCAGGTCAGGAGCAGTTCCTTCCCTTCTCCAAATCTGTTTGTTTCCAGTCTTTCTGGTATAAGTTGACTATTGTCTAATTTGTCTATAGGATGTTGTTCCAGAACTATGCAGGCATTTTTAGATTTTTGTGGCAAGTTTCCTGCTTTTGAGCTTTACCAATAGTTTACATGTTAAAATCAACCGACTATATTGAAGTCTTCTCTTGATTGCTGACTTTGGCACTGATATGCTTACCTCCAAGAGGATCTTCTTGAACTGGCTAACTGTTCTGAAGGGATTTTTCTGAACCAGGTCAAGTTTTATTCTGTCATCCACCACAGTTTTTATCTGTGGTTTTCCTGGCCTTTTTATATTCCTGAACTCCTCAGTGCTTTCTTTCTTTCTTCTTAAAAATGTACTAAAAAAATCTTCAGTTTGGCACACCTAATGGTTCCTCTGTTTTTTCTTGTGGGTTTTTTTTTTTTGTTCAGCCTAATATTGGCCCGCTTTACTGGCAATGACAACTCCTTGGATTTCTCATTGAGAGTTAAAGCAATTCTTACCTTTCTGGCATTTTTACACTTTTCTTTTGTAATTTTAAAATGCTCCTAATAAGCGTATGGCACACTTAAATGTAAAAGAAATCCACCAGGTGTTGAAACTCATCAATATTCAATTCTCATATATTTCTGATAAAAGTCTGACCAATCATTTTCTTCGGTCCGAATAAAATGATTTGTCGAGCTTCCTGTCTGTCATCCGTCGCCGCGTCCCTTCCAGTTGCCTACCGCTGTCACTGCTTGCGAGTCGCGCGCCTCTCTGGCAGAGCAGCAGAGCGGTAGAGACAAAACAGGTACTCAACAAAGTTAGCCTGCAAATAAAACAACTGCAACTGCTCCTAATTTAATGACTAATGTTACCGGGACAATTCTGGTGAGGTAAGACGTTATGACAGCAGTTTTGCAAGAAAATATGAATTTCTGCCGAAAAACGACGCATCTGACTGTAAACAAACTGGCGCTGAAATGCTATAATCACTATAATAACGTTAATGGTAGTTCGTCAGACGTTACGAGGGCATTTTATTTTATACCACATATAGAACTGAATATTATGTAATGAGGTCGTTGCAAGTTAGGTAGGTGGTCACATGATGCCTGAAGCAAAATGTACACAAAGGTTGATAGCGGCATAGTGAAAATGGGGAAATCTTCTGCTGCTGTCGCTTGCACCAATAATAATGCCATTCAGTCGTCTGGAAAATACGGCAAAATAAGTTTCCATCGATTTCCACAACATAATGAAGCCCTTTTGAAAGATTGGCTTGTTAAATTAAGAAGAATTGACCGTGGAAAGCCTTACAAACCAACAAAACATTCAGTTCTTTGCTCAGAACACTTCGAGAAAAGCTGCTTCATGTACCAGAAGTTCACAAGTAAGTCAACGGTTTTGTTGCAATGAAAACTGGTTTTAAAGTGAAGATTTAAAGAAATAAGTGGGAAATATATATTCAATACAAATATTAGCCTTAAGCCTGAATGTCCCCGTAACGGGGGCAATGAATTTGCATAATAAATACAGCATGTTTCCTCATAGCAACCTCGTCATGCGGCATATCCTCTTAAAGCGAAGAAACTCTGCGAAAAGTTCGTGATGACCGTTTTTACTTAAACCGAATGCGATTCAAGAACGAAACAAGTAAATAAGCATCTAGCAAAACATTAAATAAAATAAGATCAGTGCTCTATCGCAAGCATTTCTACTGAATTTGTGCTATGCATACAAACGATACCTCAAATGAAAAAGGACAGTCCACAGATTCCAGCGATGTGAGCCTTGTCATTTTAAACTGACACCACACTCAAAGAACAGCAGGCATACACTTTAAATGCTACAGAGAGAGGAAAAATGTTCTTACCTTTGATATTTTGTCATAAAAGCTGTTTGTGAGTAAATCTGCGCTTGCTATTGTTTTAGCCAGTCTATCTGAGAGTCGTCTCGCCATTATGCTATGCACTGGAAGACCTCAGCAGTATAATCACTTAAATGGTTTGTTTTTTGTATTTTCGCTATAATTAACCGCGAAATATTAAACTGTTGTTTTCAAAGCCGGTTTATGACTGAGAATCCTTGCGTCAATATGCTCAAGTTCAAACACAGCACAGCTATACAGGTGCTAAATCGACCAGTGAATATATAGTCTGTTGAGCTAGTGTCATGGATAAGGCGGAGCATTTGGACCTGAGGTTCAAAATCCGGTTATACATGCGACATTTCAGAGCAAGGAAATACATTTTTTTGTATAAATACATAATAATTAATCGATGCATTCCCATCCCATCAGAGCCATCTTCCTGAGTTACTTCGGGGATCACGTGACTTACACTACGGTTTCTGCATCCAGTGCAACGCCTCCATTACTGTTGGTTAGTTTTCACTAACCGGTGCCTCTGAATCTGACTCCATTGCCCCGTTTCAAGATGCTTTCTGGCCAGACCTTGAAACAAATTTTTAAATACGACAGATTACATTCAAAGTCAATGCAAAGACGCGAATACACGCGAGATTCGCGTCTTTGCATTGACTTTGAATGTAATCTGTCATGCGAAAAATTCGTTTCGCGTCCGGTGTGAAAGCAGCTTCATTCGCGCTGCTCACTTTTTCACCGCACGCTTCAGGGGAGGAGGGGAGCCCAGAGGTCAGGCAGGGGGAAGAGGGTGGGACTTTGGAGGGAGTTGTTCATGTTCAAATTTTTACGCAGTGCTGTGCCGCATGCCATAAAGGTAAGAATTGCTTTAATGTCAATTGATTCCACATGAAAATGCAGCTTCTGAAATCATCTGTAGATTTTTGATGAGTTCACTATTAAATGAAATAATTTGGGAATAAAACACACCTGGTCATGGAACAGCTGAGCATCCACTTGTCCAAATACAACCCCAATTCTGAAATAATTGGGACAAAGTGTAAATTGTGAATAAAATCAAAACGCAATGACTTTCAAATCACTCCAGCCAGTATTTTATTCCAGTAGAACAGAGATAACATAGCAAATGTTGAAACTGAGAAATTTTACAATTTTATCCACAAAATGAGCTCATTTCAAATTTGATGGCTGCTACAGGTCTCAAAAAGTTGGGACAGGGGCCTGTTTACCATGGTGTAGCATCCCCTCTTCTTTTTAACAAAGAGTGGAGGCGTCTGGGCATTGAGGAGACAAGTTTCTTGAGTTTAGCCATCGGAATTTGATCCCACTCTTGTTTAATACAGGCTTCCAGCTGCTGGAGAGTTTTGGGTCTCCTTTGACGGACTTTTCGCTTAATTATGCGCCGAATGTCCTCAATTGGTGAAAGATCAGGACTGCAGGCAGGCCAGTTCAGCACACAGACTCTTCTACTACGAAGCCATGCTGTTTTAACAGCTGAAGTATGTGGTTTTGCATTGTCCTGCTGAAATACACAAGGCCTTCCCTGGAATAGATGTCGTCTAGAGGGGAGCGTATGTTGCTCTAAAACCTTTATATACCTTTCAGCATTCATGGTGCTTTTTAAAACATGCAAGTGTCCCACACCATATGCACTAATGCATCCCCATACCATCAGAGATGCTGGCTTTTGAACTGAACGCTGACAACAGGAGGGGTGGTCTTTCTCCTCTTTAGCCCAGAGGACACAACGCCCGTGATTTCCAGAAAGAATGTCAAATTTGGACTCGTCTGACCACAGGACACTTTGCACCTTTGCTACAGTCCATTTTAAATGAGCCTTGGCCCACAGAACACGGCAGCGCTTCTGGATCATGCTCAACAATGGCTTCCTTTTTGCATGATAGAGTTTTAGGTGGCATCTTTGGATGGCACGGCGGACTGTTTTTACAGACAGTGGTTTCTTGAAGTATTCCTGGGGCCATTTAATAATGTCAATGACAGAATCATGCCGGTGAGTGATGCAGTGGTGTCTGAGGGCCCGAAGATCATGGGCATCCAGTAAAGGTCTTAGGCCTTGTCCCTTACGCACAGAGATTTTTCCAGTTTCTCTGAATCTTTTGATGATGTTATGCACTGTCGATGATGAGACCTTCAAAGCCTTTGCAATTTGACGTTGAGGAACATTGTTTTCAAAGTATTGTACAATTTTTTTATGCAAGCCTTCACAGGTTGGAGGCCTCTGGCCATCTTTACTTCTGAGAGACTCAGCCTCTCTAAGACATCCCTTTTACAGCCAATTATGTTACACACCTAATGCCAGTTAATGTAATTACTTGCTAAATGTTCTTTCAGCTGATTCTCTTATATATTACTTGCTGTTTTAGCCCTCTTTTGCCTGTGTCCCAACTTCTTTGAGACCTGTTGCAGCCAGAAAATTTGAAATAAGCTCATTTTGTGGATAAAAATGTAAAATGTCTCAGTTTCAACATTTGAAATGTTATCTATGTTCTATTGTATATAACATATTAGCTCATGTGATCTGAAAGTCATTGCATTTTGATTTTATTCACAATTTACACTTCGCCTCAACTATTTTGGAATTAGGGTTGTACCCCTCAAAATGGATGAACCCTTAAGAAATGCTGTAATTCCTACACCATCTACCCAATTTCTGATGTGTTAACCCTCAAACTGATGCAGAATGTCCTCACTTTGAACTCTCATTAATAGTTTAAATTCAACTCCAATATTCTATGGTGGAGTCCTAAAATAATGGTAACATTGTGAAAGATTCATGGACCTAATTGTATAATTATTAAAATAAGCTGTCCTAAATTATTTTTGGGCCGAAAACCTAGGCTTCAGGATGGTAGATCTCCAGGATCAGAGTTAGTTATACGCGAGGGATAATTCTCAAGAAAGCAGCCATTATCAGGTATTTATGGACAATGCATGTCAGGATCTGGGATGCTGAGTCTCCTGTTTGCCATTCCCTGTCTGCTTTCATGGAGGAGATAAAGGAGGTCTTCTACCGGTCTTCAAGCGGACGTGAAGCGGCACGTGAACTGCTTCAACTTTGCCAAGGCTTCCAGTCAGTCTCCGACCATGCTACTGATTTCCGAATCCTTGCAGCCACGTCAAACTGGAACTTCCATGCTCTGTTTGATGCCTTTCTCAATGGATTATCCAACAAAATCAAGGATGAACTACTCACCCATGAATTCCCTGAAGACTTCGACAAGTTAACCAACCTTGGAATTCAAGTTGATAACTGCCAGATTGCGTGCCACTAGGAACTCCAGTGTGCTGTTCAGAGACATCCTACAGCCCTTGGTCCTTCTCCCCTTTCTGCTCCATGACCTCTGTCTCCAGCATCCAGCCCATCTGTCCCAGACACCAATAAACCCACGCGGACCAACCGCACCCAGCTCACACTGGCCGAGCACCAGCGTCGCATGTCAACTTGCCCTTGCCTTTACTGCAGTCAACTTAGTCACTATATCACCAGGTGCCCAGTAAACGGCAAGGCTGTGGTCAAAGAGGAATAATTAGTGATTGGAATCCAACAGAAGAATTCCTCCCAAGTCCAGACGTCTCCTCAATGTCCAGATTTGTAACGAGTTTACTTAACTAAAGTGATTAACGCAGTGGTGGTTCGTTTCCACTTGTCGCACAATCTTAGAAGAATTCATCCCACGTTCCCCATCTCATGCATAAAGCCGGTGTTCCGGAGCCCCCACACCCATTGCACCCCTACCCGCCGCCTAGTCAACAGAGCTCAAGCTTACAGTGTCCGGTGTCTCCTGGACGCGAGGTGTCAGGGTCATGGACTTCAATTCCTCGTCGATTAGGAGGATGATGGGCCGGAAGAAAGAAGTTGGGTGCCAGCCAGGGACATTCTCAACCCATAACTTATAAGAGACTTAAAGGGGACCTATTATGCTACATTTCCAAGTTTATATTTTGATCTTGGACTCCCCTAGAGTACTCCTGATCGTTCAAAGTCCAAAAAAGGGTCCTTAATTAGCTCACATTGCCATCCTCAAAAAACCCCATTTGTAGTCCATAGCAGTCTCTGCCTGAAACGCCTCGTTTGGGTGGCTCTTCCGCTATGGCCCCCCCCTCCCCGTGTGCCCACTTTCTTCTGATTGGCCAGCTCTGTGGAGGGCGGAGCTTGGCGGGACTCGGCCGAACGCAGTTTTCCGGGTCCGCCTCCCTAATGTGAAATGTGAGACGCGTCTGCCATCTGAGCTAAGGAATTCTGCAATCTAACGCTGTACATGTGTATAGATCTAATGAAATGAACTTGTTCTAATCAACGTATAAAAGTGGAGGATGCAGTGCAAAAGTCTGGCAGCTCAAGCTCAACCTACAGCTTCTATGGTGAGTACACCGGTATTTCCACTCTATAGCTAGGATTGAGGGAAAGCTGGAATCCACCCCATACAGACACATTTGTAGAACAGGTCGACATACCCAAGTGTAGACCGGAGACCGTAGAAATCCGGTGGGTCTGAGTTCTGGGGGAAACATGGACAGTCAGGAGCAGCAAAAAGTGGACCAACAACTTATGGACTGCTTAGGTCTGTATTATAAGGACCTGCTGGTTCGTGTGCATAACTGTGGTGTGTCATTAGCGTGGAGTAACAAACAGCTTCTGCGCTGGTATATGACGAAGGGGCGAAAGCTCCACGCTAAACAGCCTTTTCGGAAATTGCCCGTGGTACTGGTTTACTTATTGCGTCGGAATGACCACTGTTTGTTCACGGAAAATGGGCGCGTTAAGCCGCTTTCACACCGGACGCGAAACAAATTTTTTGCGCGACAGATTGCATTCAAAGTCAATGCATTGTCTTTGCATTGACTTTGAATGTAATCTGTTGCGCGAAAAATTTGTTTTGCGTGCAGTGTGAAAGCGGCTAAACGCACCCATAATGCGTGTATTTGCGTCTTTGCATTGAATTTGAATGTAGTCTGTCGCGCGAAAAATTTGTTCTGTGTCCGGTGTGAAAGCGGCTTAACGCACCCATAACGTGTATTTGCGTCTTTGCATTGACTTTGAATGTAGTCTGTCGCGTGAAAAATTCGTTTCATGTCCGGTGTGAAAGCAGCTTTATGGATAGTACGCGACAGCTAGAGAGAGCTCCGGTTATGTTATGAACATAATACAGGTTTTACAGACCGTAAGTTCCATTTGCTTGGACAGTTGCTTATGTGGAGCTAGCGAATTGATCACTCCTGCAGGAAAGAATTTCTTATTCAATCTCCGCCTTTTTCGGCTTTTTATTAGCCAGAACAATTTCTAAAGGGGGATGAAATTATGCCACGGCATTGCAGAGAAATCGTTTGTTATACCAGACATGTTATAGCTTGTGCGTTTCGCGATTGCTTTCACCGCACCACGGTAGCATCAGAGAGCTAGCCCAGATATTGGTGAAATATCCGGCTGATCCTGGTCACGGATAAGTGAAGCAATCACAAGCAGCCATAAACAAACCCAAACACGTATCCCAAGCTCTGCAAAACCTACGCCTGGTCTAACTGCAGCCTTTTCAGCCCAACTTTGCAGACACGTAACACCTGTCCAGTTATCTTCAGCGGTAGTGGCTACAATCAGGCAACATTATGATGAAACTGCCACATTGATGCTTACCGAAGTAACACCAGCATACTGATCAGAATTACTGCATATAAGTTAACCAGGAGCATTTTTAAGTAGCACAGCACGCGAATTAACATGCAGTAGCTGGTAACCGAGCGGTCATAACAACCACAGAGGCAAACCCCTCCAATACAGGTTTTACAGACAGCAAGTTCCGTTACCATGGACAGTTGTACCAAGCATCCAAATTACAAACAAGTATAAAAAGTTAGCTTCAAATGAGGTTTATGTTCACACAGCCTCTGTTGAATGTCCCCTGATATTAGGCCTACTCTTGCATATTTAGGACGCAAACATTAGCAACAGTAACTTGGCTACGTTAGCTGCAGTGCTACAGCCACAATCAACAGGCCATCACGTTAGGTAGGCTTATGCTGTAAAAGCAACTTACAGCTTCCGCATCTGTGAGTCACGGACAGTCGCGACCAATACAGGCTTTATCTTCAGATATTTTACAAAGCCTGCGTTTGAGGCCAGTTGTTAGTGCTAACTATCGTTAGAGGTCCTGCTAGACACCTGTAACACGTTAGCTTCACTTCCATTATTTGCTGTTATATCATTACTTACAGCTTGTGGCTCCGAGCGCTTGATTGATGCAACTGCTTCAGGTTTGAGAAGCAGCTGAAACGCTTATCCAGCGTCGAATTATCCTTTATTGACAAAGCTGTCTTTGGTGAAATGCTGAGCACAAATAGCTAACGTTCCCTTTGGCCGTGGCTGTTTGCTGCCAGCAAACAAAAAAGCTACCCACTGATTTCTGGTGGCATCATCTTTTGAAAGAGAAATAGGTGTTTTTCTTTGCGTCCAAAAACAAACGGACGAGTAGCTTTGAGAGAGATATTGACAAAACTGCACCTCAAATGATCTGCGGTTCTTCTTTTGTATTTCCAAAAGTGTAGACGCTACTAAGGCATAGTATGATCTGCAGTTGTTTATGCCTGCTAGAATAGTTTCCAGTGTGGGCAGGTCCAGCGCCATGTTTGGCTCTGGCTTGGTCTGTATTAATTGGACGGCACAACCTGACATCAGGTTTTGCCCAGATCTCGTGAAGATCTCGGGACGCGCTGTTCGGAGAGGAAATCATGTTCACGAAATCACGTTCTTGGATAACGGCAAAACCCTTGTATCTTATGTTCAGAAACTTTTCAGAGGTTGAGTATAGACATCCAACATTATAACATTACTTATATGTATTAAAAGAAGGATCAGCATAATAGGTCCCATTTAAAGAGAATTTTCTGGGCGAATTGCCTGGTCCAGATAGGCCACCAGGGGGTGGCTGTGGGGAGGGGGTTTGCTGTCAGGATCTGAATCTGTCTAGTTATGCTTCGTGTTTGTTTTGTATTTGTATTTATTTTTAATGTTCCAATGTTCATTTTAGCAGTTCATTGAATTATTCTCGCCATTCCGTGCATCTGTCACTTCGTCACATATTTTCTGTTTTTATACCTCCCCTTGTTCATTGTTAATTGTTTGATACTTCCCTTATTTGAGGCCACACCTTCCTGCATCTTCTGAGTACAACTCACCTGCAGCCCCTTGTACGAACCCCAATTCCAATGAAGTTGGGATGTTGTGTAAAACGAGAATAAAAACAGAATACAATGATTTGCAAATCCTTTTTGACCTATCTTCACATAAGTACACTACAAAGACAAGATATTTAATGTTCAAACTGATAAACTTTATTGTTTTTTTGGAAATATTCACTCATTTTAAATTTTATGCCTGCAACACTTTCTCAAAAAGCTGGAACAGGGGCAACAAAAGACTGGGAAAGTTGAGGAATGCTCAAAAAACACCTGTTTGGAACACTGCACAGGTGAACAGGTTAATTGGAAACAGGTGAATGTTGGGATTAGGTACAAAAGGAGCAACAGTTTAAGAACACCGTTTCTCAACCTGCAATTGCAAGGAATTTAGGGATTTCATCATTTACAGTCCATAATATCATCAAAAGATTCAGAGAATCCGGAGAAATCTCTACACATAAGCGGCAAGGCCAAAAACCAACATTGAATGCCCGTGACTGTCGGTCCCTCAGGCAGCACTGCATTAAAAACCGACATCATTCTGCAAAGGATATTATCATGTGGGCTCAGGAACACTTCGAATACCATTGTCAGTTAACACAGGTTGTCGCTACGTCTACAAGTGCAAGTTAAAACTCTACCATGCATAGTGAAAGCTATATATCAACAACACCCAGAGACCCTGCCAGCTTCTCTGGGCCTGAGCTCATCTGAGATGGACTGACGCAAAGTGGAAAAGTGTGCTGTGGTCTGACAAGTCCACATTTCAAATTCTTTTTGGAAATCATAGACATTGTGTCCTCTGGGCTATAGAGGAAAAGGACCATCCAGATTGTTATTTGCGCAAAGTTTAAAAGCCAGCATCTGTGATGGTAAGGGAATGTGTTACCCATGGCATGGGTAACTTGCACATCTGTGAAGGCACCATTAATGCTGAAAGGTTCAGACTGGTTTTGGAGCAGCATATGCTGCCATCCAAGCGACGTCTTTCTCAGGGACGTCCCTGCTTATTTCAGCAAGACAATACCAAGCAACATTCTGCACGTGTTACAACAGCGTGGCTTTGTAGTAAAAGAGTGCAGGTAATAGACTGGCCTGCCTACAGTCCAGACCCATCTCCCATTGAAAATGTGTGGCGCATTATGAAGCATAAAATATGACAAAGGAGACCCCAGACTGTTTAGCAACTGAAGTCGCACGTCAAGCAAGAATGGGAAAGAATTCCACCTACAAGGCTTCGACAATTAGTGTCCTCCATTCCCAAATGCTTATTGAGCGTTGTTAAAAGGAAAGGTGATGTAACATAGTGGTAAACATGCCCCTGTCCCAGCTTTTTTGGAAAGTATTGCAGGCATCAAATTATAAATGAGTGAATATTTCCAAAAAATCAATAAAGTTTATTAGTTTAAGCATTAAATTTCTTGTCTTCTTAGTGTACTCAATTGAATATAGGTCGAAAAGGTTTTCCAAATCATTGTATTCTGTTTTCATTCATGTTTCATATAACGTCCCAACTTCTTTGGAATTGGGGTTTGTAATTAGTCACTTAGTCTCCCCATGTGTTCCTACAATTCAGGTGTGCGTTTCCTGAAATCACAGGTGCTAACTTGCATAGTTGGAACCACTGACTGTGAATGGAGGAACTATCTAAGTTGCTAACTTAGTTAGCGAGCACGCTTTTGGGAAACGCACCCCAGAACATTCCAGTGCGAGTTTGTTAAGCCTGTTCATTCACAGTGTCTTTCTTATGAGAGTTTTTTTTGACTACTGAGTCCCCTGTGGTAACAGCTTGTTTTGTTCCTAGTTGATAATTTCAGTCCTTTTCCTGGTGTTTTCTGATTACCCGTGTTTGATTTCTGATTTGGCTTTTTGGTTTCAATTCTCTCTTTGTGGTTTGGCTTTGTCATATCGACTTCTTGGCTTTAACTATTGAAGTGATCTTTGTTACAATTATGGATTTGCCCTTGAGCACTGCATTCTGTCTGCCTGTTAATGAAGCGGATTGTACGGCCATGAGTTTTAATTAAACCTGTCAAGTGGATTCTCATCTGTGCAAGTTCTGATCCTGTCCTGTGTCAGTGTGGAGGCCAGTCAAAATCTAAAGTTTCTCCAAGCCATAGCTCCATTTCCTTCTTGCTAAGGTCACAAGATGCATGCTGATACTATTTAGCCAGCGGAGTGCAGATACATACGGATAGGGAATTGTCAGCTAATAAGCCTGATGTAGAGATCAGACCAGGCCAACCGGTTTTGCAAGCTTATGGATGTATCAGTACCATCCAACCAAAAAACCTCGACAAAAGTCACTGAAAATCTATCGAAATACAAAGATCTTGAGATTGAAATAACGAGAAAGTGGGGAATGAGGACAGAGACTGTGCCAATTATCGTTGGTGCGCTGGGACCAGAATTTAGGAAAGATGCCTGGAACCATTAATATCAACAAGCTGCAAAAGATCAATCTTTTAGGAACAGCACACATACTAAGAAGGTTTTTGTCCATTCAGTGGAAAACTCCTCTATTTCCTCAGGACCAAGGAATGGGCCCGGTTATAAGAAAGTGTAAGAAGCTATTTATAGCACTGAGAACGTTCATAATAATAATAATAATAATAATAATAATGGCGCCATCTTTTTGGATAATAATTAGTGAGTCACCTACCTTTTCATCTGGAGTTAGGATAGATAAGAATAGATCAATTCAGCTTTTAAAGCGAGATTTGAGTCGCACGCAAGCTCTTTTCAGACTGCGTATGGCAGATGATGCACAAATCGCATTAAAAAAATGGGGGGAATATTATGTTCTTTCGCTTTCCCCGTGGTAAAAGGCAGCGGACAGCATGGATTCGGGCTAAGTATAGAAAAAATTGTTGTCCCTAAGGAACATTTTAGGGTGTACAATGTGCATTTTGCGTCTGGGTGATCCAATTTTGTGGACCCTGATGAGGAAAGAATTCTGTATTCAATCTCCGCAAATATGTAACGAAATCTGTACTTTTTCGACTTACCTTAATGTTCGAGTGGCCGGAGAAACATTCGGTGTGTAAGAACCTCAAGCGTACCTTCAATCATGAAAATTTACAGTTTAATTTCTAGTGCTGCTGTATGTGATAGCATATAGCGACAGCAGCTAAGACGAATTGGTAGGTTCACCGTCAAATTTATTTTTGACAGCGTTGTTGCACATTGCATCACAAAATTTTCTTCTGCGCATAAACAACGACGTAAAATGTCCATATGCCTTAATAAATTATGAAGTCATGGAACGTTAGCTCACGGACTGGCTCAGATTTGCCTAAATCAGTTTGCAAGACTCATTTAGCAATCAGGCAGAAGAATCCATTCAATATTCTGAATATAGTCGCAGCTTAAGGGCGCTGTGAGGCACGACACACAGCGAAGTGACAGTGTAATAATCTGAATAAAAAAAATACAAGAGAGATGAAAGTTGGCGAAGGTTTTGGATTTTTTGCAGTTAATGTCATCCATGCAGTGTTACATCAATTATATCTACATAGCCAATAGGCAATCGCTTTGTCATTAGCATTTCTTAATGATTACGAGTCAAGCATTGGTCTTCCCTTACAAAAAAGAAGTAAATTTGAGTATACGACTAGTATACTTATTTTAAACTAAAGATGAGAAAGTATACTTTGAGTTTACTTTTTATGAACTAATTAAAGATATACAAAACAAAATTATACTTGGCATAAACTGAAAAGTATATAGCTACTCTTACAAAAAATAAGTATACTTCTAATTTAAGCAAGGTATACTTAAATTAAAAAGTAAACTTACACATCTAATTTACATCTAAGTTTTATTTTGTACTGCTAGTATGCTACAAGTGAAATTTGAAGTATACTGTGACTTAACTAGTTGTATACTTCTAACATACTAGATATATACTGCTAGTTTATTAGTTATATACAGTGCTCAACAAATTTTGTGAAAACACAAATATTTAAGAAATTTGTAAACACTTGTTTAAAACTGTATTTTCTTTGGCAAGTAACGAAATGAAACCAAATAGTCCTTATTCACACATAACCCCCCAAAAAAAAAAAAAACTATATTTTGTATGGCCTCCTTTGGGCTTGATAACAGCTTGCATTCTTGCATTCAACCACTAAAACTAATTTTTATGTTCAGGAATGCAAGAAAATAACTGATATTGGGCAATTTAATCAAAAAATAATAATGTGCTCAACTATTTTTTTCTGCTTCTTTGCAAAACGGTAAATTCGAAAATTCATGGAGAACAACAATAATTATATTTTAGCATTAAACATATCATTTCAGTTTAAGAGCTTGCGCATACTGGTGGATTAACCATTACAGAAACATAAAAATTATTTTTGTAATTACCAACACTGTTAATTTAGGGCAGCTGTGGCATAAACCTTACATTGGGCGGTAGTCTAATAAATTTGTTATGCACTGTACTTCCACTATATTTTTCAGTTCATGAAAGTATACTGTGAAGTATACCGCTAGTAAACTTAAAGATGAACTATTACTTCACTAGTTATATACTTCTAGCACAATTTCTAGTTTATAAAAGTATACTTTGAAGTATACTGCAAGTGAATTCAGATAATCTACCACTACTTCAAGCCAACTTCTTCGTTTATGAAAGTATACTTTGAAGTATACTGCAAGTAAACCTATAGGTATATTAGTCAACTACTTCTATACAAACCCTTTATAGTTTAAATTTAGTTTTAAACTTTCAGGGAGCTAGAAGTTTTTAGTTTTTAAACTGCAAGTATACTTCAAAGTCCTCTTTAAGTTAACTGAACGTCATACTCATAGCTTATGATTATTGCACTCTAAAATATATTACTGTTGCTATTCAGATATTATTTAACATAAGTAGACGAGAGGTTAACTCATGTTCTCTACTAGTAGACAATACTTAAGTGCATTATGCTTTAATTTACAGATAAAGGTACTTATAAGAATTCACAATGAAACACATTCTCAGGACTGAGAACAAACTTGATTCTTTCATAAATTAAATTTTCAAACACAATATTGTATTGGATGCCAAAGTATAAGAACACAGCAATGACAACTCGTATTGAAATCCCATTTCAAAACAAATAACTGCTTTTTTCTCTCATATGGAACCAGAAATATAGATAACGTGAATTAGCAATGCCTTCAGCCTGACAAGTAGGCTGGAGAACTCGAGCAAAGCCTGATGAAATATTCCAAATGAGTACACCGATGAGCCATTTTTTGGTAAATGGAATTCTGTATCACAGTCAAAAATATGACTGATTAAAGAAAAGATGCAACTGTGCTGTATACTTGAAAGATGGTACATTCTGTTTAATAAATGATTTAATCATTTTTAAACAAGAGTGTGGACATCAAAGCCCCGCATATTGTACCTGTGCCAAACACTGCTGTGTTTTAGTAGAGATACTAGTTAAATCTAGCTGGCCATTATGTGCAGATTCACAGGTAAATGTACACAGTACTTACATTCATGAGGTTAAGAAGACTGGAAACTTCAGTGCTATCTGGCCTGATATAATAACAATGAAATGTGCGTACTAGTCTTACAACTGGCAGCCAAACCACCACTTGATATGCACCAGTTGTGTGGCTGAAGCTAAGCAGGTGTGGACTTGGTTAGTGTTTGCATGGGAGACCACCTTGGAAAACTAAGTTGCTGCTGGACGAGGCGTTGATGGCTCAGTAGATCGTGATCTTCCCTCTGGCGGAATAATGCTCAGTAAAGCAGGCGTCACACAGTCCCGAAATTGACACCAAATGGCCATACGAATATTGAATTTCGCGCGATGGCCCCGAACTTGGTCAAAAGCCAATTTACAGCCGGAGCAAGTACAACACCTACAGAAGGTCACACGATGGCACCCGAACCACACACGAAGGCAACAAAAAGATGTGAATTTTTATTAAAGCAGGCGTCACACTGTCCCCAAATTGACACCAGATGGACACACGATAAAGGAGATGTTAAAATTCGGACCTGATCGTAAAAACATCGGGCCATTCGTCAAGGCATCTTAAGCCATCGTTTGACCGCCGGTTGAGTTTCTCAGGCTCCGGCAGCAACTTCGTGAGCGGTGGCAAAATCTGTGGCATGCCAAAAAATTGCCGGAAGACCTTGCGAAGGTTCATTTTCGTGTTGAATTCGTGTGTCCATTTTGCCCTTCGTAAGGCCATCGTGAGGGCATCTTGTCAAATCGTGTCATCTTCGTCTTTATACTTCGTGTGATCATCGGTGCCATCGGGCATTTTTCGCCTCACGAAGACAATACGAAGGAAACAAGAAGCTGCCCGATTGTCTTAGGAAGGCAACAAGACTACGTGAAGCCCTCGCAATGCCGTCGTCTAGCCATCGTATTATAGAAGGGGAGAGCCGGTGCGAAAGTAATGTGGGACGAAAGTAATACGGCGATTTACTCACAGCCATCCGCACTTCGATGCGTCAAATTAGGTCAGCACGTCCAGCTCGCGACACTCTCCAGACCCGGGAAAAATCTTGAGGTTTTCGCTGCTTCCCGTGAAACGAGACCGGGAAGACCGTTCTCCACAGTGGTGAGTAAATTCAGACAAATGGTAAACTTTTTTGATTTAAAGATTGTCTTTATCGCTCCATGTGTCATATTTATGATGAAGTGATAGGCCATTTAGTTTTGTAACATATCCAGAAGTTTGAAATTTCTGACTTTTTCCACTTTAGAAGCAATCCTGGTTCAAATGTCAGGAGTCACTCGCAACGGTAGTAGCAACGGTTACGTTCATCCCTCTCTGCTAATGCGGCCGAATTTTCTGTCCTAAAGCTCATTAAAAAATGTGTGTGTTATATATTACCGACAGAAAATGCCAAGAGTTAGGGTCAGAACTAACCAGAGAGGAAAGGTTGACCAGCAGGTTTACGAAAGGGCCTTTTTTGATGTCCAAAGAGGCGAGAGTATAAGGAGGGTAGCAGAGGTGCGGGACAGAAGTACCAACGGTTACGTTTGTCCCTCTTTGCTAATGCGGCCGCATTTTGTGTTTTAAAGCTCACTAAAAAATGTGTGTGTTATATTTTACCAACAGAAAATGCCAAGAGTTAGGGTCAGAACTACCCAGAGAGGAAAGGTTGACCAGCAGGTTTACGAAAGGGCCTTTCTTGATGTCCGAAGAGGCGAGAGTATAAGGACGGCAGCAGAGGTGCATGGCGTTTGTCATGTCACCCTGTTCAGGTACTGCAAGAGGAGGGCAGAGGCAGGAGGGCAGCAGACCAGAGCCCCAGGGTACAGGGCTCACAACAAAGTCTTAACAGAAGAACAGGAGAAGAGATTGCAGGCATATATAAAGAGAGCAGCTGATATATATTTTGGCCTGAGTCCTAAAGAGGTTGGAGTTACACTGCAGACAGAGCTACAGAGCTACACCACTACCGCCATTTGCCTAAGATAGCGAGCACCTCCGCTCCGGATCTGCCCCGGCTCTGAGCCGGATCAGCTGGAGTCGGTACAGAGCCGGGGCACATCCGGAGCGGAGGTGCTTGCTATCTGGGAATTAACCTCTTTTTTCATGCTGTTTTAGGTGCGAAAGTTTGCATATGAGCTGGCCGAAAATATTGGCCTCAAAACTCCATGTTCATGGGACAAAAACCAGATGGCAGGGAAGGATTGGCTCACCTCCTTCCTCGAGCGCAACAAAACCGTGTCCATCCGTCGACCTCAAGCCACCAGCATGTCCCGTTCCACCAGCTTCAACAAGACCAACGTGACAGCGTTTTTGAAAAACCTAAAGACTGTCCTCACCCGCTATAATTTTGAAGCAAAGGACATCTGGAACATGGATGAAACAGGTAAAAATTTATATTTAGATAAATTAAAAAGCAACAGTGATTTGCAATAGCAATAATTCATTTCATTTATTATTTCAGGTACCACAACGGTTCAAGTGCCAGACAAAATCATTGCCACCAAGGGGCAGCGCCAGGTCGGTGCTGTGACCTCTGGGGAAAGAGGGACATTGGTGACTGTTACCTTTGCTGCCAACGCACAAGGCAACTTTGTTCCCCCTTACTTTATCTTCCCAAGGAAGAAGTTCCAGGACCACTTCATCTGGGATGCCCCCTTGGCTGCACTGGTTCTGCCAATGGATCGGGGTGGATGCAGGAGACAGATTTCTTGGCATTTTACAGCATTTTGCAAGACACACCAGCGTGACCCCGAGTCAAAGTTGCTGCTACTCTTAGACAATCATCCATCACACCTCTCTGTGGTAGCTATTGACTTTTGCAAGTCACATGGCATTGTACTCCTGTCTTTTCCACCCCACTGCTCCCACCGTCTTTAGCCGCTAGACCGAAGCATTTTTGGTCCTCTGAAGCACTACATTAACAGTGCAGCAGACAATTGGATGCGAATGAACCCTGGAAGAACTTTGACCATCTACAACATCCCAAGTCTTGTGGCTAAAGCTCTGCCTCAAACTGAGACAGCAAGCAGCATTTCATCTGGGTTCGAGTGTACCGGTATCTTGCCTTTGAATCCAGATATTTTCAGTGAGACAGACTTTGCTCCAGCTTTTGTGACGGACCGTCCTGCACCAACACCAGCTCCATCCCCAGTGCCACCTCCATCACCAGCGCCCTCTTCATCACCAGCGCCTGCTCCATCACCAGCGCCCTCTTCATCACCAGCGCCAGCTCCATCACCAGCGCCCTCTTCATCACCAATGTCCACTTCATCACCAGCGCCCTCTTCATCACCAATGTCCGCTCCATCACCAGCGCCCGCTCCCTTAAGACACCACCAACCTAGCCAGAGCCCATTTGAGCTGCATCCCCATGAGTCTGCCATTCCTGTAGATGGTGAGGGTTTGTGTCTGTGTGTGTCTTTAAATGTGCATGTTGAGCCTTGCCAAGCATTTTTTTTTAAATATTATCTGTCCAGGTATGCTTGTGGTTCCAGGAACATCTAGTGGCACGCCAATGCAGAGGTTCAGCCCAGAAAAGGTTTGCCCATATCCAAAGGCTGGCTCGAGGAAAGAAAATAAAAGAAGAGGCAGAAAGACGTGAACAGAGTGTCGTTTTTTACTTGTCTTGATTTTCTTGCTTGATTAAAAACAAGCTGATTCTGACTATCATCTCATTGAATGTTGCAGGTCAACAGCAATACTGACCGACACCCCAGTAAAAGCTGCTTTGGAGGAGGAGAGTCGGCAGAGGGGCCAGAAAAAACAGTCCTCTTCAAAACGCCCAATGAAAACGTTGTTTTAGGGCTACACTGCAACCACAGTTTCTCAGGGCAATGATGAGGATTGTCTTGTTTGTGGGGAGACATTTTCCTCATCTTTGCCTGGAGAAGTGTGGGTGCGGTGCATCTTTTGTCTGCTGTGGTCACATGAGGCATGCACTGAGGGTGCAGCTCATTATATGTGTCATAACTATGATAATGAGTAAAGTAATTTCATAATTTTTATAAATAGAGCAATTGCACCCCACCCAGATAGCAAGCACCTCCGCTCCGGATCTGCCCCGGCTCTTTGCCGACACCAGCTGATCCGGCTCAGAGCCGGGGCAGATCCGGAGCAGAGGTGCTTGCAATCTGGGACGTTAAACATGTTCACGTTTACTTTTGAAACATTTGAAGCAAATTAAAATGTTTAAAACAAATGTCTGATTGTTTTTGTTTCTGTTTTAACGACAGTAATTTAAAAGATTCCAGTTAATTTCATCACGTTACTTTTGTCCGGCCTGTGTGCCACTTTCATCCCGACTGGAGGGATCGAAAGCAGCAATGCGCAACTTCCGTTCGACGTCAAACTATGCCGAAGTCAATATATATTGGGATGATTTAGCACCTGATGTTGACAGAGCACACACGAAAGTAGTTAATCGCTCCGAAATTTTTTTTCGGTCTGTAACGTTGTCTTCTAAAATGACGTCCACGTGAAAAATGTTACTTTTGTACCAGCTCTCCCCTACGATAACATCGAGATGGGACCACGGTGTCGGCGAAGACAGCCGAATTTGAGTAGCTCAAGCGTTTCGCATGTGTCATGGTAACGTGGACATACAAAAGGCCAGCCTCAGAGCATCTTCCTCGGTCAGTCCTGAGCAACTCTGCAGAGCAGGCACAACGTATATCATACATGTAAGGGATAATGTATAGTGAGCCGGTGATTGTTGAAAAATAACTCCCGACGGGCGAATAGAATCCCGACGCGCAGCTCATTATACGTTATCCCGTTTAGAATATGGCTAAAACATTTAAAATATTAAAATATTAATATTACTAGCAACGGACAGCAGCGCAGCGATCATACCTCTGGAAATAAACACCGCAGAATTTTGGCGATTGATCAATCAGAATTGAGTATTTAAGAGTGCCATGTTCTAAATATATATATAAAGTAAGGCACAACGTATTCATGAAACTGATAACTGATAATGAACTGGTTGCTTTTAACGTCATACTTTTTTTATCTAAACATTTCTTGTTCATAACAAAATAATAGTTTACTGTAGAAACTTACAGTAATCTGTCGTAAATTTACTATATTACTCTGTAGTAAATATGCAAGCCATCATGTGGCCTTCGTGTGTCCTGCGGGTAAACTACTTAATAAAAATTCACATCTTTTTGTTGCCTTCGTATGAGGTTCGGGTGCCATCGTGTGACCCTCTGTAGGCATCGTACTTGCTTCGGCTGTAGATTGGCTTTTGACCAAGTTCGGGGCCATCGCGCGAAATTCAATATTCGTATGGCCATCTGGTGTCAATTTCGGGATAGTGTGACGCCTGCTTAAGTACTCCACCCGCAGGACACACGAAGGCCACACGTTGGCTTGCATATTCAAAACAGAGTAATATAGTAAATTTACGACAGATTAGCCTACTGTAAGTTTCTATAGTAAACTATTGTTTTGTTATGAACAAGAAATGTTAAGATAAAAAAAGTATGACGTTAAAAGCAACCTGTTCATTATCAGTTATCAGTTTCATGAATACGTTGTGCCTTATTTATATATATATTTAGAACATGGCACTCTTAAATACTCAATTCTGATTGATCAATCGCCAAAATTCTGCAGTGTTTATTTCCAGAGGTATGACCGCTGCGCTGCTGTCCATTGCTAGTAATATTAATATTTTAATATTTTAACTGTTTTAGCCATATTCTAAGCGGGATAATGTAGGGGAGACCGGGGACAATTGTAACACGGGGCAAATGTAACAGAGGCGCCCATCCCTAGTAGAAACACGCTACACGTGTACGCTCTGCACAGAGCATGCGCATTTCATTGCTCCACATGCTATCTGAGGGTCGGCAGGTTTAACAGATCGTGGAACTTTTTACAGCCAAAAAATCATTTTTTGAGCAGGTAAGTAAAATCTTAAATTACCTAATGTTTTTTTTTTTTTTCCTGGACAAATATGTGCTTGAGCTATGGCTGTCATTTTTATATATTTACATAATAGGTTTTTAGGCCTGCATTTGGCGAACGTATCAATGACGAATACTAATGCTAAGATTGAAAAAAATCCCCCAAAATATGGCCACCCTCCTCGGGGGCAAATGTAACAACGTGTGCAAGGGAGTAGTTACTTTCTCTATTGCCACAGTTAAAGGGCTAAGCCACAGCAATATGCAAAATAACTGGTATAATTTTCCACCACATAACTGGGAAAAATATAATGTAAATGTGTCAAGTATTTGTCATGTTCTATTATAATTAGTTTATTTGGGTTCTATCAAATGCTGTTTAATTGTTGAAAATCTTGCATCTGTCCAGCGCGTCACCTTTAATGAAGGAAAAATAAGATTTGTTGGTACAATTTCGTGTGTTACAATTGCCCCATGGGTGTGTTACAATTGCGCCGTGTTGTGGGGCAATTGTAACACTTGACTTCGGGTATTGAAATGATAATGGCTTCAAAATAAATTGTTTCACTTAACCCAAACCTAGTCATGTTTCAAGCCAAGATATGCATCTTTCATCTCATATACCTTTAAGCAAGTATTTAACTATAATAAAGTTTATATGTCAAATTTGGAAAAAAGTGTTACAATTGTTCCCGGTCTCCCCTATAGTGAGCTGCGCGTCGGGGTTCTATTCCCCCGTCGGGAGTTATTTTTCAACAATCACCGGCTTACTATACATTATCCCTTACAAATATAATATATGTTGTGCCTGCTCTGTGGAGTTGCTCAGGACTGACTGAGGAAGATGCTCTGAGGCTGGCCTTTTATATGTCCATGTTACCATGACACAGGTGAAACGCTTGAGCTACTCAAATTCGGCTGTCTTCGCCAACACCGTGGTCCCATCTTGATGTCAGCGTACTATAATACGATGGCTAGACGACAGCATTGCGAGGGCTTCACATAGTTGTGTTGCCTTCCTAAGACAATCAGGCAGCTTCTTGTTTCCTTCGTATTGTCTTCGTGAGGCGAAAAATGCCCTATGGCACCGATGATCACACGAAGTAAAGACGAAGATGACACGATTTGACAAGATGCCCTCACGATGGCCTTACGAAGGGCAAAATGGACACACGAATTCAACACGAAAATGAACCTTCGTAAGGAACTTCCGGCAATTTTTTGGCATGCCAAAGATTTTGCCACCGCTCACGAAGTTGCTGCCGGAGCCTAAGAAACTCAATCAGCGGTCATACGATGGCTTAAGATGCCCTCATGAATATCCCGACGTTTTCACGATCAGATCCGAATTTGAACATTTCCTTTATCGTGTGTCCATCTGGTGTCAATTTCGGGACAGTATGACGCCTGCCTAACCCAGTGCAGTGATGGGGATGCTGCTCTTCACATGAGACGTTAAACTGAAGTCCTGACTCACTGTGGTCATTAAAGATCCTATGGAAGTCTATAAGTTTACTAGCAGTGTACTTTCATGAACTGAAAAGTTTAGTAGAAGTATACAAGTAGACTTGAGCCTATGACGTATGCTCTGTCCTGTGTCTATGTGTACTTCATATTGTATTTTATGGTTCGTGTTTCTGTTTTATATTTTATCTTTATTATACTGTGTAAGGCACTATTTTTGTCATACACTCTGTGTTTTAATTCTGTATTTTATGGTCTGACTTTTCTATTTTACATTTATCTTTGTAATTTTTGTGTATGGTATTTTTATTGATGTTTCTTTTTTGTGTGTTAGTATTTTATTACTTTTTGTACAGTACTTTGGTAAACCTCGGTTGTTTAAATGTGCTATAGAAATAAATATGACCTTGACCTTGACAACTAATAAAACAACGTATATCTGTAAGTTTACTTGCCGTATACTTAAAAGTATACTTTCATAAACTGAAAAGTATGCTAGTAGTATACAACCTGTTCAATCACAGTATACTTAAAAGTTCACTTGTCGTGTACCTGCACTACAAAATAAAACTTAGATGTAAACTAGATGTGTACTTTAAAGGGGACACGCAACAGCGGAACATTCTCAGTGCATCTGAAGGATGTGTTCATAAACTAAAGTTCCGATTGATTTTTGATCTCCTCATACCCACCGTTTGACCGTGGTGATTAAATAAAGTCCACGCAAAAAAAATCATGGGAGGCGCCATGACAGCGTCGCTTAGTGAGTAGCGTCACTGGTGGGACCAAACATTGAAACAGAATGGCGACGAACGGAAAATTCGAATGGCTCACTCAAAAAATTCTAAACGAAGGCTTCTTTTAGGGGTTTTTGGACAACAGCGGATAATGACACCGTCTTAATGAATAAAATGTTTTATTTTGATTCATTTTCGTGACAGTACTCCGTGTATTTTACCTGCATGACTCCAGTGCTGCGCTTTACGCTTGTCAACCGGTCAGGCGCAATGAGTATGGATCGGAGAATTATTCTGGTCGCTGTGAATCAGTTCGTCAATCACCCACGCAAACGATTGACGAAACCGCACTCAAAGAAATCGCCGCCTATTTTAAGTTTGCTGAACTGTGATAGGGAACTGAAAATAATACAAGAAATTAAAAGACAGGTTTGAATGAATCTCTGCGTTGCTTGGCATATTGTAGCCGAATTTGTTTTAAGTGACAGTTCGCTGCAGTTGGCAAATGTCCCTACAGGATGTGAATTTATTGGGCACGACTGAAACATTACGTTAGTTTATGGGTAACGTAATAACTTGTTGCGTGTGACAGTTGGCAATAATTTGGTTACAGTTAGACTAAAGTAATATTAACATTATTTTTGTGCAGTCGCTCTTGGTTACATTGACACTCGAAAAACGTTACAATACTTAGCTCCCCCGGGTTATCTGGACAGTACGGGGCATTAATTTATCGGGCATGACTGAGCACAACACGAGTTTACGAGTAACGTTGATAATGTAATCTACGTTGTTATAAACTATCTGAATTGAACAGTTAAATTAACGCATTAGCTCCTTGTTATTTTAACTGTAGGTGGAGTCCTGCGCGATTTAACTGGTTTTCACTTAACATATACGGAACCTCTGTTATAAACTAATGGTACAATTACAGTTAAAATAACTGACAAAAAAGTGCCAGTTAAACTAACTGGCAAAAAAAGGTGCAAGTTTATAACAGTGCAAAGAGTAAATGTCGCGGAGACCATACTCAGCAAACATGAGACGTCCGCCCGACGTGCAGATCATGTCTATATCGCGTCGGTCGGTCCAGGACCATATCTGCATGTCAATACGACGCACAAATAAGGTTCAAGATTGAACCTTAGACTGAACCTCAGAAGATCGTCTGCCTGACGTGCAGATCATGTCGGCAATTTTTAAAATCGCATTCAACAGTTTGTATCGCCGTTTAAGAGCATGAACATCCCCATAGTCCTGTTTCCACAATACAGAACCCACCACTTCCTGTAGCTCAACGTATATTCTCTTCAAAATAAAACACCCTATAGTGTTAACTCAGATGACACAACTGATATGTGGTTCTACATTCATACGTCAATATATGGTATTTTTTGGATGTCTGTTGACGTGCAAGACAGGTGCAGGATTTAGGTCGTTTTCACAGTTGCCATTTTACAAGACAAAGCAGGGCAAGTAAATGTGTGATTGGCTAATAAGATTGATCATGGTTCGATTCCATATTGGCGTGCCACAACTATTCTAGTGAGACAGGAACCACAGCGCAAGGGCAGTATGGTCCCAAAACACCTAAATTGAATGAGACCATAATTTTTTTCACCTGTGCTTGCTGCTTTGGCATGACAAAATGGCCTTTGTGGAAAAAGGTCCAAGAATTAAACAATAATCGGCAAGAACTGGAGCGAGAGCACAGAGGTTGTTGTTGTTGTCTTTTGTCATGCTCTCTCTCTGTATAGTTGTGATAATATTGAGAAAAACTTCCGAGGATGCACACTCTGTGCCAGGGGCAGATATAGGCAGAGCTACGGTAGGGCTAAGCCCACCCAACTGTTTGTTTGTTTATTTATTTTTTGTTCTTTCAGTCATTGGAAAATGTCTGCCCCGTGATATTGACACCAGTTTGAAGACTCACTGGTATTAAAATGCGTTGCACTTGATTATTACCAAATAAAAATTTATACAACTATGTGTTTTAGACACTTCAACAATTCTACATTCTGCTGAAATTTACTTTGGCGAGGTCTTGAATGTTATTGTCCCCGTCACTGTCATTATTTCATGCCTTTTTTCATGCAAGTCTCGGCCATGGCATGCAATTGCGTTGAAACAAGCCCAACCGAAGACGTCATCGCGCGCGGTGGGTGCTGGGGCTTCGTTTCGCGGTAAATTTGAAATTAAAAATGCGCATAAAAGCATGGGATTTGGGCTTTCTGTCAGTGCCGAAAATATTTAAAAATAACACTACTACAACACTTATTCGACATGTTATTGTGTTTCCTGTCCCCTTTAAGTTTACTTTGCTTAGACTTGAAGTATAATTAAAAGTATATTTTTATAAAATTAAAGAGGGCCAATTTAGTCCCAAGTAAGTATTTAATTAGATCACTTACAAGTATACTACTAGTATAGTGACACTAGTACATTTGCTACTTAAAGTACACTTGGAAAATATACTTGACATTAACTTACGTTTACTTGAAAAAATGAACTTCAAGTATACTTCTTTTTTGTAAGGGTTGGTTGTTTAGTCAGTAAATTGATGGATTGTTAATCAGGCAAACTTGATCGCAAACAGCTTAAGAGGAATTATGCAGTAAAGGGTGATGCAAAGGGTGCCTTCTTGATAACTGATGGCACGCTGCTGATTGATACTAAATTCGAAACCCCTTTCACACTAATAAAACCCACCAAAATATATTGACGCCCCCTTTAAAAATCGGTCTGGCAAATAAAAAGCCAAAAAAAGTGGAGGTTGGTAACCAAATTCTTTCCCCCTAACAATGCAGACTAAGGGCCGTTAGTCTTCTCCTACAAACTAATACCATTGACTCCTTCGGTGCAACATGGACTTGAAAGGCTATATTGGCGAGATATTGTCAAGGTAAGACCTTGAAGTTGTTGTTTTCAACACGAATGAGAATCAGAGATCAAATATGTTGTGTTCAGTCAAGCAGTAATGATGTTGTTGTTTCGGGATGTCTTGGCCTTATCCATGTTGAGAAGAGGATATGATCATGTGTACTTGCCAGTTATTTTGAACAGTGCAAATTCATCGGAGGCACTGACTCTGTACACTCTTATCCCGAATCAGTTGACTTAACTAAACAATTGCGTGGAAACCCGTTGCCTTAAACTGCTTTTTACAAAAGGTGAAAACTGAAAAAAAGTTTTTACAAAAAGTGAAACTAAACAGGTCAAGTTGTATTAACATGAAACCTTAATTGCATGCAGTTGCCGCATTGAGTTTATATTAGCAATATTTACTCAAAATCGTTAGTTCAATAAAACAATTTCTGGGGGTACAAAATGCAGTATTATTTTCAGTGAAAAACTGGTGTAAATGTCCTGGTTGATCACATTACACATTACGTAAATATTTTGTTTTATTTGCTGTGGACTGAACTGGGAGAAGTTACCGGTATTAAGATTAAGCATCGCTATCAAATCTTCTGAGGTACTCTCTTGATGACCTAAGGTTATAATATCAGAACCTTTTATGCACAGGAAAGGAAGGCAACAAACAGCAACATGATCCACTTAACGGTGGCATCCTACTGAGCCCAAACAAACATGGACAGTGAAAAGAAAGCACTTAAATAAGATAACTAATATGTATGACCAATAAACAAACGCAAACATGAGCAGTTATTCGACAACAAAAACTGTAAATTGTGTGTACTAGGCATTGTGGGTAATGCACAAGGATGAACTCCAGGCAAAACTAAACATATTAAGTTATTTTTGCTAAACATGATCAATTGCATTGCATATTTCAGCTGATTATTACAAACAACTACTTCGATTTAGTAATGGCGCCACAAAACATGAAAAACTAGGTAATGACAACTCAAAAATTTAATAAGAAACAAAATCTGGGTTTACAGTGTAACTATTAGTTGACTTATGGTATGGGTCCCAATCATGGTGGTGTTAATGACATAAATTCACGACCGCAAAACTAACTGGCAAGCTAATTCAACTTTGTTGGCTATATATGCAAACTAATTATGTAATTGAAATCACAAAGAAACCAACGATTATTGCAAGAAATCTGGGCTGAAACAACTGTAGTGAAAACCAACCAAGTTTTCAAACGTTATAAGTGACCCAATTATCGTGGTAGTTGAGAGAGAGTGGGCTGTAAATGGGGATGGTTAGCCTGTTGTGTGCAAATGTTAGTTTTGATATCAGACGTTTCTCAATTATTGCTTCAACAAATTCTCCCTTTTTGAGCTTTGAGAGTGGTACATCCAAATTTTTGCATATCTGTTTGAATTCACAAACCCTAAGTCGAGATATTGCTCTCCTTTCGCTGACTGCAGGTTTGTTAACACTCTCCAGTATTTCTTCTGCCATACACAATGTCCAGTGCTCGTGCACTTTCCAAATCTCGCTTTTTCATGCCCTTAAACTGGAAGGGTCAATAAGAAAAACACTGTAAGCAAAGTATGCCGTATGTGATGGAAACATTCAAAAAAGCAGGCATTTCAAAATTAATACTTGCCATTGCTGTCATCTTTTGCCAAAGTAAGCTGAGAAAAGTTAATGATTTTTGGAAGGATATCTTCCAGAAAGAGACAGGCCAAAAACTTTCTTTGACTTTAGCAAAAAAAAAACTATATATATCTTGATATCTGAGGATTTGGGGAGAAGCTTGAATGAGAAGCTTGAATGAGCAAGAAAGCTTGGGTCCATAAGTACAATCCACATGACCAACAATGGACAATGGAGAAAAGGATCCACTCATCTAGATGTATTGCAAAGTTGTAAATTTCATGATTGACTTCGGATTTATGGCTGTTCCTCCACAGCAAGAGGGAATAAATCTGCCAAGCTCCATTTTGCAGGGCCAATGATTGCAGAATGAGCTGTCGTCTCTCCATTCTGGTATGGCACTAAAATATAAATGTTCTCCGCTGTTAAATGCAATGCTTAATAATGTGCATTGCACTTTAGTAGTTGAGAGGTACACTGTTATGAACTGGCACCTTTTTTGCCAGTTAGTTTAACTGTAATTTTACAGTCAGTTTACAGCAGAGTGCAAATGGCGACTCAAATCCTCGGGCTCCTACATATCACTTGTATAACTTGAGAGGGGTCAACACTGCATAAGCACCCTGCAGGCCAGCCTGGTGCGGCCATACCCCAACAACCTCAGCTGCATGCAAAGCCTGGACCACTGCAGTGACATGCCAATTTTGTGGTTCCATGTATGTTAACTGTAAACCAAATGCGCACAGGGCTCTACTTGCAGTTAAAATAGCATGGAAACAATGTGTTAATTTAACTGTTAAATTCTATCAATTTTTAACAGTGTACAGTCAGATTTAAAATATGGATTACTTCACCTGATTTAGTGTATTCAAATGTGGACATATTTTCACTGAACAAAAATATAAATGCGCAAACCAAAAATGCTGAGTTAAATTGACCTATAATGAAATATACCCACAGATAGTGTTATTGGTGTACTGAATGATTTGTTTTTCTCAATTCTGGTGACCCACTTCTCATTGACCACTCCCTGTGAGATTACTCACTCATTGAGTTATTCCGCCCCTGAGCTGCATAGAGAATAACATTGAGTTGGTCAGTCACCGTGACCAACACACAGGCACTCCTTGCACCAGGGTCAATAAAAGGCCACTGCAAAATATGCACTTTTGTCACAAGTCACAATGCCACAGATGTCACAAGTCATGAGGGAGCGTGCCATTGGCATGCTGAATGCTGGGATATCTGTGACAGCGGTGTCAACACACTTGAATGTGCATCATTCCACCATCAGCCGGTTGAGAAGTCGATTCAGAGAGACTGGCAGCACTGTGAATCGTCCACATGCCCCATGACCACCTGTGACCACGCCCACACAGGATCGGCACATGAGGCTCAAGCACCTCCGTGATCGGCTCCGACCAGCCACCAGGACAGCTGAAGAGACCGTCAGACTGCACAACAGGCGGATATCAGCTCAGACTGTCTGAAACCGCCTGAGGGAGGCAGACCTCCGAGCCCGCCGACCGCATCGAGGTCTCGATCTGACCACTGTCCATCATCGGTACAGACTCGACTGGGCCAACTGTAACCTTCGCTGGACGCTTGCACGGCGGAGGACGGTGTTATTCAGTGATGAATCGCGATTCTAACTGTACCGCGCTGATGGCAGACAACGCGTATGGCAACGAGTGGGCAAGCGTTACGCTGATGCCAATATCGTGCGTTGGGTGGCACATGGTGGTGCAAGTGTAATGGTATGGGCAGGCATATGCCATGGACAGCTTACCCGTCTGCTTTTCGTTGAAGGCAACTTGAACGGGCAGTGGTACCGTGACAAGATCCTGAGACCCATAGTCATACCGTTTGTGCGACTCCATCACGTGACATTCCAGCACGATAATGCCGAGCCCGGATCTTCTTGATGAGGAGGATGTCCCTGTTCTCAATTGGCCAGCATATTCACCTGATATGTCGCCAATTTGGGATGTTCTGGATCAGCGGGTCAGACGTTTTCTGGTTCCAGAAAACGTGCGCCAGCTCCGAGTTGGGCTGCAGGAGGAATGGGACAACATTTCACAGGCCACTATTGACAACCTCGTGAACTCCAAGCGCCGGAGGTGTACCGCTTTACGTGATGCTGATGGTGGACACACTCGTTACGGAGTGCTGTGAACTCTGCCCACTGACCCCTGTTGGGTTCAGGCTATGATAACTCATGAATTGTGTACAGTAAATTGTTAGTTATGTTTCTGTTGCTTGAATATTAAGGCAAGAATAAAATAATAATTGTTTTGTTGAAATATTTCCTGATTGATAAAAAATAATTAGAAAAAAATCACTTTATGTGTTTATATTTTTGTTCAGTGTACAAACTTGGCTCAAAGATCCTTTGGTTGAATGAGGAAGGAGTTAATATGTGTGCAGGTAGTGGATCAGAGATAGTTAACCCTGGTCCTGGAGGGCCTCATGGTATGCTGGTGTTTGTTGTTAGTCTGAACTTAGTTGATCAATTAAAGTAGTTGATTGCACAGTAAACTCGCCTCACCTGGTTCCTTGGGTCAAAAGTAGGTGGTGAGAGAACTGCTGATCTTCCACCCTCCCTTTACCTCAGTGTCAGGGACATCGACAGTCTGGGGTGCATTTCCAAACGAACGACAGAAGTTTGCATTGAACTACTGTGGTACAATGCAGAGTTAAACTAACCAACTTCCAAATTATGTAATTGAGCTTACAGCTTGGATTCGGACTATAAACAGGAATCTTTTTGGTTCAGAGACATTCTAGGGTGTGCAGCGTACATTTTGTGTCCAGATGGCGAAATTAAGAATTCTGTATTCAACCTTTGCCAATATCGATTGATGTTTGGGTACCCAGAGAAACATTACGGTATGTAAACACATGAAGCGTACGTCCAGTCAAGGAAATTTAGAGTTTAGTTTCAAGTGCTGCTATTTGTGTAAGTAGCATATTGTAACGGCGGCTGCCGAGTTACTGATGACACACCAGGTTGCTAGGGCAGGCGCAGCATATGCGTTCGAGATATTAAATATTAATATTAAATTCTAGACCCCCTTTACACTGATAAAAACCTCCTAAAATATCTTGCCGCCCCCCCTTTTAAAATCGTTCTGGTAAATAAAAAGCGGAAAAAGAGGAGGTTGGATATGAAATTCTTTGCCCCTGACAATATAGCTATACTACGCTCCATTAGTTTTTTCCTACAAACTGAAAGCATTGACTCCTGCAGCGCAACATAGACTTTAAAGACTATATCAGCAAGATACTGTCAAGGTAAGTCCTCTACGTTATTTTCAGCTCAAATGAAAATCCGAAATCAAATGTTTAGCGTTCAGTCAAACAGTAATGGCCTTCTACCTGCGCACTTATCCATGTTGAGAGGAGATTAAGATCATGTGTGCTCACCGGTTGTTTTGAGCAATGCGAATTTGTCGCAAGAACACTGTAGCTATTAGCTGACTTATGTCGTGGGACCCAATCATAGTGGTGTTAATGACATCATTTCACGTCTGCAAAACTAACTGGCAAGCAAATTCAACTTTGTTGGCTATATATAGCAAGTAATTATGAAATCGAAATCATAAGGAAACCAAATGATTATTGCTAGCAGTGAAATGAAAACCACACCTACACTTAGCTCTGAGGGGCTAAGTTCTATAATGTAAGCCCCTCAGAGCTGACCTAGAATGTAAACGTCATATGGCACTAGCATACCCCCTTTGGCTTGATATTTGTTTGCATTGAGTTTAACATCTACTTAACTTCGTATATAGCCTATAGGATTGAACAAAGCCAGCCCCTTTTCAAAATGTGGATACAAAAACTGGACACTGCAACAACAATAACAGCTTGAAACAACAACAGATGAAATAATTCTTAGTAAATTAGTCGGCCAACTTAAATAATTTAATATCAACCAGTACCTTAACTGTATTTCTCCAATCAGATCGCTCTTTCCTTTTAGCTTGTGTGGGTGTATACTCTTTTCGTTTGTAGGGAAACACGGACGGAGCGAAGTCAACATCATTTGGGTCAACCAAGTCGGGCCAGCCGCTGACAAAATGAGTACTGGCGACTCTAGTGTGATCATTCGGGACAAAGTACTTCCGATTTATAGCTCGAATCCACGCCTGTTGTTGTCTCTTGCCACGGGGAATACGAAAAAACCCTTATGCCCCCATCTTTTCCATGCACCCCACTACGCATCAAGTAGCCACCAGATTTCCTTTTGCCCCACATCAGCTCTACTGCGCATGCGCGCGCGGACTTCCGGCCTTAAACCGAACTCGTCTGTTAACGATAAACGCAGCAATCGATGCTCTTCGCTTGCAAATCAAAGCAGGTCAGTGTTCGATGTACTGCCACGGTATTTGCTTTGCATTGGAATACCATAATTATACAGAAATACTAGAAAGCTGCCATTAGATGGTGTCTCAAAAAATAAATAAATAAAATTCATTAACAGTTTCAAAATGGTAACTTGCTCCCGTTTCCCTTCCGCATTAACATACAGGGAAAACCACTTTTGCGCGCTGAAACCCGTGTATTATGACGCAAATATTCTAGCGCCACCCTTGGCAATGTTTGATCAATTAATTGTGAACCACTGAATTGTTCAGTTTCTTATGTACCAGAGAGAGAGAGAGAGAGAGAGAGAGAGAGAGGGCTGGATTTGGTCCTGATTTTGTGAATCTTGCTATAACCGATTGTAAAATCCATTTACTGTATAAATCAAATCACAACAAAGAGTAGCCTAATTCATAGCTTGTCATTGCACACACAAACATCCATGTATTTTAATAACAAGTTGGGGTGCATCTTTTTTTCTATCCTAACATCTGTTTTCAACATAATATTTGTTTTCTGTTTACAATCCCAATTTGTGTTTTGCTGCAATTTCCAGGAATATAGGCCCACTGACTAAAATTTCCAACTGGAATGAACAAAGAAGTGTGCTGATTTAGTCGGCTCATACCATCTCTTTTATTTACATGCAAATCAATCAGTAGTCACCGCGATATTCTGAAAATTGCTGTTCCAGGCTGCGGTTCCTGCATGTTCTGTTCCTGTAACGGTCTCTAGCTCAATCAGGCGTCCCTGGTCTGAGGAGTTGCATTATGAGACTTTCTGATCACGGTCTACCTGCTGCTGTGAGTCGCAATTAAATTCACCATTCAACATGAAGTCCATGCCGTCATAATATGCTGTGATTTAATTCAGTGAACAAACTGAACGGTCTCCATTCTCTGACTAATCTGCGGCTACGCAGCCCCTCAAATGTTAGAGTGCGATGTATTATATGTTGTGATCATCAAAATATCATCAATAATTTCTTGATTTGTGCGACATTAGATCTTGTCAGTTCGGGCCAGACTGGATGCTAGATTTTTTTTTTTTCCATAACCAAGTCAGGGAAAAATTTCAGTTACGTACAATCTGATTGGTTTACAATTTCAGTTAGGTACAATCTGATTGGCTGAAGTGTGGCTCAGAGCGGAAGTGGTACAACAACTTGGTTAGGAAAAAAAAGCATGCTGACGGGAAGCCGGAATAGCCTTATTAGTCGCCCCTGCCCATTGATGAGCCTTGGACGCCAAGCGCCCTGTCGCTGGTTTGTGATTTGTCCCTCCTCGGACCGCTGCAGGTACTCAGCACTGCCAACTGAGAACACTCTACAAATGTTGTCATTTCGGAGGCGCTCCAACCGATCAACTGGCTATAACGATTTGGCCCTTGTCAAAGTTGCTCAGATCTTTACGCCTGGTCATTTCTCAGATCTTGATTTGCGCCTCTGTTAAGAGATAAACAACGTTATTTTCTTAGTCAGTGAATGCTCATAATGTTTTGGCTCATCAGTGTGTATCACGGCTTGGCTATACACTTACTATAGTTACTACTATTATTATTATTATTATTTTTTTATTGCTGTTGTTGTTGTTGTTGTTGTGATAGCAGTAGTAGTAGTAGTAGAAGCAGCAGCAGTAGTAGTAGTAGTAGTAAAAGATTTTGTAGTAGGCTTGTAGGTCAGTGGTGGTAGCAGTCCATAGGGGTAGTTATAACAAATAACTTTGCCCACTATTTGGCCTTAACTATGCTAGCAAGTAGGCAAGCAGCATGCTCAGGGTAAAGTGGGAGGAAACATCCCCTTCAGTTATTTGTACCTTTGCTTTGAAATAAAAGGTAAGAGTTGTCCTAGTTTTGAATGACAATGAGGTTAAGAATGAACCAAATCTGGAAATTGTCAAAATTCTACATTTCATTTTTTATCAAAAAAAAAAGGAATTGTACTAAGTGAGGAGTAAAATGCCCCCTGCCTGACAAAGCTATTTGCGTCTTACATTATAATAATATTACCTACTACTATTACTGAAGGAAAGTAAATTAATGTTGAAGCCATGAAATTGTTGGAAAGATCATGAATTATTCAATATTATAATATATAATAATTACGGCCCCATTTCCAAAAAAGTTGGGCCACTGCGTAAAATGTAAATAAAACAGAATGCAATGATTTTCAAATCATTTTAATTTTATACTTATTTGAAAATAGTACAAGAACAATATATCAGATGTTGAAACTGATAAATTTTACTGTTTTTGAAAAATATCTGCTCATTTTGAATTTGATGACAGCAACACATTTTTAAAAAGTTGGGACGGGACAATAAAAGACTGGAAAAGTTGCATGATGACAATCTGATGGAAAAGTTGCAAAAAAGACAACTGGCAGAAAATCTCACAGCTAATTAGATTATTTAGCAATAGGTTAGTAACATGATTGGGCATAAAAAGTCTTTCATAAGTAAATATGGCGAAGGCTTAACCACTTTATGAAAGACTGCATGGGGAAATAGGTCAACAATTTACGTATAACGTTTTCAACTTAAAATTGCAAAGTATTTGAAGATTTTATCCTCCATGGTGCATAATATCATTAAAAGATTCCGAAAAATCTAGAAAAATCTCTTACACATGGGACAAGGCCAAAATCCAATTTTGAATAGCTGTGGTTTTCAGGTCCTCTGGCGGCACTCCATTAAAAACAGACAGGATTCTGTAGTGAAAATCACTGCACGGACTCAGGAACGCCTCTGTAAACTATTGTTAGTAAGCACAGTTCGTCACTGCATCTACAAGTGCAAGTTAAAACTCTTCCATGTACAGATTAAACCATATATAACAAGATCCAGAAACACTGCCTGCTTCTCTGGGACTGAGGTCATTTACAATGAACTGAGTGAAGCAGAAAACTGCCCTGTGGTTTGACTAATCAAAATATGAAATTCTTTTAATCATGAATGCCACGTGCTGTGGACTAAAGAGGGGGGCCATCCGGCTTGTTATCAGGAAACCTTTCAAAAGCCAGTATCTGCACTAGTATGGGGGTGCATTAGTACACATGGCATGGGTAACTTCTGCATCCATGAAGACAGCATTAATGGTGAAGGATATATACAGGTTTTGGTTCAAGATTTATTGCCGTCCAGATGCCTTTTTAAGGGAAGGCCATGCTCATTTCAACAACACCATGCCAAACACCATACACTGCACGTATTAAAACAACATGTCTGAGTGGTAAAAGAGTCTGGGTGCTAAACTGGTCTGCCTGCAGTCCAGACCTGTCACCAACTGACAATACTTGGAGCATTATGAAGTGAAAAGTATGACAAAGGAGGCTGCAAAGTATTGAGCAGCTGAAATCCCACATAGAGCAAGAATGGGAAAACATTATGCTTTCAAAACTGCAGCAGTTGGTCTCCTTAGTTCTCAAACAGTAAGAGAGTGCTGTTTTAAGAAGACGTGATGCAACACAGTGGTAAACATGCCCCTGTGCCAACTTTTTTGAAATGTGTTGCTGGCATCAAATTCAAAATGAGCACATATTTTCCAAAAAATAATGAAATATCTCAGTTTCAAAATCTGATACTGTCTTTGTACTATTTTCAAATAAATACAAAGTTCAAATGGTTTGAAAATCATTGCATTCTGTTTTTATTTACATTTTAAAAGGAGGCCCAACTTTTTTGGAAAAAGGGTTGTACTATATAAGACTAATGTCCAACTTTCCTAGCTAGCCTATGTAAGCTTACAAGCTGACATTAGTTTGCTGATGCTAACTTGTGGTCATTCTTATGTCAAGTGAAAATATTTTGATCCAACCATCTAAACATTTAGTGAAAACCAATGGACTTGACGTTCAGAGCTTGTTAACGAGGGAAAAATTCGGGTGTGTGTGTGTGTGTGGGGGGGATGTTTTACCTCACAGGCTGTGGCCTCGAAAGAAGTTGTGTCATTCTTAATGAGATGAAGTCACTATCCACTGACCTAGCTATTCACATATTACAGATAACGGCGATGTCGTGCCAATTAACGAGTCTTCAAACATTCTTTTTTTTCTGCCTGTTGAAAATTCATATAATTGCCTTGAAATTAGGCTAGTTCTTTTTGAAATATTGCACCAGTGTAAGCTTATCTGTGGATACATATATTTCTCTGTTAGCAGTGTTATCTATTGCAACAAATAAATTAATTAATACAGTTTTACTCTATCCAGTGGTTATTGTGAGAAAATTAGTTTTTATTTTATATCAACGGAGCGTTATACCCCACTCTACCCTATACGTCAGAGAAAGCTTTTTTATGTTGAAAGAGAATGGTATTTGGCATTAGGTAAAGTTTCCGTGAGTAAGCTTTAAGCTAAAATGCAGGTGTAATAGCATGTGACTTTAGACGAATAAGCCGGTATACATAGGCCTGCTTGGCCTGAATACACAAGTTATGCGCTACTGAATGTGGGCTATTATTAACAGCTTGTGATAAATTTAGCCCGACTATCTTTTAAACTTGTGACATTTTCTCGGCGTAACCTCATCTTACTAGATTGAATAGGTTCTTAACACTGCTTCCTATACGACTAAATTTTGCCAACTTGAAATGGTAATATCATTAGAGTTGTGTAGATCGCCTTTAGTTGTTTTCTGTTTCTTACCGCAGCTATACACAGGAATCCTGACTTCGTTGCCGGCCATAAAAATACTCACAACCCCTTGGCTATATCGCCCGGGGCCTACTACAGTCGACTTTTCATGAATAAAAAGGTATCTTTACGGCCCACATTTTGCATTTTTAATTGCCGCTTCTTAACGAGTATTTCGTGGACATAATATTTGTTTTTGTTTTAGGCCTCATCAAGAAAGCCCTTACCCTCAAAGGTAAAAAAAAAAAAAAAAAAAAGGTTAAAAAGTCGTCAGAAGCTCAGCTGCATGGGTCAGTGATTTTTGACATATCAAAGAGCTGAATGCGGAGACTCTTATCGGTAACAAAAAGGTGAAAGCTTTTTTTTTAAACATGGCTGCTGCTGTATTTGATAGAATCATAGTAGCCATTGGAACAATTTTAATTAACAAAATATAAACGCAATTTTAGGCTATGGCCGACGCCAAAACAAGAAAGAAAACGACAACTTGGTCGGTGTGTGAAAAATCAACGTCATCGCTCGACCGCTGCCGGACCGCTTGACAGTAAAACCATTGCCGTTGTACGCGGCGAAGGATACCCACTCGGCTTCTCCCTTGCTATATTTGGGCGTAGTACCTAATGTACATTCGAGGCTTCTCCCTTGTTTTAGAATTTTTCCAATCGGTTGTCGACAACTCTTTAATTCATTGCAGTGGAACGAGGCTCAGAGTTTGCCCACATGGCGTTTGCTTCTGATAAGACACATTTTCCCTAAAACATTGGTCAATAAAAAAAAAAATGTTTTTTGGTGTTTGGACGAAGTCTGATTGTCCGAAAAAATGGTAGCGGCAGCTGTCCTCTATTAATTGATTACCTTTAGCTTAAATTGTTGGTTGCAGAAGTACTCAGGGTTCCTTATTTGTTGAATTTTTCATCAATTTTCATTGAGTTTAAAAAAAAAATTATGGTCAGTTTATTGAATTTCCATTATTTTTAATCACATTTTTTGTTTTAACAAAATAATAACAAAATATTAACTATTTTTTGGACCGACAAATTAACATAATTTCCTTAATACATTGACAAAAAATAAGCATAATCAAAAAAAAAATTATGCTCTTCCCGTGGTATTGGAGATTGGGTGATCCTTTATATTTTCTTTTTAACTTAGGCCTGGTAATTGCTGCTGTGACAATAGTGGCATTGCCTAATACTTACAAAAAGCCATGTTGGCTATTATTTTCTCAAGGTTACAGACCACAAACTCTGGAGTGGTGAAAAACGCTCGTATAATATCTTGGACAAAATAATAAATGCTCTGGCCGTAGCCACTCTACAGAGACGAAAAGCCGCACACCGCCGATGCGAAAAAAAAACTGATAAATACGCCTATGTGCGGCTTGCAACTGAAAATGCCATATGAATTGTGCCTATTCTAAGTTGAGGACGGTTTGTTTTCGTCGAGCTTTTTTTTTTTTTTTTTTGCAGTAATACTAGTGATATCAAAAACGGGAATAATTTGCGAATGCAACATTGCTGCCCTCTTCTGTTCGTTTTACAATAAGCAAACGCCTTGGCCAGAACTATTCTTGGTGGTGTGATCACATTGCATTACGCCATTACGCTTGCTGTCCGCAGTACTTAATGGATTGCTTTTGATCAGAATGGTATGGATCTATATGGACGACTTGAGGTACCGATTAAATTTCGAGGAACTGACTGTGTCTATTGTTTTCGGGGTATCATTAATAGTTACTCCAGATTACTTCGGAAGGACTGTCGGTTGTTATTTATTTATTTTGAAGAAATTGGAATACAATTTTGCTCAGAACAGCAGGTGAACAAAAGGAGCTACACGGTAACACGGACTATGATCACGGAAGCCAGTAAAATGGGTTATTTCCGCTGGCCTTTTGTCTTAAAGAGCTGAAAAACAAATGGATGCTCTATTCTAGA
Source organism: Gymnothorax javanicus (assembly GCA_029692085.1). Lineage (NCBI taxonomy): Eukaryota > Metazoa > Chordata > Actinopteri > Anguilliformes > Muraenidae > Gymnothorax > Gymnothorax javanicus. The sequence continues at coordinate 148,121,041 of CM056193.1, forward strand.
AACATCCTTTCCACGGCTGGACAGTCATAAACTAATTAAAAGTGAAATTCCAGACAGTATGGCAGACTGTGCGTTTTATTGTGCTGCTTCAGAAAGAACCTTTGAAGTTAAGTCCATCTGCAGCTTGGTCACTACAGCCACGCAGCACTTAAACTGCCAGATTGTTGGGGTATAAGGCTGTTTAGATTAGGCCTATTGCGTGTCCGCGCAGCAATATAGCCTACTTAATTTCCATTTCGGTAAGGCCCTGTATATGAGGTAGCCAAAACAAAACAACGTTTTCATGAAAAGCGTGTTTAGTTCCTGATGTCATACAACTATTAAACCATCGCCGATCATCTAAGTCACGACTTTTTCTTTAAGCGCAGGTATTCGTGCGTCGGTTCAACTGAAATGCAGTATGCAATATTATTTTAGGATTCAGCGGTCATAGCGCTCAACAGCTTTCCCATGTTTCCTCTTCCGCCCTCTGGCGCTTTGCACCCCATAAACTGTTACAGCCGTGATTGTCTTTTATTGCTGTAGATACCACGCGCCACATCCTTTGCCAAGACGCCGAGTAAGTGGTGTAAGGCTGTTTGTCAAGAATCAAAGCACGTTTCATTTTGGGTCGAATATTTTCTCTTATGCCATCTGCTATCAATCCATAAAAACTGCTTTGAAAGAAAGTGTGATAGTCTGAGTGGAAACTCGCCAGCATGCGCTCATATTGATCATCATATAAAATGTAGGCCAATAATGTTCTCACTTCCTGTAGGTATTACAATGCTTCTAACTCGTACTTGGTTTCAATGATCGAGGAGATTTTATTATTGCTTACAATATAAGTACTGACTGTTGATTGTTGCAATGAACATGCCATAAGTAAAAATGAGAGCTAAAAATGACAAATGAAAACTCACACAATTGGCATTGCTTTTGTATAACAGTAAAATTTATTTGTGTTGGCTCAATAGATTGATATACAAAATTTACTTTTACAAATATTTGCACATGAGTTTCAGTGGATCCAACAACGGATTGTTTGAAAATCATTCACTGGTGCAGATATGACTTGATCAATCATTCATGTTGGCTAACATTTCTTTCTGGTCGGCAATTCATGTTTTGACAAAGACACACGACTCACATTACTCTGAAAAATGATGCTGGCCTATTATATACTGCTAAAGTGTCCATATTAAATTATTAGATGTATTTCAGCCAACCACTCATCTGCAGCTACATTATGTCATTAATAAAGATTGTCATTAGAAAAATATATATTGTTTTTTGTGGTATATTGCCATTCAAAAGTAACACAGCAATTACGAGGCGGAGATTTTCTTGTTGCATTTTTGTGTTTATTTAAAATTCAAACAAGTGATGCTACATTTAAGAACTGTAACAGCTGGTCAATAGGCCATAAAGTATTTATCCAGTGTATGGTCGTCACACGCTTGTACTGACCTCGTTAAATATTGCCCCCTCCCTTGCCATCAACGAAATAAACAATCGCTATGTAGAAACACTATATTAACATCTCAATTATCTTTTACATGAAGATATAAAGGTAGTGAACACAAAACACGGAATATTCGCAATGTAACAATTTAGATACTGCATGAAGGCTAAGGGAAAAGCGCATACACCCAGCTCAATGTAAATATCACTCTAAAGGCTAATGCGACACGAAGCCCGTCTCTTGCCTATATCAGATGAAGAAATTATTTGATTACATCTAAATAAGTGCTTTTCCTGGACAGAGATATTAACGAACAAAGAAGTAAACAAAACACATTATCCAAAACGTTCAATCACAAATTACAATAACACCAATATGTCGTGCATATCTTAAAACGAGTAGAAACATTTACGAAGACACAACAAGGAGTAGATTCACTGTTTGAGTAGGGAACAAATGGAACAGCACAATTCAAGTTTGGACTAGTCAATTGCTGTGATTATCGACATAGTTTTTTAAAGACTACTAAAGAAGTTGATCTGAAACTATTGAAATTAACGTTTGCATGAGGTTTAAAATTATTTAATTTCCTATATTTTGTCCCCGCAATTTGACCATATTAATCGTCTTTTGGCCGATCTTATTGCCCTTCTTCATCTTCATCCTGCGGTTCTGAAACCAGATTTTAACTTGTCTCTCAGTGAGATTTAAAATTCTTGCCACTTCATATCTACGGTCTCGGGTGAGGTACATATTAAACAGAAACTCTTTCTCCAGTTCGAGAGTTTGATGCTTAGAATATGGACAGCGCTTTTTTCTTGTGGACCTCGCGTGAAGCCAGTTGGATGAGGGGTCATCTGAAAAGGGGTGAGAGTATGAAGAATTCTTGTATGAAGAGTTCTGAAGAGTTCAGCCACTATAGGTTGCCGCATATATTTGCGGTTATCCTAGTGAACAGGAGCTGTTCAGTCATGGTCATGATGTTACAGGCTACGGGATATCTGAAAATGGTCAAATTCTTGACCAGCTACCCCAAAAGGTCACATGTTAGCAGAAATTATCCTCTTTTAGTTTTGTTTGTTAGTATTCTTAAATTTTCTTTTTTTTATTATAACAACTTCCACTCTAATAAATATGCATGGAAATAACGCCAACTTGCCTTTCAGCACAAATAAATCAACGGGTTACATTTCGGGGAAACACTGTATCCACACATGCAGAAGTCTACGCGCGTATGAAATGAGCTCGCATCCACACCGCACACACTCAGACACACATGCACTCGCGCACGCACACACGCGCGCGCGCGCACACACACACACACACACACACACACACACACACACACACACACACACACACACACATGCGAATACGGTCCAGCAGTCCATCAAACAGTGAATAAATACAAAATGATGCCTTACTTAGCTTTGTGTTTGCCTTTTCCGGATCTGACGCGTTCTCCTCCTTAGAATCTGGGAAAATGGCGTCGTTGGAGAGTCTATCCATTTTTGCGGGCGATGATCCATTTTTGAAGTCGGAGAGAAGCAGGGTGTCGAAAGTCGTGCATTCACCTCTGCTGGGCAGTGGCTCGAGTTTAATACCGTAAGGCCTATTTGAAGATAATCCAGATAAAGGCAAGGATCCAGAAAGGGGCTCCAATGACCAAGAGCGCATATAAAGTCCGTCGGCGTCTCCCACAGGTGCCTGGGACTGCGTGTACGAATGGTACACGGCAGACGCGCTGCTCGGAGACATCGATGGCACGGAATTCCAGGATGCAACGAATGCGGTCGCTTTTGGCTGGAATGGACAGGGTTCGAGCTCGCCCTGCACCGCTGGCTGCGTTTCTTCAAATAGCCCCGCATCTGATGAGTATTTAGGTGCTAAAAGATTTTCGGACTCTGGCAATATGAGAGAATCCACATAATAACTTACTGTCCCTGATGTCGACATGGTGAAGTAAAGGAAAACACGCGAAAGCCCATTCACGGCCGACCATCGATGTGACGATCTGTAGAATTCAGGTATCAGTTTGGCCTCAGCAGGCACAAGGGAACAGTCAGCTAATAAGATATTGCTTCGTGCCATTCGATTGGGTGACATGAGCACGTGATCAAAGTCGGCAATAAAAACTAAATCACTCCACTGACTACGAAATGGTCTCTGTTTTCCAGACGATTTTTTTATGGAAAAGCTGTATAATCTGTGGGCAATAGAATATTATTTGATATGCATTATAAACTTAACACACATGGTCACAGAAACAGATTTAAGTTTTACATTCTTCAAGTTCAGCGATGAGAAGGACAGTTAATGTTATGTTCAGTCAGTTATCTTTAATTAATGATATTGCAATAGCATGAAAGGTTCTACCCCGTCTGTTTTATTCAGCAGTGAATTATAATATTAATTTCCTTCTTTACAGCAAATATATATACGCATTTCGGGGTGAAAACTGATGATAGATAGACCGTTTTGAGGACGTGTTATGAGTGCCTTTTTAGAACACTGCTTGAGAGCATTTTTAAATATTCCACTTATATCCCTGCTGAAAATTCTCACTTAAACCGCTGCCTATGCTGGTCAAACTGAAGTAAACTATGTTTTTGAGTGTGGTCAACCAGCTCTTCACCTGCCGATTCCAGCATAACAAGCTTTGACCACCTTCGCTCAGCTGTGAACTGATAATGGTTTTGAAAACAAAGCTTTTAGACAATCTTAAACTAGTTTACAATTGAAGCTGGTCTTTGCTAGAAGAGAAAAGATCTTTTCATTGAGGTTTTTTTTTTTTATATGTACACCTCCATTTCCATCATGCTTTGTAGCACTGAGGCACTAATAGCGTTACTTAAAACCGTCATCTGGGCTATCACCAGGTCTATCACCAGGTCTGTCCTCGAAATGAAATTTTCACGTGGATAGCAATAAAGAGCACCCCTGCAAACTATATTGGCCGCGTTTCCCAGTTAAGAGCGATCTTAAGGAGTTAAAAAGGCTCCAAAGAAGAGTTCAGCTAAGAGGGAGCCATCTTAGGCTAAGAGGGAATCTGGGAAACGTGTTTGCTTCTTACTGGAGCCTGAAGAAGGATCTAAAGAAGCTCTCAGCGCTAAGATCTTCTTAAATGGATCTGGGAAACGTGGCCATTCGCTATTTGACCTTAATGCATTTTTATTATTACCATTATTATTATTATTATTATTATTATTATTATTATTATTATTATTATTATATTCTAGCCATAGTAGTAGGCAAGTGGTCATTTAAGAAGATCTTAGCGCTAAGAGCTTCTTTAGATCCCTATTAAGGCTCCAGTAAGAAGCAAACGCGTTTCCCAGATTCCTTCTTAGCCTAAGATGGCTCCCTCTTAGCTGAACTCTTCTTTGGAGCCTTCTTAACTCCTTAAGAACGCTCTTAACTGGGAAACGCGGCCATTGTTGTTGCGGCTTTCGGGTTTGTCTACTTTTGTAACGCGCGTTTTGGTTTTTTCTGCTGACTGTACCACCTTACAAAGATTTCAAAATTGTGGGCTATATGATCTAAAGACAATGTGGACTAACCGAGTAAAAAAGAGAATATTTCGAAACTGTTTCAAACCAAACCAAGTTAGTGTCTTAATTTGCAAAGAATATGCATTTAGTTTCAGATCAATGTATCCTGTTATTAAATTATTTAAATTAATACGGCTTATAACGCAGCAACACAGTTCTTGTCAACTATTTTTGCCAAAATAAACTGAACTCGTTTCACTGAGTCGCAATTTTTTATCCCTAGATTTGTAATTAATATAGATTTAGTTTTCATCAAATCGCAAACGTCAGCAGAACAAAATCAATATATTCTACGACTGTGATTCAGAACATGTAGGCTGTGTGGCACAATATTTCGCGACATAGCCGATGTGCCGCACGTATTTCATAATACATTAATGAATGATGTTGGCCTGTAAGCTACATACCCGAATAACTTAATCTAGTGTTTGATAACTTCTAGCCCTTATTAATGATTATATAGCTTAAATATAATATGTGCTTACTGAGTTGTTAATATGGTGTATTATCGAAACTCAAAATGCGAGTTGTCGATATGGTGTTTAGATTCTAATCGGCTAGGTTTTTTTTTTTTTTTTTATTTTTATTTTTTCTCTCGTTCTTTTCTTCTGGCTAATGCAGGCTACGTTAATAGGACACCATATAAACTGGAATATTCAATGGAACTTGGCTTGGGCATTTCCGGCCATTGGTTTCTATTAGTAGGCCTACGCTTCCATTTTTGACTTATCAAAATCTCGTTTTAGCCTTTTTGTAAAGAAGGAGGCTAATTAAATAGGCTATAATATATCAATGAAAATGGGAAAAAATATGTCCTGGAGAAGAATATTATACATCGGTTCTTTTTCTTTCACAAAATGTCGAGCATGAGCAGCGTGATTGCCTCTCGTATTATGGCGAAACGAATCGCTAGTCAGAAAGAAACCCCCTCCGTGCTGGGGTAGTATGGGCAATATAGGCTATACCTACGTTTTACTAAGTGTCTGCACAACTTGGTTTAAATACTCAAAAATAGGTATTCAATGAAATACCTTTCGCATTTGTATTGGTGCACTTTCAAGTCTAGATGGTCTATACAAACGGAGTGGTTTATCACAGGGGCTATTTGCTGCCCTTTCTGCAGATAACTGCTTGTGTGACCTAAATATCGCCAATAAAGGCCTTTCTTTTGTTTCCCCTATGGCGCGACTGACGCATCCAGCACTTCTTGGATCTACCACTCAGGTCGCTGTTCTGTGCACGGATTTGGCCAGATTTGAAATGCTCGTAACCGAGGCCTTGCCGCAACCCTTTGAAACTCGTGTAATAAGGAATTACCCTAATTCCAAATCCATCCCTACCCCTCCTTTCCGGTTAAATGTAAAAGTCAGATGACGTACACACACACACACATATATATATATATATATTTTTTTTTTTTTTTTTTCGCATTGGCTACACATTTTGTCTTATGATAGGCTGCGGTATACCCACGCCAAAATATGCGTGGGCTTCAGCCTAAGCTGGTCTGTAAACTGTTTACTTCGTGTAAACTGTAAATTAATACAAATTTCTATTCCCAGGCTACTTGCGATGGTATTATGAGCCTACAGCATAGTCAATGCTTTGGACTCAATGTGATCACATCTAACGAAAATTCATCATAACATCGGACCCAGAATAAAAACAAGCATGACTTTGTCAACAAAAATGTGGAAGTAGCCTGCCGATTTAACTGTGGCAATTAAGACAGTTTCGCGTTGTGGGAGTGTAAACTAAAGCCCAACAACATGAAACTACCTAAACCACACAACAGTCCACTCCGCTGATGAAGAAAGGGCAAAATGCATCCGTAATACCGTGAACTGAAAATATTACAGAACAGAACTGCGGATAAAATAAAAATACAGCTTTCGACTGAAGCAAATATATTGTCCACTGACAGGGCATTCGTGGTGGGCTAATCGCAGGAAGAATATGAGTTTTTCATTTTTGAATTGTTCATAAATAGGCTAATATTTGAAACCGAACAGTGATTACGCATTGTTCTACAAAAAAGGTCAAGGTTAGGCGGGAATTCCGGCTCTTCCGCGTTTTCTGCATTCAGTGCAACGCTCATTTGAACCCGTAACACGAAACAGCAAAGTGAGACGTTGCTCCCTAGCCCAGAGGAGCTGTCACTGCCTAATTTCTGAAAAGGTCGTGACAGATAAAGCAGTGTGTAGAGCAAGTTTAATGGAGGAACATGTGCTGTTTACGAAAAATGAAGCGAAATCGTCCCGGTACAAATATTGCATGCAGTGAAAAGTACATTTTGTTACATGCTCTACACCCCCCGCTGCAATTTTCATGAATTATTTTAAGTCTCAGACTGATAATCTGTTGACAAAACAATACAAAGCAGTAATACGCAAGTAGCCTACGTTTTCATTGAAACATCAGTATGTGTTTATTTGCTTATACCACATCACAAAAAAATCGGTCACAGTACTGACTAAATATAATTTTTTTCACGTAACTGTACAATCAAATTTAAAATATCCTATACGCATAAATATTTAAGTTCACTTCGATAATGACAAGTCGCCGCATGTCGCTTGGCAATAATTTAAAATATAGACTATAGAAAAGTCACATAACTGGATGCATTGGAATTCCACTATGTCTACATTTGTCAAAACAAAAATGTGTATTGGGTAAAATGAAAAGCATCACATTATTGCGCGCGATGTTTTTTATCACTTCTTGGACGGCTTTTTTGTGACCTGTAACGCGCATAACTGGAATTTGTAGCTGCACACAATAAATTTAGACCTTGTTTAAAGAAAAGTTATTGTCATTATTCGTAACATATTCGCATATTCCCCCGTCTCTCTCTCTCTCTCTCTCCTTTGTTTTATATTATGGGTGAAGGTAAATTCTCTTTTTACAGCTAAAAATTGTTCACACATTGGCACGAAGAAATTCAACTGATATTAGACATGTAAACTTCAAAAAAGTAACGTGTAGTTAATCAATACATTCACTTATCAATCGTGTCTTCCACAGCGTTATCTGAAAACAGGGACTCTCCAAACCGGATGTTCCCCGTCTTCATTTGATGAAAGGTGTAATGCATCATCCGTCTCTTAAATATTGATCACGAAAAGCTAAAATTGGCTGTAAGCTCCCGAATTCTGTTTTCTCTGCTCATTTTCTTCAGTTTCATCCGTCGATTCTGGAACCAAATTTTCACTTGTCTGTCAGTCAGTTGAACACTGCGGCTGATCTCTACACGACGCTCACGAGTCAGGTACATGTTGAAGAGGAACTCCTTTTCGAGCTCCAGAGTCTGATGTTTTGTATATGGGCACCGTTTCTTCCGGCCACTCTTCGCGGTTAACCAGTTGGCAGTATTTTCGCTTTTTGTGTCCCCTGAGAAAGAAAAACAGATAAGTGGGCTACAATTTTCGGACAAGGCTCAATGAAATGTTTTATTCCGTAGCAATTACGTGAGTGTTGCTTCAATTTTCAATCAGTCTAAATTACTACAGTGTTTCAACATCGTGACATTTTGTCTGAGTAGGTTATATCATTTATTTTACAAAAAGAAAAACTATTGTGTGCATTCAACAGTATATGGAATAAGGAACAGAAAATGTAGCCAACTTGAATCTTATAAATGTTTATCTAGACTATGAAGAATACATTTTAAAAATCTTGGATCTCAGGAATGAGTTCTGTGGTCAATGTTGAAGGGTAATTACCATCAAGGCCAGATATGCACAGTTGTATATCAAAAAGCAAGAATTACAAATGTCAAAATGCCGAATTACAAAAGTCATGTCAAAAACTGAAATGCAATTAGACGGCTTAATTTTTCATATAAATGTGTCTAGATATTTTATTTTCATACTACGTAAAAATACATTGCATTGAATTTTCGCTGATTCCGTATGCTGAGTTCAGACTCCTGATAGAAAACAACTGTTTTCCGGACAGTAGATGAATGCCAAAACTCATACAAGAAGTAACGCGTTTAGTTCTACAGAAGCCGTGCAAGTGGAATTGTTTTACTGTAATCATCTTTACTTACTGATAAAATTCACTATGCCAAAAATACCTGACATTTTTTTGCAAACAAACTGGAAGGGTAATTGTTTCTCTATCTGATCCAGTTACTACCTACGCGGAGCATAAAAAGCGTGCGCATATGATTCTATCGTAATAACTGGTTTATTTCTTCTGGAATGCGAATAATAAAACCACAAAAAATACAATAACTGGCTCGTTGTAACACTCCAATTCACGAACAACTCGTTACGCCGAAGATCAAAGGTAAGAAATGAAAGTAGGCCATGTCTGTAGGTTGCAGTACAGCAATAAAATAGACCCTTTTTCCAACTGAGCGAAAGGTACAGAGTAGCCAACACAGGACAAAAAACTGACTGGGCGATTCAAGCTTTTTTGGCGCAGTAGGCCTACTTTACATGGCACACAATGACTATTTTGAAGCACATTCATGACTTAATATACGTACCTTTTTCTGCTTTACTAGGAGTCTCTTTGCCGTTGACTGGTGGTTCGGGTGAAGACGCCTCCTCGACTGAAGACTCATGAGTTTCCTCAACTCTGTGCGGAGCGCATTGAACATTGGAAGCCATCTCCTCGTTCTCTCTTTTGCCAGTCTCTGCTGTGTCCGATATGCCAACTGCGGTGTCGAACCGAACCGTTGGTTGCAGTAAAACGTGTGAAGAACTAGACTGACCACCTTGATAAGTCTTTGAGGTTGCATACGACTGGGAGAGCCGGAAGTAACCAGGCACAGGTACTGTGCCGCCGTGACTGACTGGACAGTTCCCCGACGTTACTCTGGAGTAGGAAAGCTGTTCTGGAGCTGACGCTTTTGGACACTTATTCGATTCATAAAGACAATACCCGGTCTCTTCCTTAATGTTGGGTGAGAACGAGCACTGGGCGACTTGCTGTCCGCCGGGAGGCTGATCCATTCGGCAGGACCTTGATGGGTCTAACCATATTTCCATCCCTGGAATATAAGAACTGGAAGCAGAGACTACATTGTGAGGATTATTATCGTTCCGTTTATTCAATCCGGGAAAGAATCCACAGTTAGACAGTCCATAGTGTAAATCCGCGGCTGGAGGCACGTAGACATTGCTTCCTTGGTAGTAGGGACCACCGTTTTCGTTCCGGGCGCTAATCAAGGAGTCTACTAAAAATGAGTTCCCCACTGGGCTGTCGGAGCATGACATTGTTGTAGTATAATTCGACGAAGGGAGAAGATAGCCCTTTCTGGCTGACATTTCTTGTGCAAAACATGCGGAATATGATTAGCAATATCCTCACTACGCTATGCCAGCTAACAGCCAATTAAAATGAGAGAAGAAAGGGGGCTCCGCCCTCCAGTAGTCGCGTAATGACAAGGGGTCATAGCTATCTAAGCGCTGAATAAAAGCAGAAGGAAATCGATACATTCATATAGCCGAAGCCCACTGATATTTGCAAAACATGGGCAAAAATCTCACTATTTATTTTTGGAAAGTAGGTTTCCAGAATAACATTGTTTCTTTCTCTCTCTCTCTCTCTCTCTCTCTCTCTCTCTATCTATGTATGTCTCTCTATCCATCCGTCTGTCCAACTATTTCTATCTCTCTCCCGCTCTGTGTGTGTTTTCTTGTGTGTTTGTTTGTGCGTGTGCTTCAGCATGCATCCAGGGGTGTGTCGAAAAGCTTAGTAGCTAATTTATATAGTTGGAACCATTGGTCGACCTATGTATGCTGCTTACGTACTGTAGTTAGCAACTGAGCTTTTGGGAGACGTACCCCCGAATAGTTAAAGAACTAAGCCCAGTGACCCGAATGTTCAACTATGTCATGAAAAAATTATTAGCTAAATAGGCAGTGCGAGGTTGTTTTTACCCATCGTTCCACGATGTGTAGCTATCTTCAGTGCGACCATTTTGTCTTCTGGATGTATGATTTGTACTTAAGGGGCGGATATAACAAGAAAGATTAAAATAGGAAAATTATTATCAGCGGAGATATCGTTAGCTAATTTTTGTCGACCGCACAAAAAAAAAAAATCTTATTTCAAAAATGCGGTTTCCATGGGTATTCTGCATCAATTACATTGTGAATCACCAACATTTCAGCAATACTCGACAATGTGGTCAGTCAAGATAAAAGGGCGATAGAAACCTATTCGCATAGGCCATTTTAAATATTATTATTATATTATATATAGGCTACAGCAAGTCAACGGGTGGGCCAAAATAGGCCGACTCGTGCCACTATACAAATGCGAGCTCTATTTTTGTAATGACCTATAAAATAGATTTACCTTCACCTCTTATCCTAGTTTCTTTTGGATAGTACGAATAAATTGAGCAACCCAGTTTATTACTACCAGAGGTGGACTATATCGCGACACAGCACAGGTTGCGTACCATCAGACACTTATCACTGGCAAAGACCTATGTATGGCTTTGGCGCTACAAATGTATATTCATTCAAAATGCTTCATTTTCACTAGATATTTAACTTTTTCTTGAACTCTGGTTTTCTACCTCAAAAGCGAGTTGTTTCAATATAAGCACCACTCCCTGCGCTTTTCAGAGGATGAAAATTGGCTATGTAGGGTAGTATTGGGCTTTCTTCCTAAAGGGGGTTATCAAAATTAACAAATAATGCATAAGAGAAATAATGGGGGGAAAAATCGATGCATCAGGTATTCAAGGAAACTTAAGTTCAGCGGCTACATGACATAAGGATAAATTCGAAATCAATAAAGCAAGCATGTGCAATAATAATAATAATAATTATAATAATCCATTTTGCCTTCAGTATATTATTCTTTACTGCGGCTTTTGTTAATTCAGAGAATTTCTATTTTCTCCGTTTTGTAATATTGCGTCACATTTTAGCGGATATGCGATATTTAAGGGCAGCCATATAGTGTAAAAATGCGTCCTGACGTATAGTCTGGAAGCACCAACAAAAATACATGTTTTCTATGGTCAAAGAAGCCCAAAAACAGTGGATTGTGGAAAAGGGCTTCTGAATCACGACTAAGATTAACCGCAGTAATAATCTAGACTTCACAGTTTATTTCATTTATTCATTTTTACTGCAAACAAAAACCATGTTGAAATTAAGTAGGCCTGAAGCTTAGCCATCTTAAAGCGTCGGAAGCGGCTTATATCAAGTAAACAATATTCAACACTTACGGTAGCCTATTTGTATTTCTGTTGATCTTTGGATGGGATGTGATTGTACTATTAACAAGAACAAATTATTCGATTTAATGACAATCATAGTTTTTATGTGCGCTTATTGTCATGATTTCTCTCGAATCAATTTATTCTATTTTTTATTTTTTGGAATAGCAGCGATTGTGCGTTCTTATCGTTAAGTTCAATGGCGTGTCGTGTCATTTTACTACTTCAACCGGGGGTTTTTTTACTAGGGACGAAGCCCACGGGTATAGTTATTCATCGTATTATCCTTTTTTTAGGTTCCTCTCTCTCTCTTCTCTCTCTCTCTCTCTCTCTCTCTCTCTCTCTCTCTCTCTCTCTCTCTTGCATTCCAAGTCTTCTAAATTTCAAGTTCCCACAAATAACAGCATTTCAATAATAATAATAATAATACATACATACAAACATACATACATACATGCATATGTATATATGGCTCTTTAAAATTAGGTCATGCATTCAATCCTAGACGTATTACTGGTGGTATTTAGTTTCCTTAGGCCATTTGGATGCAGGATATACGCGAATACCATATTACTTAATCCCATAGGCATGTTCTAACGCATATTCTCGAATATGGAACGTGCCAAGCAACTAATCATTTTCGCCCATAATTACGATAGCTGTAATATCAATTTGTATATCATTTAGGTTTATTTAAAACGTCCGCAACTCAGAAATGTGACGTGCTGAAATAGACAGACTAGCATCGTACTTTGTAAATATCCTGAATGATTAAGAATTCCAAAATCTACATGCTTATATTTTCTTAAATTGCATCTATATTTATTCGGGCTTCAAGGTGTATTCTAGTCTATTTTGCTCGTTGCAGTTGCCTGCAGCCCGGCTTTCATCTATTAGACAATTTAACAACGTTGGAAGATTTAAAAACGAATTAACAATTGGCTGGCTGATAATCACTTCAATGCAAAAATATTTAAAATTCCTTGTTTATTGTGCTATCATTATATCAGTTTCCGTCTCGGCATTTACATGAACGTTTTTGCGTACATTACAACGGATCTTGTATGCTACTTGGGAACAACGGCAATGACATTGATCTAAAGAGCGCCGCCCAGTGGAAAAGCATGCTGAAGCTGCTAAGATTCCTGCAGCCGCGGAGGACCGTTAGCACATCCATAAATGAAGCTACAAAGACTACTGGACTGAAGTTTTCAATGGTTCCAGTTGTCGTTCGCGACTCCGTAGTAATAGTTAATAACCTTGGTCTTAGACAGTTTATTGCTCTGCACTCAAATTCTACAAATGCTCCAGACTCAGACAACTTTTATGGCCAGGTTGCTCCAGCAACTGGGAGGATGTGCCATAATTAGCTCGGAATTCCGGAGATAGGATACGTGAGGCAAGACCATCACAAAGACTAGTGACCATAAACCAGAATGTCTTCTGTTTTATCAGTCAGACTGACAAACGTAAATGTGAATGATGTAATGATATTTTTTTAAACATACACCTGTGTCAAGGAAACACAAATTCAAGAATAGCCTGCTGGGTTATTGCAATACAAGACTAAACAGATATGCAATTAAATCACACTAGCACTGCAGTTTAAGGTGTGACTAATATCCGAACTTAAAATAGTCCGTCATTTAGTCCATGCCATATAATTGGATGAACACAGCTTTTTTTTTTTTTTTTTTTTTTTTTTTTAACAAAGGGCAGGAATGAATATGGAAAATATTGACTGTAGGCACAAAACCTTCGTAGTTCTGGCGGTGTATTGGCTATCTACTAAAGTTGAAGCGCTCCAGGCTCAATATAATAATATTTTTGCCGCAAGGGAATGGACGTTTTGAATCCACATAAATTGTTTTGTGAATATCAGAAATCTATTAAATGAAAATGTCTGTATTTTATAAATTAACCCATCGAGTGAGAATGTATTTTAGTCTAGTTTTAGGACTGTGTTGACTGCAATTAAAGCCTTCAGATCTGGTGCCCTCCCTACCCAGAGAATTTGTGCATATAGCTAAAGACTTGAGAAACAAGAGTGTTTCGTTTGACTTTCTAGTCACACTCGAAATGAGAAAAAGGCATTTCTGCCAAACGCCATTTGTAGATCGTCGTGTAGTCAAGGCTGCATGGTAATGCCTCTGATGCATGTCGGTTTGAAACCCAATATGTGGCTATTGAAAGTAGCCCATGAAACTGTAGCCTGCCGTCAGGAAACACTTGGAAAAGCCTTCTAATTGCTGCTGTACATTTAGCGAAAATAATAAAATATTGGAGATTAATAATAGCTTAAGCATTCAATTGCATGCTTTTATTCAAATTGTCGATTAATATTTTTGCGAAACATTTCAAGTACGGCATTTAAGCGCATTTCATTTGACAACAGTGCATATAACACTCTCCATTTCTAGGAAGTTGTCGCTGAGCAAATGTAATGCGCCATTAACCAGAGGAAAACAGAACATTCGGTCAGTATTGCTTCGCAGCGATACTGTATTATACGAAATATATTTGACTATATCTTTCCATCGCCGCGTGAGTTACAAAAGCAACCAAAATTAAACAAACATCACAGCTGTGCAAACTTCACTTTATATACTTCACTTGCAAGCCTGGTACAAGTTTGCCACATGAAGATGTTGATGAATGCGTAAACCTCTGTGGCTCAATGTGTCGGTTATAACAAAACTGGATCCACGGCCGGTTTCTGTTTTTGTCACATCAAGGTCAATAACCACAAGACTAAAATGTACAATATAATTTTCCCTGCAATTATTTTGCCACAAAGTAAATATTTTAAGATGTATAATTTAAAACAATTTGCCTCAGATCGCAAAATAAACAAACTCCGTCAGTTTTGAGTAATATGTGGAATGAGAGCTATTTGAATCATGATGTGTGTGAAATAAATGGGGGCTTAGTCGTGAAATGAAGAAAGGAGTCCAGTTGTTTTCGTACATCACAACATGGGCAACAAATAACGAGGGAACAATCTTCAAAATGTTGGTCTTCATTCCGCAGACATCGGCAGCCTCGAACTTGAAATTAACCGCTCAGCCTCGGCATACAACACTAATGTACTAGAGTACAAGTCCACGCCATACGGTCCTAAAGCAGTGGATTCGTAGTGTAGTACTGTAAGCGATCTCTGTTCAGTTTCTTTTCTTTCATCCTCCTGTTCTGAAACCAAATTTTCACTTGGCGGTCGGTTAGATTTAACATCCTCGACAATTGCAAGCGTTTCTCTTTGTTAATGTACACACTGAAAAAGAACTCCCTCTCCAGCTCCCTGATCTGGTATTTACTGTAGGGGCATCTCTTTTTACGTGTCCTCAGGCCACCTGAAAGATAGAGAACACTATGAACATCGACAAACAAAGCAATTATGTCATGAAATGTGTATTTATCAGCAGTTCATCGTTAAGAATTTTGGGAGCTCGAAAGACCGAATCGCTTTTATCATGAAATAATTACGGTACCAAATAGTGAAATCAACCTCAGGAGACCAGAAATTGACATGCAACTATTGGTTTCAGCAAAATATTCGTTTCGTCTAATATATATTCGTTGATGACTTCTCATATCTTCAGATGATTATTCTCGGATATAATGGCCATTTCCACTTATTAGGCTATAGAGTCGGCTACAGGCATATAGAAGATCAGTCCTTATTTTAAACACGTATTTATTTGCCTGAATGAACAGAAGAGGGGGCCAGGGTTTCATCCCATTTGTAATAATGTTCAAGTTTCACTTATCAATTCCTCGTATTTGGAATAATTTATTATCTTAAAAGTCCTGTGAAAAAATTGCCTGATTTTTGTCATGGCCAATTTAAATTGAAAACACGTGATCCTGTAGCTTATAACAATAGTTTTGTAGGGTAAATCTATTGGTCCTCTAGAAACCGTACATGCTTATAAAACAGCATATAAAATGTTTAATAGCGGCGCGCTAGATCGCGAACTTTCTCTCATAACTGGGGCGCGTCTTCATACGTACTGCTGCAGTTGGATTTTTCCTCATTGTTGCCGGAAGAGGATTCGGGACTGCTGCACTCCTCTCGCGGCTCTCTCTCGTCTGGGTCTTGGCACGCGTCAGAGCCCGAGATTGCGGTGGTGGGCAACTTCGTGGTATTTCTGTCCACCGGGCAATCCGCTGATGGATTTTCTGAGCTGCCGTAGGCTGTCTCGAAAAAACTGATCAAAGGCTTGGGGCAGCACCCCGTTCCTGCCCACACTGCCGTAGAAATTAGACGTGGAATTGGAGCTGGAATGGAATCCCACGGAGCTGTTTTTCGCGAACATCTCCCCTAAAGTGTTCGAACCAGACAAACAATCCCTGTGCACCATCTCTTCAGATGAGTAGCAGTGGGACAGGTTCCCTCTGTGGTGCCATTTACTGGATGTGTCAATGGCATAGTCCCTGAAGGTTACTTCTCTCACGGACTGAACCTGCGGCAGATTGGAGGAGTATGAATAGGTCATGGGGCGAGAAGACGGGGTTTGGGTTAAAAAAGAAGGGAGGCTTGAGAAGTCTGTTCCCGAGACGTAGTAAGTGCAACTGGGCAAGTACATATTCGACCCAACAGGAACTCGTTCATCAAAATCCATCACTACTCTAGCTTGGGTTCGTCTCAATAACAGTCCTTCGCATGGTTCGCTCGCTCTGCTACTCCAGTCTCTTTGAAGCAGATTCGAGAAGCTGAAATTTTGAGACGTAGGCTGACGTGGAGATCCATTGCCGTCCATTCCAGAGAGGCGCCAAGTCATGTGACCGAGAGTAAAAATTGACATATTCTGAGCGAGTGCTATACGATTACATTCGTTCATGTGGTGAAGCTGAGTGTATTTACATAGGCTAGGCTTGTCTATTCTGTTACCAGCGTTGCATTGTGTCTTTTCATAACTGAATGCATAACCAGTAAATGAGCCGAATTAACACTTTTAATGTAAATTTGCGGATCAACCGCTTTCCATGAAAGAAATGTAAGACTGTAGTGAATAAGCCACGTGCATAAGTTGCGTAGGAAAATGGTTTTAAAGAATTCTAACTTACTAAGATGGGTGGTCCAGATATGTTAAAGATTAGAATCGATTATACAAAGTGACTTTTTGACTAAGTTGAAGTTTATATTGAATATTCAGATACTTGGGTGCACTGTATTTGCGTTAGCGAACTGTCAAGATTACTCCATGCGCTGATGAAAATAGAGCTCCACAGAATCGTGTAGGCTAATCGCGGGCATATATTCACATCCCGACAACAAAACGTAGCGTGTCCTACGTACTGTTGGAAATAATTTCGTGCACTTCAGATTTATTTGAAACTATATTTTTCTGAAAATTATCATGCTCAATCCTGTCCAACTACGCATTCTTGGTAGCCAATAGGCTACGTTGTCCTCTGTTGATTATTCTTGCTCGTTGACAAATTACACCAAAGCCTTAGCCATTATATGAAGATTGCGATATATGGTCTTGTCTACATTCATATTTGATTCTAAGAGAAAACCGGGACATTTTTAAACACTTTATATATAAATGGCATAAGGCCTGTATCCTGACTTGTACGAATTAA
Source organism: Gymnothorax javanicus (assembly GCA_029692085.1). NCBI lineage: Eukaryota > Metazoa > Chordata > Actinopteri > Anguilliformes > Muraenidae > Gymnothorax > Gymnothorax javanicus. The sequence goes on from CM056193.1 coordinate 148,138,820, forward strand.
TTCATATATTGATTGCCGACAGCAGAAACATCATATACAGACATCATGTATCATATTCACATACAAATCCTGAGACTATATCAAGACAATTTAGAAGGCCATGCTGAGGAGAGAAAAACAAACCTGGCCATAATAGCCTCACCGGTTACCCTATCCCCTTTACCTATACGAATAGAAAATAGATACTATACACACATTTATTTGTGCAATTTGTTAACCCTGTTGGCAATATGTTAAATCAAGCCTATAACGCATCACAACTTTGAAGGCAATCAGAACTAACTTCGACTTCGTTTTTAATAATCCTCCTTTTCGCCTTCTGATGGCATACCTCCGAATATTGCTGTTACTACTTCAAATTATGCATTGAGGACAAGGATGTATGGCCTTTTTGCCATGCACGGGTCAAATTATATGAAAAAAGTAGGCCAAATGTTTTTCGTCAGAATTTACGCATAATAATAATAATAATAATAATAATAATAATAAATTATTATTATTATTATTATTATTATTATTATTACATTCAAATGTATGTATGAACTGTGTCATGGTGGCACATTGACCCAGATAACAACCTTTAGGTAGTTGATTTTTGTTTTCTTTTTTTTACGCGTTTTGGTCAATATTGGATACCTTAATTAACCACCATAACAGGTTTAAACATCAGAAAGTGTTCATAGCTGTGCTGTGTAGAATTATCAGTACGTCCTGCAGGATGTTACAGCGGCATATTTGCGATGGATTTAATTTTTAAAATAAGTCTTCGAGCTTGGATTTGCGTTTCAGGAGGAGAGAAGTCAATGTAGTTCTCTATCAGTTGTAGGCCCAAGGAAAGTCCAATGACGGAGAGGCCTTAATGATAAAACATTTGGGTCTCTGCGCCCGCTGCAAAACTACGGTTAAATGATAAAGGTCTTGGCTAATCTGAATGATGTACAGACAAAGTAGATGGAATTGAAATGGCTTGTAGGCCTACTACAACTGTATTGTCATGCGGTGTTGTTAACTGGACATCAAAACCTAGCCTGCATTGAAGGCGGACGTCTCTTAAAGAAAGTAATTCCGAATACAATCCAGCCAATCTCGCTGAGAGGTTGCCTATTTAATTAATTGTACTCTAAGTCTTTACTTTGGCGGACACAGGCTCCGCCTATCATGCGCAAAGGCCTACAAATGCGTGTATTTGTACAGCTTTAAAGATATAATTGAATACGTGTAAACGAAAAGCAGAAGCAGTTCAAGATGTTTTTTGGAGATTCAGTGGTTTTTATTGCGCCTATTTGGCAACCAGCATTGGTTTCTGTCTGCTCGGACCTGACAGACTTGACCAAGCGCGCGCCGAGAACGCTACCAACAATATGGAAATCATGAACTCCGATGCATAAAGTAGGGAGGGGATCTTCTCATTGTTGCTAACTCAGCACAAATAAACCGGAAAGGTAAAATATTATACACCAGGCAGCGTTTTAAGAATCAATACTTGTGAATGAAATCAATAGTTTGAATATTAAAGATGATCGCAAAACTGTCAACAACGTTGTGTTTTAACTTCCAGGCCAATAATAAATATTCCACAGAAAGATGTTCAGTGTTTGTTCAAATCAAATATGGCGAATTATATTGAAATTTGGACTATATGCATTCTGAAAAGGTAATTTCACCCAGCTGTATTATAGAAAATGATATGCACACTTGGCCTAATTCTTGTTGGTGTATAACTAAATGAAACAACCTCGCTGCTCGCGACGGCTCATATGTAGTTTGGTATTTTCATTTTTCATTTGCGTTTTTGAAGTTTAAGCCCATATGCAAAGGTACTTCAAGTTCGCAGTGCCAGACACTGCCCCGTCGTAGAAGGTTACCGAGTCACTACCACGACTGATGCTTTCCATATGGACCAGTTCGTTTAAAACACGTATTATTCGGTAAAGAAAGAAACACTTGGCTATGCAAAACCTATGCTGTATCTATAGCATGCAGCATGTTGTCTCAGATAATGCCTTGAATGACTTGCCATTCCAGCCTATTTTTCATACATATGTCGATTGAAAATCCCGTCAATTAAATGTGAAACTGGATAGTTGGCGTTGGCGAAAGACTAAGGCGTGTTCAAAGTGTTACTTTTCTGGTTTATGGCTTGTGTAACGGCTAAACGTTAGTATTCCTTAAAAATAAGCGATAAAGATTTTCAAAATAAATTTGACTAATTACATCTGTTCCGAGTAAAAATAATAAATTACAGCGTTTCTAAGTGAGTAATAAGATGATCTGTGCTTTTCAAAGCATAAACTATGAATATACACACTATATATTATTGCTAGTTGCATTAGAATGTTTAGTTTTGTATTATTCAGACTATGTCAGAAGACCAGAGAAAACTAGAAAACCTCAAAATAACATTTTGGCTATACTCGTTCAAAAATATTTAATTTCCCTCTCGGAAATATCTAAAATAGTACAATAGATTTGGGCAGAAGTTTCATATTCACTGACCATGGTGTAGCCTATGTAAATAGCATAGACTCTGGGAAAGTAGCCATAGGCTCAGTCTGGCAGTAGGCTACTGAATTTTATCAAAATCTGATACAGCGCGTGTTGTGACGAAATCCCGCTTAAATGAATCGGTGTTCGCTTAATTTATAACCGTTGGCTACGCATATTCGCAATATAGTCTCCAGTAAAATATGATAAATGCATCCCATTTTGTATGTAGTATGTCCAAACTCCCCCTCAACTAATAGCGAATAATAATTTGCTGAAACAGGCCCTCATTTAACAATGCAGAACACAATCCTATGGGATAATACAACCTACCGCTCAAGAATGAAAATCCACTTCAATACTTTCGTGTCTTTCAGTGAGTAGAAACACAGGTTTTTAAAGGGGTTTTGTCGTTTAGTGGGCGGTAGGATCTGTGATTTAATTTCGTTGCTGAAGAATAACAGGCTAATATTAATCTAATCGCCGTTGATTTATTTTGTTATATTATCATCGTAGTTGTTTCTTGTGGTCTTGTTTAACAGCCGATACAACGTCGCGACGCCGTATTTAAAGACCGCAAAAACTATTGTAAGCTATTCTTCTGAAATATGTTAACATCTTGAGTTTCCTTGGCGTTTCAAATGATGGTACACTGTGATCTAAAAAAAAAAAACTGATGTATCTGCCATATACACTTTAATCAGTCATCACTAGGAAGTTGAACTTTGTATTGAGCTTTGACCGACTTTGCTTTTGAACTTGAGTGCTACTCGTTTCACATGCTTGTGCAGTAGCCTACTCCATATGAACTCTATGATGACGTTTGGAATGAATGCGGGAAGGGGATACTTGCATCATATTAAATCAAACCTTGGTACACGAATTTTGCCTCTGTGTGGTCATTTAAGATACAAGTCGGCGGTTATTCTGACTCAATGTCAGGTATGTTAGGCTACATATACTCTTTAATCTGAATGATGACGGTTTGGCATGTAAAGTAGGCTACACTATGTTCGAAATTTAGGAATGTGAGGGAACTAATTGAACTTTTTTGGCACCAGAAACTTACTCATCCATCCCTGAACCGTGAAAGCTGATGGTAAGTCCAAAGTCATGACCAAGACTTCTCTTATTTGAGTTATTATTTTGACGTCCTCTCTCTCCTTTCATTGGCTACTTCATTGTTGCTTGTTGCCGTTTTTCAAACGATTTATTTGTGTTCGTTTGGCCTTCATCTCATTTCGTCATAGAAGTCGACTTCTCTCGATCTTCCTATCATGACCATGTCATTTAGAACGCCGAAGGGCTGCAAAGCAGGCAGACTGTGCTGCATAAAATCTGAAATTGCATTTCAACCTTTAAAATTTCGCACAGGAAATTTCGCACTGCTCCTTAACGCTAACATTTGGTTACCAGTGTTGATAGTGTAACTTCAGGGATAGAGTGAAGTGATAGATGTGAAGACAACGTGAAGTTGTTCTCACACACTGCATGCCAACAAATGTATCATTGCGTTCCATTATTTCCAATACATTAAGCAGTGCGACTTCGTGGTTTTTATCACTGCTTATTATATTACTTAGTTGGCTGCAGTTGTTGTGCATAATGTTCAGCTGCACACGCAAACACGTACACACACGCACACACACACACACACACACACACACACACACACACATACTTACAAAAACCTATGCACTGGAACAGCAGAAAACTATTTCTATAGGTGGGGTGGGACAATTTCAACAATCTTCAGTTAAATTGTTTTTGTATGGCACTTTTAACAATTGATATTGACTCAGTGATTGACAGTGTATTGATCCCCAACAGATATAAAGAAAATTTAGAATTTTCACCATGTTCCCAAAGTTTTTACTCAAAATACTTAATGATTTATTCACCATTTTTCGCTTATAATAGTAATAATAATAATCATCATTATTATTATTATTGTTGTTGTTGTTATCCGTTAGTTAAAGTTAGGATAATTTCAATGGCCGATTAAAAGGAAAAGGATACAGTTTGGTGACCTTTCATATGGTTGGCGATGGCTGCAATACAAAGTTAGTTATTTTACATTATATGAATCAATTGTGGCCGCGGAAAACTTGTGACTTCAACTGTTTGTTAACAAAATAAATATTTTAAACTATAATCTCATGCCATCTGTTCATGGTAAGCATTATTTTCTACTCCTCAACACTCCACATCTGTTTATTTTACTGAGATAACCTGTGCAAATACGGAGTTTGACCCCAAGGTCAGAAATATTCCAGTGGTAAATGCATAGACTTTGTTGTACATATATTTTGTCCATGCAGCAACGGTGTAAAACTACGACCTTCATCGAAATTGCTTCCAACGAAGCAGACGCGAGGTTGTATAGTGAAAAAAACAACGTGTGCTGTGAAAAAAAATGTGGCTTTATACCCTGAAAATAACTTTGTTCACCCTGGGCGTTTCTCCTGGGCTATTTGATTGACGTTTGATCAAGTATTTATACATCAGTGGAATATTATAGCCAACGCGTTTTTTCAATGAAGGCTACACCTTCTCCATCGCACTTGGAGTTGCTGGGTCGACAGTCGAAATGTTTTGCTTCAGTGTTTGAGCTACATAGGCTACATAGCCAGTGGGTGGCAGTAAAATGCCAGTAAAATTTGCAGTAAGCTACTGCTATTTTTTTTTTTTTTTTTTTTTGGAGCGAGCGCCGCATTTGGCTCCCGTCCGTGGGTTCCGAATTACTCTACCCACAGTTTCCTTCTCTCCATCCAGGCAACCAGTCGATCAGTTACCCGGCCATTTGTTATAATCAGGGGAGTGAACTTGTCAGTTGTTTACGCAGCCGTAGGAAATAGCACGAAGGTAAATGTTAATTTTCCATTTCATATTGTGTCCTTTTTGTTTTCCGATTTTCTTAGCTGAAGAATGGACCTACATGCTGAGAGGATTATTTTGTAAGCGAAACACAATATATTCTAATAATAAAGAGAATAGCAGAGCCCCAAAGAGACAGTTACTCCCATTAAACAAGACGAACTTTATTATAATAGGCTACGCTGCTCAAAAAACCACCGGCCAGCAACCATCGCTTCTGGCAACATTATTGACGGTAATAAATGACAGCCCATTGGTCGGAAGGTCCATTCTCGAAATAGTTAATAAAGCTGGTGATTTCCTACAAACCGACTATTAAAACAAAGGCTGACGGAAAAGCTCAAATTGAACATGAGGACAACATCGCAACCTACATATTGCGGACTGTAGACAAGGGGATTGTGTGTGGGGTGAGAGTCTGCATGAGCACACCTACTCAAGTTGGATCGTATTTTGCGGATTAAAGCGCAAAAGGCAACTGAGAAAATAAGCATTAAATATTTCACATAAATCTAATCAAATATGAGTAGCCCTACATGTACCTATAGAAATAGAGATAGAAAATATTATATAAATATACGATATCTACAGGCTAATATGTAATATGATTGTGCTTTTGCAAAAAATGAAACGCTTAATTAGTCAATTCGATAACAGCATACAAGTCCTAATGCGCAGTGCGGTAAACATGCAGTTCACGTTTCAAAACAATTCAGCCTATATTTTCCTTTAATGCCTGTGAAACTGTGGCTGTTTTAAAATGCAAAGTCTATCTTTGCTGCTTTGGTTGACAGAAAATAATGTCAAGGCCTATTTTGTGAATGGGCCGGAAATTTATATTACACTTTCCAATGAAAAATGAAGTATGTTGGTGTGTCTTAAACTGACCTTTAAATTGTTAGTTTATCGTTTTGCGACTTATATAGGACAAAAAATGTTGGTATTATGTTGAAAAATGCTCAAGGTCATACTAACTCCGGCAGGTAGTTGGCCTATTGATTTGTCTTGAACTCAGATAATCTTTAAGATGTCACTGTATTTGAAAATGCAGATTATGCTTCTGAAATATTCTAATAAATCACTATTTAATCAAAAAGTGAAACTAAAAATTTACGGTACTGTGTTTGCAACTCACCCAAACAAAAGATGCTTCAACTCTGCTTTTCCCTGACATATTGGGCTATTATGGAGTTCATAATAGCCTAGCCTATACGTAAGCGTTATTTGCGACACAGACCACGGTATTTTTGTGCTTTGACCAAAAAATCGAAGTTTGAATTTGCATATAAACATTTCCGATGAAAAACTGGGAGATGAAATGCATTAAATGTCCTGGACAGACAGGAAAACCGTCTTGAAGTGCATATCTAATATAGCTATTCACTCATAGTAACGATTGATTTCGATTATTTGCACTTTTCTGTTCATTTTCATAAAAATAGATGCAATGGTTACAGTGATCAAATTGCTGAACTTCCAAATTTCAACTGGGGCGATTCATCCCGACAAAACAAATTAAACGGCTTATGTGTAATGCCAAAGAGTTTAATAGGCTATGTCATGCAGATTTATTTAATTCTGGGACTGCAGTCACAATATTGTGAATGATGCAACTGAATCTTGCATTAGATTTTATTCACATGATAAATCATTAGTAGCCGATATAAATTATTTTCCTATGCTCGAAGCGAACCAAAGCGTATGTCTAGATGCACATCTTAAAGGTGACGCAATTCAGCAAATTAAATTAAGATATTCAACAAATATTTCTGATGATTATTTTTTACATGAAATAAAAACCCCAAACATATTTATGTCCACTAAGCCGATGTCGGGCTTGATCGAAAATCACATCTCAATTATGTATTTTTTTTTATTAGGACCCTGGACCCTCGTCACTAAATTGAATAGTGATGGCCTTACAAGCCAAGTGCAAGCACTGCATGCCACTATGGGATGGGGTTCTTTCACAAAACACCAGCCAATCGTCAATCAAACAATCACAAGTATGTATTATTCCAACCTTACAATTTTGCCATTTTGTTTTATTAATATTTAATGTGTGAGTGGGTTTTAAGCGAATGGCAGTGCTTACACGCAAAAACGACGGTAATGCCACAAAATGATCACTAGATGGAGACATTGTTCTATACTACATGTCAACATTCATTCCTCAGCTGTTCTCAAACTTCAATTTTTTTTCAGAGGGAAGCAGCCTATTAGTCCGTGCACAACACAAAAAATACTTTGAAACCCTATTTGTTGCCAGGATATGCATACTATAAGCGTTATTAACTATAGAACGATATGTAGTATTCATCATATTGAAAAAAATTAAAATCTTAGTTGACCATGACCAAAATTGCGCCGTTAAGCTATATGGGCCTATTCGTCAAATAATTTATGTTTTAAAGATAGGCTGTCAGGATAAATAAACGCATAATTCGACATTCACAGTAAATTTCATAAGTCCAGCGTTTGTTTTTGTTGAGTTTAACTTTTTTTAGACACAATCAAATGGAGCCAATCAAATATAAAATAGTTTTCTTGTAAAGCATTGGTTTATTTACAACGAAGCCAATGTTATAGGAAAGTTATAGTGCCACGGTCGAAACCTTGGGCTCCCAAAAATATTCTGAAATCAAAGAAAGTCTGCATGACCTGCTGGTACTGACAAAAAAAAATTGAAATTCGTGTAACTTAGGAACGCTGAGAAGGGCAGCATTTATTAAATTATTTATTAATCAACCTTGCCTTGCGTTCATGTAGAAATTATTGCAAAATTAAAAACCATGCGGCCCATGCCGTCCCATTTCTTTAAGTGCCACTTTAAATAATAATCATTTAAAAATGTTTAAATACATATTGGTACAGCTTTTCCGGGACATTATTATCGTACTGCATCTATTGATTTGCAAGTTAACGAAAAGTGTTCGTAACGACATAAATCAAATTATATGATTTGTGGAGCATTTAGTTGAAGACGTTCTGAAGTAGGCAAACGTTTAACATCCAGATGGAGGTTAACATTTCTCATTCTAGTTTCAGACCCAAGTGAATTTATGCAGCCAGAAAACAGCATGGCGGGTACCACTCCAATTGTGAACAATCCATTAAGGTTGAGTAGTGGTCTGTAAAAACAGTATATAACCTTGGTCAAAAACGGTGGTTTTTCGTTTTTCAAAGAGAACAGCTTTGAAGTCATTTTTACATCTGATCTTCTTCATTTAAAAAAAAAAGAAGCTAGCTGGCGGTCTTGAATTTGTTGACGACTTTCTTCTCTTTTACTCGCCGGTTCTGAAACCAAATTGTGACTTGTCGTTCGGTTAGGTTTGTCTGTGCGGATATCCGTCTTCGCTTGTCCTTTGTAATGAATTTATTAGTGGCATACTCCCGCTCCAGTTCCTTCAGCTGCACCTTCGTGTACGGCACACGCTTCTTCCGTCCACGTCGAATAGCGTTGCCTTCTCCAACCTGAGTCACACCATCTGGGTAAAATTGAGAAATATATGCTTGTATTAACGAATAACCTTTGATGATAATAGCTAGTTAAATGAATAAACAAAACATAGACAACTTATAATTCACTACAAATAATATGTTGATACGCCTAAGACATATAATGCGAAAATGTGAAGCGACATCCCATTGTACCTTGAATTGACGATTTCCAAAGATGATTGGGTTGCGCCTGGTCCTTTGCGCCATAAACTTGGCTGTTCCACCCGTTGGCGATTGCCCATGGTTGGTAACTTTCCATGGGTAGCAGAGACTCGTGTCTGGGCTCTGCAGGGCCGCTCATGGTGGGCACAACAGGCATGTCCAAATAGCTGGGAACAGGTTGATAAGGCCCGGAGGTATAACCTTGATAGAAAGCGAATTCTTTGGCTCTAGTTGCGAATTCCTCCCCAGAAACAGATGTCTCCATGTACTTCTCTGCGTACGAAGAAGGCTGCGCGCACGACTTTATGTTGCTGTGGTGTGACATTCTACACGGATAGTAGCTGCTGCCAAAATAGCCATAGGGTAGTGAGGCGCTTGTAGAACTCTGTGCGGCGGAACAGGGACTGCACTGTTTGACAGGTTCGCCCATGCTAGACGCTGGCAACTCACTCGACGTGTAAGTTGCGCTCGGGGCCAGGGATGCCGGATGCGCCATCAGATTCCTGCACTGGTTTGCTGCAAAATTGCCTCCCGAAAATCCTTCCATATTTTTGTTCACTTCATCGAAACTGTTGTCGTAGAGGAACATCACCGGGTCAATCCAGCGGGAATGGAGAAGTAACGGCGCTGTCATAGCACGTCCGACATTGAGACTGTTAGCTCTTTTTAAAAAGCCTCAACACTGAAAAAACAGGCTCTGAATCTCTGAGTAACTGAAGCTCACTCGACTGTGCGCTCCACGGTCGCCTGGTTATTGGCTAACAGGGGGCACGTGATATGCAAAGAAGATGGTCAATGTTTTGAAAGAAGAAAATCCAGACGCCAAATACACCGTTAACATACTATGCAGATACTGTAAAGATTCGATTCGTGCAATTTTGATCGAGCTGCTGGAAGTAATCTCAAAACAAAGGAGAGTTTCGCTCACTGGTCACCATTCGCCTTGTTTGTTCCTTTGAAAAGGATTTAGCCATTATAATGATTCGCACTATATTGTAAGGCATGACCTTCCTTCTACATAGACCAGGTAGAACCCCGTCCTCACATTAATTGCGGAACATATCATCATGGGTGATATAAACAGACATGTAAATTAGATTTTTTTTTTAAATTTCACGCTTTGTTTACCAAAATTAATTGTAAAACCTATAAACAACCGCTCATTTGAGTTTTTATAGCCTATACAGAAGGCGCTCAACTTGGAATCAGTTAATTTACGGCGGTTAATTTAAACATTACACTTGTTCTTGCCTTTCAAAACTTTTTTTCACTTTTACGGTTGTTTTTTTTTTTTGTGAATTGGATATAGGCTATTTATAGGGATTTAATGTTCGTCTATACCTTTCGAAAATGATTAAATGATTTGGAAGCACATTTAGCTCAGAAATATCATGTAACATATGCTAGGTTCCGCGAGTGAATAAGATAGGCTACTCGCGTTAATTCCGTCTCAGTGTCTCGGTGTAAGCGAGGTACTAAGCAGATAAAGTTGTTCGAATCACCTAAATTAAAAGTAGTTAATGCATTATAACAGATGCACATTGTAAGCAGTTTGAAATAGGCCACAACATATGTGCATACAGTAGACGCATGCACCCGTTTGATGTAGGCTACCGAAATTAGACCACAATTTAGCAACGCGGTTTCCGCTAGACCCACGGTTCGAGGCCAAGGTCAAGTTGAAAGCTGCAGTCTAGTTAAAGCGATAGTTATCATTTAGATTGAAGTCATTCGGGTTGGCGAAAAAAAAAAAAATATTTTGCGCAACCTTTTGTTGCTCTTTTCTAAAACACTCGTGCGGTGTCTTTATCTCTGATTCAGCGTGTCTGTGCGATTTCTTTTCCGATTCGGTGGCGTATTCATTTAATGGTTGGTCGGTGGTCCTGCAAGTTGGCGACGAGGTGTGAAAATGATGTAATCTCTCAAAACCGGTTTTCAAGATAAAAGCAAGGGGCTTCCGGCGAGCCTGATTGTGTTTAGCGACGTGGCTGTTTTTCCAAAAGCATGAGCACAAATAAAATTTGAGCTGTACAAGGCCTTAAAATATTACCGGGAAACAGTCCTTAAGTCGACCGTTAATATTTTGCTGAGGGCAGCGGATGCATTTTTTACAGGACTAGGCTATACATCCTCCAGCGCAGTTTTGAATAGGCTATTTGATCGCTAACCCTTATCCTTCTTCAATAAAATTCGCTAAATGCCAGTTTCCTTTAGAATTACATGGGCTATAATTGAGCCTACATTCACCTGTAACTCACTGGATAAAAGCCGTCACATGCACATGTAATTATTTCTTGTATTTTACTTAGTCAAATAAAGTTTAAATCGGGAAAAAAAATCATACCCTGCTAATTAGGCTACTTAGTGCAATGTTCTTCTGTAGTGCAAAATTGTTACTGCATACTCTGTATAATCTCGTGAATGACAGCCTGTGTGTGTGTGTGTGTGTGTGTGTGTGCGAGCGCGAGCGCGAGCGCAAGTATGCGAGTAATTATTCAAGCAGCAGAATACTTTGGAATAGACAATAATATGCGAAGACAATATATAGGAGCCTAAATTGTCCAAGTAGGTCAACTGCATAAAACGTAAGAGGATGAAAGCATCTTATTTAATCTCGTCAAAGTATTGACGTTATTGGCAGAATTCACAACTGAATTCACAAATGAAGGTATAGCCTATGCACATTTCCAAATCCAACCGAGGAAAACAGTTGCAGAATCTCAATTGAGACGCCGTGTTCCATTAAATAATTAAAGGCATCATTTCAAGTGGGTGAATCTGAGAAGCAAGTATATTTCATCTGTAAGATGTGCAAGAAGAACGTTGTTAGGCAGTCCCCAAGAAATCGTATATAATAATATCACCCATATTCTCCACAAATCACGTGGGCATTTGCATTCGCAGTCTAATATTATCTCAAAAACAACTTTGAAGGCACACTTTTTTTTGTGTACAATAAAATCGGTGCCAGGACATTTAATATTGCACACTTTCAAGTGAAGCCAATTGCGTGAACAATTGTCTAAAATTTTGTTGAGACAGGTAGTCCTAAAAGGAAGTGTGTCTTTGTCATTTAATTTTTGATGCTGTGCGGAATTTTGTGAACTACGGTAGTGATTTCCTTGCAGGAATATGGACTATTCTGGATTTTACTACCGTAAATCCATAAAATTTTAATAAATTAGGCCATTCATTTAGGCCTATGTAGTAACGCTACATCAGAATCATAAGAGCCACTCAAACGAATTCTAAATAGGAATTGAGATGATTTTGCGCATTAGCAAGGCAAAACCTTAGTCCCAAATATGTAACGCTTGTGTCAATTGTAAGTTCGGGTGAGTGAGTTAGTGATTGCATGATCAAAATCAGGTTGTTTTGACTAATTGAGTTGAAACAGCGCTCATCTTCAAGTTGGGTTAACTCACATTTAGCTGAGTTAACTCACATTTTTAAGGCAGCCAGTAAACTTTCTAAGTTTAACCAACTTCAAGTGCATGATCATAAGAGATTTTAGCAGATAGTTCGATAGAAAAAATATCAGTTACATGATTTGCCGCATATGTAGGCCCACTTCGGGTGTAAGTCTGCAGTTAGTGCCTTGACCTTTGATAACAGACTGAAGATTTTGTTCCTTAACCACGAAATGAACTTTTTAAGATTGCAAGCGACTCACTCTAAGCTATATAATCATATTATCACTTTTTTAATGAAAATATCAGTTACATGAACATTTACGTAATTAACAATCAATTAATATGCAGTTATGCTTGAATGATTTTTAATTATTTAACATGCCTTTTTACTTTGGCAATCCAAAATAAATGCGGCTGAATTCAGTGCAATATTGAAATCATTTGTAACCGCAGTATGCTGTATTTTTGACAGAGTCACGATTCTCTTGAGTTCTGGGTATTATTTGAATTATTAGCATGTTGTTGTCTAGGGTATTAATTTTTGTGAATGTCATTCAGTGGTGTTTATATAGCCTAAGTGAGTGAGTCTTAACTGCATTGTTGACCAGGGGTGCGTTTCCCAAAATCACAGGTGCTAACTTACATAGTTGGAACCATTGACTGTGAATGGACGCACTATGCAAGTTGCTAACTTGGGAAATGCACCCCAGACTTTCACAATTCTCAATTCACATCAATCTGTGAAACGTAGCAGTCGGCTATGCTTACTAGCCTATATGCAAACCGAAATGTCTGATTTGTTTCCAAAACGCCAGCACTCAGTACGGCCCAGACGTAATATGCATCTAGAAATTCTAAGGTGAGTCTGAAAGCGATAGAACATTAGCTTGAAAATGAAAATGATTCACTGTAAAAAATAAAAAAGTTGACTAGTCTTAAGAAAGTAAGGCAACCAATTACAAAGCATTTTTGAGTTTGCTCAACTTCTAGTCCCAGGAGCTGCATAAACTCATTTTTGACGGAACTTAGAACTTGAAGTTGAGCCAACTGGTTGCCTTTCTTTTTAAGTTGAGTCAACTTTTTACATTGCTTCAGACTTGGCGACAATAAGATGCGAATAATTGAAATATACACTGCAGCATTGTTGTCGCTAAGGCTTTACAGTTCGCCAAACAGGGAAAAATGTGTTATTAAGGGTGATATTTGGCCTACATGCTATCTCATTTGTTTGATGTGTTGCATAAACTGAACACACACACACACACTCACACACACACACGCAATAATAGCATCAAAAGCAACAAAGCGATTGCTGTGAAACGGGACCGAATGAAAAACCACCCTTAACTTCAAGATGTCTCAACGTTTGGCGTGTACATTTTGAGCTTCGTGCGAGTGCACTTTGAACTTTTTAAATTGCCTTTTAGCCAAAGAAATGAAATGTTATGACTAAGACATGGTGCCGTTACAATTCCGGCAATAAGCCATAAATTAGGCCTGTCTCAATTTTGGAAAGGACGTGTTTTTCACGCAAAAATGCTGTAGCTTGTGTTACCTACCAATGTACATTGAGTAGCCTTGTCCAAGTTTGCGATGCTGAATGTTGAGTACAGGTAGTCTATTTGTACACAGTAAAGTGACTCAACTCAAAAAAGTAAGGCCACCAGCTGCAAAGCACTTTTGAGCTGGCTAAAATTTAAGTTCATTTCTCTCGATAATTAATCTGAACAAACCCTAAAACTCAAGTTGAGTAATCTCAAAAATACTTCGCACCTGGTTGCCTTACTTTTTTAAGTAACATTTTTCATAGTGCCGGCAACACAACCAAGTTTATTTGCGTTTTATTTAGTTTTTAAGTATTTGGGGGCATATAAGGGTTTCAAATGATACCGTCATCTATTTTAGTGATTCTTTATCAAAGTAGTCACTGAGCGACTATAGTTACTGATTTGCAAATTTTAGCACTCGGGACATTCTTTTTTTTAACGAAGGTATCTTTCTCAATACATTTCTGCATGGAATGCAATACATTTCCCATATAAGTGTGCTCTTTGAAGATAAGGGTGATGATGATCTATAACTTTATGATCCAGGAGATCCCACAACAGATCTGCTGGGTTTAAATCCGAGTGACTGAGTGATTGAGCAGGCCAACCCATCTTTCCATATAGCTCATGCAGAAATTGAATTTATGGTTCGGGACGTTGCCTTGCTGGAACACAAAGTTTCTTCCATTTAATGTATGTTAAAGTCACTTGGGATTCCTAACTCGTGAGCTAGTGATTACGCGTGTGTAGGCTAATTATTGATCGATTCAGTAGCGAGAACAGGCCATTCAGCCAAACTAGACTCGCAATTTTCCAATCAATAAAATAGCTCCGATACTTTGGGCACTAAGGGACTGGATGATCGCACTGTATTAAACTTATTCTCGAAAACTTACAGAGTTTCTGCCTCCACGACGTGATCAGGCAAACTATTCCACACTGTGACCGGGTGGAAAAAAATCCTCCCTAATATCATTGCTAAATTTATACTTCTATTATTGCCCCCTAAAGTCTATTTGGTGATCCTTAATTATTTGCTCATGCGTTCATAATGCGAATGGAGAGCATTGGGGTACGGCTCAAGTTTGCGTCACGGACTATTTCGTGCGCTTGGATATGGATGCATCAAGGCGACTCAGGTCGAATAGTTCTAAAGATATGACTTCTTGTGTAGGAAATTTACTTAATATTATAAAATACGCAAACTAAATTGCAAGTAGTCACCCCGCTTCAACGAATTTGCTTAATAAAGGGTAATGATGATGATGATGATGATGATGATGACGACACAGAGAGGAGTAGATAACCTACATCTAACAGGAACAAAAATGCATTGGTTGTGTCGAATGTCAACATTCGATACCTGGAGTCTTCGAGAATATGGTATAATGATAATATGACTGATATATTTGCTTTTTTGTTGCAAATAATGATCATTTTTAAACTGATCTAAGTGAAGGAGCGCTTTTTGTGAAGTTTGCAGTTTGACACAAAACTGCTAAGTTGGCCATTGGGATATAATAACACCTGAACTGCATTAGCGAATCCCGTTCACGCATTTTTTTTTCGCTTTAGTCAGAAATTGAAGCCACTACATTTTCATAAAAAAAAAAAAAAATCAACGAAATGAATTTCATTCTTACTCTGGTAATTCTGAAAATATTCCGAGTTTAAGTGGGCTATATTCAGAAATTTGAACGGAATTAAAAGCAAATTTCGGGTTCTATTTATTTAGGCCTATTTATTTATTTGTTTGTTTGTTCATTCGTTCATTTATATCTTGCATGTAGGCCTACTGAAATTTGTGCAATGAAAAGTAAACATGTTTAGAAATTATCTTCTTGCCCGGTCATTAAGTACTGGTATACAAATCAAGAGGCGATTGAATCCACCAAGTCAGTCTTCAACGCAATTCAATGTTATCTTTTGCTCTGACAAAATAGACTGTTGTGTTCGGTGAAAATTTTCCTTACAGCGACAATGTATAGGCCAGTTTATACGTTTATTTCGGTGATATTGGTGTTGCCAGCCTATTTTAGCTACTCCGTGAAACATGTTGTGGAAGTGTCAAAAAAATAGCATATCTTATGAAAAGTTATGAAAATATGTGCCCCCTTTGGTGCTTTCCTTGTATTTCAGATTGAAAAATTTTGGGACCTAAATGTTCTTTATGACATTAAACATGGTCGCGACTAAATATGTTTGCTTTTCAACTATTGTTAAAAGCGGTTACTGAGCTGACCAATTCCCAAGCACTTTGGCACCTGTTCGGTGCACCCCAGGGTACGGGGTTATATTGCTTGACATCGGCCTATAATAATAATAATCATCGTCATCATCATCATCATCATCATCATAATCATAATAATAAACGGTGTTTACTTGCTCTAATGTAGAATTTACAGAGTTTGCTGGGCTTAAACAGCACTGAGAGGACGCTAACTATAGGCTGTGTGTGTGTGTGTGTGTGTGTGTGTGCGTGCGTATTTGGGGGGGGCTGCATTAAGCATATGACACCGTAATGTTTAAAAGCTTATCCGGCTGTATGCCCCTTAATATCTATTAGACATTCCAGTTGTAACGGATGGTGCTTACAATAGCCCTGAACCCGAGTCGAGGATTTTAATGGACATGCTTCAGCTACCCCCAAACCACGTCTTTGTGCTGCTTTTGGTGGCAAATAGTTAATCTCAAAGTCTCTAAAACAGTCCTGCTTACGCAGTTATCAATTTTTCAGCCACTTCAGTCATGGTCATCTCTCTCTCTCCCGCACTGTCTCTCTGTTTAGCTTCTCTCAGCGAGCACTGTTCGTGCTGTACCTGTCATTAGATTTCTCATATCATACGCAAGCGCACAGTGGACAAACAGGGAAGGGGTATTTATCTTGGGTTGAATTCAAGCTCGGGCACTTCGGTCGCCCATAGCTGTCGGCATATCAGCCCTAGAGACTTCATTGAATTCGTCGAATTTAAATGTATTTCCCTATAACTGACCTATCGTCAAATATCAGCTATGGAGCATATTCCCGATGAAATGTGGGCTCATTTCTCCATCCGTCTCAACAGGCGAGGGCGCAAGAGGACAGATTTCGCAATATACGCCTTTGAAAAAAAAAAAAAAACCCAACAAGACTGAACAATCGCCCAAGAAAAATATTTTCCGATTTCTTTATTTTTTGCAATTTTTTGTAGCAGGGAGCATAATCCATTATCCATTTACACTCTACTGAATCTACATAACCTCTGCAGTAATTTAACACTGTTTGGACGTCACTGTCTAAAAGACTTAACAATGGCTGCATGTCTGTTTGGGAGAGCCGGTGCGAAAGTAACGTGGGACTAAAGTAATACGGCGATTTACTCACAGCCATCCGCACTTCGATGCGTCAAATTAGGTGACCACGTGCAGCTCGCGACACTCTCCAAGCCCGGGAAAAATCTTGAGGTTTCATCACTTCCCCGCGAAAGAGACCGGGAAGACTTTTTTCCACAGTGGTGAGTAAATTCAGACAAATGGTAAACTTTTTTTAATTTAAAGATTGTCTTTATCGCTCCATGTGTCATATTTATGATGAAATGATAGGTCATTTAGTTTTGTAACATATCCTGTTGTTTGAAATGTCAGACTTTTTCCACTTTAGAAGCAATCCTGGTTCAAATGTCAGGTGTCACTGTCGGGGTGGAAGTAGCAACGGTTACGTTCGTCGGTCTCTGCTAATGCGGCCGCATTTTGTGTTTTAAAGCTCATTAAAAAATGTGTGTGTTATATTTTGCCGATAGAAAATGCCAAGAGTTAGGGTCAGAACTACCCAGAGAGGAAAGGTTGACCAGCAGGTTTACGAAAGGGCCTTTTTTGATGTCCAAAGAGGCGAGAGTATAAGGAGGGCAGCAGAGGTGCATGGCGTTTGTCATGTCACCCTGTTCAGGTACTGCAAGAGGAGGGCAGAGGCAGGAGGGCAGCAGACCAGAGCCCCAGGTACAGGGCTCACAACAAAGTCTTCACAGAAGAACAGGAGAAGAGACTGCAGGCAAATATAAAGAGAGCTGCTGATATATATTTTGGCCTGAGTCCTAAAGAGGTTGGAGTAGCACTGCAGACAGAGCTATACCACTACCACCATTTGCCTACATCAAAGTCATAAGCTTGTTCATTTTTAAATTAACTTGACATTATTTGTCATTGACATTATTTATTTATGTATTAGAAGTGTGAGTTCAATGTATAGCTGGAGTCATACGAAAAGCAATTTTAAATAAATCCACATTAAAAAAATCAGATTAATTGTAGGAACATACTCTCAATTAACCTCTTTTTTCATGCTGTTTTAGGTGCGAAAGTTTGCATATGAGCTGGCCGAAAATATTGGCCTCAAAACTCCATGTTCATGAGACAAAAACCAGATGGCAGGGAAGGATTAGCTCACCTCCTTCCTCGAGCGCAACAAAACCGTGTCCATCCGTCGACCTCAAGCCACCAGCATGTCCTGCTCCACCAGCTTCAACAAGACCAACGTGACAGCGTTTTTTGAAAAACCTAAAGACTGTCCTCACCGCTATAATTTTTTTGAAGCAAAGGACATCTGGAACATGGATGAAACAGGTAAAAATTTATATTTAGATAAATTAAAAAGCAACAGTGATTTGCAACAGCAACAGCAATAATTCATTTCATTTATTATTTCAGGTACCACAACGGTTCAAGTGCCAGACAAAATCATTGCCACCAAGGGGCAGCGCCAGGTCGGTGCTGTGACCTCTGGGGAAAGAGGGACATTGGTGACTGTTGCCTTTGCTGCCAACGCACAAGGCAACTTTGTTCTCCCTTACTTTATCTTCCCAAGGAAGAAGTTCCAGGACCACTTCATCCGGGATGGCCCCCTTGGCTGCACTGGTTCTGCCAATGGATCGGGGTGGATGCAGGAGACAGATTTCTTGGCATTTTTACAGCATTTTGCAAGACACACCCGTGACCCCGAGTCAAAGTTGCTGCTACTCTTAGACAATCATCCATCACACCTCTCTGTGGTAGCTATTGACTTTTGCAAGTCATATGGCATTGTACTTCTGTCTTTTCCACCCCACTGCTCCCACAGTCTTCAGCCGCTAGATCGAAGCATTTTTGGTCCTCTGAAGCACTACATTAACAGTGCAGCAGATAATTGGATGCGAATGAACCCTGGAAGAACTTTGACCATCTACAACATCCCAAGTCTTGTGTAAAGCTCTGCCTCAATCTGCGACGGCAAGCAGCATTTCATCTGGGTTCGAGTGTACCGGTATCTGGCCCTTTAATCCAGATATTTTCAGTGTGACAGACTTTGCTCCAGCTTTTGTGACCGACCGTCCTGCACCAGCACCAGCTCCATCCCCATTGCTAGTGCCAGCTCCATCACCAGCGCCCTCTTCATCACCAGCGCCCCATCACCAGCGCCCTCTTCATCACCAATGTCCGCTTCATCACCAGCGCCCTCTTCATCACCAATGTCCGCTCCATCACCAGCGCCCGCTCCCTTAAGACACCACCAACCTAGCCAGAGCCCATTTGAGCTGCATCCCCATGAGTCTGCCATTCCTGTAGATGGTGAGAGTTTGTGTCTGTGTGTGTCTTTAAATGTGCATGTTGAGCCTTGCCAAGCATTTTTTTTAATATTATCTATCCAGGTATGCTTGTGGTTCCAGGAACATCTAGTGGCACGCCAATACAGAGGTTCAGCCCAGAAAAGGTTCGCCCATATCCAAAGGCTGGCTTGAGGAAAGAAAATAAAAGAAGAGGCAGAAAGAGGTGAGCAGAGTGTCGTTTTTAACTTGTCTTGATTTTCTTGCTTGTATAAAAACAAGCTGATTCTGACTATCATCTCATTGAATGTTGCAGGTCAACAGCAATATTGACCAACACCCCAGTAAAAGCTGCTTTGGAGGAGGAGAGTCGGCAGAGGGGCCAGAAAAAACAGTCCTCTTCAAAACGCCCAAAGAAAACGTTGTTTAGTGGACACACTGCAACCACAGTTTCTCAGGGCAATGATGAGGAATGTCTTGTTCGTGGGGAGACATTTTCCTCATCTTTGCCTGGAGAAGTGTGGGTGCGGTGCATCTTTTGTCTGCTGTGGTCACATGAGGCATGCACTGAGGGTGCAGCTCATTATATCTGTCACAACTGTGATAATGAGTAAAGTAATTTCATAATTTTTATAAATAGACCAATTGCACGTTAAACAGGTTCACAATTACTTTTGAAACATTTGAAGCAAATGAAAAATGTTTAAAACAAATGTCTGATTGTTTTTGTTTCTGTTTTAATGTCATTTTTATGATTGAAATAAATTCATTCATTTAAAATGAAATAAGATTTTTTTTCAGATAAAGTGCATTGTATATTTACAATTGCATGTTAGCAAAGACATTGTTTGATTTTTTTTAACAAAAAACGACAGTAATTTAAAAGATTCCAGTTAATTTGATCACGTTACTTTTGTCCCGCCCGTGTGTTAGTTTCATCCCGACTGGAGGGGTCCAAAGTAGCAATGCGCAACTTCCGTTCGACTTCAAACTATGCCGAAGTCAATATATATAGGGATGATTTAGCACCTGATATTGACTGAGCACACAAGAAAGTAGTTGATCGCTCCGAAAATTTTTTTCGGTCTGTGACGTTATCTTTTAAAATGACGTCTATGTGGAAAATGTTACTTTCATACCAGCTCTCCCCTACGCACCCCAGTTTTGCTGTTCTGTCCCTGGATCCAGAATGATGCCTGGATTCAGATCAGTTATATTTACTTTCCTACAATCATTGAGAACACAGACCAGATTTGTAGCCCATCTGTATAAGATAGCTGCATGGCATGAGATCAACCAAAAGGGACTAGTTTGAGAAGGCCATTCACCCTCTACCTTATTATGTGATAGCACTTGAATTTAATAGGAAATATACAATGTAATGGCTCTAACTGACAAACGATGGCACACAGTCTACTCCTGTCCACTGTGTAACATCCCCATTGTTTTTTAACCCACTCTTTCTGCTTGCACAGCCATGCAGTTGTAAGCAGTGCAAAGCGTGGTTTGCCATTGTCTCGCTAGAAAATGCGGGGGAAGTCCACTGAATAGTCAATATCTAGATGGCAATATACTTCTTCTAAATTCTTATATACACTGCTTGCCCAAATAAAGTCACACACTCTAATATTTTGTTGAACCGCCTTTAACTATAATCATGGCACACATTCTTCTTTGCATTGTTTGGACAATACAATATTACATCTTTTATTTCTGCCTGGGTTGCATTTGTTTTTGGCCAAGATCTTGTATTGAGGACAGGAGAGCCAGACCATCCTGTCAAACCATTCTGTAAAGCATTGTTCAGCACACCCCAAAGACTTTCAACTGGTAAAGATCAGGAGGCACTAAATCACTCTTTCACAATTTGAGCTCAATGAATCTTGGTATTGTCATGCTGTAATATGCCTGACCATGCCACTATGGATTTTAAAGATCCACTTATGGGATAACCTGGTCATTCAGTACATCTAGGTCTACTGGTCTACTGACTTCATTTTATTGCAGCATAATGTTGCTGAGCCAAGACCTGACCAAATGAGGCAACCCCAGATTATAACAGTGCCCCCAGAGGCTCATACAGTGGGCACTATGTATGATGGGTGCATTGCTTCATGAGCTTCCTTTCTTACCCTGACACACCCATTGCTTTGGAATAGGGTATATCTGGACTCATCAGGCCAGATGACCTTTTTTATCGCTCCATAGTCAAAATTTTATGGTCCCTAGAAAACTGAAATCATATTTGCCATTTAGCTTCACTAACAAGTAACTTTCATGTGGCAATGCAGCTGTTTAGTCCCAATCCTGCATGTTCTTGTCACATTGTGAATGTGGAAATGCTCTTACCTTCACATTTAGACATAGCCTTGAGTTCGGCTCTTGATTTTTTTTTTTAAGGTGAGACTTCACCAAGCATTTTAGTGATCTCCAATCTCAATCATTCATGATTTTTTTCTGACCCATTTCTTCTGCAAAGTGGATGGTTCACCACTATTTTTTGAGATTTTAAAAATGTATTATACGTTTTAACCCAATGCCAGAGATTTCAGCAATCTCCTTAGTTGTTTTCTTTGCTTGATGCAGATCAATAAACTTGCCCCTTTCAAAATATTGTAACATCTTTTCCACAATCATGGAATACATCTTCTCATATGGTTGTTTTTGAAGTGAGAAGTTACACACTGCATCACTCATGGTTAAAAGAATTGTGGCAAGCTGAAAGACATTAATCACTGCAGTGATGATCCAAATATTAGCTCATTAGTACTTGCTCGTTAAAATCCAAATGACAACTTTTTTGACCAGCTTTTATATTTCTGCATTAATAGAGCCATCACAAGGGTGCAAATTGCCTATGCCACATGCACTGACACACTCCCATACCATGAAAGATGCTGGCTTCTTGACCTGACACTGCTAACAGCTTGTGGCGCTGATCTTTCTAGAAACCGCATTAAATGTTGACTCGGACCACAAAACACGCTTCAACTGTGTTACTGTCCATCTCAGATGACTCCAAGCCCAATGACGTTGGTGGCACTTTTGGACATTGTTGATGTATGGCCTTGGCTTTGCATTGTGAAGCTTTACCTTGCATCTGTGAATACACTTGAGAATGGTTTTGAATAACAAAAGGTTTACAAAAGTATTTCCAAGATCATGCTGTGATATTCATAATAGCCGCGTGACAGTATGTGCATTCAGAACACTTCTTTGTGCCTTGCCCTTCATGTGCTGAGATTGAAATAGGCCCTAGATCCCTTCCATCTTCTGTGGACTGGTGAGTCAAAAATGAAATCTGTTCTTGCACCTTTTTGGCACCTGGGGTAAATCTACGTTAACATCACACTGTAAGAACATTATAGGAACAGCAATCTCACGACATTTCTTCGCTCTTTACACACGTTTTTCAATGCAGCGTTTGGAGCGGAAGCACGCGCACGGTTTTAAGTATGACTTAACTTCGCGGAAGTGCTGCTCACTTGATTGGTGCGGCGAAGTTTGATGAGCTGATTTCAGGCTATCGTCATTGATTTATTCTTAGCCTATGTAAGCCATGTGATTTCGTGAAAATAAATAAAATACTAAGCATAAATTAAACATGTTATACGGTAGAAGCATTAAGTTATTGTGCTTTTTTTATTTATCTATATTGTCCCAGGCAGACGATGCTGTCGAGCCGAAATAAGCTTCAAATCTAACGTGATTCTAATACAGAAGTAGCCTATTTTAAATTGTTAAAAGTTTTATATGGGCTGCAGTCTATATTTATTCATTCATTCGATGGTTGTTTGTTTATTTAGCCTATCTATTTATAAAATTCTGTTATTTGTTACTACGCTATTTGCTGATGTGGGCTTGGCCTAGCCTATTTGTGATCATTTCCATTATTTATTATTGTTGTTTGTTTCGTTAGGTTGTTGAATAATTGAAAGATGACCATTCAAGCTCCATGAGTCACCCCTTTATTCACGAACAGCATCAGTGGTCATGATGGAAGTCATGATGTTAGGCAAGAGGTTACCGCGTGTGAAATACGCAAGCATGCTGCACGTGATTATTGCTGTTGCCGTTTCTTCCTGATTGGGCCTTTATTTTGATGATTTGATGTTTCCTTTGATGTTTGGGCATCTAGGTGGAAAAATGGAATGGTTCTGGGATACTTTAACGCGGGCTCCCGCGCGACAATCGCACAGGATACGGGCATTTTACTCTCATTATGCTTCAAATTTTGAGATGCATAGCCTACTTTTGAACAAGAAAGCTAGATATGAACCCTACAGAGCCGCGACACGGTCGCGTGCAGCCCTCTGTGTGTTAGCGCGGAAGAAAAGTATATAGCTATTTTTATTTTATAATCAGATCATTTCAGTAAGCTTTAAATTTCTTTCGATCCAGTCACAAGACGACACACGTCCCTTCATCGCTCAAATATTTCCATATTTTGGTGGGTTATAACTGAGAGGGCATTCTACTGTTGGTGACCCCGGCGTGATACATTTTCGCATATGAGGTGAGGTTTATTAGCCTATTGGAGTTGTAATTTGTGGAAATGCTATAGTAAATAAGGTAACACGCTTGCAGTTAGCAATGGCTCCTGCAAGTGCCATAGGGTACTCTAAAGACGCACATGGCTATCTACGAGTGGTCGGACCCACTCGTGGATCTTAGATCATTTCTTAGAACGTCTTAAGTCACGATGCTTTTCGGAAACACTAAACTAACGTAAGAAGATTCGTAAGGTGGATTCTATAATCATCTTAGTCTTAAGATGCTTTTGGGAAACGAGGCCCAGGAGGGTTCTTTTCTTCTTCGGCCAAACACATCATCCAGTGTTACAAATAACCGTAAAAATAATAATAAAAATATTGTGCACAATATAGTGTGTTGTTTGGTTGTCTGTAACAGTTGAATTATTGAAGTACGCAATTTTTTAAGTGGTAAGCCTCAACCACGGGTTGGTTGCAGAGAAATAGGTCTTTTATGGATGGTTTATACATACCCAAGCTTGACTGCTTCACATGTGCAGCGCCTGAATACCCGATTTTTTTTTAGTATCCCAACACTTTTGGAGTCATATATCGCCCCTGTGCCAACTTTTTTGAAACGTTTCCCCAGCAACAAATTCTGAACCAGCGAGTATTTAAGAAGTAAGAATTAATAAATTAATAGATAAATAAAAAATTTGGTCGATAAGAAAAAACATTAAAATTTTCGTCTTGCCGACTTACTGTTCTCAATGTCGCACAGGGCAAAGATGATTTTCTAATCACTGCTTTCTTTTCACGGGACTTTTTCATTCCATTCCGACATTTTCGGAAATGGGATTGTATTTGGATGTCAAATAGCAAATCGTGTGTATTGGTTGCAATTTAATAATAATCTCAACTAGCTTTGCTGATATATGCTCCTGATGACGATTATTATTATTATTATTTGCTATTAAGTCTGGCCCTGAACGTTCAGTACCTTTTAGGTGATTAAATACAAGATTTACTTGAATGTCCTTCGTCTGTTATGCAAATGGAAAGAGTGCAACTTTTTCTTACCTTAAAGATAAAATGAAAATGGCAAAATTAAACAAAACTTCCTTTGTATTACCGCTCCTGGTGACACATGGATACCAAACGATGGTAAAGATTTATGCATATTTCCGGCCCTTTGTAAAGGAACTTAACTTGTCAGTGCCGAGCGCGGTAGCCTCGCCGACCTCCGAATCCTCTGATTTACCACTTGTCCCTAGCCAGACTGAGCGGGAATAATACTTATCTAGGGGACAGTTTGAACCCAAGAAGATATCACTTTGGCTCTTCCATAGTGTTCATGCTTTAAAATCATCCCCATCAAGGGTAATAACTAGTCACGGTATTGGACAAATGAGTTTTATCACTTAAGTACAATATGATGAGAAATATTTGCCATAATGCATTAATCTGGAAGTGGGTTATCGATTCTGATTTGCGAGAAAATTCTCCAAGAGAATGCTCTAACGGAATACACAATAAGAAAAATACCTTTTCATTAATAAAATGGACTGCCATGCGACTTTACACCGATCAGCCACAACATTAAAACCACATGCCTAACATCGTGCAGGTTGCCCTTTTGCTGCCAAAATACTGTATCTCCGTCAAAATGATGCCCACTTGAATTCCCAGACTCAGGCTTTCCCAGCAGAAAATTTCCCACAATATTATATTGTCTCCATCAGGTTTCTTTTTCCCATTGTGCATCCTGTTGTCAACTCCTCCTCCAGTGAATTGTGCGCCAGCGCAAGATTCAAAGAAAAGGTGACCTCCTTCAATAGCTCCTAAGTCCACATCTGACACTCATGTGCCCATTGTAGGAGCTTGCTGCAGTGGACCGGGGTTAGAAAGGGCACTCTGGTCTGCAGCTATAAAGTACATGAATATACGTTGTGTTGTGACGCACTCCTCACGTGTCATTAAAATTCTTTGCGATTTGTGCCAATGTAACCCTTCTTTCCGAACGGACCAGGGGTGCGTTTCCCGAAATCACAGGTGCTAACCTACAGGGCCCATTGACTGTGAATTGACGAACTATGTAACTTCCCTTACAAAAAAAGAAGCATACTTCAAGTTCATATTTTCAAGTAAACTTAGGTGAACGTCAAGTATATTTTCCAAGTATACTTTTTTAGTGTACTAGTGTCAATGTATTAGTAGTATACTTGTAAGTGTACTAATTAAACACTACTTGGGACTAAATTGGCCCACTTTAAGTTTATAAAAGTATACTTTTAAGTATACTTCAAGTTTAAGCAAAGTAAACATAAAGTACACATCTTGTTTACATCTAAGTTTTATTTTTTACTGCAAGAACATTACAAGTGAACTTTTTAGCATATTGTGAGTTATCTAGTTGTATACTTCTAGCATACTTTTCTGTTTGTGAAAGTATGCATTTAAGTATACTGCAAGTAAACTTACAGACATACTGCTAGTTTATTAGTTGTATACTTCTATTAAACTTTTCAGTTCATGAAAGTATACTGTGAGGTATACTGCCAGGAAACTTAAAGACTGTCATTGGATATTTAATGACCACAATGAGTCAGGACTTCAGTTTCACATCTCAACCAAAAGACAACATCCTCATCACTGCAGTATTGTTCCACCAGAGGGAGGACCCCATCCTAATAGCACACTGACACCTGCTCCAGCAGCAACTTTCCCAGGTGGTCTTCCATCCAAGCACTAACCAAGCCCATACCTGCTTAGTTTCAGCCACACATCTTGTGCTACTCAAGTAGAGGTATGGCTGCTAGATATAAATTTGGTACACACATGTCATTGTCACCATATCAGACCAGATAGCACTGAAGTTCTAGTCTTCATAACCTCATGTTTGAAAATACTGTGTACATTTATCTGTGAATCTGCACATAATGGCCAGCTAGATTGAACTGATATCTCAACTAAAACACAGCAATGTTCAGGTAAAATAAGCAGGGCTTTGATGTCGACACTCTTGTTTAAAAATGATTAAATAATTTATTAAACAGAATGTGCCATCTTTCAAGTATACAGCACTGCTGCATCTTTTTTTTTTCTTTTTTTTTTGGCATTTCCAATCCCACCCGAATCTGGATGCTCATATGTTCGCGGCTTTCCTCCTAAGCACGCGCCTGTCAGCCTATTGCCTATACACTCATTGAATCCTCGCAAGTTCAGAATCTTCCTGACCGGCGCCCGGCAGGCCAACAGGAGGCCCTTAAGCAACGAACGAAGAATCCATTTTAAAGGACATCTAAAGTCGATTTCCATTGTTTTTGTTTATCGGTCAATCAGCGAGCCGCGCCTGTGCAAACGAACCGAAATAGAAGGATTATCTACTCATACATTGGTCGATGAATGAAATTGGTCATGCGACAATGCAAGATGTCAACAAAAGCAAGTGATTTGTTTGCAAACATTGGGCGTTCGACTTTAGATGCCCTTTAATATTACCATTCCCGGCAGACCCTTCCCAATTTGCATCCCTGTAGCGCAATGGCCAATTGTGCGCTACTCTGAGAAAGCTGCCGACCACTGCCGGTTGTTACGACCGGGGCTCGAACCCGCAGTGTGCCTGTCACCTCTGCTTCACAATGCGGTGCCTTCACCGAGTGAGCAATCAGGCAGCTCTAACTTTTATTAAGTTGGTCATATTTTTGACTGTGATACAGAACTCCATTAACCAAAAAACATATATTTCGTGAGCCTATTGCTTGAATTCTTCAGCCTACTGGTCAGGCTGAAGGCATTGCTAATTCATATTTTATGCATATTTCTGGTTCCATATGAGAGAAAGAGGTATTTTTTGGTTTGAACTGGGATTTCAATAAGAGTTGCCATTGCTGTGTTCTTATTCTTTGGCATCCAATACAATATTGTGTTTGAAAATTTAATTTATAAAGGAATCAATTTTGTTCTCAATCCTGAGTATGTGTTTTATTGTGAATTTTTATAAGTACCTTCATCTGTAAATTAAAGCAGAATGCACTTAGGCATTGTCTACTAGTAGAGTATATGAGGTAACCTCTCATCTACTTACATTAAATAATATCTGAATAGCAACAGTAATATATTTTAGAGTGCAATAATCATAAGCTGTGAGGATGATGTTAAGTTAGCTTAAAGAAGACTTTGAAGTATACTTGCAGTTTAAAAACAAAAAAACTTTTAGCGCCCTGAAAGTTTAAAACTAAATTTAAACTATAGAGGGCTTGAAGTATAGAGCTAGTGGACTAGTATTCTACCTATAAGTTTACTTGCAGTATACTTCAAAGTGTACTTTCATAAACTAAAAAGTTGGCTTGAAGTATATAACCAGTAAATCCGAATTTACTTGCAGTATACTTCAAAGTATTCTTTTATAAATGAGACATTGTGCTAAAAGTATATAACTAGTGAACTAATAGTTCATCTTTACGTTTACCACCAGTATACTTCACAGTACACTTTCATGAACTGAGAAGTTTACTAGAAGTATATACGTAACTAATAAACTAGCAATATATCTGTACATTTTCTTGCAGTATACTTTAATGTACACTACCGCTCAAAAGTTTGGGATCACTTGGAAATTTTCATGTTTTCCATGGAAACACACATGAAATTAGTCTGAATAGGAAATATAGCAAATGAACAGAACATGCTGACATTGTCTGAGTTAGAAATAATGATTTTAATGGAAAGTGATGAATATGTACTTTAAACTTTGCCTTCATCAAAAAAAAAACACCTTCACTGTTGATACTGAAACTGGTGTTTGACGGGAACTATTTAGCGCAGCTGCTAGTTGACAGCGTGTGAGGCATCTTTGTCTTGAACTACACACTCTCAGATATTTGTCTTCTTGCACAGTTGTGAATCAGGGCCTCCCACTCCTTTTTTCTGTCCTTGTTAGTGCCAGTTTGTGCTGCTCTCTGAAGGGAGTAGTTGACAGCATGGTAAGAGATTTTAAGTTTTCAATTTCTTGCATTGAATAAGCACAACAATAGACTGACGGGTCTCTAAAAGAAGTTCTTTCTTTCTGGCCATTTTGAGCCTGTAAACAAACAAACAACTGCTGATGCTTCAGGTACTAAACCAACCTCAAGAATGCCATGCTCCCTTTTGCGCTCCCTTATTAGTTCAACGGTTTTCAGCTGTGCAACACATTTGCAGAAGGGTTCTCTAATAATCAATTAGCCTTATAAAATGCTTAACTTGGATTAGCAGCCATACCAGGAGATTGATGCAGAGGACTGACAGTTGCTGATAATAGGCCTCCATGCAAAAATGTAGATCATTCTTTGAAAATCATCTGATTAATTTTAATCGTTTGTGAAATGGATAAAAATGTTTGTGAAATGCATGAAAATGTATTTTTCTTTGGAAAACAAAGAAATTTGCAAGTGATCCCAAACTTTTGAGTGGTAGTATACTTTCATAAATTGAAAAGTATGCTAGAGGTATACAACTAATTAAGTCACAGTATACTTAAAAGTTCACTTGTAGTGTACTTGCAGTACAAAATAAAACTCAGATTAAAACTAGATGGGTACTTTAAGTTTATGTTGCTTAAACTTGATGTATACTTCTTTTTTGTAAGGGTATGTATCAAGTCTGTCAATACTGGAAGAATTGTCAAATTTATTGTCAAATAAAATCAGACAAATATGTATCTGTTTCTGTGTGGGTTAGTAACACTGCATATAAAAATCAAGTTCAGCTCAACCCATGTGCTATTTACTCTGCTATGCTACCCCACAGCTGACTTGTTACTGCAAATTTACATGTGGAATATGTAAGTTCATGAGATAGTAAAAACTGAGAAAAACTATACTGCAGCATACTTCAAAGAAGCCAATATGTATGGTAAAAAATATTTTAATGTACTTATTGTTTTGATAGTAGCCTAACTGCAAGCCAAATATACTTGAAAATTGCATGAATATTTTAATACATTATTATACTTTTCTTGAGTATATCTCGATCAAAAGTTTAAGTACAAGTATAAGCCAAATATACTTAGACTTTTCGGTGTACTTTTCAGTATAAGCTAAGTATACTTCAGCATTACTCTGCTAAGTATATCTCTGATAAGTACATCAAAAGTAAACTGAAAGTATACTCTCTTATTTTTAGTTTAGAAGAAGTATACTAATAGCAGACTTGAATAAACTTCTTTTTCGTTAGGGTTGCTTGGTAACTTAGTCAGCTGCTAACTTAGTCAGCAACTATGCTTTCGGGAAACGCACCCCATGCAGACTGGATAGCTTTCGTTGCCCTTGTGCATCAATGAGTCTTGGGCAACCAACACTCTGTTGCCAGTTCATGGTTTGTCTCTTCTTGGACCACGGTGGTCGACGTACACTCACCACTGTTTACTGGGAGCACCCCGGAAGCCTTGCTGCTTGGAAGATGCTCTGACCCACTCATCTGGCCATAACGATGTGGGCCTTGTGAAAGATGCTCACGTCCCATTTTTCCCACATCCAACACATCGCCTGCAAGAACCGACAATTCAATTACCATCAACGGTATGTCTCCAGACCTCGACCTGCTTTTGTCATCAGATAATCAATGTTATTTGCTTCTTCTGTGAGTGGTTTTAATGTGTTGGGTCTTCGGTGTATATCTGCATTATTTTTTTCTGAATATATTTGTGAGTACTGGTATTATTATGATTCCCTCACTAAAAGTTGAACTAATATTAAACTATGAAAAAAATGGAAGCGTTTTGGCTGAAGAAAATAAAATGAGAAACATCTGAAGTATGAATTTCTTTAATAAAATTGTATCGAATATTTGAAAAATACACTAGGCTACATAAATAATGCCATCACTAAGAATATGATTGAAAATGTTATTATAATATTGAATAAATTTTAAAAAGTAATATAAATAAAATATTACATTTTTCATTCATAAATGCCATTGTAAAGCTTTTCTTTTGTGTGAGTAATATTTGCATTGTGGAGCAATGCAAGCAAGTATGATAAGGATTTCTGGTCAGCCATCGGGGTTGCGTTTCTCGAAATTACAGATGCTAACTTACATGGTTGGACCCATTGACTGAGAATGAACGAACTATATAAGTTGCTACTCTAGTTAACAACTACGCTTTTGGGAAACGCACCCCTGAGCAAGTGCTGTTGATCGTTAGAGATAAAGGCACAAAGCAAAATAAATAAATATAAAATAAAAATAATAAAAATTACAAAAAAACTGACCAATCGAAAAATGAAATTTATTCCATTTGGCGACGTTCTATTACAAATGGCCCATATGCTGACATAAGAAATTTCATTCCTAAAATTTGCAAAAAACCAAGTTATTTAATTCTTATTGCACGTTTGATGCCAAGTCTAAAATGTTTACCATGCGTGCTAAGTATTGTGTAGAATGTGTGACGAAAATATCGAGATGGAGCATGTGAGATCCCATAAAATAAACAGCATTGATACATGCTATGCGAATCGTAGCCTTAAGCAAGCAACTGAATTAATATTGGCTTTGATCACATCACCTGATGTGCACCATGCGAGTTGCAGCTTCCCTTCAGGATATCAAAAATAAACTAGTCATCAATAGTCCTTTCCCGTGGTTCCCCACCATCTCCTCGGGGATAGACAGCCAAAAAGTTACTTGATGTGCTCTAGTCTATACCGGTAAATCAAACCTGACTGAGCTATCAAACCTATCGAGTGTGTTGGAGATGAAACAACAGACACCTATAGCTGGATCTGGCTGGACATGGTTAGGTGCCACTGGTCTTTTCCAAATCATGCGTAGTTATTTAAAATTTTCATTTATTTTATGAATAAATCTGGATATTGGCCATGTTTATTAAAAAAAAAAAAACTTCCTGAAGTCAGTTTAGTTTTGGCACATTTTTTGCCAGTTATTTTAACTGTAATTTTACAATAAGTTTACAACAGAGTTCCGTGTATGGGTCAATGACAAATAAGCCTTTTAAAAATGTTTTTTTTTTTAAATCTTTAAAAATGTACAGAATACATTTATTTGAAGTTGGAAGAGTGTGTTTAAACAAGTCTTTATGGGTGCACAACATTTATAGGGTTTTAGTACAGTTTTAGACTGTATTTGCAATTTCACCAGCCAAAAAATGTAAGGTGGGGCAACCAAAAGTTTCTTGAAAAAAAAACACTCTTCCCTCTTTTTTTTCTAAGTGATTTTTTCGTAAGTATACGTGAGAGAGTCTACTCTGCCTAAAACATTACTATTTTGTAGTTGAGCTGGGTATTAAGAGTAACTTATGGATTCTTTATTGTAGGGGACGGGTATTTTGGTTTTCCAAACAATTTAAGAACAATTCAACTATTAAACTTTGTTTATTTGAAAGGTTTTCAAAATGAAATTATGCCCCCATATTATTATTATATTAATTCATATTTTAAATTACATATTTAATACATTTCACAAAGTGTTAACTTGCTCGGATGGTTGCGCCACATGAAATTTCGAGGGTTTGAGATGGCAAAACATGTATATATCATTTTTATGATAAACTGGAAATTTGTTTAAATTAAATAGGTTTTATAGAATAAAATGATGCTTATTATGAATCATTTTAAATTATTTTAAACCAAAGTAGTGCGCTCGGACACAAAAATCTGCATGTCATGCATTGACCCGTATGTTAACTGTAAACCACAGTTAAATGTGCGCAGGACTCTACTTACAGTGAAAATAGCCAGGAAACAATGCGTTAATTTAAACTGTTAAATTCAGTCAGTAAATAACAGTTTAGATGCGCGCCGGTGTAACAGTTTCAGATTACTACCCCCCCAATTTCAAAGTACCCCCCTCCATCTCCTTCAACCTAAAACCCTAACCCTGACCCTTAACTCTAACCCTAACTCTAAACCTAACCCCTAACCCAACGTCAACGCACTGGAGGGTAATTTGAAGTTAATTTCCGATTTCCGGGGGGTAACCCTAACCCAATTTCAACGAACCGGGGGGTAATTTGAAGGTAACTTCAGATTACCGGGGGTATGGTGATGGGAGGGGAGGTATTCTGAAATTGGAACACCTGTCTGAGTTCTACAGCGCGAAGCTTGAAAAACCTCACAAGCTTTATAACATTATGCCTAAATATGACAGTTGTGACCGTTATTACGCCTTCATCAGCAGTTTATTATTTAGGCTATTTATATTGCAATATATACCAGCAACAACAATACAACTGATAAAATTAACCATTAAAATTAAATAAAATTTTACGCAACGGTTCTTGTGGAAGAGAAAAAAAAACATAAGAACTATTAATTAGTATCTCAATACATTTAATGAAATGGGCTCTTACGTGTTTATTATTATTATTATTATTATTATTATTATTATTATTATTATGCTATTTATTATTGTTATTGCTGTTATTTATTATTATTATTATTATTAACAACCCTATTTACACTTACAACTACCTGGCCCGACAACCGAAAGTGCAATGCTTGCGCGGCGCAGTGGACAAGGCAAATGAATAAAACACTTTTTAATAGAAAGCATGTATCCTATTTCAGCGCATTGCCAGACATTGGCTCTCATCTCAAGTAGTGACGTGATAATGCCGTCCTTTTTACAATGGCAACGTGTGCTCCCAGTAATTAGGCTAACTATTGATTCATCAAAATATTTATATGATTTCTGTGCTGTTCGTGTAGTCTCATCGAGATTTGAGAGCGCCTATTTTTTTAATGGGCTAAGAAAAGGGAAAAAATTGAATCACCTTGTAAAGTCTGAAATGCAAATTAGTCTGCACTTAAAAGAGACTGCTTGCAGACCTTAACGAGGTGTTGGTCTTGGCTTTTTGAGGGCACCAACAAGAGATGTGATAATTGAAACAACGGAAAGGATTATTATAAAACTGCTCCAAGATGGAAATTCAACACGGAAAGTGGCATAGGATGCTGGTTGTTCCCGGTGAGCTAAAATTTTGTGCTAGTATACACAAAATGGGAAGGTAAGAAAAATGAAACATTCGGGTAGACCACGGAAGACCTAACTGGAATTGTAAGACAATCAAAATGCATGTAGGGGAAGGTGGGGCAAAACGGGCTCCTTAACGTTTAGGCCTCACCTAATCAAAGCTGCGGCAGAAATGCAATGCGACTCATGGTGTTTACGAATCTTTATTTAACTCCCATGAGAACGCACATAAGCAAAATAGCCCCACACCGATATTTTCTGGAGAAAGTCTCAGTTAAAAAAATAACTTGAGGGGGGCCATTTTGTACAAGGGTATGGGCAAAATGGCCCACAACTAACAGAACATGTGTGGCGAACGAGAACAAAGAGTTTTTTTTTTTCTAAATTTGAAACCTAATATATATATACACAGTCATGCCCAAAATTATTCATACCCCTACAAATTTTTGGGTTTTTTCCAGATATTTTTTGACAAATCAAATTTATTCTTGCACAAATGACTCAGTAAGTTGACATAAGGCTGTAAGAAGTACAGTAAACAATTTTTCGAGAAATACAATACTTTTTGGTATTTTATTTGACAGATTTACAAAATATGCCATGTCCAGAATTATTCATACCCTTTTCTCAGTAATTGATGGCAAAGCCTTTATTCACAATTACAGCCTCCAAACGCTTCCTGTGGTTGATCACAAGGTTTCTACACGTTTCCACGGGGATTTTGGCCCACTCCTCTTTGGCGAACTTCTCCAGATCCTTAAGGTTTGAGGGTTTCCTTGCCATGACCTTGGTCTTCAGTTCCCTCCACAGATTCTCGATAGGATTGAGGTCAGAGCTCTGTCTTGGCCACTCCAAAACGTTCACTTTGTTGTCCACTAACCATTTCTTGATGGATTTGGCCATATGTTTAGGATCATTATCCTGTTGAAAGATCCTTTCCTGCCCAAGACCAAGTTTTTTGGCGGATTGCTTCATGTTTTCACTGAGTATCTGGATATACTGGTCCTGTTTCATAATGCCATTAACTTTATCAAGGTTCTCGGGCCCTTTTGCTGAAAAGCAACCCCAGAGCATGATACTCCTGCCACCGTGTTTGACCATTGGGACCGTGTTTTTCAGGTTGAACACTTCACCTTTCTTACGCCACTTACTTCTCCAACCCAGACACACAAGAACTAGTCTAGCCTTCGCAAAAGCTCACCTGGATGAAGATATAAGCTTCTGGCTGTCAATGTTATGGACGGATGAAACAAAGATGGAGCTGCTTGGGCACAGAGATATGGCTTTTGTTTGGCGTAAGAAAGGTGAAGCGCTCAACCTGAAAAACGCGGTCCCAATGGTCAAACACGGTGGCAGGAGTATCATGCTCTGGGGTTGCTTTTCAGCAAAAGGGCCCGGAAACCTTGTTAAAGTTAATGGCATTATGAAACAGGACCAGTATATCCAGGTACTCAGCAGACAGATACATTCAGATCACTAAAGGTAACTTTATGCATGTGGTGACTAAATTTGAATGTGGGGTAAAACGGCCCAAGGTTGGGGTAAAACGGACCAAGGCTGGGGTAAAACGGACCAGGGGTCATTTTGCTCCTCAACGCATGGGTCATTTTGCCTCACGACCGACTACAAAATATCTTGACCTCATTAGTCAATGACGTTTCTGTGGCGGACTTTTTGATCTGTCCTCCACTGACCCTTGGAACAGACCATGCGATACACCATAGGAGTAAAACAATTGCCACGCGCTGTCAATACTGACGCTTATTTTCGGACAGGCTGACCGCAAGATTATCCGGTGCAGAAAATTTTATCGACTTAGATCTTGAAGCGCAACTGCATTTCTCACGGTCGCCCTAGTGTTATTTGCTTCTCATGCGCACTTGTTCATTCCTACAATGAAACCGATAGATAGCAGTAGCTGCAAAGTACATATTTCAAGGGTGGGCCAAATGACCCGTGGGGGCCGTTTTGTACCACTATCCCATAACTGAAAATTTTCCCAAGCTTGGTTATGAAAAATAATTTGGTGTCGCGTAAAATCTGGTTCCCCGGTAAAATCTAGTTCCCCAAGTGACTTTCGTCGTATATTGCTCGTTATTTT
Source organism: Gymnothorax javanicus (assembly GCA_029692085.1). Classification (NCBI taxonomy): domain Eukaryota; kingdom Metazoa; phylum Chordata; class Actinopteri; order Anguilliformes; family Muraenidae; genus Gymnothorax; species Gymnothorax javanicus. The sequence goes on from CM056193.1 coordinate 148,174,907, forward strand.
GCGTCAAATCGCCTCACGTGAGTCATCAACATGATTTTTGCCGTAGTGAAGTGTTCTCGGAGATAAAAAAATATATATATATATATAGGGCACTGGCGGCCCCAGAAGCTCCCGCCGTTTGCTCAGGTGAAATTGGTGAAATATGTTTGGTATGAAAAAAATACGCATGGCAACATACATGGTGAATATTATTAGCCTGTATTGTGTTATTTCAGAGTGGTCATCTGGAAAGTAGTTCCAGGAAACCAGTAAGATTGTCATACATAAAAAAGAATGCTAGACACAGTGTACTCAGTAATATTTCAATAATATAACAATAATTAATGCGGGTATCTTGATAATTTTGTGAATACTATAGCTTGTATAATAAGTATACTATCATAATTTAAATTTGTGTACATTGTATTCAAAGGCCAGTATGCATGAAAGCGGAATAGGGACAGAATAGCCTATACCAGGTATAAATCAATGGTTTTACAACAGTTGCTATGCATGAACATGGTATAAGTTAAACTGCGGTATAACTTTAAACCTCGAATAGGGAGCCGTATGCACAAATATGGAATAGCTTAATCTGTGGTGTAAATACCGCAGATTTCCTGGTGTAACTTATACCAACCAAGGGGTAGGTTTAAGGAGTGGAATAAGACAATTTGCAGTCCGCTTTCAGTGGATGTCTCAAAACTGTGCCTTCTGTTTGTAGGATACTGGCATGAAGTGATGTTCAAATTACCCTGAATAGATTGACACTCATTTGGAGATGTAAATTTTCAACTCATTTTATACTTGTCTTTACCAAAAAAAAAAAAAAAAAAAAGTATAACTGAATGCCTGAACAAACATTCAAGGTTGCAGTGCATATTCATTTAACCTGCGAAATGATCGGCAATCAGCCTGGGCCTGACTCGAACCCCTTGCATATTGTCCTCGACATGTTCATTTGGCTCCACCCCATCGTCCTCAGCGTCAGCGTCACCCTATTGTGATTAGGGAGTTTCCGCCAACTCCCCCGAAACGTGTACGCGAACGTCCATCTTTTGTGCGTTGACCACAAAAACAGCCGTCGGCCAATAGATTGGCGTTCGCGTACTAGCTCGCGAAAACTCCCTATTCTGAGCAATGAAGCGTGAGGGCAGGCCTATTAATAGATTTGTGGTAAACAACAGCAATCAATCATTGAATAACCCTACGACTACAGAATAGCTTATTCGCACAATAGTTATTCCGCGAATAGTTCAACTACGTTTTGTGCATACCAATTTTGTTACACCACAGGGGCTGCAATAACTATTCTCGGTATAAACTTACACCCAGTACAAGTCAGACCTCGTTCATGCATACGGGCCAAAATGTTTAATGATATAGGTCAGTAACAAAAAGGATTTTGAAAAGTTGATTTCCTGTGTTATTGCTGTGTAAATCATATACTACAACCTTGTTAGACTAATATAACAATAACATATTAGAATTCATTTTCTGTTCATTACTCCCAATTCTAGGCTATAAGTCTCCAAAGCCTGAAATATATCAACTGTACTTTTAATTATGCATCTGCCAACACAAAACAACAATGATACAATTATTCATATTAGTTCAATAAGTTGCATGTCTACCTGGCTGCTGTGGCAAATAAAATAAAAAAAAAACATATTGACATTTGCTTCAATAGAATATGGCCCGTATGCATGAACGAGGTAAAACTTGTACTGGGTGTAAGCTTATACCGAGAATAGTTATTGCAGCCCCTGTGGTATAAGAAGATTGGTATGCACAAAACGTTGTTTTACTATTTGCGGAATTACTATTGTGCGAATAAACTATTCCGTAGTCGTAGGGTTATTCAATGATTTATTGCCGTCGTTTACCAGAAATCTATTAATAGGCCTGCACTCGTGCTTCATTACTCTGAATAGGGAGTTTTCGCGAGCTAGTACGTGAACGCCTATCTTTTGTTCAACCGCTGTTTTATGATCAACGCACAAAAGGTGGACGTTCGCGTACACGTTTCGGGGGAGTTTGCGGAAATTCTCTAATCACAAAGGCTGCATCCATTTGTCCGCACTTCACCGCACTCGCAGACTCGCGGACTTTGCGGGCGCGTTCACGGGAAGTCCGGGAGTGCTGAGGGCTGTCCAAATCCACAATTGATCCAGTCAACAAGGGGCCTCAAGCGGACTTTCTGCGGACTTCCAGAGAGTCCGCTTGGGGTGCAGACTTCAGCAGACTTCAATAGTGTAATTACCCACAATTCATTGCAATACGGACGTGACGTTTTAATTTTTCCAAATTGGTGACATGAAAAAAGCACATTCACTCACACACAAAACCACATAAACTTATTATAAATTTATAATATTAAAACGTTACTTGAATAACGTAGGCCAGATGTAAAATTCAACATCATGATACAGAAATACAGGCTATAGAGGTAATCAGTATGCGTTTGCACGGAGACAAGTGAAACAAACTTGAAGCCTGTCTATCAGCTCGTTTTATAATGCTGTAGACTCCCGGTCTTGCAGACTTTACGTGATGATGGTAAAGACGTCACATTACTAAAGCCTAATGTCCGTGAGGGCTCAGTCTGCAAGTCCAGAGGGTGGAGATTTGGATTCAGCCAATAGGGTTCCCAGCTCTTGGTGATGATAATGTTGACGCTGAGGACGATGAGGTGGAGCCAAATGAACATGTCGAGGACAATATGCAAGGGGTTCGAGTCAGGGCCAGGCTGATTGCCGATCATTTCGCTGGTTAAATGAATATGGACTGCAACCTTGAATGTTTGTTCAGGCATTTAGTTATACTTTTTTTTTGTTAAGACAAGTATAAAATGAGTTGAAAGTATACATCTCCAAATGAGTGTCAATCTATACTGGGTAATTTAAACACCATTTCACACCAGTATCTTAAAAAAAGAAAGCACAGTTTTGAGATGTCCACTGAAAGCGGACTGTAAATTGTCTTATTCCACTCTTTAAACCTACCCCTTGGTTGGTGTAAGTTACACCAGGAAATCTGTGGTATTTACACCACAGATTAAGCTATTCCATATTTGTGCATACGTGTAATGGGCGGTGATAGGACACCAGGTGCCGCGACCAGTGAGAGAAAGAGAAATGAGCAGCCCAGACAAGAGACAAACACAAAAGAGGTAAACACCTCCTAGAAAGGATCGCACTTCCAAGGACAAATAAAAGTCTGTGAAACGGAAACAGTGCGAGAGAAAATAAACAACAAGAGAGAAAATTAATAAAAGAAGCAATTCCTAACAATAAAAGGAATATAACAAATCACTAGGAAATTTGTCTAGAGATTTTCTCCGGCCAAAGTGCTGGTAACAAACAGACACTCTAGCAATAGGCGTGGCGAACCCCCGGTCATAATATAGAGTCCATAAAACTCCGCCCCAGCTCAATCAGCCAGTTGGGCCAGGAATTCGATAGAATAGAACCCCGATATCGTCCCGGACGATAGAACAAAGAAAGGTAGGTCCAACAAAGAAACGCACGCCTAAACCATGACAGGACCCACCCACCCATCCCCCCCAGGGACGGCACCAGAAGTTCCCGAGAACCCGATGCACGGAACTCAGAGATGAGGCTGGGATCGAGGATATCCCGAGAAGGGACCCAGCACCGCTCCTCAGGCCCATATCCCTCCCAGTCCACCAAAACTGGGCTCCGCGACCCACACGCCTCTCGGCCAAAATCACGACGCTGGTATAAACCGGCCCCCCCTCAGTTATCCGTGGCGGCGGGCGGAGGCTTGTCAACCAGAGCCAGGGCGCTAGTGCTAACTGGTTTTAGCCTTGAGCCATGAAACGAGGGTGGATACACCAGGACTTGGGGAGCTTCAACCTGACAGTAACAGGGTTGATCCTCCGCACGATTTTTAAAGGGCCAAGGAAGCGAGGAGCCAACTTTCGTGACTCTACCTTTAAGGGAAGGTCCTGAGTAGAAAGCCAAACTCTTTGGCCAACCCGATAAGATGGGGCCAACCGGCTCCTTCTATCGGCAGCGGTCTTCTGTCTCTGCCTAGATCGCAACAAAGAGGACCGGACCCTAGCCCAGACAGAGCGACAGTGTCAAATAAAATAATTGACAGAGGGGACTTCAGAATCCTTTTCAGTCTCAGGAAAAAGTGAGGGTTGATAGCCCAACTGAGCCTGAAATGGTGAGAGGCCTGTGGAGGAGTTGTCCAAAGAATTATGGAAATATTCAGCCCAAGCTAAAAAAACTACTCCATGACGATGGATTATCAGCCGCCAAACATCGAAGGGTATTCTCAAGAGACTGGTTGGTCCGCTCTGTCTGACCATTAGTCTCTGGATGAAAGCCAGAAGAAAGGCCCCCAACAGTGGCCCCCAACAGACTGCAAAAGGCCTGCCAGAACTTAGCCATGAATTGAGGGCCCCTGTCCGAAACCACATCTTGCGGGAGACCATACAGGCGGAAAACATGGTCCACAACAAGAATGGTCATCTCCCGCGCCGAAGGCAACTTCGGCAGTGCGATAAAATGGGCGGCCTTAGAAAAACAGTCAACCACAACCAAAATTACCGTGTTGCCCTCAGAATTAGGCAAACCCGTAATAAAATCAAGAGCAATATGGCTCCACGGGCGTTTAGGGATGGGTAATGGCCGCAACAAACCAGAGGGAAGGAGGTGGGAAGTTTTATTTATAGCGCAGACGCCGCTCGCTGCTACAAACTCCCGGATATCTTCCATCATGCTGGGCCACCAAAAACATCGGGCCAAGAACAGTTTGGTCCGATGAACCCCTGGGTGACCCGCAAGATGGGAAGAGTGCCCCCTCTGGAGAACCTGGGTGCGTACCGAAGGCGGAACAAACAAACAACCAGGTGGTTCCCCAACAGGACCGAGATCTGACCTTAAGGCCCCCCGCACATCAGACTCAACGTCCCACTGAACGGGAGCCACAATCTGATCAGTGGGGATAACCGGTTCCGGCATAGGTTCATGACCAGAGCAGTCGTATATCCGCGACAAGGTGTCAGGCTTGGTGTTTTTAGACCCCGGGCGGTAGGTTAACGTAAAGTTAAAGCGATTAAAAAATAACGACCACCGCGCCTGCTGGGAATTACGTCGCTTAGTCTATTGAATGTATTGGAGATTTTTATGGTCCGTCTAAACCACAAACGGATGCTCAGCCCTTTCCAACCAATGGCACCATTCCTCTAACGCCAGCTTAACGGCTAGCAACTCTTGGTCACCAATACTGTAATTCCGTTCGGCCGCCGACAATGACCAGGAGAAGTAGGCGCACGGGTGTAGCTTATTGTCCCGAAGGGGGCGCTGGGACAAAATGGCACCCACCCCAACTTCAGAGGCATCTACCTCCACAACGAACGGTAGGGAGGGATCGGGCAAAACAAGAATGGGCTCTGAGCTAAAATGTTTCTTTAACTCCTGAAAAGCAGCCTCAGCTGCTGGGGACCAATCAAACGGCAAGGAGGCATTCTTCTTGGTAAGCGCAATAATGGGGGCAGCTACTGCACTAAAATTACGGATAAGCCTCCTATAAAAATTGGCAAACCCCAAAGACCATTGCACCTACTTAACGTTTTGAGGGGCAGGCCAATTCCTGACCGCTGCCACCTTAAGAGGGTCCATATGGATCGACCCTTCCGACACAGTGAAACCAAGAAACAAGACAGTCTTGGCATGAAAAACACATTTCTCAGCCTTGAAAAAAAGCTTGGCATTTAGGAGGGCCTCAAGCACACGTCTGACGTGTTGTTTATGCTCTGAGAGCATTGAAGAAAAAATCAGAATGTCGTCAAGATAAATAAAGACGAATTTCTCCAACATCTCTCGGAGGACGTCATTGACGAGTGCCTGAAACACCGAGGGGGCGTTATCCAATCCGAACAGCATGACCAAATATTCCCAGTGTCTGTCATGCGTATTAAATGCCGTTTTCCATTCGTCCCCCTCCCGAATGTGAACTAAGTTATAAGCATTGCGGAGATCTAGCTTGGTAAAATATGGCGTCTCCTGCAGGCGTTCAAACGCGAATCTCATTCGTGCGGAAAGGGTATCGGTTTTTAATGGTGATCTTATTCAAAACCCCTATAATCAATACAGGGTCTCAGACCGCCATCTTTCTTTCCCACAAAAAACCTCGCTCCAGCAGGAGACATGGATGGCCGAATAAAACCGTTAGCAAGACCCTCCTGAATATATTCTCGCATGGCCTTACACTCAGGCCCTGACAGCGAGTATAGCGAACCCCTAGGAGGAGTAGTACCAAGGTGGAGATTGATCTCGCAATCGTACGGGCAATGAGGAGGTAATGTTGAGGCTCGTTGTTTGCTAAATACCTTGGCGAGATCAGCATAATTACTAGGAACGTTAGGAGGCAGATCAAAACTCAAAGCAGCCCCCAAACTCTCCACCTGTTTGGGACCCGCCATATCCATGACCGAATCACAGTCAGAGAGATCCTCCAAATCACAATCATCCTCTGGCTGCTGCCAGTCAAATTGAGGATCCCACTCCAACCCCTCCTCCGCCTCCTCTTCCCGACTAGGAGGGCTGTATGAGACAAACTCAGCAGAATCACTCACGGCATCCACTTCTCCCTTAGGTTGATGCCCAGAACTAAACGTCAAACTCTCCCTACAGTGGGATCTACAATTAGCGCCCCACTGGACAATAGGGATAGTCTGACTACCCCAACGGATGTGAGGCTTATGTTTCCGTAACCACGAGTGCCCTAACACAACAGGAAAAACAGGGGAATGAATAATAAAAAATCAGACCTCCTCAGAATGGCAACCAAATGAAATGAACATGGCTAGTGCTTTAGAGACCTCAGTTATAATTCCAGAACCTAGTGGGCGACCGTCCAAAGATTTAACCGTGCGTGACTGTAGCAGAGGGCGTATAGGTATAGAATGCCTCTCAGCCCACTCTGCATCATTAAAACAATCCACGGCCCCGAGTCCAAAAACACCTCCACCAGAATTATCTGTCTACCCACAGTTAATTTTACAGGAATCAAGGTTCGGAAGGGAGTTTGGGTCTGTCCCTCTAGCGCCCCCCAAACAGCTACAGGGACCTCCCGTTTCCCTTAAGATCAGGGCAGTGTGGGCAAATATGTCCCGGTTTGTAGCATTTATAGCAAATAATTGGTTTACGAACGGGCTTACGAGCCCGGCTCACATATGAGCCATCGACCTGCATAGGTTCCCCAAGAGCGGAAATTTCAGTGGGTGGAGTAGGAGTTATAAGCTTACTACGAGGAAGATTAGCCCCATTGTCTGCGAGAGCTAAAGCAGTACGTTTTGCTCTGTTGCGTTCACGAATACAATTATCAATGCGCACAGCAGTGCGAACCAACGAATCCCAAAGAAGTACAGGGTTCTAATGTAGCCAGAGCATCCTTCACCTCCTCCGCCAAGGCATGAACAAAAACAGTCATTAGAGGCGCCTCTGGCCAGCCCGTCTTTGTAGCTAGAGAGCGAAAGGCTATAGAAAACTCAGCAACGCTCTCGGAACCCTGCCAAAGATGCATTAGACGTGTGGCCGCGTCTTGCCCACACACATCTTGATCAAACACCGACACCATCTCCCTAACGAGAGTCTCCACTGAACTCAAGACCGGTGAATTAGATCGAATAAGTGGCGCAACCCAAGTAAGGGCTGTGTCGGTCAACAGAGATAAAATAAATGAAACCCGAGACTCTTCATTTACAAAACGCGAAGGCTGAACTCTGAAAAATATTTCACACTGGGCGATGAAGTCTACATTTCCCTGCCTCGCCTCCATATCTTGGAGGTAGCTGGAGCTTAGGCTCACGGGGGGAGTGTAGTGTTTGTGCAACATTCTGTTTAATTTGAGTGGACAAGGCTCGAATACTCTCAGTGAGACTCAACAGGACGCTCTCCTGTTTTTGTAAAGCCTCGTCCTGATGGCGGACTCGCTCCGCCAACTCAGCCTGTCGACTGTTAAGGGTAGACAAGCCCTCTCCATAGCCCAAGAGTGTGGCTTGCTGATTAGTCAGAACTTTCTCTAACGTAGCCGCGGCTGACGACTCCATGTTCGGCTAGAGCAGAGGTGGGCAACGAGGGCCGTATCTGTCCCTGGTTTTCACACCAACTTCTGGCGTTTAATTAGTTGATTGTCTAAATTAGCCGAACCATTTATGAAATCTGACATTTCTAGCACATTTCTTTAAATTATCATGAATGACCAAAGACTGTTCTTGTCTCCCTACATAAAACATTTTTCTTTGATCTAATCTTTGCACAAATCTATATTTGTGTATGCAATCAATTTACTCAATTAGTCAGGGTAATTGATAGAAATAAAACCTGCATACACACCGGCCCTCCAGGATGGGAAATGCCCACCCCTGGGCTAGAGTGTACTGTAATGGGCGGTGATAGGACACCAGATGCCGCGAGAAATGAGCAGCCCAAACAAGAGACAAACACAAAAGAGGTAAACACTTCCGGGAAAGGCTCGCGCTTCCAAGGACAAATAAAAGTCCGCAAAACGGAAACAGTGCGAGAGAAAATAAACAACAAGAGAGAAAATTTATAAAAGAGGCAATTCCTAACAATAAAAGGAATACAACAAATCACTAGGAAATTTGTCTAGAGATTTTCTCCGGCCGAAGTGCTAGTAACAAACAGACACTCTAGCAATAGGCGTGGCAAACCCCCGGTCATAATATAGAGTCCAGAAAACTCCGCCCCAGCTCAATCAGCTAGTTGGGCCAGGAATTCGATGGAATAGAACGCCGATATCGTCCCGGACGATAGAACAAAGAAAGGTCCAACAAACAAACGCACGCCTAAACCATGACAATACGAATCCCTATTTGAGGTTTAAAGTTATACCGCAGCTTAACTTATACCACATTCATGCATAGCAACAGTGGTAAAACCATTGATTTATACCTGGTATAGGCTATTCTGTCACTATTCCGCTTTCATGCATAAGGGCCTCTGTGCATAAATGGTTAAAGGCAAAATGTTGACGTTTTTGGTGATATTTTTAGTTCTATGACTACTTGGCTGCTGTGGCATATAAATAAAAAACATCATCACATCCGGTCAAATTTAATATGGGTAGGAATTGTAAGTCAAAACGTCAAAGATTTTGGTGATTTTTTCAGCCAGTGACCTTGGAAAAATAGACCAAGGTCACCATTAGGCATGTCATTTGTAGTCCTGTATAAGATGCATACATAGTAAAAAATTACAGGTCTCTGACTGAAATAGTTCATAAGAGAAGGCAAAATGTTGAAGTTTTTGGTGATTTTTTAGGCCAGTGACCTTGAAAAAATAGACCAAGGTCACCTTTAGGCATGTCATTTTTAGGCCTTTATGAGATGCATGTGTGGTAAAAATTATAAGCCTCCGACTGAAATAGTTGATAAGATAAAGCAAAATGTCGAAGTTTTTGGTGATATTTTTAGGCCAGTGACCTTGAAAAAATAGACCAAGGTCACCTTTAGGCATGTCATTTGTAGGCCTTTATGAGATGCATGTATGGTAAAAATTAGGAGCCTGTAACTGAAATAGTTGATGAAATAAAGCAAAATGTTGAAGTTTTGGTGATATTTTTAGGCCAGTGACCTTGAAAAAATAGGCCAAAGTCACCTTTAGGCATGTCATTTGTAGGCTTTTATGAGATGTGTGTCCAGTGAAAATTACGAGCCTGTAACTGAAATAGTTGATGAGATAAAGCAAAATGTCGAAGTTTTAGTTGACAGACGCATGCACGGACGGAGCCCGATACCATAGCTCCCGTGCCGCTCGGCAGCAGGAGCTAATAAGCCGACTCATAGCATTTAAACTCAATGATCAGTATGGAAGTCACGTTAGCAGACATTATACAATCATTCACTTGTGCTGAAATAACTAGTTAGCTAGCTTTCTAATAAGGCCTTGGTTCACTTCTACTTTAATAACCACTAGCTAGCTAGCTAGCTAAAGTGGTAACAAAATTCTTAATGTTATAGCTTGCACAGCACTGTAGTGAGTTAGCCAGCTAGCTTGCTAATAAGGTTACAGTTCATTTCTACTGTTATAACCACTAGCTAACTAGCTAAAATGATAACAAAGTCTTTATTGTATAGCTACCACACCAGTGTAGCAAGCTAGCTAGCAAGCTTGCTAATAAGGTTAAATTTTGCTTTTACTATGGTAACCACCAGCTAGCTGGCTAAAGTGGTAACAAACTCTTTAATGTTATAGCTAGCACACCAGTGTAGGGAGCTAGCCAGCAAGCTTGCTGATAAGGTTACAGTTTGCTTCTACTGTGATAACTAATAGCTAGCTATCAAAAGTGATAACAAACTTTTTAATGTCATAGCTAGCACACCAATGTAGCAAGCTTGCTAGCTAGCTTGCTAATAAGGTTACAGTTCGCTTCTACTGTAATAACCACTTGCTAGCTAGCTAGCTAAAGTGGTAAAAAAAAACTGTTTGATGTTATAGCTAGCACACCACTGTAGTAAGCTAGTTATCTAGCCAACTAGCTAGCTGGCATGCTAATAAGGCTAAAGTATACCCATAGACTGTATAAAACAGTATAATACATGCACACCGCCACAATTCAATATGCCATTTCAAAAATGAGCGATAGAAAAATCTTTCAAGACACGTCATTTGACATGCATTATATGACAGAAGTGGAGGGAATGGATTTTATTGGGGGCGGATTTTGTAAGTCATCACTTTCCATCTTCCAAACTGACATGCCGTCATCTGATCTCTGTTAAACAGCTTTGGTTTACGCGAGCCGTCACTTGTTTCCATAACCCTAATCTTAACCCTAACCCTAACCCCTAACTTCAACCCTAGCCCCAAACATGACCAAAACCCTAATTGTAGCCCTCATGCTTGGGTGCCACGAGAAGAATATTCCCTTACCAACCAAATCGCCTGCTAGAGACGTACAGGCAAGCCAAATGATTCAAACCAAGAAAAAAAATAGTTCTAAATCCTGTACATTTTCATTCCTAATAGTACAACATAGATTATGGATATTTGGACATGTACTAGCAAAACATATAATAGTTGATTTATCAAAATGTTAATACTGACAACAGTATATTATTTACTAAATGTATGAACAAGAGCGGCGTTATCACCAGGAGATAAAAGAATTATGTACCTTGAAAGTATAGACTTTAAACCTCGAACAGTTTTTTATTGCAAAATATCAAACGTAAAATTTTTTTTTTGCTCATTTCTGTAGACTGTAAAGTGTATGGTTCTGGTCTTTGAGTGTGGTGTCAGTTTAAAATGACAAGGCTTATATCATTGGATTCTGTGGACTTTCCTCTTTCATTTGAGGTATCACTTGTATGCATAGCACAAATTCAGTAGAAATGCTAGTGACTCAGGGCTGATATGATTTTATCCTATGTTTAGCTCCATGCTTATTTACTTGCTTAGTGCTTGAATTGAGTTCGGTTGAGGTAAAAATGGTCAACATCAGCTTTTTGCCAAGTTTCTTCGCATGAAGTGGATAAGCCGCATGACGATGTTGCGATTAGGAAACATGCTGTATTTATTATGCATAACGACCACCCCCGGTACCGGGGTGTTCGGGTTTAAGGGGTTAAAGCTACTACCGTCCATCTGGCAAATCACAAAAAGGAATGAACCTGATGGGTGAGAGACCATAGACTGTAGAAAAAGATGGACGAACCTACCGTGACGTCGCCTATTGGTTTCAGAATACCATAAAGGAAGCCTTGATTTTGACAATTTGAATTGCGTCATGTTGTCATTTTGAAACCGGATATGATTTCTATTGGACGAGAGCATGTACTGAAGGTCCGGGGAGGACCGTGGCTCTAGATCTGACCGTATCGAAGAGGACCAGAGGATAGCCACGCCCCTAAAGCATATTCTGGCTTTATCCTTTATTCTAGTCTATATGGGACCATAATTTACAAAAATGAACATCATGATATATCGAAGGAGACTTGAAAATTGCTATAGCTACCATAAAATAATGTGAAAAATCATTATTTAAATGAAAAATCAGGTGGGAAAGTAGGGTCATTTTCTCATAGATTTCTATAGCATTGAACTTCTTTCTGCAACCGCCGATGTCGCCATCTGCTGGCCATTAAATAGAATGCCATTTTACGGTACTTCCGCATGGGCTTCATTTTTCAGACCAGGGTGCTGCGTCCATCTTTTTATACAGTCTATGTGAGAGACACATGATCACATTGCTTAGTGTGCGTGCATTTGGATTCTCTTACTAGCGAGGTTGTCTGCCTACCTGTTTACTCCTTACCTTTACCTCATAACGTCTTCCATCAAGGTTGAAAAAAGTAGATAGGAATTAGATGATAGGAAGTAACTTTTTGACAATTCGAAGGCAGCCAAAGTTCAGTGTTTTTAAATGGCAACCTCTCATTGGGGGGTTGCAGGACTCTTCGCCCTCAAATTTTTCATCCTCAGAATTTTCGTCCCCATGGACTTTTTGTCCCTGACTCTTTGTCCTCGACGAATTTTTGTCCCTGAACTTTTCATCCCTGAGGATTTTTCGTCCCTGGACTTTTCGTGCCCGAATGATAACTAAGTGCCACCATTGTTGACAGATGGATGGATGAACAGACGATGGACAGATCACTATGATATAAGGGTTAGGGTTAGGCGTAGAGTTATAATGCAGGAAGAGGGCAAACCATTATTAGGGATGAACCATCCAGGGATGAAGAGTCCAGCGACGAAAAGTTCATGGGGATGAAAAGACCAGGGATGAAACTTCCTAGGGGACAAAAAGTCTGGGATGAAGAGTCCTAGAGCCCATTGTGGTATCCCCTTCGAAAATGAACTAAAGGGTTACTATAGTATACTATAAGAATTGCATATTGTTCTATGGTACGGTTGTAGTGTTCCATAGTACGTTTCACCAGCTATGGTATTTCCATAGTTTTTTTCTGTAGTGTTATATTATTGGCTATGGTAGTAGTAATACTATTTAGTAGTAATACTAAACTCTCTATAGTGCCTTCCAAAAAGCCATACAACAAGCGGCTCCTCAGAGCCTGTACTCGGGCCGGGCCTAGGCCTGGGCCAATCCATAGATATATATATTTAGAACACTAGATTGCTGATGATGTCATATTTACATTATCCAAAGTGAAGCACTCGGCCGCCATATTGATACACCCAACGTCTTCATAAAAATGTATGGTTTCCTATGAGGCCAATTTGAAATAAGTCAATATAAGCATTAAAATGCCAAGATGTGCGGCTGCCTTATGCAGCAATAGTCATTTGAAGGGCTGTAATAAAATGTTTCATGCTTAAGTTAATGTTGAAATGCAAATTTGTCACTTTAATAGAAAAAATCACGTTCGCTTGCTAGCCAGCTAATTAGCCGTGCCATTGACTTAAATAGACCGCTGACTTAAGCAAACAGTAGCGATCGATAACGGTCGCCAGCGAGCTACCTTGGTACCCTTACCATCGCGGGGACTGCATTGGCTAGTCAATAAAATGAACAAGGTGGCTAACTAGCTAGCTACTTGTAATTGACATTCAAGGACAATATTTCTTGCCTGCATAATATTTAAAACAATGGACAACTCGCTTTGTCTGTTTATACAGAGTTCCAAAAGACAGGGAGGGGAGAAAGGCTTGGCTGTTAGAAATCAGGAAAAAAAAAAAACTTTCTCTATCCCCTCGATCCGTGCTGTGCAGTGATTATTTTTTGAGAGCAGTGCTTTAATGGAACACGGGGAAAGATGAAGCTTAGTAAAGGAGTAGCCAGAGTTAACTAGCGCTTCCTTTTAACAACGTTGGCATTAGCCATATGATTCAGTATGAACAATTCGGTCAACGGCAAATATGCTCAATCAGGGTACAATGAAGTGAGGAAACCAGAGAGTAATTTGATAACGTATACGGACATTCATCGACGTTGCTTATAACGACGAAAACTTTGAAGCAATGATGTTATCAGAGGGTCATTAAAAGCCTTGGTCACCGTAACTGAACTTTTCTGCTCGCGCGAACGTTGACACGAGTAACATTTCGATCTTCCCTTTAGTTAGTCTTGCTTTCCATCCTCCAAGAAAGCACATATTAGGTAGAGAAAATGTTGCTCTGCACAGCGATACCAAAATCACCCCGAGTCACACGTAAGTGTTTTTGAAAGTATAATTTTACAGTAGGCGAAAATGAGTGTACGTGCGAATTTAACTTCCCGGTGTACACACGTATATATATATATATATCTGTGGGCCAATCGCAAAACCACGCGCGCGCATGAGCAGGACAATCGCGACCCCCCCAAAAAAAAAAAAAAAAAAAAGAAGAAGATCCGGAGCCGAAACTTAGACTCGTGGCCAACCGGCCCGAGTAACAAAAGGCTCCTCAGAGCCTGTACTCGGGCCGGGTCTGGGCCTGGGCCAATCGCGAAACCGCGCACGCGCAGGAGCAGGACAATCGCGACCATCGCGAAAAAAAGATAAGAACGGAGCCGAAACTTAGACTCGTGGCCTAGCGGCCCGAGTAATAATTACAACAGTATAGTAATTTTTATGGTACTCCAATGTGGCCTATAGTGGTCGCCACCGAGTTAGGCGGAGTGATGGCTTGTAGTTATGATTGGGTGGCCGCCAGACGTGTGTGACAAAGTGCTTCTATCAATAATTTTTAATTCAAAAGTGTCATGGGTGCTTGTGGGAAAAATTTCAAAATTTTATCCAGAAGTGCACTTTCCTTGCACTAATCAATATTTAAATGGTTTGATCCTTTAAAAAAAAACTATTTTGATCTGGCTAATACTCAGTTGATTAGTTATATTGCTTAGGCCACAATGTTAACTTTGTGTGATTTATCGTGTACTTTGATGTTGCATTGCACTTATTTCATAATGTGGGACAGGGGACGGGGGTGGCTGAGCCAAAATTTGCCTAGGGCCCAGAAAGGCTGGGGCCAGGCCTGCTTCTACCCCATAAAATAAAAGCTGTGTTTCACACTCCAGAAGGAAGCCGACTGGAGCGCCAGTATATTATAATGTGCAAACATTGCCACCAGAGCATTGTGGAAAGCATTGTAAAGAAAGCTGCCATGCCACACTTCAAAGAATCCTGCACTTCAGCCAAAGGTAGGCAGCACTACTACTGTAAAGATTTTTATGAACTTTTACGTCATAATTTTTCTGCCCATTAGCCTTGCCATATTTGTCAAAGAAAGCTGGTGATACCCTGCAAAAATGAAATATGCAAATTCAGTACACAGTGGGAATGGGTTAAAAAACAATTGTTCGTAAGGATCAACGTCGACTTCTGTAATATGATCGCTGATTGCCCTACCCCCCACCCCAAGTAAATTGTTGAAAACGCCATTGAAACACCTCAACGGAGAGGAACTATGAAATGCCTCAGTAGGCAAGCTATGTAATTCTGTGGGGCAATTTTCAGTTTCAGCCACTAGGTGGGACTCTTGTCATTAAAAGACTCCACTATAGAGGCGCGACTCCACTGCACAAGCTAGCCATCTTGCTGTGTTGGGAATTATGGACTTCTGAGGGGAGCCGGATCGTGCGGCTCATCATTCGTTTTTCTGTTATTTTAGGGGGCGCTAATAAGTTCATCTGCGAAAAAAAAAGCTAGAATAATGATAGGGTTAGATTTGGATCATGTTCCAACTAGGACACCCCACCAATATTATTTATTCTCTCAAGTGCAGACTAGCTTTAGCAGCCAACACTAAATTATTATTTTTTTTATTTAAATTAATATTGGCAGATGTTTTGAGATCGCATTTGCTGTATGTCCGAACACTCCTTTAATTTTCTGTTTTACCACTTCCCATGGCCCGATCGTGTCCACATGACTTTTATCCGCTCACCCAGTAAGCACATAGGGGAGAGCTGGTGCGAAAGTAACGTGGGACGAAAGTAATACGGCGATTTACTCACAGCCATCTGCACTTTGATGCGTCATATTAGGTCAGCACGTGCAGCTCGCAACATTCTCCAGACCCGGGAAAAATCTTGAGGTTTCGACGCTTCCCCGCGGAACGAGACCGGGAAGACTGTTTTCCACAGTGGTGAGTAAATTCAGACAAATGGTAAACTTTTTTGACTTAAAGATTGTCTTTATCGCTCCATGTGTCATATTTATGATGAAGTGATAGGTCATTTAGTTTTGTAACATATCCTGAAGTTTGAAATGTCAGACTTTTTCCACTTTAGAAGCAATCCTGGTTCTAATGTCTGGAGTCACTGTCGGGCGAAGTAGCAACGATTACGTTAAGTCTCTCTCTGCTAATCGGCTGAATTTTCTTGTGTTATATTTTACCGACAGAAAATGCCAAGAGTTAAGGTCAGAACTACCCAGAGAGGAAAGGTTGACCAGCAGGTTTACGGAAGGGCCTTTCTTGATGTCCGAAGAGGCGAGAGTATAAGGAGGGCAGCAGAGGTGCATGGCGTTTGTCATGTCACCCTGTTCAGGTACTGCAAGAGGAGGGCAGAGGCAGGAGGGCAGCAGGCCAGAGCCCCAGGGTACAGGGCTCACAACAAAGTCTTCACAGAAGAACAGGAGAGGAGACTGCAGGCATATATAAAGAGAGCAGCAGATATATATTTTTGCCTGAGTCCTCAAGAGGTTGGAGTAACACTGCAGACAGAGCTACACCACTATCGCCATTTGCCTAAGATAGCAAGCACCTCAGCTCCGGATCTGCCCCGGCTCTGAGGTGCTTGCTATCTGGGAATTAACCTCTTTTTTCATGCTGTTTTAGGTGCAAAAGTTTGCATATGAGCTGGCCGAAAATATTGGCCTCAAAACTCCATGTTCCTGGGAGAAAAACCAGATGGCAGGGAAGGACTGGCTCACCTCCTTCCTCGAGTGCAACAAAACCCTGTCCATCCATCGACCTCAAGCCACCAGCATGTCCCGTTCCACCAGCTTCAACAAGACCAACATGACAGCGTTTTTTAAAAACCTAAAGACTGTCCTCACCCACTATAATTTTGAAGCGAAGGACATCTGGAACATGGATGAAACAGGTAAAAATTTATTTTTAGATAAATTAAAAAGCAACAATGATTTGCAAAAGCAATAATTCATTTCATTTATTATTTCAGGTACCACAACAGTTCAAGTGCCAGACAAAATCATTGCCACCAAGGGCAGCGCCAGGTCGGTGCTGTGACCTCTGGGGAAAGAGGACATTGGTGACTGTTGCCTTTGCTGCCAACGCACAAGGCAACTTTGTTCTCCCTTACTTTATCTTCCCAAGGAAAAAGTTCTAGCACCACTTCATCCGGGATGGCCCCCTTGGCTGCACAGGTTTTGCCAATGGATCGGGGTGGATGCAGGAGGCCGATTTCTTGGCATTTTTACAGCATTTTGCAATGCACACCCGCGTGACCCCGGAGTCAAAGTTGCTGATACTCTTAGACAATCATCCATCACACCTCTCTGTGGTAGCTATTGACTTTTGCAAGTCACGTGGCATTGTACTCCTGTCTTTTCCCCCCCACTGCTCCCACCGTCTTCAGCCGCTAGACCAAAGCGTTTTTGGTCCTCTGAAGCACTACATTAACAGTGCAGCAGACAATTGGATGCAAATGAACCCTGGAAGAACTTTGACCATCTACAACATCCCAAGTCTTGTGGCTAAAGCTCTGCCTCAAGCTGCGACAGCAAGCAGCATTTCAGCTGGGTTCGAGTGTACCGGTATCTGGCCCTTGAATCCAGATATTTTCAGTGAGGCAGACTTTGCTCCAGCTTTTGTGACCGTCCGTCCTGCACCTGCACCAGCAGGTTAGCTCCATCCCCAATGCCAGTGCCAGCTCCATCACCAGCGCCCTCTTCATCACCAATGTCCGCTTTATCACCAGTGCCCTCTTCATCACCAAGACACCCATCAACCCCGCCAGAGCCCATTTGAGCTGCATCCCCATTTGAGTCTCCCCATGCCCATTCCTCTGGATGGTGAGAGTTTGTGTCTGTGTGTGTCTTTAAATGTGCATGTTGAGCCTTGCCAAGCATTTATTATTTTTTTGAAATATTATCTATCCAGGTATGCTTGTGGTTCCAGGAACATCTAGTGGCACGCCAAGAGGTTCAGCTCAGAAAAGGTTCGCCCATATCCAAAGGCTGGCTCGAGGAAAGAAAATAAAAGAAGAGGCAGAAAGAGGTGAGCAGAGTGTCGTTTTTAACTTGTCTTGATTTTCTTGCTTGTATAAAAACAAGCTGACTCTGGCTACCATCTCATTGAATGTTGTAGGCCAACAGCAATACTGACCGACACCCCAGTAAAAGCTGCCTTGGAGGAGGAGACTCGGCAGAGGGGCCAGAAGAAACAGTCCTCTTCAAAACGCCCAAAGAAGACGTTGTTAAGTGGATACACTGCAACCACAGTTTCTCGGGGCAATGAGGAGGAATGTCTTGTTTGTGGGAAGACATTTGCCTCATCTTTGCCTGGAGAAGTGTGGGTGCAGTGCATCTTTTGTCTGCTGTGGTCACATGAGGCATGCACTGAGGGTGCAGCTCATTATATCTGTCACAACTGTGATGAAAATGTTTAAAACAAATGTGTGATTGTTTTTGCTTCTGTTTTAATGTCATTTTTATGATTGAATTGAATAAATGAGTGCATTGTATATTTACAATTGCATGTTAGCAAAGACATTGTTTGATTTTTTTTTCAAATGAAAAACGACAGTAATTCAAAAGATTCCAGTTAATTTGATCAGGTTACGTTTGTCCCGCCCTTGCGCTACTTTCTTCCCGACTGGAGGGGTCGAAAGTAGCAATGCATAACTTCCATTGACGGCAAACTATGCGAAGTCAATATATGTTGGGATGATTTAGCACCTGATATTGACAGAGCACACACAAAAGTAGTTAATCGCTCCAAATTTCTTTTTCAATCTGTAATGTTATCTTTTAAAATGACGTTTATGTGAAAAATGTTACTTTTGTACCAGCTCTCCCCTATACGTCATCGCGATGTAATAAGAATGTGTAGGGAAGATGTCGTATTTTCGTCGTTTGCTCATTGGTCCTACGTCGCCGAGACATTGGCATTTGTTAAAAATGCATTTTACCTAATGCTGATGTCTCGGCGATCTAGGACCAATGAGCAAACGACGTAAATACGACATCTTCCCTACACATTCATTACATCGCCAATACGTCGCGGTGACGTATATGTGCTTACTGGGCATCCATTTCCAAACATTGCTCATGTATACATTGTGGCTGGAATGCGCCTACACAGCAGAGAATTCCGATCGGGATGCGGTCTGGGTCTTATCTAGCAGTGTGAGCAAAATTAGATCTTTGCCAATATATTACAGTCAATGCATCCTGCCGTGATTGGATAATGAAAGTTTAACTGAATCGATAAGTATAACTGGACCTCTGTGTAATGTCATCTCGCTGGATAATTCTGCATATTCACATGCAATTATTTTATTAAATCACCTTTATTTTATTCAAGAGCAATAACAATATTCAAAAGAGAAAATAAGACAGGTCTCTTAAAGGAGGACTATGCGTTTGAACTACCCGTTTTGACTTAATCTTATAGTAATTAACTCCAACATTATATCCTCGGTCGATTTTTTGTCCATACATACCCCCTGTTCCTTTAAATAACCATTAATTAGCCGTAATTGTCCCCTGAGGCTGTTTCCAGGAGGCCGCCATTAACACCACGCGTGGCATGAGAAGTTGCGAGATCATGACGTCACTGCGGCTGCCACATGCATTCATGAGCATGAAAAAAAATTATATCTAAATAAATTAGACTACCAACCAATTTAAAATTGTTCATTGAGCGAATCAAATGTTTGATTGCAAATTGAGCAAAGTGAATGGGAAGGGGGCCAAAGCAATTGTCGAGTAGAGGAAGATGATTTTGAAGACCTTGTGGTGAACAGGAATACAGCAGAATTCACCTAGGGAACTGGGGGAGGGGGGGAGTGAAGATTGGCGTAAGCTGTTTCCCTACGGGGGATTTTGAGTGTTACTCAGTTGTTTTGTTGCTGCTTTTAGCTTGAACGCAGTTTTGCTGTTCACTGCTTTTATGGACAGTAAAAATTGGAATTACATACGAAATACTCCGCCTCCGACTCCCGTTCTTCGGCACCTCACTGGTGACCCCGACGTCAGTTTTGCAGAAATCTCTGAAACCGCATCGAAGATGGCCAACAACGCCGCTTTTATTAAATTGCCGGACTTCTGGGAACATGCAGCTAAAGCATGGTTTTCGCATGTGGAGGCACAGTTTGCCATCAGGGGAATAACGGAGGACGAAATGCAGTACTACCATGTCGTGGCAGCGCTGGGAAGTTCAACAACATCCAGACTGGTAGGCTTCCTCTTGTCCCCACCGGCACAAGGCAAATACACTGCGCTCAAAGCACACCTGCTTAAGACGTTTGAGCTGTCCACTAAAGAAAGAGCACGCAGGCTCTTCGCTATTCAGGGCCTGGGTGACAATAAACCATCCGAACTTATGGAAAAGATGCTAAATCTGCTGGGTGAGGAATGTCCTAATTTCCTTTTCATTGAAATGTTTTTGCGCCACATGCCGCCCTGGGTCCAGACGGCGCTGGCAAACACCACCATTACTGACCCGCAGGCCCTGGCCGAAGAGGCTGACTGGTTTTTCCTGGCCACCCAGCAGCCAGCTCCGGACACGCTAGCTTTGACATTTAGTTCCCCGCAGCCACCTAGGTTAGCCAAGGCCGGAGCAAGCACCTCAGCCCCGGGCCAGCGAAGGTGTTCAGGCCTGTGCACTTACCACACTCAGTTTGGGGCCAAAGCAAAAAGGTGCCGTTCCCCCTGCAGTTACAGGCCAACAGGAAACGAGTAGGCCAACGCTTAGTTGTGGCCCTGAGCGTTGGCGATACTCCCAGGCTGCTTTTCATCCGTGATGCTGTCTCCGGTAGCAAGTTCCTGTGCGACACTGGGGCCCAAAAAAGCGTCATTCCTGCTTCAAAGGCGGACATCAGGGCGGTGAGCTTGGACCGCGGCTGACTACGGCTAATGGCAGTCCTATTCGCACATATGGCACGAGGCCCAGAGAGTTATGCTTTGGTGGACAGCGATTCACCTGGGATTTTGTCATGGCAGACGTCGCTTTTCCTCTGCTCGGCGCAGATTTTCTGTGCACCCACAGACTTTTAGTGGATGTGAAAAACAACTGCCTGGTGGATGCCTTAACCTTCTCCTCCTTCCCTTGCACACGCGACCCGGCGGTCTACGAAGGGCTGTTCGGTTCACTGTCAGAAGCTGACAAGTACCTCTGCCTCCTCGCCGAATTTCCGGACCTGACCCAGCCCACTTTCTCCATGCCCACTACTAGGCATGGAGTGGAGCATCATATTGCCACAAACAGACCCCCAGTCTATGCTAGAGCCTGGCGCCTCGACCCGGCAAAGCTGGCCGTCGTGAAGGCAGAGTTCACACACATGGAGCTCCTGGGCATCATTTGCCATTCTGACAGCCCGTTGACATCTCCGCTCCACATTGTTCCTAAACCTAACGGCGGTTGGCGGCCATGTGATGACTACCACCGGCTGAACGACACCAGACTGCTACCCACTCCCGCACATTCAGGACTTTTCAGCGCACCTTTCTGGCAAGTGCATTTTTTCTAAAGTGGATCTGGTGCGTGGATATCACCAGGTTCCAGTGCATCCCCCAGACTTCCCCAAAACAGCGGTAATTACGCCATTTGGCTTGTTCAAATTTCTCCGTATGCCTATCGGCCTCAAAAACGCTGCACAATCCTTCCAGCGCCTAATAGATTCGGTGCTCCGCGACATGCCGTCTGTGTTTGTCTACCTGGACGACATTCTGGTCGCCAGCTCCTCTGAGGAAGAACATTTGTCGCACCTCCAGGCCCTTTTCTCTAGGCTCAGTCAACACGGCCTGATCGTTAACACAGCAAAATGTTTATTCGGACAGGCCAGCATCGACTTCCTCGGGCACCATGTCACCGAAGATGGGGCGACCCCCCTCCCATCAAAAGTAGTGGCGGAAACAGCCTTTCCCCGCCCGCAAACGGCCCGGGGGCTCCGGGAGTTCCTGGGAATGGTGACATTTTATCACCGTTTCATTGCCGGGGCTGCACTCATCATGTGCCCTCTGTTTGAGGCCCTGAAAGGCAAGTCCCCCAACCATAGCATTGACTGGACGAAGGAAAGAGAGGGCACCTTCAATGGGATCAAGACCGCCCTGGCCCAGGCCACCTTGCTGGCACACCCAGATTCCGCAGCACCCATTGCCATTACCACTGACGCATCGGACTATGCTGTGGGTGCTGTGCACGAACAGTGGGTAGGGGGTGCCTGGCAACCGCTGGCTTTCTTTAGCCGCCAACTGACACCTAGAGAGCATAAATATAGCACGTTTGACAGAGAGCTCCACGGGCTCTGGCTCGCTATTCGGCACTTCCGTTTTTTACTGGAGGGCCGTGAGTTCACGGCATTTGTGGATCACAAACATCTCACATTCGCTATGGCCAAGGTGGCCGAACCATGGTCCGCCCACCAGCAACGCCAGTTCTCTTACATTTCCGAATTCACTACAGACATCCAGCATGTGAGTGGGAAGTCCAATTTAGTTGCAGACTGTCTCTCCCGAGCCGTTGTCGGGACTGTCCAGCTAGGCCTTGACTACTCCCGTATGGCGGCAGACCAAGCTTCAGACCCCTGCGTCCAGGTCCTCAAGGCAGCAGGCACAGGGCTGTGTCTGAGGGATGTGGCTTTCGGCGACATGGGCACACCACTCCTGTGCGACGTCTCCACGGGACAGCCTCGGCCCGTCATCCCAGTCAATTGGAGGCACCCTGTTTTTAGGCAGTGCACAGCCTTTCACACCCCGGAAGAAAGCCGTCAGTGCGGTTGGTGGCAGCGAAATTTGTTTGGCATGGACTCAAAAAAGAGGTGAGAACCTGGGTCGACACTTGTGTGGCCTGCCAACGGGCCAAGATACATCGCCATACAAAGGCTCCCTTGGAGCACTTCCCCATGCCTGAACGCAGGTTCAATCACGCTAACATCGACCTGGTGGGTCCTCTTCCCCCCTCTCACGGTTTCACCTACGTACTCACCATAGTGGACAGAACAACGAAGTGGCCGGAAGCCGTCCCGCTCAATTCAACAATGTCCAAAGATGTAGCCCGTGCTTTCATAGGGACATGAGTTTCCTGCTTCGGCACCCCTTCGGACCTCTCCTCTGACCGCGGCTCGCAGTTTACCTCAGAACTATGGAACACTGTGGCAGAGTGCTTAGGGGCTAAGCTGCACTGCACCACAGCCTACCATCCTCAGGCCAATGGCCTGTGCAAGCACTTCCATCGCTCAATGAAGGCTGCCCTCAGAGCCAGCTTGACCAACAGCAGCTGGATAGACAAGCTCCCATGGGTCATGCTAGGCCTCTGAACCGCCCCCAAGGAGGACCTCCAGTCATCAGCCGAGCTTGTCTACGGCCAAACGCTGAGGGTCCCTGGAGATTTCATCCGCAATACAACAGCCCCATGGTCAGCCGCTGTCCAACGTGCCTGCTGGATGAAGCCAGGACTTTCGCCCCAGTCCTTACCACTCAACACGGCACTACCACTCAACACGGCACGCCGACGTCACAGGTGCCTACCAGCCTACGGTCAGCAGGCTACGTGTTTATTCGCCACGACGCCCACCGCCCACCCTTACGGCCTCCGTACGATGGCCCGTTCTGCGTGCCAGAGATAGGGGCCAAGCACCTAGTGGTGGACATTAGTGGGAAGCCAGAGCATGTCTCCGTAGACCGCGTTAAGCCTGCCCACCTGGATATGACCCAGCCATTGGAACTGGCCCAACCCTTGAGTCGCGGTCGCCCCACGGCCTGCCCTCTTGCCCCCTCCGAAGGTTCCACGGTCCTGTCACCGCCTACCCCCAGCCACTGCGTGGACACAGCCACTGCCCCTGCAGACTCAGGCACCGCAGCTGCTGTTCCCCGGAGCTGACGCGGTCGGCCCATCATTCCTCCCCACCACCCTGACTTTAAATATGGGTGAATTCTGGGGGGGCTCATGTGGTGAACAGGAATACAGCAGAATTCACCTAGGGAACTGGGGGAGGGGGGGAGTGAAGATT
This sequence comes from Gymnothorax javanicus, assembly GCA_029692085.1. Classification (NCBI taxonomy): domain Eukaryota; kingdom Metazoa; phylum Chordata; class Actinopteri; order Anguilliformes; family Muraenidae; genus Gymnothorax; species Gymnothorax javanicus. The sequence goes on from CM056193.1 coordinate 148,199,027, forward strand.
GGCGTAAGCTGTTTCCCTACGGAGGGTTTTGAGTGCTACTCAGTTGTTTTGTTGCTGCTTTTAGCTTGAATGCAGTTTTGCTGTTAGCTGCTTTTATGGACACAGTAAAAGTTGGAATTACATTCAAAATACTCCGCCTCCGACTCCCGTTCTTCGGCACCTCAACCTTAACTTTGCTTAGTTCAGCACTTTACCTGAATGTGTTTGCTTGATTATTACCTACATTTGGCCGTTGTGTGCGAATGTTGTTCAATTATTAAATAAAAAATGTTTAAAATTTGCGGCACAGATTTGCCCTGTCTTCGGTGCATTTTGTCCATTGCTTGCAATGTGAAAATAATTTCTCTCTCACATTCACGTTTGATGCGCTTCACACAATGTTTTCTACTTCGCGTATATTTTTAGACGCTTAAAAACCAGGGCCATCTTAACATGATTTTATTTTTAAGAAATCATTTTTAATTATACGTTAAAGTTTTCCGACGGGAGGTGGAATTCTGAGGTTATTCAGATTACTGACATTATTTCAATCTAACACGGTAGCCTGGTTCGGTTTGTCTGCTTTTCATTATCTCTTCTAAATCATTATTGGCTAGATTTTGGTTTTGATTGGTCAGTTGGCTGAATAAATGGCTTGATTACAAGTTAGGCAAAGTACACGGGAATTGATTTAAGGTGAGCTAATTATGCCAAGGTGACGGCAGCTGTCCACTCTCGCTGGTAATTAGCAGACTTCAAATCACACTTTTCTTTCCGGAAGCATTTCAAACGGACTCTGATGTTAGTTCACCTCTAAATTAAAGTTGCGTCAGATAGAAAAAGGTAATAATCAAGCTCGTCTGTCTGCCCCATAGAGGAAGTTACTTTTATTGCGCTTAAAATTATCACAATACATTTATCGCACAGCCTTATGAAATGGTACATGTATTTCGTATTTCAGTTTGATTTATGACAACATCATTTGTGGTTACCATGGTTCAATTCACCAGTATGCCTAGTTTGGCAGTTCATAAACATGCGGGAATATCTCAGTCATTCAACAATCACCATGCAGGACAATGGACAATGATCAATCATGGCGCTGGCAGCCGCACTGACGTCACAATTAGGGGCGCCCCAAACGATATTTTTAAAATCGAGGTTGAATTTTCGTCCGCTGTGGTGATAATGGCGCCGTCCACTAGTTTTGTAAAATCGCTCATAAAAATTAAAGGAATCGCAAAATAAAGAAAAAAAGGTCGTCGGAGCTTTTTTCATGATATATTGAAATAATATTACCCACTTTTCCCAGCTATTATAGTCCTCCTTTAAAGGTATAACTGAATATTGTCAACATTGAGGTTGAGAAAGTGTATTATCGTCTGAATTGAATAAATAAATAGAAAAATATCAACTTTACGCGATGGACTATTTTTTATTTTAAATTTTCGATCCCCAACCACGCTCATTCCATCAGAACGAAAATCTCCGGTGATCTTCGGAAATCTTTGGCGGTGACGTCATCTCAGGAACCCCGAGCGATCTCAGGTACACAATGAATGGCGAATACAATAGATTTACATGTGAATACACGCTTTATATTGTGCTGAATATCGTCGGAAATGGTGAATAGATGCGTTGTGTTTGGCTGTAGTGCCACTGTGAACACAGCCAGTGGTGTGTCAGCTCATTCGTTCCCCAAGGTCCGTGGCATAAGGCGACAGTGGGTGAATTTTGTCCAGACAACGAGCATACACAGGGGTGCCCCGGGACTGAGACTGAGAACCACTGGTACATGAGTTGCTGGTGCACTGACAATACAATTCAATGGGGAATTCAGTCTCGGCTTACTACGTTTCTTTGCGTTTTAATGTGAATTGTCATGGCTTATATTTGTGCAGTGAAGCGACGAAGTAATTCTGTACTGAAAACAAAGGGGTATTTTCATGTTCCATCGAATTCTGGGGGTAATGACAAACAGGAGAGAAAGTTCGCCGGCTGAGTGAATATCGTCAAAGACCAAAGATAGACCAATTCATACTGAAAGGGGATAGACGGCTGAAAGACCGATTACGCCCGTGTGTATAGTAAACATTTCATAACATGTATGAAGAAACTATTCAGGCCTACGCAGATGGCCAAAACAGTTCCTATTACAGTACACGAAGAGGTAGTAAATCAGGAGTAGCCGATCACTTGGTCTTTAATAGTATTCTCGTTTTAATGAATATGTCATTAAAACTGTAATTTTAGGGCTTAAATAAATGGTCTGTTTACCGCGAACAAGCTAATATCAAACCAAAATGATATTTTAGCATCCGATCGGAAAGTGATTTGATGGCTAGGCTACTTGCGAAGATGCAGCACAAGTAATTTGCTATTCTAACTGATGACCGCTCCACTTAACGATAATCAGTCAATCGATCGCCCCTGCTAACACGTCTTGATAAATTTTTATCAAGTTCCTACTTCAGACTTATAAATAATTGCAAGAACTACAGTAGAGCAGTTTTAATTTGAAACTTAATATCGTTAAGCCAGCTATGGAGGTCAAGGTCAAATGGCAAAAATGTGCTATAACTCTCTTAATGTAGCATTTAGAGCTTAGGTATGTATTAGGCACCTATAGGGAATCAGGTATGCCGAACATTGTGAGTCAGTCACATTTGACCTTGGGCCTCAAGGTCAAGGCCAAATGGCAAAAATGTGCTATAACTTGCTTAATATGACATTTCGAGCTTAGATATGTATGAGGCACCTATAGGGAATCATGTATGCCAAACATGCTTGGTTGTTCGAATTTGACCTTGAGCCTCAAGGTGAAGGTCAAATGGCAAAAATGTGTTCTAACAGCTTAATGTGGCATTTAGAGCTTGGGTATGTGTGAGGCACCTATAGGGAATCATGTAAGCCAAACATTCTCGGCAAGTTGAATATGACATTGGGCGTCAAGATCAAGTGGCAAAAATGTGCTATAACATGCTGAATATGGCAAATAGAGCTCAGGTATGTTTGGGGCACCTATAGGAAACCATGTATGCTGAACATTCTTAGGCAGTCAGTCAAATTTGATGTTGGGCCTCAAGGTCAAGGTTATATGACAAAAATGGCCCATATTTGTTTAATATTGTTTTTAGACCTTGGGTATGTATTGGGCACTAATAGCAAATTATGTATGCTGGTTGTTTTCGACATATTGGATTTGACCTTGGGCAACAAGATCCAGGTAATGACAAAAATGGCTTAAAAGTCCTTTAATGTTGGCTTTAGATCTTCGGTATGTATTGGATACTAATGACAAATTATGTATGCTGATCAAACACACCATATTGGATTTGACTTTGGTCTTCAAGGTCAAGGTCATGTGACAAAATCAATCTATTTATTTCCTTGTTTAATATTGTCTTTAGACATTAGTATGTATTAGGCACTAACTCATATATAATTAAAATTTTAACGGGCATTGTAACCGCATGGTTGACCTTTTTTTGCGATCAATTGCGGCAATAAAAACTGGTCAAAATCCATCTTTGGATGTTCGTTCCTATTAGCATCATGGAATAGAAAGAATAATACTAATTAGACCCATTCGGTGGCAGTGTTGTTTAAGAAAATCATTGTCTGAAAGCAGAGCAAGAACCAGAAGTGAATTGAGAGGGTGACGCACTTCACAAATTGACAGCAGATGGCAGTGGAAGTTCAGGTTAGAAAAAAATCTTATCGGATTTCATGATGTAGACTTCTTAAAGATTATATTTTTGCTAAATGGCAGAAAAGTGACATAAAAATGTTGCTGTCTGTCACTCATGAAAAAGTGTGACCGCTCAGTTGAGTTGGCCGATAATGGTAACTAAAACCCCTTTCTCACTGAGCTGCGTTGGCCTGCAGAAGTGTGCAGATGAAACAGTTCTCTTCTTTCGCAGAGAATGGATTCGAAGAACCGTGAATTGACTCACAGTGGTACGGGACCCATTCGCCATCACTGCCGAAATTCGCGAAAAAATTATTCATTCTCTATACCCGCTTATTCCTCACTAGGGTCGTGGGGGGAGCTGGAGCCTATCCCAGCTGACTACGGGCGAAGGCAGGAACCCACCCTGGACAGCTCGCCAATCCATCGTAGGGCGTGCACACCATTCACTCTCACACTCATACCTATGGGCAATTTAGTGTCTCCAATTAGCCTAATATGCATGTCTTTGGACTGTGGGTGGAAACCAGAGTACCCGGAGGAAATCCACGCGAACACGGGGAGAACATGCAAACTCTACACAGAAAAGCCCCAGGCCGGATTCAAACCCATGACCTTCTTGCTGTGAGGCGACAATGCTAATCACTGTGCCACCGTGCCGCCCAAAACAGGTTTAATTTTTTCGCGGATGTCCGAGCTGGAGCTTTTTAACGCCAGTATCGTGTAGACAATGTGTTGCTTTCGTAAGAATTCGTGATGGCTTCCTGTTGAATCCGCAGACTGATGCTAGTTACTTTTCTGCTGTTGGGGCTGTAACTGCCGGCAACCTTCAGGGCCCATGGCACTTTAGTTGTCCCTAAAGTTCTCCCTGCTCCCTGCTTCTCCCTGCTTATTCTGGTGTTTGTGTCTTCAAGGTTTATCGCAAAACTAATTCGCTTTTATATTTTGATTTAACCAAATCTGGCTTAGTTGGAGCTTCTATTAAGGCGTATTTTTGGCTGCTTGCTTGCCTAAGTGTGGTGTCCTTTGTATGCCATGACTTTGCCAGTTTTGTCATGCCAAATGGGGGCTCATCCGGGAGCTTTTGTTTAAAGCTCGATGTCTCCAAATATGTTAAGTCGTGCCGTATATATGTCAGTTGACTCGTAGACCAGGTCAGGCTATTAAGCTTGCTCTTTTCAGCCCAATCCCAGTAGTTAGCCAACTCTTTGAGCATTTGATCATAGACTGTGTGGGGCCATTGCCGCCATCCAAATCTGGTAGTGTTTATATGCTGGCTGTGATGTGCCAAACTACAAGATATACTGCAGCATTTCCCTTGCGCTCTATCTCAGTGAAGCCAATAGTTAGAGCGCTAACACAATTTTTTCTCACTTTTGATATTCCACGTGTGATCCAAAGTGATAAAGGTTCTAACTTTACTTCCCATATGTTTAAACAGGTCCTGCAGCAGCTGGGGGTGAAACATAATCGTGCGTCAGCATGCCATGCGCAAAGCCAGGGGGCGCTGGAACGATTTCATCCGACAATGAAATCCATGCTGTGTGCATATGGGATGGAGATGGGGAGGGACTGGGAAGAAGGACTGCCATGTTTCATGTTAGCAGCCAGGGAAGTGGTTCAGGAAAGTATGGGCTTTGGCCCGAATGATTTGATTTTCGGGCTCAGGGTACGTGGTCCCCTTGCAGTCCTGCAGGATGTTTTTAGCTTACCGGCCCTATGATCCGATAAGCTATTGTCGTAATGTGGCGTCCGGCGTCCAGCATCCGTCGTCCAAAACATTTTTTATCTTTTTTTTTTGGCCAGATGAATTTTTGTGTAAATTTGCCATAACATACTACTAGACTATATCACCAGACATTTTTTTTCCGGATTTTTGATTGAATCATTTTTGTCCGTCTTATGGGCCCTTGAAATTTTGGCCCCAATGTCAAAGATAGGACTGAGAAATTTTAAAAAATTATTTCTCAAAAACCGTGTGATATATTTTTTTCTAAATCAGGCAATCGACTTCCCTTGGTACCGTCAATGTACAGTGCGAGCGTCATTTTGATTGAATCGACGGAAGTGGGTCTAGTGGGGGCACTGTACTTTATGAATATGCATGGTGGCCTGTGGAGGCCAAATGGTAGCAGATAGTGATTAAGTTTGTATTATCGACACATAGGAAGTTATATATGACCTATATATTGGCTATGTTAAAGTTGACCTCAGATGACTTTGAAAGGTCAAACTTGAGGTCAAGGAAAATATTAACAATGTTAACACGTTGACTGCCAACCAAGAGATAACATCTTAATGGCGGGTCCGGGCCAGCGCTAGACTTGAAAATTCGGGGGAAATTATCCTTCCCTTTATTGACAACAATTAATCCTGGCTAATTCTAGATGGTTTTCCTCTATTAACTCGTTTTCCAATTCAAGAATCATCAAGTGGCAATTGAAGACACGGCTTCTCTCTCCCATGCGATCTAACAGCAAATAATGGGCTACATTCAGTACAGAAAAATTATTTAATAATAATAATTAGGTCTATGCACTGGCACTCAGCAACGGTTAATTTTTTTTTTTTCCAGCGAGAGCGGCATTTCAGAACTCTCCAGCGAATGAAGGTAATGCTGGTCACAAGTATACTTGGTTTCCTCCGTTTACATTTTCCAGTCTGACAGCTGTCTATTTTTTACTGCAAGTTGCGTGACCATGCTGCAAAAACAGGTGTACGTACTTGCCGAAATTACCTTCATTCGCAAATGAGTTCTGAAATGCCTGAAAAAAAAAAAAGAAAGAAAATTACGTTGGTGAGTGCCAGTGCATAGACCTAATTATAATTAAATTATTTTCTACTGAATGTAGCCCATTATTTGCTGTTAGATCGCATGAGGGAGAGAAGCCGTGTCTTCAATTGCCACTTGATTATTCTTGAATTGGAAAACGTGTTTATAAATGAAAACCATCTAGAATTAGCCAGGATTAATTGTTGTCAATAAAGGGATTGATAATTTCCCCCAAATGTTCGTCTAGTGCTGGCCCGGACCCGCCATTATGAGTTATCTCGTAGTTGGCAGTCAACGTGTTAAAAGATAGGACTTGAAATTTCAAAAAATTATTTCTCAAAAACTGCTTGATAACTTTTTTTCTAAATCTGGCAATCAACTCATCTTGATACATTTTATGCATAGTGCGAGTGCCATTTTGATTGAATGGAAGTGGGTCTAGTGGGGACGCTGTACTTTAACAATGGGCCTTACGGAGAACGGGCAAAATGGCCTGTGGAAGCAAAATGGTTGCAGATAGAGATTAAGTTTCTATTATCAACATATAGGAAGTCATACATGACCTATATCTTGGTTGTGTTAAAGTTGACCTCAGATGACCTTGAAAGGTCAAACTTGAGGTCAAAGCAAAATGTTACAATTTTCAAAGGCTTCTAGGCTTGAAAATATTGAAGATTGGGAACATATGTGTATTGAACACTTATAGGAAGTCCTATATATTATTTTTTTGATGGCCTTGAACTTGACCTTGGGTGACCTTTGAAGGTCAAACTTCACATAGCAAAATTTTAATTACTTCTATCACCAAAACTATTATAGATAGAGCTTAGGTTTGTATTGTGGGCATATAGGAATTCATGTATGAAATTTATTTGGTGACCTTGAACTTGACCTTCAGTGACCTTCAACGGCCAAACTTTACAGTGAAATTTCAATGACTTATATCAGCAAAATCATTACAGATAGTGTAGGTTTGTATTGGAGACATATAGGAAGTCAAATATGAACTTTCATTTGCTGACCTTCATATCGACCTTTGAAGGTCAAACTTGACCGAGTGAAAATTCTATGACTTTTATCACTAAAAAGGTCACTGATAGAGCCTAAGTTTGTGTCACAGACTTAGAGGAAGTCACACATGAACTTTCATTTGGTGACATTCAACTTGACTGTTGGTGACCTTTGCAGGTCAAACTCGACATACTACAACTACAATGACTTCTATTGCCAAAACGGTCACAGATGGAGCCTAGGTTTGTATTAGAGATGTATAGGAAGTCATATATGAGCTTTCATTTGGCGACCTTCATATTGACCTTCGAGGGTCAAATGTGACCTAGGGAAGATTCAGTGACTTGTATCACTAAAATGGTCACAGATGGAGCCTAGGTTTGTTTTACTGACATCTAGGAAGTCACATATGAACTTTCATTTGGTGACATTCAACTTGACTGTCAGTGACCTTTGAGGGTCAAACTCGACAGTGAAATTACAATGACTTCTATCACGAAAATGGTCACAGATTGAGTCAAAGTTTGTATAGAGACATTTAGAAAGTCGTGTATGAAGTCCATTTACTGACTTTACTTTCTGTGACCTTTAAAGTTCACAATTGACATATTGAATTTTCAATGACTTGTTTCACCAAAACTGATTCAGAGCTTAGGATTCTAGAACAGGAGGTCTTATAAATGTAGGTGAACTTTTATTTAGTGACCTTTGCATTGACTTTCAATGATTCGAATGTCAAACTTCACATGAAATTTTCAGAACTTGGTCCTATTTTTGTTGATCGCGAGCTACCTAAAAACTTGGTGGACTATGTAAATGGGTTTCATCATCACCTATATGTGGCTGTGGAGATGGCAAGAAAAAATTTAGAGGGAGCTCGAGCAAATAAGAAGAAATGGTATGATCGTCGGACTGAATCCCGTCAATTCAGCCCAGGGGATCAAGTTTTAGCCCTTATCCCAATCCAGGTGTCACCATTTCAAGCTAAATGGGCCGGCCCATATACTGTCTAGAAACGGGTTTCAGAGCACAACTACTTGATTGCCACTCCAAATCGGAGGAAATCCTCACAACTGTGCCATATTAACCTGCTTAAGCCATTCTATCCTCGTCACACCATGGAGTCAAGTGATCCTGTAGATCAAGAAATGAATGCTGTCCCCACATTAACAGTTGATTCTCTGCTTTCAGATCCCAGCGTTCCAGATGTGTGGTTGGACGGGGAGGGGGACATGAAGGCGCCTGATGATGCTATTGTGTGTGGTAGACTAAAAAATTCTCAGTCACTTGTCAGTTGGATAATTTGTTGCGCCACTTACCTGTGTCACAGAGAGCTGAGTTAGTTGGGTTGATCAAGTTTTCTGTACTGTTTGGTGATACGCCGTCACATACCCAACGTTGAGCATGATATTGATGTGGGAGATACTCCACCAATCAAGCAACAGTTTTAGCATTGCTCAGCATATAAACTTAAGGTGTTGAAGTCTGAGGTAGAGTCGATGCTGGATAATCAATCAGTTGGGCATTGCCCAGCTTACTAGTTGAGAAATCTGATGGGTCTCCACAGTTTTGTAATGACTACCGTAAGGTTTACAAAGTCACTAAAGCAGATACCTACCCCTTGCCGCGTATAGAGGATTGTATTGATTTGGTGGGCTCAGCTAAATTTGTCAGCAAATTTGATTTACTAAAGGGTTATTGGCAGGTTCCCCTGGCAGAGCGTGCACAAGAGATCTCAGCATTCCTAACACCATTTGGTTGTATGAATATACAGTTATGAGCTTTGGTCTATGCAATGCGCCTGCTACATTTTAGCGCCTCATGAACATGGTGGTAGCAGGTCTTGATAGTTGTGCAATTTACCTTCATGATGTTGTTGTGTTCAGTGACATGTGGCTTGACCACGTCCAACGCATCAGTGCTCTGCTCAGCTGTTTTGCTGAGGTGAATCTCACTGTCAACTTGGCGAAATGTGAGTTTACCAAGGCGACAGTGACATATCTCGGCAAAGTGGTTGGACAGGAACAAGTTCATCCTGTGGATGTGAAGGTTTGGGCTGTTTTGCAGCATCCAGTGCCTACTACCAAAGAAGAACTTATGCGGTTCCTGGGTATGATGGGATATTATAGGGCCTTCTGTAAAAATTTTTCAACAGTGGTGTTACCCCTCACCGATTTATTGAAGGATAAGGCAAAGTTTGTATGGTCTACCTAGTGTTAGGAAGCATTTGAAAATGTGAAAACTCTATTGTGTGCTGCTCTGGTTCTTGCTGCGCCGCATCTGGAGGAGCCGTTTAAACTGGAAATTGATGCTAGTCATGTTGGGGTTGGGGCGGCTTTGCTGCAGGAATGGGAAGGGGTCCACAGACCAGTGTGCTACTTCTCAAAGAAGTTCAATGCGTACCAGCTAAATTATTTTACCATTGAGAAGGAGGCGCTGGCCTTAGTATGGACCTTCCAGTACTTTCAGGTGTATGTTGGTTCTGGAGGTAGTCCAGTAATAGTTTACACTGACCAAAACCCCCTCACTTTCCTTTGTTCTTTGAGTTGTCCAAATTGACGATTAATGAGGTGGACCATGTACCTAGAGTCTCATACTTTGGACATAAGACATATCAGGAGTAAGGATAATGTTGTGGCACATGCCCTTCCTTCTGCCCCAGTGGGGTAGTATAATTCCTGGTCCTCTAGTGAGCTGCCTAAAACAGCCTCATTTCTACTTGTGTTTTCCTGTTTTGTTTTGTGCCAATGAGACAACTGTAAGCACTGTCAGTGTTAATATTTTGAGGGGATCCCTTTGGGGCTCTGTCTTTAAGGGGAGGGGGGTCAGGGCTCCAGACTAACTTTTTCATCACCATCCCAGAACCGTCCCGAAAAACAGTGTTAACCATCTCGAAGTGAATGCGAACAGTCTCAAAAATCAAAATGTTCTTTCTTTTTGTTATCATTAACTATAGCTGTTAGTGGAATTACAAAACAACTCTGGGATGAGGAATTAAATTGTATTTATTTTGCTTCACTCAAAGGAAAGTGGCGTTGGGTTTGGGAAATAGCACTAAATAGTACTAAACAATTTTGAACATTTCATAGACTAAAAGATTGATACTGAAATCATTCAACAACGAACGTGGTTTTGAGCATTTCATGGACTGAAAGGTTGATAGTGAAAACATTCAGCATATTATTCGAAAATGAAAATACTCTTAAACCATCCCTAAACCAGGAAGAGAAAGTTAAAGACACAGATTTAAGTAACGGAAAATAAACATTCTGTGTCTCCGTCTCAGTTTTCTCAGTCCATGTACTGGGGTCATGAGTTGTGCAGCATCGTCATGGTCAATGAATGAGTAGCTTTTTTTCCCCATTCAGGCATAAATTTTCTTTTCCGGTTTGCTTCATAAGCAGAGTGTCTTTGTTTCTGTAGAGAAATAGAGTATAATTAATTTTGTGAAACAAGCTCATTCATACCTTGTGAAAAACAACACCGTAAAAGACACAAACATAGAGATATATTGTTAATAATAGTTTGATTATAACAGGGCTCTCAAGTCTCACGCTTTGAGCGTGTGACACACGCATTTTAACCTTTTCACACTCTCACCCGCCACACTTGGTATTTCTCACACATAACACTGATGTTATCGGGGCGAATGCAGAAATTACTTGCAGCCCATTTCTGAATTATTTCAGCGCTATTCAACCCATAGCCCTGTTGCACGAGTTCACCACGGGCTATCAATATATTAAGGAATGAGAAAATTTGGTACAACATAACGCGGCAGCTAAAGTTAATCTATGAGGGCAAGGGGCTTTCATTTTTGCCTGCTAATTCACTGTACCATGTACGGTACAATCTGCCGCAATCTGGCGGTAACGTAAATGTTACAAATTCATCCACACATTATCTGTATCAGTCATTACCAGTGGCGGGGCTAGAACTGGGAATTGGGGTGGCACAGACACGGCCCTTTATGACAACAATTAATCCTCGCTAGTTCTCAATCATTTTCCTTTATTGACGCGTTTTCCAATTATCGTAACTGGCAACTGAAGACACGGTTTCTCTCCATATGTGATCTAACAGCGATGAAATCATAGGCTAAATTCAGTACAGTGGCGGAGCCAGGACTGAGAACTGGGGTGCACAAGACATCCATTTAAAACAATTATTAGTCTTGACCTGTTCTCAGTCATTTTCATAATTAACAAAAGGTTCACTCCGAGAGCACTCCACACTTTTTTTTTCTTTTTTAATATCCGGCCACCACCCCCCCGCTTTGGAGGACAACTTTATTAATTCAGTCAGTTATAGAATTGTGTACGAGTCCTCCTACCATCACCCACCAAAACAAAACACACACACACACACAAAAATTTAAATAAATAAATTAAAAAATAGAAATACAATACAATGACGATTACATTCACTATGCTTTTCTACCTTTTGCATTAGTAGTTATTAGCTCACCTATTCCATCTCTCATTATTCCCAACCTTCAGCCTCCCTTACTATATCCCATCTTTTGGCATAAATCACAAGTCCTGTCTCATGGGCCATCACACACTTAATTCTACAGTAATACTTCACTAAATTTTTGAATTTCTCAATTCTTAATGCCTCCACAGATGTCAACCCAAAAATAAATATTTTTGTTAAATATACAATTATATTACAGATTAGGTGTGCTCCTTTTGTTACATCACCCAGTAACACTTTAAATAAATCTAATTGTATACTCTTGTACTGAGATATCCAGCCTTGTACCTTTATCCAAAATAAGGCTATTATAGGACAGTACCAAAATAAATGGTCTACTGACTCCACTTCTTCCTGACAGAATCGACAAAGGGGTGATGACTCTATTCCCCATATATTTAGCATTTTTTTAGTTGCAAAGAACTTATATATTAGCTTATATTGAAAACATCTAATCTTTGGATCAAGTGATGTACTGTAAAGGATTTTGAAAACTTGATTCCATGGGACTGGTGTATCTAACACATTTTCCAAACTATTTAGAATCCTGTATAGTATAGCGACTAAGTTCTTTATTCTTAAATAAAATGTGTATATATGTTTGTTGATCTTTATTCTCTTTAACCAATTTACCATTTTCATATGAGGCCTACAGACTAAATGCCCTCCTGTTCCTTTTATAATTTTTGATTTCCAAGCACTTGGTAAAGCTCCAATAAGTTGATTATATCGTTGCAATGTACAGACTGTTCCATAAAAACTAGTTAATTGTTTGTAGGACATGAGTTTATTATCCTCAGTCACTATATCCCTTATAAAAACAATACCTATATCAAACATGCGTTTCCAAAAAATCATCATTCTATCAACAAGTATATTAGAATTTAACCATATAATTTGTTGTAGAACTTGTTCTGCATTTTCTGGTGGGTGAAACTGAAATTGTAACCAACTTTGTAGAGCTTCTTCCAGAAAAGTGGAGACACCAGAAAACATGTCATTAATTAATGCAAAATGCATTGGTTTAACTTGCAGAAATGGAGAGAAGCCTTTATCAAACATAGGGTGGACACTTTTAAGTAATTTGCTAGAAAACCAGTTTGGATTGAAGTAGAATTTTGGAATAAGGGAAGCCTTCAGTGAAAGATTTAAAGCTTTTAAGTTTAAGAGTTTTAGCCCACCTGATACATAATTGTTGTAGCACTGTAGAGATATGTACGTTTAACTTTATCAGGTTTATCATTCCATATAAATTTTAATATCTTCTGTTCATATATTTTGAAGAATGATTCTTTAGGGGTTGGTAATGCCATAAATAAGTATGTAAACTGGGATACAACTAATGAGTTAATTATTTTGCCATACATGGTCAGAGACTTCCCTTTCCAGGGCAGCAGAATTTTTTCAAATTTACTCAATTTCTTTTTAAAATTAATCATTGAAATTTCACTCATTTTCTGGGATGTGCATACCAAGTACATTGACCAATCCATCTGTCCAATGAATTGGTAAATTACATGGATGAGTGAAATTTCTACTTTTCAGGGAACCAAGCCTCAATATTTGGCATTTCTCATAATTTGACTTCAGCCCAGATAGGTTCGAAAAGTCATCCAGGTCTCTTGTAAGGCTCTGTAGCGATGTATAGTGAGGGCTCAATAGAAAAATTGTATCACCAGCATACATTGAAATTTTTGTATTTAGACCTTGCATTTCCAAGCCTTTGATATTATTTGTTCATATTTTTATAGCAAGTATTTCTATTTCCATAATAAATAAACACGGTGATAATGGGCAGCCCTGTTTTACCCCCCGTGAAAGGGCAATGGGTTTTGAAATATAACCATTATTTATAATTTTGGAGATTGAGTTATTGTACATAACTTTAACCTACTGTATTAGAGACTCACCAAAATTAAAAAATTCTAAACATTGATAAATGAAATCCCATCTTATTTTACCAAAGGCCTTCTCAAAGTCTGCTATAAAAACTAAACCTGGTTTCTTTGTTTTATCATGGTGTTCTATAATTTCGAGTAATTGTCTTATATTGTTTGCAATATTTCGTCCTTGTTTAAAACCAGACTGGTCATGGTGTATAATATCAGGTAGGACATTTTTCATACGCAATGCTATGCATTTAGCTAATATTTTAGCATCATAACACTGAAGAGTAAGTGGTCTCCAGTTTTTTAAATGAACCGGATCTTTATAGTGGCCACTAGCTTCTTGTTTTAAGAGCAGAGAGATTACACTTTCCTGCGGAGTCCCTGTGAGAATACTTTTGTCATATGAAAAATTAAAACTTGTACTTTTAATCTGTTCAGGGGGTTTTACAAAAACCAAAACCAGTGAATTTTTGGAAATCTTATTTTTTTATTATCATTTTTTGCATGCCTACAACATGAAAAAAAAGCTGGCATTTGGTTGAGGAATGCTCATCAAACACTTTATTTGGAACATCCCATTTTAAATCATGATTGGGTAACAAATTTTTCAGAAACAAATGCTGATTGTCTTTAAAAAACAGTTTTTAATCATGGAGAAATTAAGATTACAAGGCGAAAAACCAACATTGAATGCCCGTCTAGCGGTACTTTCAGTTGTAAAGGACATCACCACATGGGCTCAGGAACACTTCTGACCACTGTCGGAACTTTAACTACATCTGCAAGTTAAGGATTTATCAACAGCACCCAGAAGCAACAGGTTTTTTGGACTGATGCAAGGAGAAGATGTTTTTGGAAACAAAATCCGGACTGTTATAGGCTTCTTGTTATGGTATGGGGTCCCATATAGCTTGAAGTACAGAATTTTTAACATATGTTGCCATTTTTTCAGGACGCCCTTTTTAACTTGCATGGCTTCGTTTTACTAGACTGGCCTTTGTAGTCCAGACCTAAGATCCCATTGAAAATGAGCGATTATGAAGCGTAAAATACGGATCAACAATTTTACCTGGGAAAGAGTTCCACCATTTGGGTCCCTCAGTTCCCAATCGTTTACTGAGGTCGTTAAAAGGAAAGGTGATGTAACATAAAAAGGCCCTTGCCAATCAATGTGTTGCTGCCTTTAAATTCTAAGTTAATGATTCAGTTTGAACCATCTTGTAATTCAAATATAAGTTGAAAAGGATTTGCAAATCATTGTATTCTTGTTTTTATCTACGATTTACATAACGTGCCAACTTCACTGGTTTTGGGTTTTGTATTAGAATACCATCCAATCCTGGCGTTTTCCCCCGTTGAAAGGACATAATTGAATAATAGAGTTCAGTTTCCGTAATTAGACCCTCGCAAGATTCTTTCTGTTCCTCCGATAATTTAACTTGATTATGAGGGAAAAACGGATGACAATCAATGTTATGTAGTGCAACAGGTGATGACTGGAAGGAGAAGATCTCAGTAAAATAGCTCTCTTCTTCAGTCAGAATATCTATAGGTGAAGTAAGAATTGCCCCATCATTCCTTTTTAACCTCTGTATATTTTTCTTTGCTAAATTTCTATGTTGGAGACTTAAAAATAATTTATTGCATTTTTCACCCTTCTCCATCCATTCTGCTTTATTCCTATAATGCATTATAGTTGACCTGTCATAAATTAGTTGTTCAAATTCTTTTTGTTTTCGGTCTAGTTTGTCAGCCACATCCAGAGTTGCTTCTGAGCTGTCAAGTAGTAATGTAAGCATCTCAATTTCTTTTTTAATTTTTTGTTCATTTAATCTTAATTGTTTTTTCTTTTGTGAGGAAAATTGAATCGCGTGGCCTCTAAAGACACATATAAATGTATCCCATAAAATCAAAGGGTCTGCTGATCCTATATTATGTGTAAAAAAAACCTGTAATAAATTCCTTTGTACTGCCTTCAAATGTCTGATCCTCTAGTAACTTTTTAATAAATTTCCAGTATCCCTGTCCTCGTGGATATTCAGTTAGTTCGAAATGAAGTGAAATAAGTTGGTGATCAGATTTTAGTTTGTCTTCAATTACTGCCTTTTTTGTTTTGGATAACAAAGAAAATAAGGAAATAATCTATACGGCTTGCCTGATTCTGTCTTCTCCACGTATATTTATATAATTCTGGATTTCTTAATCTCCAAACATCTACCAGATCCATTGTATTCATTATTGATGTGATTTCTGCAGAAGCATGTGGGTGGTGATTAGTTGAATTATTTCCCTTACGATCTACAGTGCGGTGAAAAAGTATTTGCCCCCTTCCTAATTTCTTTTTTTTTTGCATATTTGTCACACTTAAATGTTTCAGATCATCAAACAAATTTTAGTATTTGACAAAGATAACCAGAGTAAACACAAAATGCAGTTTTTAAATGATGATTTCACTTATTAAGGGGAAAAAGCTATCCAAACCTACCTGGCCCGGTGTGACAAAGTAATTGCCTCCTAAACCTAATAACTGGTTTTTTTGCAACAACTGCAATCAAACATTTGCGATAACTGGTACTGAGTCTTTCACATCCCTGTGGAAGAATTTTTCGCCCACTTTTCTTTGCAGAATGGTTTTTATTCAGCCACAATGGAGGGTTTTTGAGCATGAACGGCCTGTTTAAGGTCATGCCACAATATCTCAATCAGATTTAAGTCCGCCTTCGACTAGGCCACTCCAAAACCTTCATTTTGTTTTCAGAGGTGGACTTACCGGTGATCCTTCCGATCATTGGCTGCGTTTATGGATTGTTTTCCTCAATCTGATTGAAATCAAACTGATTAAATGAATCTGATTCGATCTGTATACATGAACGTGAAGGAAAGCGATCCACGCTCAATCCGCATACATGGTCCCAGCTGAGACCAATTTCAGTTTCTTTGACATGCAAAAAGGTCCCACTACCTGAACGCTCACGTCATTAACATTTTGACTACTAAACTAGGGAGCACATGCGCAGAACGAATAATCCAATCCATCGATCAATCCATTCTGTTCAGCCGTTATATGGGCATCAAGCTGATTATCAATTGGCGTAGACTACCTCTTTCAATCCGATCAAATCAGATCAGCTAAGGTGGTTACATGAGACATTTTGAATCTGACTAAGCTGTCAATCCGATTATAAGTAGGATTTTGGACCCATGTAAACGCAGCCATTGTCCTGCTGCATAACCCAAATTCATGAACTGATGGTTGGACATTCTCCTTCAGGTTTTTTCCGCAGAGAGCAGAATTCATAGTTCCATCAGTTGCCAAGTCGTCCAGGTCCTGAAGCAAAAGCAGCCCTAAACCATCACACTTGTTTGATTTTTGGTATGGTGTTCTTTTTATGAAATGCTGTGTTAGTTTTACCCAGATGTTGGTAAAAAGTTCAACTTTGTCTAAGGTCCATATTTTCAAAAGTCCTGGGGATCATCAAGATGTATTTTGGCAAATGAGATGAGTCTTTGTGTTCTTTTTGGTCAGCAGTGGTTTTCCAACTCTTGGATGCCATTTTTGCCCAGTATCCATCTTATTGTTGAATCATGAACAATTTAAACCCTGATTTTTAGATGTTGTTCTGGTTCTTTTGTGAGGTCATGAGTCAGCGACTTGGTGTTCTTTCCTATAATGCATTATAGTTGACCTGTCATAATTAGTTGTTCAAATTCTTTTTGTTTTCGGTCTAGTTTGTCAGCCACATCCAGAGTTGCTTCTGAGCTGTCAAGTAGTAATGTAAGCATCTCAATTTCTTTTTTAATTTTTTGTTCATTTAATCTTAATTGTTTTTTTTTTTTTTTGTGAGGAAAATTGAATCGCGTGGCCTCTAAAGACACATATAAATGTATCCCATAAAATCAGAGGGTCTGCTGATCCTATATTATGTGTAAAAAAAATCTGTAATAAATTCCTTTGTACTGCCTTCAAATGTCTGATCCTCTAGTAACTTTTTAATAAATTTCCAGTATCCCTGTCCTCGTGGATATTCAGTTAGTTCGAAATGAAGTGAAATAAGTTGGTGATCAGATTTTAGTTTGTCTTCAATTACTGCCTTTTTTGTTTTGGATAACAAAGAAAATAAGGAAATAATCTATACGGCTTGCCTGATTCTGTCTTCTCCACGTATATTTATATAATTCTGGATTTCTTAATCTCCAAACATCTACCAGATCCATTGTATTCATTATTGATGTGATTTCTGCAGAAGCATGTGGGTGGTGATTAGTTGAATTATTTCCCAGAGAAAGTATTTGCCCCCTTCCTAATTTTTTTTTTTTTTTTTTTTTTGCATATTTGTCACATTTTTTGTTTCAGACAAAGATAACCAGAGTAAACACAAAATGCAGTTTTTAAATGATGATTTCACTTATTAAGGGGAAAAAGCTATCCAAACCTACCTGGCCCGGTGTGACAAAGTAATTGCCTCCTAAACCTAATAACTGGTTTTGCCACCCTCGGCGACAACAACTGCAATCAAACATTTGCGATAACTGGTACTGAGTCTTTCACATCCCTGTGGAAGAATTTTCGCCCACTTTTCTTTGCAGAATGGTTTTTATTCAGCCACAATGGAGGGTTTTTGAGCATGAACGGCCTGTTTAAGGTCATGCCACAATATCTCAATCAGATTTAAGTCCGGCCTTCGACTAGGCCACTCCAAAACCTTCATTTTGTTTTCAGAGGTGGACTTACCGGTGATCCTTCCGATCATTGGCTGCGTTTACATGGATTGTTTTCCTCAATCTGATTGAAATCAAACTGATTAAATGAATCTGATTCGATCTGTATACATGAACGTGAAGGAAAGCGATCCACGTTCAATCCGCGTATACATGGTCCCAGCTGAGACCAATTTCAGTTTCTTTGACATGCGCAAAAGGTCCCACTACCTGAACGCGAACGTCATTACGTCATTTCATGACTACTACGTACTAGGGAGCACATGCGCAGAACGAATAATCCAATCCATCGACCGAATCCATTCTGTTCAGCCGTTTATATGCGGCATCAAGCTGATTATCAATTGGCGTAGACTACCTCTTTCAATCCGATCGAAAATTTAAACCGATCTGGGTGAATCAGATCAGCTAAGGTGGTTACATGAGACATTTTGAATCTGACTAAGCTGTCAATCCGATTATAAGTAGGATTTTTGGACCCATGTAAACGCAGCCATTGTCCTGCTGCATAACCCAAATGTGTTTGAGCTTGAGGTCATGAACTGATGGTTGGACATTCTCCTTCAGGTTTTTCCGGCAGAGAGCAGAATTCATAGTTCCATCAGTTGCGGCAAGTCGTCCAGGTCCTGAAGCAGCAAAGCAGCCCTAAACCATCACACTACCACCACAATGTTTGATTTTTGGTATGGTGTTCTTTTTATGAAATGCTGTGTTAGTTTTACCCAGATGTAACGGGATGCACACCTTCTAAAAAGTTCAACTTTTGTCTCGTCAGTCCACAGAATATTTTCCCAAAAGTCCTGGGGATCATCAAGATGTATTTTGGCAAATGTGAGATGAGTCTTTGTGTTCTTTTTGGTCAGCAGTGGTTTTCGCCTTGGAACTCTCCCATGGATGCCATTTTTGCCCAGTATCCATCTTATTGTTGAATCATGAACACTGACTTTTACTGAGGCAAGTAACGCCTGCAGTTCTTTAGATGTTGTTCTTGGTTCTTTTGTGACCTCCTGAGTCGTCGATGCGCTCTTGGAGTAATTTTGGTTGGTCAGCGACTCCTGGGAAGGTTCACCACTGTTCCAAGTTTTCTCCATTTGTGGATAATGACTCTCGCCGTGATTCGGTGGAGTCCCAAAGCCTTAGAAATGGCTTTGTAACCCTTTCCAGACTGATAGATGTCAATACTTTGTTTCTCACCCGTTCTTGAATTTCTTTAGTTCGCGACATGATGTATTGCTTTTTGAGATCTTTTAGCCTACTTCACTTTATCAGACAGGTTCTTTTTAAGTGAATTCTGGATTTAACAGGTCTGGCAATAATCAGGCCTGGGTGTGGCAAGTGAAATTGAATTTAAAAAATGTGGTTAATCACAGTTAATTCATAATTTAACAAGCGGGGGCAATTACTCTTTCACATAGGGCCAGGTAGGTTTGGATAGCTTTTTCCCCTTTATCAATGAAATCATCATTTTAAAACTCGGGTTATCTTTGCCTAGTATTGAAATTTGTTTGACGATGTGAAACATTTAAGTGTGAAAATTATGCAAAAATATAAGAAATCAGGAAGGGGGCAAATAGTTTTTCACGGCACTGTATTAAATTATTCTGTACTGTATTATAGTCTCCAACCATTATGAGATATTTACTTGTGAATTTTGAGGTTTTAATAATGTTGTAAATAGATTCAAAGAAGTGTGGATCATCATTATTTGGACCATATAAATAAACCAAACATATTTGTTTATCCTCAATAATCACTTAAAATGATCCACCTTCCTTGAGGGAAGCACTCCACACTTAACAGGTGCTGCAATCATTCATCTGGACGCTATTTGCTGTATTTAAATCAACGTTATTCAAAATTGCATACCTGTCAACTCTGACGCAAATAGCTTGAGCTGCATGCTTTTTATAGCCTATTTAACTGCCGAGTGCCACTTTTTTTTGATCAACCCACGCAATACCGTGAGTGAAAGGCGATATTTCATTGGAACGCGGACCAGTGCAATCAACGCAAAGCATTGGCCTATTAATAAGTAAATTATTTTTCTGTACTGAATTTAGCCCATGATTTCATCACTGTTAGATTGCATTTGGAGAGAAACCGTGTCTTCAGTTGCCAATTACGATAATTGGAAAACGCGTCTATATAGGAAAATGATTGAGAACTAGCCAGGACTAATTGTTGTCATAAAGGGACGTGTCTGTGCCACCCCAATTCCCGGTTCTAGGCCCGCCACTGGTCATTAAGCCACAGATTATGGGGAAATGAGGGAGCCTAGGTGTTACAGTTTGAAAACACAGAGATTAATTGCCTTTCATGCGGTAGTAATGTTACACCGTTAACTTAAAATACCAGTTGGCCACCAGCTAACTTACAAACAACTAGCGTAACAGCTAACTAGCTCTCCTGTAACCTTCTAGAGTTAGCCACCCTCGTCAAACAGTGTCATTTTAGCGATCTTAAGTGGATAAAAAACAAAATATAAACGACGTTTACTCCGTTTAGATTAGATGCATCCTTACCTCTGACTCAGGCTGACTGGAGCTTGTTGAGAGTGAAGCAGCGGCACTGCCACCCAGGGTGGATTCTGCATTTAACCACCGCAACATGGTGCTGTACTGTGATGATGAATCGTCACTGATGAGTGATGGACTGGTGCTGCGGCCCCGCGGGAAGCAGGCGGGAACATTTCATGAGTGATCATACTGACAGTATGAACAGACGCGCGCTGATTAAATCAGCACAAGATTTAGTTTTCATTTGCTAAGTAATGGTTACTGAAACATATATACTGCATATAAAAAAAAAAAAGAAGCGCCGCCGTGTTCTGTGGGCCAAGGCTCATTTAAAATGGACTGTAACAAAGTGGCAAAGTGTCCTGTGGTCAGACGAGACCAAATTTGATATTCTTGTTGGAAATCATGGGCATCGTGTCCTCCAGGCTAAAGAGGAGAAAGACCACCCCTCCTGTTATCAGCATTCAGTTCAAAAGCCAGCATCTCTGATGGTATGGGGATGCATTAGTGCATATGGTGTGGGACACTTGCATGTTTTAAAAAGCACCATGAATGCTGAAAGGTATATAAAGGTTTTAGAGCAACATATACTCCCCTTCAGACGGCATCTATTCCAGGGAAAGCCTTGTGTATTTCAGCAGGACAATGCAAAACCACATACTGCAGCTATTACAACAGCATGGCTTCGTAGTAGAAGAGTCTGTGTGCTGAACTGGCCTGCCTGCAGTCCTGATCTTTCACTGATTGAGAACATTTGGCGCTTAATTAAACGAAAAGTTCGTCAAAGGAGACCCAAAACTCTCCAGCAGATGGAGGCCTGTATTAAACAAGAGTGGGATCAAATTCAAATGGCTAAACTCAAGAAACTTGTCTCCTCAATGCCCAGACGCATCCACTCTGTGTTAAAAAGGAGGAGGAATGCTACACCATGGTAAACAGGCCCCTGTCCCAACTTTTTTGAGACCTGTAGTAGCCATCAAATTTGAAATGAGCTCATTTTGTGGATGACATTGTAAAATTTATCAGTTTCAACATTTGCTATGTTATCTCTGTTCTATTGTGAATAAAATACTGGCTGGTGTGATTTGAAAGCCATTATGTTTTGATTTTTTTCACAATTTACACTTCGTCCCAACTATTTCGGAATTGGGGTTGTATATTTCAGATCATAAAACAAATTTTAATTTCAGACAAAGATAACCCAAGTAAATACAAAATGCAGTTTATAAATGATGATTTCATTTTTTAAGGGAAAAAAGCTATCCAAACCTACCTGGCCCTATGTGAAAAAGTAACCCCACCCCCCTTGTTAAATCATGAATTAACTGTGATTAACCACATTTTTTTAGTTCAATTTCACTAGCCACACCCAGGCCTGATTACTGCCAGACCTGTTGAATCAAGAAATCGCTTAAATTGAACCTGTCTGGCAAAGTGAAGTAGGCGAAAAGATCTCAAAAAGCAGCACATCATGCCGCGATCTAAATAAATTCAAGAACAGATGAGAAACAAAGTCATTGATATCTATCAGTCTGGAAAGGGTTACAAAGCCATTTCTAAGGCTTTGGGATTCCGGCGAACCACAGTGAGAGCCAATATCCATAAATGGAGAAAACCTGGAACAGTGGTGAACCTTCCCAGGAGTGGCCGGCCTACCCAGGAAGTCACAAAAGAACCCAGAACAACATCTAAAGAACTGCAGGCCTCACTTGCCTCAGTTAAAGTCAGTGTTCATGATTCAACAATAAGAAAGAGACTGGGCAAAAATGGCATCCATGGGAAAGTTCCAAGGCGAAAACCACTGCTGACCAAAAAGAACACAAAGGCTCGTCTAACATTTACCAAAAAAAACATCTTGATGATCCCCAAGACTTTGGGAAAATATTCTGTGGACTGACGAGACGAAAGTTGAACTTTTTGGAAGGTGTGCATCCCGTTACATCTGGCATAAAACTAACACAACATTTCATAAAAAGAACATCATAACAAACAGTCAAACATAGTGGTGGTAGTGTGATGGTCTGGGGCTGCTTTGCTGCTTCAGGACCTGGATGACTTGCCATCATTGATGGAAGCATGAATTCTGCTCTCTACCAGAAAATCCTGAAGAAGAATGTCCAACCATAAGTTTGTGACCTCAAGCTCGAGCGCACTTGGGTTATGCAGCAGGACAATGATCCGAAACACACCAGCAAGTCCACCTCTGAATGGCTTAAAAAAAAAAACAAAATGTAGGTTTTGGAGTGGCCTAGTCAAAGTCCGGACTTAAATCCGATTGAGATGCTGTGGCATGACCTTCAACAGGCCGTTCATGCTCAAAAACCCTCCTTTGTGGATGAATTAAAACAATTCTGCAAAGAAGAGTGGGCAAAAATTCCTCCACAGCGATGTGAAAGACTCATCG
Organism: Gymnothorax javanicus; assembly: GCA_029692085.1. Taxonomy (NCBI): domain Eukaryota; kingdom Metazoa; phylum Chordata; class Actinopteri; order Anguilliformes; family Muraenidae; genus Gymnothorax; species Gymnothorax javanicus. The sequence goes on from CM056193.1 coordinate 148,222,485, forward strand.
CCAGTTATCGCAAACGCTTGATTGCAGTTGTTGTCGCTGAGGGTGGCACAACCAGTTATTAGGTTTAGGGGGCAATTACTTTTTCACATAGGGCCAGGTAGCTTTGGATAGCTTTTTCCCCTCAATAAATGAAATCATCATTTAAAAAAAAAAACTTTATTTTGTATTTACTCAGGATATCCTTGTCTAATATTAAAATCTGTTTGACAATCTGAAACATTGAAGTGTGACAAATATGCACAAAAATAAGACATCAGGAAGGGGGCAAATACAACCAATTCCGAAATAGTTGGGACAAAATGTAAATTGTGAATAAAATCAAAATGCAATAAATTTCAGATCACATGAGCCAATATTTTATTTACAATAGAACATAGATAACATTTCAAATGTTCAAACTGAGACATTTTACATTTCTATCCACAAAATGAGCTTATTTCAAATTTTCTGGCAGCAACAGATCTCATAAAAGTTGGGACACAGGCAAAAAAAGCGCTGAAATAACAATTAATATACAACCCTAATTCCAAAATAGTTGGGACAAAGTGTAAATTGTGAATAAAATCAAAATGCAATGACTTTCAGATCACGAGGCAATATATTGTTTACAATAGAACATAGATAACATTTCAAATGTTGAAACTGAGACATTTTACAATTTTATCCACAAATTGAGCTTATTTCAAATTTGCTGGCTGCAACAGGTCTCAAAAAAGTTGGGACACAGGCAAAAAAGGGCTGAAAAAGCAATTAATATATAAGAGAATCAGCTGAAAGAACATTTAGCAAGTAATTAAGTTAACTGGCACCAGGTGTGTTACATGATTGGCTATAAAAGGGATGTCTTAGAGAGGCTGACTCTCTCAGAAGATGGCCAGAGGCTCTCAATTGTGGACAACTTTAAAAACAATGTTCCTCAAAGTCAAATTGCAAAGGCTTTGTAGGTCTCACCTTTGACAGTGCATAACAACATTAAAACATTCAGAGAAACTGGAAAAATCTCTGTGTATAAGGGAAAAGGCCAAAGACCTTTACTGGATGCCCGTGATCTTCGAGCCCTCAGACGCCACTGCATCACTCACTGGCATGATTCTGTCATTGACATTACTAAATGGGCCCAGGAATACTTCAAGAAACCACTGTCTGTAAATACAGTCCGCCGTGCCATCCAAAGATGCCACCTAAAACTCTATCATGCAAAAAGGAAGCCATTGTTGAGCATGATCCAGAAGCGCCGCCGTGTTCTGTGGGCCAAGGCTCATTTAAAATGGACTGTAACAAAGTGGCAAAGTGTCCTGTGGTCAGACGAGTCAAAATTTGACATTCTGGTTGGAAATCATGGGCGTCTTGTCCTCCAGGCTAAAGAGGAGAAAGACCACCCCTCCTGTTATCAGCATTCAGTTCAAAAGCCAGCATCTCTGATGGTATGGGGATGCACTAGTGCATATGGTGTGGGACACTTGTATGTTTTAAAAAGCACCATGAATGCTGAAAGGTATATAAAGGTTTTAGAGCAACATATGCTCCCCTCCAGACGACATCTATTCCAGGGAAGGCCTTGTGTATTTCAGCAGGACAATGTAAAACCACATACTGCAGCTATTACAACAGCATGGCTTCGTAGTAGAAGAGTCCGTCTGCTGAACTGGCCTGCCTGCAGTCCTGATATTTTACCGATTGAGAACATTTGGCGCATAATTAAATAAAAAGTCCGTCAAAGGAGACCCAAAACTCTCCAGCAGCTGGAAGCCTGTATTAAACAAGAGTGGGATCAAATTCCAATGGCTAAACTCAATAACTTGTCTCCTCAATGCCCAGACGCATCCACTCTGTGTTAAAAAGAAGAGGGGATGCTACACCATGGTAAACAGGCCCCTGTCCCAACTTTTTTGAGACCTGTAGCAGCCATCAAATTTCAAATGAGCTCATTTTGCGGATAAAATTGTAAAATTTCTCAGTTTCAATATTTGCTATGTTATCTCTGTTCTATTGTGAATAAAATACTGGCTGTTGTGATTTGAAAGTCATTGCGTTTTGATTTTATTCACAATTTACACTTTGTCCCAACTATTTCGGAATTGGGGTTGTACTTTGTCACAGCACTGTACGTCATGATTGATACAAATCTGACCCGTGGAACAGGAGTTGTCAAAAATGCATCAGCTAATCAGAGACCAGGGTGGCCATATTGGATTCCAAAACAAATCCATTAACAAAACTTGGTAAAGGCCATGAGAGCAACATTAGAACCAGGTCTGATCTATATCTGCCCTGTAGAACTTAGGAGGCTTTTGATTAAAGAAAAAGTAAAGACAGACGACAAATGCTGTACCTTGGCAATATCTCCTTAGTCCTCGAACTAGATGAGCTAAAAACTATGAAAAGCAATAAATGGTTACAACAAAATCTAATTTCTTGGGAAGACCACCCTTCAAAAATTGCATTGCATAAACTACCATACATAAATGAACATAGCCTGAGGATGTAGTAGCAGTATCTTCATTTTGTTGCCCAAGGGTGAAAGAGGAGACCATTATAACTGAGTGCCAAGCTTTTGGTTGTAATCAGAACCATGGACGGTTTGCATCAGTGAGAAAACATGCATCATCTCAATAATCTTATTCCAATGAAACTCTTATCAATCAGTTATCCCCAATACTTCAGCATCAAATACAGGAGGGGATGAAGTAACAAAAATCCTGTTAAATAAATGAAGGAAATGAAATTGCAAGCAAACTGCTCAATTCATTGCTAAAAATAGGGAAAATAAATGGCAAAGGACATTCTATGCAACGTTCAACTTTTTCAACAAATTTATTTGCAACCCTCAATAAAACGGATGGGTCATGTAAATTAAGTGGCTTATCTGTAATATTTTTTAGCGTGACAGGGCAAATGAATTATGGCTTAATATAAAAGACAACTTGCGTGATGGTTTCAAGTTCCATAGAAACAAGTTATGGCTGAGAGCTCTCCCACCTTCGTGATAGAAACCAGGGCCTGAACAGAGAAAACTGAGCCTTTGGTGAAACAACCATCTCCGCCTCGTCCCCAGAGGAAAGAAGCTGGAGTCTAGTGAGAGGCATTCATACATCGGCTGTGGAACCAGTGCGTGGAATTCCACTCAGGGGTGGCAGGGCGAGGTGGGAGGGGGTTCTGGCGCCAATCTGTTCGTAAATTAAGCTCCATGTATAACCAAGTGCCACTTAAGCCCTTAGAAGTAAATGGAACTTTTATTGGCTAGTCCTAAAATCATGTGACCCTTGGACTCTGGCTCATGGCTCCTTACTGGCAAGATCAGAGGCACACTACCTTCCTCTCTCATACAAATGCACTCACTCACATCGCATGCTTCTAATCAGTGACAGTAAGAATGCCCAAAAAATCCAGTCCAATAGATTAGGATTTCATGTGTTAGGATCACTGCCAAGCGTGAAATTGTGTTTTAGCCTTCACACTTAGGGCACCAAGTGTGAATGTAACTCCATTATCTTCATCACATAAATGCGCAGCTCAGGGTTCTGCCCAGGATCCTCGGAGTGCTGGTCGGAGAATTATTTGTATGTGAGCGCGCGAGCTGGAAAATTTTTGCATCAATTCAAAAGCAGATATTGTCTCTGAGTCATCAGATTACTGTGTTTTTTTGATGTGCTCCTCGGTGCGTAGCGAGATGCCTCTAATTTTCATAGATAGATGCCATATTCATAAACTTGTTTTTCTATTTTGTATCCAAATACTTTTGATTAAATTTCCGAACACGATTTAACAACTGTCATTTATGTTTCAAACATTTCTTCAGTGGCGCCCACTGGACAGAGAACAAGGAGGGCGATAAACGTCTTGAAACTGCTTATTAGTCTTGATCTGTTTCAGTCCTTTTTCTTGATAAAAGATACTTTAACACTCCCTTCTCAGGTATACCTAATTGTCTTCGTTAAGACAACAGATAAAACGCGTCAACTGAAGGCAAAAAAGTGCGCATTTCTTGCTTTGTAAGATGTGGCAAAAGTTAACGCGGAAAATCCACAGTAGGTTTTTTTTCGTGAAGGGTTACCTATTAAGGCACGTGAATTAAACATTTTTATTGAATTAATTTTTCACTCGCCTTGCCATTTCATTAAAAGGGAAGCTGTGTACTTAACTGCAAATGGATTTTTCATATTGTTGGAAAACGTGTGAACCAAGAACAATGATTAAAATCGGGTCAATAATCTCATCCGTTTCAAGGTATGTTTCCCGCCCCCTCGGTTTTCCGTCCACCGACCGCCACTGTTATTAAACACTGATAGATTAACATGTAAAGAATGTTACTGTCCTCGACAGATTTATTCAGTTTTGCTGTCCTTTAAAAAAACTTTTCTCTCGACATGCAAAGTACAGTGCAACAGAAATCAATCACCCTGCCCGATTGTAATTGCCTGTCTTTCGTTAGATTGAGACAACTGCACCGATCATTTCCCCACAGCCTCAGATTCAATTCGCCATGAATACCCAGCACAAGCGGGCTCGGTTGGCACTCAGTGTTTACATCACTGTTGGGCAGGTTTTTCAGTACCAATGAAAACCAGCGCAGACGGGGCGTGGGTCGAAAACGAAAGTTCGCTATTCTGACAATAACAAGAAGGGGGGAGCATATTTTAGGGTCATTGATGTTTTGTTTCTAGCGATTTTATTGAACACTGGATGCATTCATTTTAACTGATCTCTGAAAAAATAGTGCCAGTCGGGAAAAGCACTAGCTATCTGAACTGAGTGGTGGTCGGTGCATTCTGAGTGCTGGTCGGCGCATTCCGAGCTGGTCGGCACCGACCACCGCCGACGAGCATCGGCAGAACCCTAGCAGCTGAAAAAAAAAAATCTTCCTTTATTAAATGGATTTCAGCCTATTGATGAAGGTAAAAAGGACACCATATGACTTGTAAGGAACGCGATTGGAATTCAGTAGATCTGACATTCTGAGAAGACGAGGGCTTCCCGGGGGGGGGATCAGCAATTTCATTTCCATTCACAAGGGAAATTGCGAGGAAAAATCGGAAGTAGTTACACAGATACCTGAAAAGCGGTCATATTTCTGCAATACTCCTCAAAGGGCAGGAAATATCCGGGGAAATATTCATGATCCTCAAGAATATTTCCATATTCTTGAGGATCATGGCCGAATGAACTGGGGGGAGGAACTACAGTCTTCCGAAAATCAGAGCTTTGACGTTTAGCTGCTTCTGAAAACATGGTGCCTGTGTGGCTAGTCAGAGTAAAAATGTCCAAATGCTCCTCTCTGACTGCACATGGGCCAGTCAGAATAATCAGGACCCAGTAGAGGCAAGCACCTCTCAGAACAAGCATGTGCCACTGTTAACTTGAGGGCCACAAGGCGGGAAACTATACACAATTATGACCAGGAATGAACAAGCAAACAAGACAATGGTTTAGCGGAGATAAAGCACTCTGCTAAGCAGGGCTAAATGACAGTTTCCGATTACACTTGGCAACATCCCAATGTTCACAAATTTTAGGGTCTTTTCAGTTCTCAGGCATACTAAAAAGCACCAACAATGCAGATTTATCAAACATAGCAACAGCATTTACAGTACAAGACCAAACCAAGTCCATTGTAAAACTTGTTCAGAAAACCATACCAAGTAGACTTCTTTTGCTTGTACATTGGGGCCTTGGGTGCCATCTAAACCTATGGACTGGTTCACACAATCTATAGGCCAGAATAAACAACTAATAGCGCCACCAGAATAAGGGAGAACTAATCATTTAAAAATCAATGGATACACAGCAGGTCCGTCCATCCATCTATTTTCCGCCGCTTATCCGCGGCCGGGTCATCTGGGTTACAGACAAAGCAGAGAGACCCAAGCGCCTCCCTCCCCAGCCACTTCCTCCAACTCTACCTGGGGGATCCCAAGCCGTTCCCAGGCCAGCTGGGAGATTATAATCCCTCCAGCGTGTCCTCGGCCTGCCTCGGGGCCTCCTCCCAGTTGGGCATGCCTGGAAAACCTCTAAAAGGAGGCATCCAGAAGCATCCGGACTCGATGCCCGAATCACCTCAACTGACTCCTCTCGACGCGGAGGAACTGCGGTTCTACTCTGAGCCTCTCCCAGATGTCTGAGCTCTTCGCCCCATCCCTACGGGTCAGCCCAGCCACCCGACTGAGAAATCTCATTTCGACTGCTTGTATTTGCCATCTTATTCTTTCGGTCACTACCCAAAGCTCGTGAGCATAGGTGAGGGTTGGAACATAGATCGACCAGTAAATCGAGAGCTTCGCTTTTACGCTCAGCTCCTTCTTCACCACAACAGACCGGTACAAGACCCGCTTCACTGCAGACGCTGCAGCGATCTGTCAGTCAATCTCATGATCCATCCTACCCTCACTCGTGAATAAGACCCCAAGATACTTGAACTTCTCCACTTGGGGTAACAACTCACCCCCCACCTGAAGGGGACAATTTTACCTGTATCCGGGAGAGAACCATAGCCTCAGATTTGGAGGTGCTGATCCTCATTCCGATCGCTTCACACTCAGCTACAAACCGCTCCAGTGTGAGTTGGAGGTCACAGAGTGGTGAAGCCAACACGACCACAACACCTGCAAACAGCAGAGATGCAAACCTGAGGTCTCCAAACCTCGGCTGCACCTTGATACCCTGAAAATCATGAACAGAATAGAAGACAAGGTACACCTTTGGCGGAATCCATCACCAACTGGAAACAAGTCCGACTTAGTGTGAAGAATACGGACACAACTCCGGCTTTGGTTGTACAGGGATCGAATGGCTCAAATTTACGGCCCTGGAGCCCCATACTCCTGCAGCACCCCCCACAGGATACCTTGTGGGACGCGGTCATAAGCCTTCTCCAAGTTCACAAAACACATGTAGACTGGATGGGCAAACTCCCAAGAACCCTCCAGTATTCATGCGAGGGTAAAACTTAGTCCAAGGTTCCACGGCTGGAACGGAACCTGCATTGCTCCTCCTGAATCCAAGGTTCGACAATCAGGCAGAGTCTCCTTTCTAGCACCCTGGCATAGACATTTCCTGGGAGGCTGAGCAGTGTGTGATCCCCCCATAATTGGAGTACATCCTCCAGTCTCCTTTTTAAATAAAAATGGGAACTACCACCCCAGTTTGCCGGTCCACGGGTGCTGAACTGCACATCTACGCGAGGTGAACAGGCGTGTCAACCACAAATCAACATCCAAGGCCTTCAGCATCTCAGGACGAATCTCGTCCATCCCTGGTGACTTGCCACTGCGGAGCTTTTTGACCACCTCAGTGACTTCTACTAAGGAGATGGACAATGACTCGCCAGAGTCCTCTGTCCCTGCTTCCTCAATGGAGGGCATCCGCTGGATTCAGGAGTCCCTCAAAGTGCTCCTTCCACCACCAGACAATATCCTCAGTTGAGGTCAGCAGTTCCCCACCCCTGCTAAAAAGAGCCTAGGCCCTGCCTCCCCTTCCTGAGTCGTCTGACGGTTTGCCAGAACCTCTTTGAGGCCACCGAAAGTCCTTCTCCAAGGCCTCCCCGAACTCCACCCAAACCCTTATTTTTGCCTCAGCAACTACCACAGCTGCAGTCCTTCTAGCCTGCTGGTACCTGTCTGCCGAGTCAGGGGTCCTCTGGGCCAACCAGGCCCGAAAGGCCACCTACTTCAGCTTGACGACCTCCCTCACCGCTGGGGTCCACCAATGGGTTCTTGGGTTGCCATGACTAGTACCTACAACCTTCAGGCCACAGCTCACGGCAGCCGCTTCCACTATGGAGACTTTGAACAGGGTCCACTGCGACTCCATGTCCCCAGCCTCCCCCGGGATATGGGAAAAAATCTTCCGGAGGTGCGACTTAAAAAATCGTCCGGACAGAGTCCTCGATCAAACTTTCCCAGTCAACCCTCACAACACGTTTACGCTTCCCAGGTCTGTCCAGCAGTCTTCCTCGCCATCTGATCCAACTCACCACCAGGTGGTGATCAGATGACAGCTCTGCCCCTCTCTTCCCCCAAGTGTCCGAAACATATGCCCACTGATCAGATGACACCATTACAAAATCGATCATTGACCTTAAACAAATAACAAAGCACCACTCGGGTTCAGATCAGGGAGGCCGTTCCTCCCATTCACTCCCCTGCAAGTGTCTCTGTCTTTGCCCACGTGAGCGTTGAAGTCTCCCAGTAGAACTATGGAATCTCCAGCAGGAGCCTTTTCCAGGACCCCACCCAGGGACTCCAAGAAGGCTAGATACTCTGAACTGCTGTTTGGTGCGTAAGCATGAACAACAGTCCGAGTATTCCCCTCCGCAACCCACATGTGAATTGCAGAAACCCTCTCGTTCACAAGGATGGACTCCAACACGGTGGCACTCAGCCGAGGGGACACAAGTATCCTCATGCCCGCTCACCACCTCTCACCTTGGGCGACTCCAGAAAAGGGGAGAGTCCAACCCCCATCAAGAAGCTTGGTTCCGGAACCAGAGATATGCGTAGAGGTGAGTCCGACTATATCTAGCCGGTACCGCTCAACCTCCCGAACAAGCTCTGGCTCCTTCCCCACCAGCGTGATGACGTTCCATGTCCCAAGAGCCAGATTCCATGACCGGAGCCCAGAACGCAAGGGCTCGCTCGTCTGCCACCTGGTGTACAATGCACCGACCCCTACTCCTGTCCTCGTGGGTGGTGGGCCCTCGTGGGTGGTCAGAGGCAGCTCCCCGTCGCCTCTTTGGGCTGAGCCTGGTCGGTTTTCGGGAAAAACCTGGCCACCAGGCACTCGCCTGCGAGCTCCCCCCCAGGCCTGGCTCCAGGAGGGGGCCACGGTGTCCCTAATCTGGGCGAGGTTCCCACATTTCTTGGAGAGCTAATCATAGGATACTCATGAATCATGTTTCGGCTGGCCCCTCACATGGGACCAATTTGCCAAGGGAAACCCTACACAGCAGGTGACACACAAATACCCTGCCTAAGTATAGGAAAAGAATAAGACTTGGAAAGGGGATGGAAAATAAATGAACAACAGAAAAGAAGTTGAAGAGCAGCAGTGTGCACACAGGAGCAGACCCCCCAGGCCTGTGTTTATTGGACACAGTGTGACCTTGATGTTTCTACAGAAAACATCAATACTCCAGCAGTTGAGGGAGACCACCGGAACAGCACTGAGCTAAGCTCCATCAGTTAGTCCTGGAAGATGTACAGTAATGGCAGTTACAGTAAACTACATAGTCTTGTAGTGGGCATATTTACACAACACAAAGTAATCTACATAATGTACAGATGGTACAATTAGGTAATTACTGAACCTCAGCTCTTCATGCGTACACAGGGTAGAACTATGAGGCCTCCAAATCAGAACATCTGCGCTGGTGTTTCTGCAGTGATCATCCTCAGTCAGTGTGGAGGTGAAAGTTCCTTCGGTCAACTGCAGCAGTTTTCATGGTCAGGTCTGATGACAGCACGCCAAAACTCACCCCTCCCCCTGATGCCCAAATATCATCTCTGGTGACAGCCCATTTCACAGTTTCATGGTACAGTGTCAAGACTTCATCCCATAAACTCTGGAAACAGGTGAGAGAACTACAAAGGCTCCAGGAGACAGCAGACAGAGAAGTCCAGTAGACATACAGGGAAGAGAATTTAAAAAGAGCTATAAATAAGTGATTTTCCAGAGTCACCAGAAGAGAGCTATAGGTACTAAACCAATGCAAGAGAGCAAAGCCACATGCAAGTCCCACCTTCGATACATCTTCCAAGCTCATATTACTTAAAATAAAAATGGGCGTGTAATGGCTACAACAGACAGATTTAATTTAGAACACCATAAAAGCACCTGAAAATAATCTCACACTGAGAATATTCACAAGTTTATCACAACTTCTCATCCCCCAATTTCATTAGTGACAAGAAAAGCCCTAACAAAAAGTATTACAAAACTAAAAGATGTGAATACAGAAAACCCAAAAGCCAGTCGGCAGCAGAAGCTGGGCATGGTATGGGGCTGGTGAACGCGGTCATGTCGAGTTCTCCCCTATGAAGATTGTGCAGTTCCTTCGTTTTCCGCTCTGTGCTCCCACTGTTATTGTCATTCATAATAAGTCAATGATCATCTTCCATTGGACTACTGAAGCAAAAGACTTGCCGATCAGCTGAAACTTCTGGAAACTATGGGCAAAAAAAGGATTTCTGCTTTTACAAGGCAGAATCAAACACGTAACAACATTCCACTGAGTAAATACAGAACTGCCTTAATCTTCTCAAACACCTATTCCCTCTACATTTACCATCAGTCACACATGAAGTGTCCCCTGGCACGCACCCCATCTGCATGAATCTCAGCATTGAATGCGTGCGTGCATGTGCATGTGTGTGTGTGTGTGTGTGTGTGTGTGCGCAGAAGTGCAGGAAAATAATTCAGCCAGCTGCTGAGTGTATTGACCCCTATTGTCCCTCTTCCTCTCGAAGAAATTGGAAAACAGAGGAGAAGTCCTTGCTGGCATAGCCCCGCGCGCTCATCATTCTGTAGATCTGGTGCGCCAGGGCTCCGAGAGGGATAGGGGTCTTGGTGTTTGTAGCAGAGTTCTGCGCCAGACCAAGATCCTGAGGAGATTCACCAGAAACATAAGATACACATGATACATGAGGTTACTTATAGCACAATTTAAACTTTACAAGATACATGCACATACGTACAGCACAATTTAATCCTCACACATTTAGCCAGAGCTGTCCGAGGAATAGATTTCACAGCTGGCTGAAGACCAACGCAATATGAGAAGCAGAAATGCTGATGCTCTGTTCAGACTGTCAGCGCAGTATAGAAAATGTGTTTTTGTACTGCTGTATCTCAAAGGATATGTATTATGGAACATACTTTTTACCCCAGTTCAGTCCTCCTATACAGCAGTCTCCAAAATATGCAATTGAGATAAGGTTGACTGAGTTTAGCATCTACAACCCCAATTCCGAAATAGTTGGGACAAAGTGTAAATTGTGAATAAAATCGAAAAGCAATGACTTTCAAATCACAACAGCCAGTATTTTATTCACAATAGAACAGAGATAACATAGCAAATGCTGAAACTGTGAAATTTTACAAATTTTATCCACAAAATGAGCTCATTTCAAATTTGATGGCTGCTACAGGTCTCAAAAAAGTTGGGACTGGGGCCTGTTTACCATTGTGTAGCATCCCCTCTTCTTTTTAACACAGAGTGGATGCGTCTGGGCATTGAGGAGACAAGTTTCTTAAGTTTAGCTATTGGAATTTGATCCCACTCTTGTTTAATACAGGCTTCCAGCTGCTGGAGAGTTTTGGGTCTCCTTTGACGGACTTTTCGTTTAATTATGCGCCAAATGTTCTCAATCGGTGAAAGATCAGGACTGCAGGCAGGCCAGTTCAGCGCACAGACTCTTCTACTATGAAGCCATGCTGTTGTAATAGCTGCAGTATGTGGTTTTGCATTGTCCTGCTGAAATACACAAGGCCTTCCCTAGAATAGATGTTATCTGGAGGGGAGCATATCTTGCTCTAAAACCTTTATATACCTTTCAGCATTCATGGTGCTTTTTAAAACATGCAAGTGTCCCACACCATATGCACTAATGCATCCCCATACCATTAGAGATGCTGGCTTTTGTACTGAACGTTGATGACAGGAGGGGTGGTCTTTCTCCTCTTTAGTCCGGAGGACACGACGCCCATGATTTCCAACAAGAATGTCAAATTTGGACCCATCTGACCACAGGACACTTTGCCACTTTGCTACAGTCCATTTTAAATGAGCCTTGGCCCACAGAACATGGCGGCGCTTCTGGATCAGGCTCAACAATGGCTTCCTTTTTTGCACGATAGAGTTTTAGGTGGCATCTGTGGATGGCATGGCAGACTGTGTTTACAGACAGTGGTTTCTTGAAGTATTCCTGGGCACATTTAGTAATGTCAATGACAGAATCATGCCGGTGAGTGATGCAGTGGCGTCTGAGGGCCCGAAGATCACGGGCATCCAGAAAAGGTCTTCGGCCTTGTCCCTTACGCACAGAGATTTTTCCAGTTCCTCTGAATCTTTTGATGATGTTATGCACTGTCGATGATGAGACCTTCAAAGCCTTTGCATTTTGACGTTGAGGAACATTGTTTTTAAAGTATTGCACAACATTTTTGCACAAGCCTTCACAGGTTGGAGAGCCTCTGGCCATCTTTACTTCTGAGAGACTCAGCCTCTCTAAGACATCCCTTTTATAGCCAATCATGTTACACACCTGGTGCCAGTTAGCTTAATTACTTGCCAAATCTTCTTTCAGCTGATTCTCTTATATATTAATTGCTTTTTCAGCCCTTGTTTTTTGCCTGTTTCCCAACTTTTTTGAGACCTGTTGCAGCCAGAAAATTTGAAATAAGCTCATTTCGTGGATAAAAATGTAAAATGTCTCAGTTCCAACATTTGAAATGTTATCTATGTTCTGATGTAAATAACATATTGGCTCACGTGATCTGAAAGTCATTGCATTTTGATTTTATTCACAAATTACACTTTGCCCCAACGATTTCGGAATTGGGGTTGTAGACCTCTCCCCCCCCCCTCCACTTAGGTAGCAAATGGCCTTAAAATGATGTATTTTTAAGGGGTTTATTGCTAAAAATAAATTTTGAACCACTTTTAGGACATCCAAGGATAGAATAATTTGGGGAAAAAAAAAAATCATAATATGTGACCTGTATAGACCACAGCTGCCGATGATCACTGCAGTGCGGTGACATGCCCACTGATGCTGGATTGACTTGCCAAACAAATACTCACTTTGGCCATCAGTGTTGTGCCGAATCCTCCTTGGTAGTTATTCCCAGATGGTACTCCCTCCATTACTCCCGGGACAGGGTTGTAGGTGTCACTGGACCAGCAGCGTCCAGAGCTCATGTTCAGGATCTTGGCCAGAAGCTTTGGGTCAAGCCCAAGCCTGATGACATAAGACAGATGAGACAGGAAGTGATTCTTTGCTCTGTACCCATCTTCTGTGGTTCGCTCTGCTCTCACCTCCGACGTCTGCGCGTCGAGCAAGGTTTTGTGTTCCGTGACGTAATGACAATATACGACATAAGCCATTCACAATGCTAGTTGTAAAACCTTGTCCTTTCATCAGTGATCAGATTAAGGAAAAAAAATTGATTAGCATTTTTTGCTAATCATTATTCCAATTAATTAGCTATTGTTTAGCACATCTGAAAAACGATTACCAAAAATGAGAAAACAGTATGTCAGATTTTAAATGACATAAGGGTTTTTTATTCTTTCCTAATGACAAATTACAATTACAAGAGAAATGCAACTCCACTCTGAAAGCAAAACAAATTAGGCCTATTTCCAAAAGGCATCAATTTTTTCCTGAATAATCATAATTTAATACAGCACACTTCCGTTTCCCAATGAAATTTCTGTAAACTACTTGTAACCGGCAGTACAGCTGTCTTATCTATATCTTACTGTAGCATAATGTTGTTTAACGCCTGATCAGAGATGTGAAAGGATCCATTCCCATTAAAATCCTGTCACACAAGGCACTCTCCAACTCAATCACATTTTAACATCACACAACATCATGTATTTGAATGATCAGAGATCATTGTGCATGTTTCGAGAGAGGCCGGCGAACTTGCGATTCCCTAAACCACATAGCAATGGGACATGTTTTACTGACTTCGATCGGCTTACTGCGATGTTTGGGTGGCTGGAGGAACATTCGGGTGTGTAAAAACGTAAAGCGTACATCCAGTCAATGCGATCCAGAGTTAAAGCCGAAAGGGGAAGTCTGATCCGGAATTCTTCTTATTAGGGCTAAAACAAAATCACATCAATTTAGTATAACAATGATTACAAAGATTCCCTTTAACTAGCGTCAGCAAGATGGGAAGATTGATAGCTTTATAATCTGAAGAGTAACGTAATACGCGATAGCATGCATAACAGGATAATGCAGCTAAACTTGCTATGATACAACATGTCTCAGGCCCGAACTGTCTGTTTGCTCATTAGGTAAAATAAGCGCGTCACCAATGTTGAGAGAAATCGTCTGCGTGCGATGGCGTTGAAAGTGACAAATCAGAGCTATAAAAACTTCTCCAAAAGGCATCATAGCTACCATAGGTTCACTAGCCAGCTATCTGTACCTAAAACATTGCTTTTGAACACGCCAGCAAACTAGCTAACGTCCCAAAAATGTTAAAGTTCAGTTCAGAACATCCAAGCTTTCCCTTTTCCTTTATCAAACCCGACGCAGGTTGAACGAAAGCGCCAAACATCAAAGGGCATGTGAAATGCTTCCGGGAAAAAAAGTTGACTGACATCTGTATTTTTCGGCAACATGCTGCTCGGAGCCAAATAAAGGACAACAGAATCGTCTCCTATTAACCAATTAGGCTACTCTCAGAAAAGTAACCTGTTCCAGTTTACTTTGCTTGATTAGCAATCAAATGTTGATGCGTTTACTCTCTAAGTTGAATGAATAGAGCTGTTTATTAAAACAGCATGTTTGAATGCTGCATTTTGAAATTTAAATGGCCATAGAACAGCACAGCATGAACACGATTTCCATTGCCACGCATTTTGTGCGACTGTGATAATTTATATCTCACATTCACGTTTCATCCGCTTTTCGGAATGTTTTCCACCTTGTGCATTTTTTAGACGCTTAAAATCCAGGGCGATCTTACAACAAATCTGTTTTAAATAAATCTTTGATAATGTCCTAAAATGCTACAATGAGAGATGCAATTCAGAGAAAGATTTTTTTTAATTATTTAAAGTATTGGCATTCTTTCACTCCAACACCGTAGCCCAGTTAGGTTTGTCTGCTTTTCACCATCACATCTTAATCGTTATAGGCTACTGACATTGCTTGATTGTTATTTAGGACAAGTACACGGGAGCAGATTTAAGGAAGGGCGGAGCACCTGCAATTAGCGAAATCTAAACTCAGGCGTCTTCCCGACGGCATTTTAAATCGTTTAAGCCGCTTCAGGTGTGTATGTTTCAAGAAATTGCACGCCACCCCCTGACGGCAAGTGGTCTTATCACGCTTTAAAAAAAAAAAAAAAAATTCAACATCACCATATCCCAACTCTGCATTTCATCTCTCATTGTAGTATTTTTAGGAGATCTATAATGATAAAATAAAAATAGAGATTTGTTTTCAGATCGCCCTGGATTTCAAGCGTCTAAAAAATACACAAGGTGGAAAACATTCTGTAAAGCGGATGAAATGTGAATGTGAGATATAAATTAACACAGTCGCACGAAATGCTGTGGCAATGGCAATCGTGTTCATGTTGTGCTGTTCTATGGCCATTTAAATTTCAAAATGCAGCAATCAAACATGCTGTCTTAATAAACAGCTCTACTCATTCAACTCAGAGAGTAAACGCATCCACCATTTGATTGCTAATCAAGCAAGTAAACTGGAACAGGTTACTTTTCTTAGAGTAGCCTAATTGGTTAATAAGAGACGATTCTGTAGTCCTTTACTTGGCTCCGTGCCGCATGTCGCTGAAAAATACTGATATCAGTCAAGTTTTTTTCCGGAAGCATTTCAAATGCCCTTGATGTTTGGCACTTTCGCTCAACCTCCGGGTTTAATAAAGGAAAAGGGAAAGCTCGGATGTTCGCCCCATGGCAGCAGGCGGTGGTACTACGCCTTAAAAAAGAATCGATTCAGAATCGTCCCATCCCTAGTTCATGCCTATGACAGCTGGCGAAGTTAGTAAAGTTGGGGCAAGAAACAAATCATATCGCCTTGATATGATGATTATTTACAAAGATTTACCTTTGTTAACGTTAGTTGCCTTACTAGGTAACAAGGCGGCTATATCCAAAGAGCAACGTAATTTAATACGTGATGGCTCCGAATGGCTCACATAGCGGAGTCCAGCCGTCACGACCAAAAATTATAGAGCGTATGGCTGTACCAGAAAGCCTCCCGAATCCCAAGAGCATGCATGCGCTCCCCAGAAGCTGATTGGTTGGTATGCAAATGAGGAACATCATTTTCCAGGCATTCAAAGTCGTGAAAACTTCAATTGCTATGTGGCTCAGGAATTCGGAAGTTCACAGGCCAGAGAGTCGGAAACTATGAAATCTCATTAAGATTTTTTGAATCGCATTTTTTTTGGGAAAGGATTGTTACGATGATTAGCATTTCTTCAAAACTGCTAAAATTTGTTTCGCATTTTGCGATGCGAATCCTAATCTGATCACTGTTTCATGTTTCCCCTGTCAAATATTAATAACCAAAAAACTGCGGGCAAAGAAGCCCCTAAAAACTTCCTTGATAATGCCATTTATTTTTATGCAACATAAGAATCGGACTGAAGAAAGAGAAAATACGTGTATACGGAAAAGCCAACTCGATGTTCCTTCAACTGTAAGTAGTGTTCTTTCCGTAAATACTGCCTTACATTCCTCAAGCGAACAGTTTGTGTGCCGTACAGACTGCTACCATGTATTAGAAAAGTTATCAAGAATAAAGAGACCATAAAGGAAATCAAGCGACTTTACAATGATAGCGACCGGCCCTGCGTCAACTGTCTACCTACCAAAGTGCCGACCGAAACACGCTGCTCTGCAGCTAAAGAACGTGTGTTCGGAAAACTTCAACACCGAAGAAACCTGAAGAAATTAATCCTTTAGAACATTTTCAACATGTTGGTGTTGGTTACCCTCCATTGCAGACGCCTTATGTGGTTTGCTTCCCTCCCATGCTCCCACAACAGTATGTGAATATATAATTAGCTGGCTCCGGAAATTTCAGAGTTTCTCTGAGCACAAAACTAGGCTTGAGTACGCAGACATGGTGCGAGAGCGAAGTGAACCACTTAAGACGTCTGCAACGGAGGCTAGATAACACCCATATTGATATGCATCAGGGAGGCAGTCAGCCTTTGGACTCTTGAAAAAATAAACTGATGAATTAATGAAAGTAATAACACAAATCCCAAAATGGCATGAGTAACCACTGGACTGTTTTCCGGATTGGAAAAAAAAAATGCAGTAAACATCAGAATAATAGGCTAAAACTTGGACAGCACTCAGTAAAGCCATGGATGATAGGCAATAACATTAACAAAGTATAGCCCTGAAAATACAATAATCCAAAAAAAAAAAAAAAAAACCCACACCAACTTTTTTTCAGGAAAAACTGCCACAAGCTTAACGAGCAAGACGGCAGGGCTTGAGTACACACTCCTATTCGTGCTCAAGTGCTGCCCTGCCGGCATACAGTTTTCTCATCTGTATTAATGATTAGATGCCCATATGCTGCTGGCTCCAGAGTATCTTCAGAACTGAGCTTTCCTTTCATTCATGCTGGCATCTACAATATGCTTTGTCATGTCTGTATTAAAACCAGTAAAAATTAAGCAAATTTTGACTTGTGTAAAACGAAGGAAGAAATCAAATGCTTGTGCAGGACGGCAAAATCTTAATTTTCTAACACTGAAATTCAACAAAAAAGCAAGAACCTGAAACATAATGACAAGGAAGAACAACAGAATCCTGGTTATCATAATGCTATGGTAATGGAATACGTCCATTGATATTCTATTACTCCGGATGACAAACTCACAATCTGAACTAGTGCCATCAAACTGAAGTACTGTCTCTACGTCGTAAAGAGCCAATTTACCCATCAAAGCCAGTTCAGCTGCAGCATAACTAACCATTACCGTACCCAGTCAGTGAAATAAAAACAGCCCAGGACACTGAGGCATACCCTAGTAAAGTGCCCATGACAGGCAGTTACAGCAGATATAAATTGGTACCTGCCTTATACGGACATAGTCCCATCCAAGTGTAACACGCAATCAGCAAACTCCAGCCTCTTCCTCACTCCAACAGACACAAATCAGGAGGTATGCAATAACTCAACTGGCCCACTCAGGCTCCTTACATTGAGCACTCTACCTACACTTAAAGAAAAACAGCTACAGCAGATTATTACCCTTTTTATCCAGCTATTGCACCTCTATTAACCATTACCATCAAACTAGAGAGCTAGCTCAAAATCAATCAATCAATCAAATCCAAAAGGATTTCTACTTTTTCTTGCCAGATTAGGTTATTCAAATCAATAACTGGCAGCACCCCCTGCCTAAATCCCCAAAGATAGCCACACAAAGTCTGGTAATATGCCTACATAGTAGCCTTGTCGATGACATGTTTTTCGACAAAAAAAAATTTCCCAATCATCACCCAAATCAACAGCTGTCCTCTTCATATCACTGTTGACCCAGACCACAAAAATGAAAAAAAAAAAAAACAATTCCAACAAAATTGTAGTCTGTAGAGCGAGAACAACAAATTCTGGACGGACCGACAGACAGACGGGAAGGGGCAATCGCAAAATACGCCAATCCGGTGGAGTGGGCGCATGAAAAGGATGCCAAAGGAAACTGTGGTGAGGAAGCTCTCTTGCCAGTCCACCGGAGCTGAAGTCTCCTTGAGCCCATTTGGAGAGCCCATCCACCCCTGGCTAGCACAGGGTGATATTGGGCTGAGACTGTGCCATAGCACATAGATAAATCTTATTCAGAAGCTTCAAAACTACAAAAGGTGTGAGCTGACATTTTATTACCTCTCATGGGATGAAAGCAGCATAGACAGGTTTGGTGCATTTCTGCATTTGAACCTCTTCCTTCCATGCAGAAGTGTAATTGACCAGACCCCAGGTATAACCTACCTAATCCCAAGGTTCATTGTTTCAGCCGTCCCAATCATCCCAATCGCTAGCAGCATGTTGTTGCAGATCTTTGCAGACTAGAGGAGAAGATATTGTTGAAGAATACAGATCAAGATAAATGCAGACTCAAACACCACTTGTATTCCTACCAGCAAAGTTAGCTCCGAAAACCGGGGCAAAGTGCCCACAGCCTTGTTAATGACATGTTATTTGACTAAGAATAGGTGTAAGACTGATGTCACGAATGTCTTCAAGTACAACGCTTATTAATGATTATCAATGGCATAAAAACAAGAAAAGTAATTAAATACAGAAGAATTAAAACCACATGACGAATGAAGGAAGAGTTAACCAACCAATACTGACGTACTGTGCCACATCACCAAAATTAATGATTGCAGATTTTTTTTTTTTTTTTTTTTTTTTTTTTTTTATTTGGCATCTCCAATCCTCCAGAATTTGGAATGTCCAATCAGCAACCTATGTGGAAGCCAGAGGTCTGCTCAGCCAAAATATCCACAGCTGCTCCACAAATATCATTTGCTATCCACACTGCATCCGCAATTTATTATCAAAATACATTCACACCCACACTGTAGCTGCAATAGTTAAAGGGGCAATAAGCGAAAATGCATCATTTCTAGATTGAAGGAATTAAAAATCGCTATGTGAAGAAGGAGAGGTGTAATTTCATCTGGAGTACAGCAGGACGTCACACACCCGCTCTCTGTGTTGATCTCCAGCCCCTTGTTTACAAGCCCGGTCCGGCTGCGCGTTCATGTACGTTCATGTGATTCGCCGCCTCCTCCTTCCCGAGAATGCATTCATACAGCCAGTGAGCAGTGGCAGCGCGTAATTTTTTAAAAAGCGAAATGGCGGAGAGCAGAACGAAACGTTCACCTGAAGACGAGCAGGATCCGAAATTACTTCTAAAGAAACAACGGTCGTTGGCGAAGAAGTTGTCAGATAAAGAAAGGGACAGAACCCGGATTAATATTAGCCTTGCATTTCCAAGGTGGAGAGCACTGCGAGAGCTAAAGGGGCTACAATTAGACTCGGAGCTAGCTCTTCTTCTCCTGGACAGGTAAGTAACAACATAAAGGCAAATGTATACTTTAATTCGTGTTACAGTATCGTTAGGCACATGTCGCTATGTCGATTCAATTAAATTTAATGTTACAATCGTAGCATGGGTTAATGTCCGGAGCTTGAGTTGTTAGCGGCTCGGTCCCAGCAATGGGCCAGGCGTTACGGTTGCGTTAGGTGAGTAGCCCGGCAGCCAGCTAACATTTGCAATTAGCGCAAATCTGCAGTTTCGTGAGCATTTCAGGTTCGATATGCTGAGTAATAATGCCGCGGAAACTTAAACTGGCCCGTCATTCTGCCGAATAGCAGAGGTAGAGGGAGGTGTGGCTCATGACACACTTTGTTTTGGTCTACAAGCAGTGCACAACAGCAAACCTAGCGGTGAAACGATTTAGCTTATTGCCCCTTTAAATCCACTGCATCCGCATGTATTGTAAGGAACGAGATCAGCAGCTGCACCGTAGCCACAAATTCTTCATACACAGCTGTCTGTCAACCGCATCAAATCTCAAATTTCAAATAGTTGGGATGTATAACCATTCTATGCAAGTACATGTGCTTTTTAATGTGTAATATCTAGAGTATGCTTTGTATTTATATAGTAAGTAGTAAGGTAGGAGGGAAAAAAGCAGCTTTATCATGCCCACTTTAAAGTTTCTTGAGCAACTTATAGATTTTTGTGAATAATTAGATTACTAGTATCATATCATAAAAAAATAGCCCCGCAAAGCAGGTGTTACCCCTCAGCCCCTGGATTATTTGGAATGAATATTACTTGACAAAGGCCTTTGCAGGTTATCCTACGGAATACAAAATACAAGATGGCGGCTTTGGCAGCCATACTGGACATCCGAGTACCGTCAAATTCGATAGGCTTCTGTAAGTACACAAGACCAAGCAACAGAGCGAAAATGGCATAGATTGACAAGGGCATTTTCAAGTTATCGTGCGGAATACAAAATTCAAGATGGCAGCTGTGGGGTCCATAGTGAACATCCAAGCGCCGTCAAAATCGATAGGCTTCTGTAGATACACAAGACCAAGCAACACAGCAAAAATGGCTTTGATTGACGGAGGCCTTTTTGAGTTATCGTGCGGAATGGAAATTAAAGATGGCGGCTGTGACAGCCATATTTGATTTTGGATCGCGAGCAAAATCGATAGTTTTGTGTAGTAACTCTACCACCATGGCCACACCAAGCATCGTGATGATTGGTGATGGCATTTTTCAGTTATCACATGGAATCAAATGTGGACGGACAGACAGACGGACAGACGGACGCCGTGCATGATGACAATACCCCACAGCCCTTTTCAGGGTTGAGGGATATAAAGCAGATTTTGATGAAAAACCGTGCAAAATTAACTATTCCCAGCAGGTGTGCTGCCTCCGCATGGCTGAGCTCCGCAGGCACACCACAACCGCAAAAAAAATGTAAAAATGTTTCCGCAGCCAGACAGCATCTGCAAAATTTTCATTACAGCCGCCAACAACCGCACCATGGATGCGGCCACTGCAGACTCCACTGCAGTCCACTGCTCCATACAGACTTCTGGTGCATGCATGCTCCTACACGGCTCATGCTGCCATCTCGGCAGAGCATAGACAGTTTGTGGTTCTCCTCCAAAACATGAGTCAGTCAGCTGCTGCTTCTTTCTAGCAGCTTCAGACCCCTCATGCTCAGAATGAAGGGAGTGGAAACCCGAACATGTGCTTGCTCAGAGTGTAACTAACGAGCGCCCAGATAGCCAATCGAAGGCGCTTCAGCGATAAAATATGCAAACCTATACTGACCGTTTTCTCCCCATTTTCACTGGCAAGTTAAAAATTTTTCTCAGACAAGAACAGATTTTATGGAGCCAAAACCGGCCACTACCGGCTAGTATAACCCCAGGCAAGAGCAATGTTCAGTGGTCACTCAAGATCTTTCCAAGAAATGCAGCAAAAGTGAAAAACTTCATAAATAGTTCGGCAAATTAAACTAAGTAATTAAGGACCAGAGGTAGGCATGAAGTCAGGAACAGATACAGCCCTCATTACCCACCCTCTGACTGAAGCGGATAAAATTATTTAAATTATTTTCTTGAGCAGTAAATCCTCTAGCTCATGATGTAAATAACACTTTTTACAACTATTGTGCCATACTTTCACTGAAACTTTCTGCAATCGTCGGCGCCACTTCGTAGTTCAAAAAAATCAACTCTCAAGCAACTGGATAGACATACCAGGATGTGTGGCAGTGTATGCATTTACCTGTCCCGTCCCGACCTGGCCGCAGTACACTACATTGGCCCCCATGCAGCTCAGGAGCTCTTTGGCTGCTGTAAACTCCTCCTCTGCCCCACCCACCATGAAGGTGAGCTTTCCCGAGCTTGCGGCTCCCACACCTGATGACGTCAGACAAACAGATGTTTGAACATGCAGTAGCACATCATACCAGCCAAAAGACACTGCATTTATAGAATTATTCAGTTAAGCTCAATTACTACAACAAGAGTACAGATTGGCTTAAAATTGTCGGTCACACAAGTAAAAAATGCTTACCAAGCAGAGCAAATATAAAAAATGTTTTATGAAGTACACTGCCTAAAAGCTTCATCAATGTGTGAATAGTGAATAAGGCAATAGGAGTAACAGAGGACAGTCAGTCCAATAGCTTTTTAAGAGCAAAAACATAAATACTATCATGATCAGGTTTACAGAGTGAATAAAGCTCGTTTGTACTGATGAGTTGAGGAAAAAAAAAAAATTCACTGCAATGACTTCAAACAGGTTTGCTATGCACTCATTTGCAATCCCGTTTCCAAAAAAGTTGGGATGCGGCATCAAATGTAAATAACAGAATGCAATGATTTGCAAATAATTTAAACCCCATATTTAATTGAATATAGTACAAAGACAACATATCAGCTGTTGAAACTGAAAATGTTTTTTTTTTTTTTTTTTTTTTTTTTAAATACAGTTTATGCTCATTTTGAATTTGACGCCCTTTTCAAAAAAAAAAGTTTGCACAAAAGCATGTTTACCAATGTGGTTGCATTATCTCTTCTTTTAACAACACTGTAAGCATTTAGGAACTGAGAGGACCGACTGCTGTCATTCGGAATGCAAAATGTTAACCCATTCTTGCTTGATGTAGGCTTTCAGCTGCTCAACACTTTATGGCCTCCTTTGTTATACTTTTATTTCATAATGAGCCAATTGTCTTTATTGGGCGACAGGTCTGAATTGCACAGGCCAGTTTAGCACCTGGACTCTCTCACTATGGAGCTATGTTGTAGTAATATGTGCACAGTATGGTTTTTCATTGTCATGCTGAAAGAAGCAAGGTCTTCCCTAAGAAGGACATTGTCTGAATTGCATACTAAAACCCAAATTTCAATTCTCAAATAGCATCTTCAATTTCAAACAAGAAATGGAAAAGAAAATGTTATTTATTTGTAATAGCCCCCACCTTATGACAAAGAGCTTTACTCAAGAGTTACAAATGTGAAGTTGCCTCAGACAAAAATGAATATACAGTATAAATATAAAAATATATGCTCTAATTACCAGCATGACTTAGCATGTGCAAAATTAAAGGCCTGGAACAGCAGAGAGGATGTGAGGCCAATGGGTATTGTGGCAAATGGCTTTCCGAGACAATGGGGCAGCAACATGATTAGTATGGTCAACCCCCAATCTCCCACAAAGAAATAGCCCACATTTTAATTCAAGGCCTCAACTGTGGTTACAAATAAGATTTTTAATGACAAGAAACTAAACCACCTTAAACCAAAAATAAAAATTTTAACAAGCCACACACCAAACACTCATTTCTAAATGATTCCCACATACCACAAAATGTTGACCTACAGATAAAGAAATAAAAATTACAAAGATACTTAGTGTTCTTCCACAATAGCTACACTACTTGACACATGAACAGTGTAGTCCAAAAGACTCCACAGAGTATCAAACTAAAAGGCTCTGAATTTAGGCCCAAATTAAAAATTCCCAAAGAAATATTACCCATGCAGCAAGGTCCAATTTCCCCACATCAAGAGTGTAGCCCAAAGATGCCAATCATTCCCAGAAGGAACAATTTCCAGTTTTTCCAAATAAATTTTTGGGGGCATGAAAAAGTAGTGCACTAGTTTGTCGGCCACACAGCGCATACTACACAAGAATTAGCCAGCAATAGGTCCTATAACTGACCAACAACAACTCTATGCACACCTACAGGGCTCAACTTACATTTCATGGAAACCAACTTCTTTTGTGCACCAGACAAGCCAGCCAAAAATAGTCAAAAAGATATTGTTAACCTCATAGCATAATTGCCCATCTCATTTTTTTAAGGTTTCTTCTTTTTTTAATCTTTTTTTATTATTCAAGAGAACAAATTTTATTTTAATTTTTTGAAGGCTTTGAGAAAAAAGGAAAATGCATTTTTCCACCAACACAAAAGAACAGGCAGCCGATATTTCAATTTGGCAAAAATATGACTTAGGCAATTATGTAATGAGGCTAATGATATGCAAATTTCAAACTTCTGCTTTCCCCGCTCAGTTAAAACTCTGGAAACATCCAAAGTTATGCAAGCAGAAACAGTTTTGTTCACAATAAACTTAAATATACGAGGCTCAAGGGCAGAAAAGTTCTCTGTGCCAACCGTCCGGCTAAAAGCCATTAACTGGTAGAAGCACCATAACCACAACATTTACCAGGAGCATTCACAACTCGCAACACAAGCAAAACGTACTAAAGTTGAACTTTTCGGCTTACAGCAACAATATGCAATTGAGGTCTCCAGGCACTCAACAGGAGGTGCCTTTACGACAACTAGTGACATCAGAATGAGCAGAGCAGCAGGACGTTGGCAAGACAGGCACACTTTCATGCAGCCGCAGTCATTTATTACCAGACATGACAGCATGGACTGGAACGGTTTTCACTGGGTGAGTCTCTATAGCCTCTGAGCGTGCGTGTGTGCGTGTGTGTGTGTCATCATGGCAAAATGTGGTCTTGGAAACACCCATTGTAGTGGGATCAACATAAGTGGTTTTCAGTTCTTTGACAGGTGGGTCATTCCATGTCAAATCATCAGATATACAAAACATTTGTCACCATGTAGTCATAGATTGCTTCCATATTTTCTCATTAGATAAATATGCATTAGTGATGAACAAATCCAAAATTTCAGCTCATTCAGACCAAAAATGAATTTTTGATGAATTATTTTCTAAGGATACCGTCTGTCAGTTTTTTTGTCAATTGAAAATTTTCTTGTGTTTAACATGGCATAACTTTTTTTATTATTAAGCCTATAGCTTTGAAACTTTGCATCTAAGCTAATTTTATTCTGCTTAATCAGAAAATATGGTCCATTTTACGTTATCTTTCTTGGTTGTGGAGCTATGAGGACACCAAAAGTGCCTCTTGTTCTGGCAGTTCCATGTTTAGGTCCCTAAAGCACCCCCAATATAAACCCTAGCATAGGCTCTCTGGCATTTTTTCCATTCATTTGTGTCTGCTGAATATAAATCAGGCTGAATTCACCATGAATTCATCACCAACAGCAGTCAGTACCTTGCCAAATGTGAAAAAAACACAAAAATGCCATCTGCTCAAACCCTCGTTGTCCAGGGGTGATTGGATTTTCTTCAATTTTTTTTTAACTGATTCCTCGATTATAATAGAAAGACCACTCCAAAATTTTGATTGTTGATGGGTTTTATTGGGGGTTTCAGCTATAAATTTTGCAGGAACTGTCTGAACAGGGGTGGGGTAATCTCAAGAATCACTTGGCATTTTCAAGAAAGATAAAGAACTTAAATGGCCTGCATTTTCGATTCTCAGATGGCATTTTGTGTTTTTTTTCACTTAGACTGTAGTTGGTGATGAATTCATGGTGAAAGCCTGATTTATATTCAGCAGACAATAAATGAATGGAAAAATGCCATGCCATGCTAGGGTTAAATACAAGAAAAATGTCTGCCTGAACAAAAGGCACAGTGTCCTGACAACCAAGAAAGATAAAAAAATGGACTGACAGACAGTAAAAATAATTCACCAAAAATGCACAGATTTTTAGACATCCAGTTATGCCATGTTAAATACAAAAAATGTCAAGTGACAAAAACTGACAGACAGTACCCTTAGAAATTGTCATTTTTGGTCCCATATTTGTCAGATAATTATTTATACAGCTGCATACAAAAAATTAGCAAAATTGAGAAGGTGGTGGTAAGACCCATTTGATGATAAAGTAAATGCAAACAGATTCAGAGAAATCATGCGTTAATAAAAAGTGAGATTACAGAACGGCTAGTATACCTCCGACAGCTCATCACTAAAAATCCCGTAATGCCCAGGTCGAAGGGGTTAAGAAGTGGGCTTGGCTCAATAACAGGAGGCTTGTTAAAATGAAAGCAGAGTGAAGGACAGCTGGAGTTTCTCACTTAGCAACACAGCTGAATTAGGCAATGATGAATAAAGGAATCACAGGAGGTAGGACCAGTCAGATTGACAGAGTTGAGTCTACTGGATGCTGATGCCATGCCCAAAATTTGAGCGCAGACTTAAGAGCCAAGTCCCCAGCTGCAGGGACAGCTTTCATCTGGAGCCACAGCCAGACATCACCCCATCAACACGGGCCTCCTTATGCAAATTCACACACTCAAATGTGCCCTGCCACTGCCAGTCAACTGCACTGCACTCACCAAATGATACTTCTGCCCTCAACCCCTTTTAACACATCAGCCTTGTCACCAGCCAAACTCATATCCGTTCCCTCCAAAAGCTAAACCCCCCTCAGCTCCCCATCCAACCAAGTTGCAGGGACTTCTTAATACTGGTCTCCAGGAGTACATCCCGGCCCAATCAGGGCACAAACAATTGAGGAGTCTGCGAAGAATAAGGGGAAGGATCGGCATGAGAATGGGGTATACAGACCATCATCGCAACAGCCCGTTAGTGCGCACAAGGTTGTTTGTCAAAAGTAGAATTCTGTAATTTAGAAACATAAAAATGATTTTAAGTACCTTAAAATCAGTCCACAAGCAAGAGATCTAGTGCAACACTGTATGACCATACAAGTGAGAGTTTTGTAAAAGGCATCCGGATCAGACATCAAGGTGCCTTTTTCTCATCAATCGACCATAGCCATTTTATATCTCAGCAAAACAACAGAATGGCCACAACGCAATTATATACGCAGTTTACAAAGATAAATGACATACTGGCCAGCATGGCAGTAACCACATGTATCCAGGAAGAAAAGCCACTAGAAAATACCACAACACATTTAAAGCAACAGTCAGCAATTGCAGAAATGAGGAATGTGGTGTAATTACCACTAGCTAATGGCGCATGGGTTTGTTAACTCCTCTATTTTTGCTTAGGCGCGCTACCAGCCCACAGCGATGTCAGACGTGGTTTGTTGTGGGTCACATAGCATGCAGACACATTTAATGGTGCAGATGCGGGATTTTTTAAATAATGCACATGAAGTGCTATGCAAGACAGCCAGGCAATGGGACAGCGCTTTCACATTTTATCATCACCACTAAAGTGGTTTGCATCAGAATCTAACAAACTGCCAAACCTCACAGGCGCACTACAGGGTGGGGCATGGATAAAATTAGCCGTTTGGTAAAAAAAAAATAAATCAAATGCAGTTGTTTACATGAAAGGACAACGGGATACCATAGAAGCTTAAGGAGACAAAGTTAAGGCAGCACAAAAAATTACAAGCAACAAATCAGAAATGTTCACATGGAGACAAAATCTTTCCAGATAAACAAAGTTAAGAGGAAGTTCAAGCCTGGAACTCAGAATATGAGAAAAGTGAGAAAAGCAGAATAAAAGCTGCAAGCAGCATAAATATGCACAATTAACAGCCACCATTTCTGGGGATTGCATACCGAAAGAAAGAATTGCATAGCGCGAGTTTGATAGCAGAAGAGTTTGAGAGTGCGAGTGGTTCAGTGTGAGAGAGTTTGATGGTGCGAGAGTTTGATAGTGCGAGAGAGTTAACACAGACAGTGATAGTACATGAGAAAGATTGATAGCTAGTGAGCTTCATAGCAGAGAGTGACAGCGTAAGTTTGCGAGTGCACAAGAATTCAATTATCATATGAGAGCTTGATAGCATATGAGAGTTTCACAACACGTGGGAGTATGACAGCATGTGAATGTTTGATAGGACGTCAAAGTTTATCAGCATAAGAGAGTTTGATAGCGTTTGAGAGCCTGATTGGATGAGAGTTTGATAGCATGAGAGTTTGACAGCATCTGAGCTTTTGACAGCACGTGAGTTTAATAGCACGCGAAAGTTTGATCGTATTTGTGAGTTTGATAGCACGTAATAGTTTGTTGGCACCAGAGAGAGTTTGATAGCACGTGAGAACTTGATAGCATGTGATAGTTGAAAAGCATGCAATAGTTTCATAGCACATTGGTATGATAGCACTTGAGTAGTTGATATCACGTGACGGTTTAATAGCACGGGAGAGTTTAATAGCCCATAAGAGTTTGTTGCCATGTGAGTTTGGTTGCAAGAGAGCTTAATAGCGTGTGATAGAGTGTTTGATAGCATTTGAGAGTTTGATGGCGTGTAAGAGTTTGATAGCGTGAGAGGGAGTTTGAAAGCACAAGTTTGGGAGCTGAGGGCACAAACCGCTGTAGCAATGAAAGCAAAATGTTTTCCCATTCTTGCTTGATGAAGGATTTCAGCTGCTCAATACTTCGTGGCATCCTTTGTCATATTTTGAGTTTCATAATGCGCCAACTATTTTCAGTGGGTGACAGGTCTGGACTGCAGGCAGGCCAGTTTAGCACTTAGACTCTAACATGACAGAGTCATGTTCTTGTTATGCATGCAGAAAGTAGTGTTTGACATGGTTTTGACAAGATAAGAAAGGCTTTCCCTCAGAAAGATGTCTGGATGGCAGTACATGTTGCTCAAAAACCTGTACATTTCCTCCAGCATTAATGGTGTCTTCACAGACGTGCAAGCCACCCATGCCATGTGCACTCATACACCCCCATACTATCATGGATGTTGGCTTTTGAATTATGTGCCAATAACAAGCCGGACATACCTGTCCTCTCTAGCCCAGGGGATGCGGGATTTCTAGGATTTCCAAATAGAATTTCAGATTTCAATTAGTCAGACCACGGGACACTTTTCCACTTTGCCTCAGTCAATCTTAAATGAGCTCAGGCCCAAAGGCAGTAGCATTTCTGGATCATGTTTGTATATGGTTTTGTCTTTAAGGTTAACACTGAACTTACATTTGTGGATGCAACAACAAATTGTGTTCACTGACAATGGTTTCCAGAAGTGTTCCTGAACCCATGCAGTGATTTCTGCTACCGAAACCAGTCTGTTTTGAATGGAGCACTGCCTGAGGGCCTGAAGATCATGGCCATTCAATATTTATTTTCAGGCTTGTTCTTGTGTACATAGATTTCTCTGGACTCTCTGAATCTTTAATGATATTATGTACTGAAGATTAATTCCCCCAATTCATTATAATTTTACATTGAGAAATATTATTCATCAATTGTTATTCACAGTGGTGAAGCCCTCGCCATCTTTACTTCCGACAGACTCCGGCTCACTGGGATGCTCTTTTTAAACCCATTCACGTTACTGACCTATTACCGATTAACCTATTTAGCGGTTAGACGTCCCTTCAGGAGTATTTTTTTTTTTTGCATCACGCAACTTTTCCAGTCTTGTTGCCCCCATCAACTTTTTCAAAAAACATGTTGCCAGCATCAAATTCAAAATGAACCAATATTTGAGGCAAACTTTGAAAGACCCCAACTCAGAGATGCTAGCCTGACTAAATTTTTTTTGCTGAGTCAAATCCATGGGAAATTGAAGGATTCTCAGGTTTCATGTTTTAATATAATAATGTGTACAGGCCAAAATGTACAAAAAGCATGCAGGATTAAATAACCGTGTGAATGAGTGATCTATGAGTGAATGAGTGTCAGAATTAATTGACTTTAAATTAAGATATTTCGCACAAAAAATAAAAAATTGAAAAAGTCTTCACTTTTCAAGCTTTTTTTTTTTTAAGGTTTCCCAAAACAAAGTAAATAAACATTATAACCTAGCTATTCTACAGTTCATACATGGTGAGCCACAGGTGATTGTCGTGCACCTATGAAATGGCATTGGGATTGGTTAAGAAACATAAAAACTGTCAGGGTACAATCCTTACTGATATAAACAATATCAACACATTCATTTAACTTGGGTTACTTCAAATTCAACTACTCGAAGGCCGGTGAGTCCACTGTCCATTATTTGCCGATTGAGGGGAAATCACAAAACCCAGCTGAAACTGCCACCCACCAGGACTAAGGTAGCAAGTGATCTGCTAAGAGGGGCAATACGGTGGAGAAGAAGGCAACCCTGAGCTAAGGAAGGCTAAAAGAAAGGGAAAAAAATTGTTCTACCCTAGCAGCTTTGCCATCAGACAAAAGAAAACAGAAAATTCACGATAACCATAGACTGAGAGTTTGTGTTTAAAATTACACAGTGAAAGGGACAAAGGACTGCTCTGTGGGTCATAACTTACGCCCTTGAACCCCAGATCTAGACCTCGGTTACCAAAACACGCGTCCATTAGGACACCCAAGACAAAAATGAGCGCATGACCGCCTTTCCCATTTCTAACAACTCTAGATTTGGTTACAGCTCCACTTAGTGATTCAAAAAATAATTTTGAGAAGATGTTTTCATAAATAATCCCCGGAGAATGAGACAGCTTGCTATCGAACCATTTCCTAATTTAATTTCATCATGCTCACTAATTTCCAAGCACACCGGATGGGACAGACCTAGCTACCCCAACAACGCCAGTTGAGTTTTAAGATCAACAACCAGAGAGATGTCAGTCACAATCCTTAAGCCAGGAATTTGGACAAGCATACTCAATTGACTGACTCCCCACAGGACCACAGTGAAGCGGATTTACGAATTTTGGACTTGAACCTTGGGCACCTCCAGTGTTTTGGAACAAGGAAACAGCCATATTGCGTACCTTGGTCCACACAGACAATCATGCAGAAGCATGGTCACGCTCACAGGCCTCCATCACCTAGTCCTGCACAACATGTTTTATGACTGCCTCCCACCTACTGACCCCTCCTTGCCAAGTTCAATGCATGCCGGCAGGCAGCTTTAATCCCAGGGCAGATACAGCCCGGCACTTCATCGCGGATGGGAAGGCAATGGGTCCATCATCATCAATCTTCAGGAATGGCTCATAAAGCAAGGCTTTCCTTCAGCTCAACGAGTGCTGGAAGCCAGGGTCATAGACATTAGATCCTAATGGCTGCACAACAGATGTTGGTCAGTAAACAGTGTAATAGAATGCTCCAATCTGAGAGTGAGAGGCAAGAGGCCAACTGCAGACATAGACCTCCTTGCTTCTCTGGAATACTGCACGTGCGGCGTGACCAGCCCACCATTCCAGGTTTTAATGGCCTCTGCGTGCTGTGTTCATTTAGTGTAGGATGTTGTGGGTAGCATACAATAGTGATCAGAGATCAACATATGCATGGTGAGATGCTCAGACCAGTCCATCAGCCAGGGTGGAGTGACTCACAGTTATACAGCAGTGTCTACAGTCGCGTCAAAGCTCAGTTGCCACATGACCTTCCCATGAGGAGTGGCATCTTTGGTGTTGTAAACCCACACAGGTACTCCTGCATCTTTTCAACCCTTTATCTCCATTAAGGGCAGCAGGACAGGATGTTCTGCCCTTAGACAGATGAAAGCAGTGCTATGCAGTTTGCCGTTCCTATCTCAGGCCATTACTGACATCACAGGCGTGATGACAGGCCTGGGCCCCATCGCAGAGATGTCATAGCAATCGCACAATTGACAGTCCCAAATATCCATGGACAATCCCACCACCTGCAGGCAGCATGCTGGAAGCAAACAAGCAGAAGAAATTGGCTCTATAGATCCTCTGGCAAGCTTCAGGGAAAACTACCAAGTGGCATCACATAAATTAGCGTGTCGTCTGGAATTCCAGTACTCCAAAGAAAAAACAGATAGCTCTTGAGCACTTAGAACACATGATAAACATCCCTCCATCCAAGTTCAGAGAATTAAACAAGGGCAACCTGGCCCCCAAGAAAATTAAACTACCACATGATTCCACATTTGTCCAATTTAACCCTTGTTGCTCTGAAAATTTAAACTTTTTACTATTATTTTTCAACACTGAATCTATGAAAACATTTAACTACACACATACGCACACGCTCACGCACACACACACACCCACCCAGAATTACTGGTATCCTTGACTAGTTATGCAGTAAAGTACTTTTAAAAAAATAAAATTATAGATTTGTGCAGATAAAAAATGCAGACATGAGAAATACCAAACTTCATGAATGTTTCAGTTGATCCAACCAAAATCATTAAAACTCATGTAATGGCAAATTATTTTCTGACAAGTCTATCTTTGGCATCCTTAATTCAGCAACCACCACAGCATGGACTCATTTCCTGTGCCATTTGACAAGGTTGTGGCACAAATTGGCAAGATTTCTGGACCATTCCACCCCCCATTCCTTCCAAGATCAGTCAAATGGCTGGGTGTGCACTAACTGCCTTCTTCAGTTAAGCCAACAGGTTTTAAATTAGTGAGGTTGTGTGACTGGAACCATTTCTGTGTAGATGCTGAAGTGTGCTGAACCCTGTTGCGCAAAAGCCAAATATGGCTATTTATGCATTACCCAATTAATTCTTTATAATTCAAGATTTAAGCTTCATAGAGGAGGGAATACGGCTGAGCTGAGAAAAGACGCTTGCAGCATTTAGAATTCCATCATATTTCAGTTTATTTTCATGATTTCGGTAGAGAAAAGGGGCTGCAAGCAAAAAATCTTCATAAAAATTCAGCACTGAAATTATAAAAAAATTATACTGAGGACTGAAATATGGCTGGAGGTTAAAACAATACATTTCTGGGATCATAAGCTCCTACACCACAAGTTTTTTCCCATTTGAGCATGAAATCTTATTTGGCTTCGAAAAAGGAAGCCAAATAAGACAGCTCTCCAGGTGGCTCCCCAAACACACACAACCCTCAAAATGGCACACTGTCAAATCATGAAATCATATTTTTAACACAAATCAACTTTTGACTTAAGAAATTCAATGTGAATGAATGATTTTCTGGTTGAATTTAGCATTAGTTTATCAATATAGGCGCAGCTGGACATCAATGGTGAACAGTAACCTCTCCAAGCCAAAAACCTACCTTTTTCTCCATGATGAAGTTCAGAGTTTCGTCCATTTTTCTACAAAGCCGCATCAGCAAGCACATGTACTCATTAAAGAACTGCTTATTTTACGGTCAGAACATTCACTCAGACTGAAAGCATGCTGTTTACAATTCCCCATAAGGAACAAGTCTAACTAACTAACACAGTAGTATCTGAAATATTATGCTTCTTTGAATGTGGTATAATTCCAAAACAGATTTCACATTAAGCGAAATGCCACCAAATTCTGTATTGGAAGCAAAGGCTATCGACTACTCTAGTTACCCAATTTGACAAACTAGCTCTGTGATCAAGGTGGTAAACCAAAAATAAGAAATAGCTGGCTAGTTAGTTAGCTGGCTGGAAGTAAGACAGAGCTACACCATACAAAGACAGTTTTACTCGCACTTCCAGAGAAAAAACTCTCCATCACTGAATTGCTCCTAATAATAAATGCTGTCAGCCCTCCAGTCTATTCCAATCAGAATAACTGCTATTTTCCATCTCAGAATCACATTTTCATCCCTAAAATTAAGGTCAGCATCCAGGCTTGATTCTGCAGGTCTTTTTGTCCATGCAATCATGTCATTCTCAGCTGCGCAAAGTTGAGAGAATACAACCGAACTGCTAATACGCAAGTGTTATAAGTACGTTTCTGAGAGTCAAATCAATGTCTTTCAATTACTAAGGAAAGCTTATACTGTCTGGAATTGGATAAAAATCGTGTCAATTACCAGGAGAGTTTCATGTGGGCGTGAACTATAGCTGTGCTGTCACCATTGAGGTGCTTGTATTTCCGTGAGGGCTTGTATGAGGCTCCAAAAGACAGCTGAATTCTTCAACAGACGAAGCTCTGTAAATTTACAGGAGGAAGTTACACGTTTTTAATATGTGATGACTAAAGCTGCAGTTGCACAAATGAGGGGACACTTCGTACATCTATTTCTAACGACAGGTGCGTCGGACTAGGATAAACAGTTCAAAGGAAACAAAGGAGTCCCGCACACTGTCTAACTTGCAAATAGCAAAAGTTTTATCGTCACAATAAAACTTTTGCTATTCGCAAGTTAGACAGTGTGCGGGACTCCTTTGTTTCCTTTGAATATGTGATGACTACAATTGATAGTAGAATGACATAGTATCAATACCACAGCAAATTTTTGCTTCAGAAAACAGATTTTTTAAACTACTTAATTGGGACACCATTGGCTCACTATGGCTGAAGTAGTTGTTACGAAGGACAAATATTTTTTCTGTCGCGAGAGATCATTTTTTTAAAACGGCTGGATAGGTGCTATGGGCAAGTATTTTGAGCAGTTTGCACATCAGGCTTAGCTGAGCAGTTAAATTCATGCAGCTCCTGGGAAGCAGGGATGGAACATAACTCGTCCATATTCTAAACTGTGTTCTAGCTTAGCTTGCAAGAGAATATTCAATTACTGATTCGTGTGTGCCATCTAGTGATAGAATAGTGTAACTGCGTGCATAAATAGAGCAGCTCCATGTCCACAGGTGCGTACATCTGCACAAAGGGGTTTAAGGCACCGTCTTCATGGAAAATTCACCAACGTCCAATTCCAAGCTTTCTGGCGCAGGCACCAAGATTGTTAGGCAAAATTGCCTAATATCTGCTGGAATACATTGGTCCATTGATCTTAAGATGTGTCCCTTGG
This sequence comes from Gymnothorax javanicus, assembly GCA_029692085.1. NCBI lineage: Eukaryota > Metazoa > Chordata > Actinopteri > Anguilliformes > Muraenidae > Gymnothorax > Gymnothorax javanicus. The sequence continues at coordinate 148,257,254 of CM056193.1, forward strand.
CCTCAGGTAGGCCCCAAACATTACTGTTCCACTACCACATTTCACCGTGTATATGAGGGGCCTTTCCTTAAATCAGTCTCTGTTCCACTGCCAAAAATGCAGACACTGTATCTGACCAAAACATCCAATTTTCATAATTTCATGAAGATCAAATTTTTAATTAAATTACCTTCTGCAAATTGCAAGTGACTGCATCAGTGTCTTCAAGCAAAAAAAAAAACCCAGAAAACTTTATTTTGCAATCCTCCCAAAGAGCCAGAGGTCATGCAGATGGCATCCGATATGGTGCTTTTTTAAACCTGGTGATCCAAAAATACCATCAAGTCCTGTATTTATTTCATGGTGATTCTTGGGAATTCTTTTATGCTTCTCTCAGTATCCTCCTTTGTATTTGGGGGGGGTGCAAAATATGTGTGTTCTCTTCATAACCTATTATGAATTAGTAAAAAAATATATATATATACATATATAAACAGGAGACGAGGAATGGAGTCACATAAGCATTTCTGAAGAATTTAAATGATTATATTTTGACCCATACTCAAGTTATAAACAAGAGCCATCAGGAGATGGCATATCCCCCCGGCCCCACGTCATCAACTCTGGATTAGCAAGGCACCACGTCAGCTCACGATTAATGTGCACACCAACTTTTGTGGAAAAATATTGAACGGTTTTCAAATTATGCTCCAGAAACGAAATGTTCACAGACGGACGGACAGACGAACGGACAGACAACCGGACCCATGACTATATCCCCCTGCATTATGTTCTGGGGGGATAATAAAAATAAGCACAAAACCGCTATGATCCATGACACGTAATGTGCATGCATCCCGCCATCTCTCTAGTAAACATCGATGAGACAGCAAGTTAATTAATGACCGCAATTTTCAATGCATTGCAGCAGTTAGGAGCACGCTGGGAAAAATGCTATTTCTTGTGTTGTACATAATTTTTACCCCGCCCCGCCCGAAGGGGGAGGGCAAGGGGTATTGTTGATTTGTTTGTTTCTTTGTTAACACTTAAGCAGCAAAACTAATGGCCAGATTCACCCAAATTGGGTTTAGGGATTGCCACTGACCCAGAATAGATGCCCATTGAATTTAGGAAAGGTAGGTCAAACTTCAACATGTGCGAGGGGCGGGGTTTGTTGTGCCTGGCACCACTTGTTATGGATAAATTCAGCTGTTTATCTGAAACTTGCTTGAAGGCTGTCGGAGACAGGACATTGTTCTTCAGAGGAAAAGGTATTTTCCTTAATATAACCATTTGAAAATTGAGTGTCAGAGGGACACAACTGAGAAGCTGAGTTGCTACAGTTATTGTACAGCAATGTGAACTTGGCCTAATTTGGATTTTCAACTCATCCATTTCCCTGAAAAAAAAGTGGGCAACAAAACAACAGGTCCATTCAGTGATCAGGCAGGGGAAGGCCCTGGCATACTGACAGTACCTCAATGGACTTTTACTCCAGAAAAGTAGTTCAGCTGTTCAGACACAAGGACTAAACGAGACAAAGTGATATTGTTTTACAGTCTGCTGCTTCTTATTTAATGTAGATACTTATAATCTTCACCACTATTTTTGGAATAAGGATCAGCCAATTATTTGCCCATCTCACTGCAAAATGGCTCATCAATGCAAAAAGAATTATACCTTGCACATCGGTCACATCTCAGCAGTCTAGAAGTCAAAGGGTGCAGAAATTGCATAACTTCCTCAGGTGGTGCAAACAGAATGCATCAGCACAGCATAACATAAATTTAAAAATATCTGAGAAAATAAATATACTGTAAATAATCCATCTCACTGGATGATTGGTCCGGGAACTTGTATCCCCCTTCCTTTTTCCAAGGACTGGAACTGTTCTTACCTCCAGATACTGGAGCATCCATGAACACGGCTCCCATTTTCTCTGCAGCGACAGCCATCTCCTTTGAAACGGCTGGATCAATGGTACTGGAGTCAATAAGAAGAGAACCCTTCTTCACCTTCCTGTAGTAGAGAGCAGAACACAAAATAGACAGGAATACAAGCCTCTCACTGCCACAGACTGCATCTTTGCGTTACCGATGCAATTCTTTCCTCCAACACATTGGCAATAGACATACTATGTAGTAGAAAGCAAAACAATTTTGATATTGTGAAAGAAATTGGCAGCATATCCATTGGAAAGATTTTTAAATATTTAGCAGTAATCACAAGCATGAACATAGAATTAACATAAGCAATCTTTGCTGATAAAAAATGTAACAAGACAAGACAGAAGACTTTTAATGCTAGTAAAAGAATGAAGAAACCAACTAATAATTGCTTATGGCCACTAAAATCAAACAATGGAGTCCAACAATATTGCAGAAACAAACCCATGATCCATTCAAATTGATTACATTAGCACAAAACATTCACATTAATTAGATTTGATGCAGTTGCAAATAAGGTGACAGCAAAGCACTGAGAATAACAGACAAAGCAACAGCTGTGACAGTTTGGAAGACAGTTTAACTTTTCCCCAGAATGACTACATAGGACCCCTAAGTGCATGTCAGCTTATAACTTCAATAGTACCATTGTGCCATTTCAGTATTGCTTCAACAGCAGCTTAAAAGGAAACCGAACCTCGGGAAATTTCTATAAATCATACTCTCGAGGACAGACAACTATTTAATTTGATCTATCTATTGATCATCAGATTTGGTGCTGTGTGTGGCTAGAGTTAGTCGAAAGGTAGCAAAAATATTAAACTGCTTCCATCATCTACTCCACATAGATGCGGCCATTGTTATTGCATTCTATCTAGAACCCCCCTCGAAAATGTGACATAGCTGATGTAGAACTAGAATGTCCTTTACACACGATGATCATGGTTTACTGCCAAGCGTTTATCCAAGTCTATGGGATAAATATTTAGTTATTTGCAAAGCATGCTAATGCTTTCAGCCAATAAAGTAATGAGTTACACGTGTAACTTACGGCAGACGCTTTAATTTAGCTAGCGAAGTTTTCATCCCATCCCATTAAATATTGCTTGATATTTTTAAAAAATTACATTTTTTCTTTATATTTTGATATTTTTTGGTAATGAAACATTTTATAATGACCCATTTATAATTCTGGGCTGGAATTACAAGAAAAACATTATTTATATCTCTCTAGTGTTTTTTGGAAGGGAGTTCCATAGATAATAATAATAGGTGAAGATTCCTACTTTAATTTAAATATCTTTGTTTTTTGAGGTTCGGTTTCCTTTAACTTTTTCCCATAATGACTACATACAATCCGGGCTCCTCAATTACTGGCACTCCTGACTGGCAATGCACAAACAATACAAAAAAATATCTAATCTATATAAAGAAATGGAATATACCAATATTTGTGAAATACTGAACTTTATTTATGTTTTGATGGAAGCAAAATCACGCCATTCATTTAATACAAAATAAATTTCAACATAATCAAGGTTTTATAATAATTGGCACCCATCATTTAGTACTAAGTGCAACCACCTCTGGCCAGGATAACAGCATGGAGTCTTTTCCTGTAATTTTTGCTAAGGCTAAGGAACACACTTGGGGAGATTTTGGACCAATCCTCTAAGCAGAACCTTTCAAGATCCTTCACATTCTTGGGGGTTGCGTTTATCAACTGTCCTATTCAATTTAGCCCACACAATTTCAATTGGTTTGAGGTCTGGCGACTGAGATGGCCATTGCAGTACATAAATTTTTTGTCACTGAACCATTTGTTTACGGATGTTGAGGTATGCTTTTGGTCATTGTCTTGTTGGAAAGTCCACCTACAGCCAATCCCAGCCTTACAGCGGAGGAAACCAGATTGTCAGCCAAAATATCCTGATACTTGGTGGAATTCATTATGCCATTAATCTTAACCAGTGCCCCTGGACCTCTTGAATTAAAACAACCATAAAACATGACTAACCCACCATCATATTTCACCGTGGGTATAATGCGTTTCTCTGTTTCGATGTCAAATATGCTGATGCCGTATCTATTAAAAACATGCAATTTTGGTCTCATCTGACCAAAGCATCTCGATCCAGTCATTATTTAAATGAAATTTGGCAAACTCCACGTGTTTACTTCTGTGTCTTCTGGACAGAAAAGGCTTTCTTCTGCCAACCCTTCCAGAGAGCTTGTGGTTGTGGAGGTGGCACCTGATGTTGCTTTTTGAAACCTGGTGTCCCCAAGATGCCACCAAGGCCTGCAATTCCTTCACAGTGATTCTTGGAGATTTTCTTGCTTCTCTCACCATCCTCCTCAGTATCCTGGGGGTCAAAATGCATCCTCTGCGTCCTCTACCCTTGAGGTTTTCAACAGATCCATGTCTTTGGATTTATTTTAATAACTGCCCTGACAGTGCTCAGTGGCATATTCAATTGTTTATAAATTTTCTTGCAGCCATTACCAGATTTATGAATGTCTATGACCATCTGCCTCTTTTGAACTGACAGTTGTTTTGTTTTCTTCATGGTATTGGATGACAAAGGGATATTGTATGTGTTTTACCTCATTTTTATACCTGAGCGAAACAGGAAGTGATGTAATGGCTCAATATAGTTCCTTAACACTTACATAAAACTTAAATAAGCGGAATTTAATACCTGGCCACATTTTGGTAGATGTAATTCACAATCATCTTTAAAGCATAAATTCATCAAATTTTCTCAAATAAAAACTAATCTGGTACACTTTTAACCAAACAGTTCATAAACAGTATCCTGCTAATTAAATGCCCCAAATTTGCCACTTTTTCTCAAAAATTAGCCGTTTATTGAGGGATGAGTGGAGATTTTTGAAGACAAAATGAAGATTGACCCAAATTTGCCAATTAGTGGATGTAACGTAATAAGAAGTGTTCCAAACGCAGAAGTAAAGCTGAAAACAACAGGAAAACAAGATGTAGTCAATGAGTATCATTTCCATAAACTGATGAAAGGAAATATTTTTCACATCACAGGGGGCAAAGGAACAACGTGAGAATCAGCCATTTAGGCACGGTGCACCGAAATGAGACACTACTTACTGAGAGTTTTATTGAGCCACGACGAGGAAAGATGTCCAAAAATAGGTAGCCTACGTACATTATGACAGCACCTTCATTCCACACTGTACACTCGACAAACAACATAGTCCATGCAGGTGAAATGAGGGCCTGACTGCACAGGTGGCTGACCACCAAGCAAAGGCTTTTAGCTATTAAAGTAGTAAGTTACACGTGTAACAGTTGTCGTAGGAACTTGAACTTATTGATTTAATGGTGAAAGCATTAGCATTCTAGCCTGAAAATTATTCATCCCGTTGACCTGAATAGACTAGAAGCTTACGCTCTATTCATTCTCCAATTGCAGCTCCAGGTCTTGTTCCAGCTACGCTATCATGGCCGAAGTTTCAATTTTACTGAAGGTCTCATGGTGCAAGATGGATTTAGTTTCGTTGTGAGTCATTTTTTGCAGAAATAGTTCCTACATTGATTTTAGGATGGGCTTATTAAGCGGCGCTCTGGGCTTATTAACCGGCTTTTCTGAGTACAGAATAGGTGGTAAGCATTCGGGACCGGAGCAGTTAGGGCTCGGCTTACTAACCAATGGCTTCTTAAGCAGCGATTTCAGTAATTACTAAAACACAGCAGCTGTGTTTCCATCCACCAATTTTAATGCGCATTTGATTTTGCGCTTTAAAAAACCTGAGTGGAAACGGCCAAAATGCGCATCAACGCGAAATATCGCATCAATTTTTTTTTTTGCGCAAGGAGGGGTTGAAAAATTTTCCGAATCGATAAAGATAAATGCACTTTAGTGCAGTGGAAACGGGTTAGCGAACAAGTTATGCAAATAAATGATGACGTTTAGTATCTACGTCATTTTTGCTTGCCTATGTTGGCAAGCTAGCTAGCTAGTTTGCTACCTCGCAACATTGGTGTGCTACCTACAACGTTAGAGTTCGTGATCACTTTAGCTTGCTAGCTAGTGGTTAATACAGTAGAAGCGAACTGTAACCTTACACTACTGTGCTAGCTGTAACATTAAAGACTTCGTAACCACTAGCTTAAGTGATTACTTTCATTCGTTTTCGCCACCAGCTTTCCCGTTTGTTTTCCTTTTCGTTCATCGTACTTATTGACGTCATAGCGTGCGCCGTCTTCTTCTGCCAAAGTAATGGCAATTGAATCAAGAATTAGCGCCACCTAACGGCACCTTCCGCTTATCCTGTGAAACAAAAATCGCATAACTGAAATGGACGGTAACGTGCACAAGGGCGCTTTTCCTTTTGCTTGGAAATTTATGGACCATGATGCCTCTGCTTGCTTTGGACTTATTGTTGCAGCTGTAAACAAGGCAGATCCTTGGCATTTTCCAAAGGGAATAATTCACAATTATGAATCACTGAGTCCAATGACATTGACAATATCTTCTCTGCAGCTGGCTAGACAGCTTTCATGACATTATCGCCAAAGATAGCGGAAGATAAATTCTTCCTGAGATTATGGCAATTTGTGGTGATAAAAATACAAATAAATTTGCAACGGCTGATTATAATTTGAAATGACCAGTGCACAGAGGATGTATTTATACCAAAGATTTCGTGGTCCCAATCTTATTTTTGGATGAGCAAGCACTTTAAGGGTGCCATTAATTGTGAAACCTTCATTTGGAGGAAACTGATTAATTAAATCAGAAAATGATTTTGGTTGCTTCCATTGGAACATTAATTAAATACATTTTTTAAAGTATTGTTTGTGCATTGGCAGTCAGGGGTGCCAGTAATTTTGGAGCCCACTCTATAGCCTTCCCTAGGCTCGTCATTTGTTGTCATTATGGGGAAAGGGAGGGGGGAGTCCATGGGGAAAAGACTTAACCAAGAGAAAGTCAGGTGCTCGGAGTGAAAGGGTGGGGAAAGCGCAACAGGGAAAGCGTCATAGGTGAGATACTCACTTCAGAATCCCATTGGGCCCTGTATACACATCAATGACGTTGGGACTCGATGGCAGCATGGTGATGATGCGGTCTGCCTTGTCTGCCACATCTGCTGGACTGTCCAGAATCTGAAAACCCAATCAACCATACCAGGGGGAAAAGACTATTTGTGTTACCCAGGTTTGAAGGGAACATCAACATTCACAGAAGGCACACTCTGCAAGAGCAAAGATGTGCCATAAGAGCAACTTTCACTAAATACAACCATAAGTCACTGAAAAACGTTACCCATTTGAACACTCAATGCAAGCAAAACCAAATTGTGTGTCACACAAGATGAGATTCAACATCTACAGAGATATCTTCTGTCCACCTATCCAGGTCTTCAGTATACTCCATCAAACAGCCCTGCAAAGGTTGACCCAGGAGACTTTCCAGTTTAGCCATTAGACCCCTTTTCCCCCCTACTTTGATTTGAAATTCCACCTTTTGCTTTGTCACATACATGCCAACACCTACCAGGTCTGTCTATGCACCCAGCTCCCTACCACAGTCTTACCCAACCTGACCACCTTTGCTCTCCCTAGTACCACTAGCATTAGTTTTCTCACATTTGTCAACAACAATGTTCCGGCCAAATCTGATCCACGTCTCGTTGTGTGCTTGTCATTTCACATCGGACAGTTTTTTGAACGAGGTCCAGTACAACGCCACATTAGCTAAAAAGTTACAGTGGGGTGCAAAAATTTGAGCACCCCTGGTTTAAATGTCTGTAACAATTAATCTCCAAGTGATTGAAAGCAAACCTGAACACTACATGCTACAAAGTTAAACATGACACATTTCATCACATTTTAAAGCAAGAACAATTTTTAGTTTGAACTTTTTACAGTTTCCAAATAATAAAACAAGGAAAAAGGCCTTGTGCAAAAGTTTGGGAACCCTGTCAGCTAGTACTTTGTAACTCCTCCTCGGGCAGCTATAACAGCTTGCAAACGCTTCCTGTAGCCAGCTAAGAGTCTTTCAATTCTTGTCTTTGGAATTTTTCCCCATTCTTCCTGACAGAGCACCTCTAGCTCAGAAATATTCTTCGGCCTTCTTGCATGCACGGCGTGTTTGAGGTCTCTCCACAGACTTTCAATAATATTCAAGTCTGGGGACTGTGATGGCCATTCCAAAACCTTCATCCGTCTTTCCTGGAGGTACTTCATGGTGGATTTTGAGGTATGCTTCAGGTCATTGTCTTGCTGGAATACCCAACGTCTCTTCAACTTCAATTTCTGGACTGAGCTTTGAACATTAGCCTCTAGAATGTCTTGACATTTGGTGGAATCCATTCTTCCTTCCACCCGCACAATATTGCCTGTGCCCCCGGCTGCTCCAGAACCCCAAAGCAGAATGGATCCACCTCCATGCTTAACAGTTGGCAACATGTTCATCTCTACAAATGCGTCACCCTTTTTTCTCCCAACATACCTTCTTTGGTTGTGGCCAAAAAGTTCCATTTTGGTTTCGTCAGTCCAAAGCACATTGTTTCAATATGCTTGAGGTTTCTCAAGGTCCTCTTTTGCACACTTCAGACGCTTAATTTTGTGTTGATGTCGTAGGAAAGGCTTCTTTCTTGCAACTCTGCCATGTAGGTCTTTGTTGTTTAAGGTATGCTGTATTGTTTTCCTGTGAAAAACTAGACCTGTGTCTGCTACTCTTTTTTGCAGCTCTTTTGCAGTGATGTGTGAGTTCTTCTGAGCATTTCTCACCAGATCTCAGGTCATTCAATCTGAAAGTTTTCTTGGTCTTCCAGATCTTGCTTTCAATTGTTCCATTTATTTTCCATTTTCTTACAATGCTTCTGACAGTAGAAATGGGTAGTTTGAAACGTTGCGAGAGTTTTTTGTAGCCCTCTCCTTGTTGGTGGAAGTGAATTATCTTGATTTTGACATCCCTGGACAACTGTTTACAGAAACACATGGTTTTTAACACCAGACACAACAGTCACCACAGTCGGATACTTTAGAAGGCATGGAGTTACTTCAGAATATATAGTTCAACCCAGGAATTATATTCACCTGACTCATTGAAGCCCTAACGAATAAATCACCTGGGTCTGGGCCTTAGTAATCATCTTCTTAAAAAGTAACAAAGAATAATCAAAAAGGGTTCCCAAACTTTTGCACAGGGCCCTTTTTCCTTTCTTAACATTTAAAAACTCAGAAAAATTCAAATAAAAAGAAACCTTGCTTTTAAATTTGCAGAAAGGTGTCATGTTTAACTTTAAAAGCAAACCTGAACACTAAATGCTACAATCACGTGGAGATTAATTGTAACAGACACTTAAACCAGGGGGTGCCCAAATTTTTGCACCCCACTGTATAACCGATGGACAAGTGTCTGTGAAGAAACTGCAAACCTGCATAGGCGGCCTTACCTATGTTTCAACCGTTTCAGTTGAAACGGGCCCCGCCCTCCAGGGGGCCCCCCAACTGCCAGGCCAGAATTACTATCCTAAACCTTGACTGTACGAAAACATGCAGAGGCGCACCGCTGGAGAGACAAACGGGGCAAGTATTTGAGGCCCCCCAAAACGGCAAATGTTTGGGATCCCCGATAGCCACTCAAATTGGCACATTTTGCAATGACTTCAAAAAACCGCATTAAGCCGGTTATGAAGGCATTATACCGCACCCCTGGCCGATATTCCCTCTCGGAGTTGTGGCAAATGGGGAGAATACACGGCTTTCCCTGGTCGGAGTTGCTGGTTTTCTCCGTCAGATATATTCGTTGTATGAAGACTGAGCTAGCTAAAAAGTGAAGTAATTATTCATTGTCGACAAATGATGGTAGCTAAAGAGCTACAGTAGCTGATACTCTGAAAATTTCGGAAATACAGTCATCACCATAGCCAATGTTGCTAGCGCCCCGGACTTATCAATTGTAAGTATGTCACAATCCGCTGGGGGCGCTGCGGTCGCCGCCATTGTTGTTTGAATACATTACGATTGCGACCAAGATGGCGGCAGGTCAGCGCTTCGGGATTACCAATTTCATTCATTAAACTTATGCAAATACTGTAAGCCAATCAGAAACTACCTTCAGGTCATGTGACGAATTCACCATATAATTATGCGTCCCCATCGATTTTTAATGGCAGCGTGAAATTTCCTCCCGATTTCAGGTCCAAATACGGACCGTACAATTCATTTCACCAGTTCGATTAGGAGTATAAGGTAAGAAAACACATTTAAGATCATTTTGATACTATCCGCATGACAATCTGTTGCGCAGGAGCCGAGTTATGCCCATGGAAATGGTGACGTCCAAGACACTGTCTTGTTGAATCGAGCGATGTTGAAATAGCATCATATAGTGTCTATAAGTGTTATATTTAACATTTAGGGAATTAGTTTTTTTTCCCAAGAGGGCCATTCTCAGTCACGTGTGTGACCAAAAATGTAACAAATAGTAGAAAAAATCTCCTCCAATTACAAAAGCATTGGAGGTTCATGATTGTGGACCTTGTATAAGAGTACTACTTATCCAAGTCTATCAAGTAAAAATGTTATTTGTTACATTAACTTTAACTACTTAAGGTTAGAGGTCAAATACGACTGGTCACGTGTGTGACTTCACACGGAAACAGGTTTTTCATAACTCTATTTGACTTCAAAAACTCTGTGAAGTTGAAAAATCTAGAATTTTCATAGTTTTGGGGTATGGAGAATAGCAAGGAATAAATTTGATACCTTTCATTAATTTTCAAAGTATTTCTTTATTTGATGACATCTGGTCATGTGTGTGACATTTTGGTTCACTTCTCAAAGAATGGCCCAAGAGCGTATAAGAGTAGTTTGAGCATCATAATTTTTCAATGGAACTGCGCATTGGGAACCCAACTTAAGGCTTAATCCCTTAAATTGGGTTCCCAAATGGAAAAAAAAAAAAAAAAAACAGATTTTAATTGCTGAGCCATCAGATTGCTCTGCCTAGCCTAAATGCTGGAAAGTTCAGTACTTTTCCTTGTCACTTCAGCTTTAATTGAATTCAATAGGATGGTCACACTTTCTTCTTACTGTTTTCTTCATTAAACCTATGACAAAATGGCCTTGCGTTTCTAATCACTGTTTTTGCAATATTTCTGGAGCCAGATAACCTAGAATCAAAATTCAAAAAGCACTGTGCTCGTGGAGTCCAGCCCTTTCTTTTGACACCATTTGTTCCATACTTGAAACATTCTGGATTTTTTTGTGATGTACCCATCAATTAGCCTGGTAAAACCAGACTCTGCTACTTCGCTTTGCTTCGTACACAGAGTCTGGCCAGTCGTCATTGATAAGTGTTTACTTCCTGGTGGGTGAGCGCTTGTCTGAAGTTTAAAATCATTGGTGTACCCGTAAACTAATCACTAACGTTTGGCGATGACGTATGTTATGCGCCGGCTCAGCTCCCTAGTACTTCTGCTGTAAACACAGTCCTTCATACCAGGAACGCAGCGAAAACAAACTGATCAGTACAATAAAATTAATACTGTACCCATACATATGCCCATCTACCAAATTTTAGCTTTCACTCATTCACTTAAAAGAACCAAAGGTGCTCTTTCTGTTCTCCTTACAAGAAACAAACTGTTGAGCTATCGTTTTTCCTGCAGATACTGCTGCTGTTAAAAAAAATTGTAAGAGACCCGAAACCAACGGCAGAATCGGCGAGAATAACGCATTATTTACGATCAGGACAAAATCTGCGTTGACACGAAAACTGAACCGTTAACCGTACTTGCGCTAAGATCATACCGAGCTCGCTATCTAACTTTATAGCAACACAGTTTGGCTCTAAGCAGCCATTTCATTCATGGATAATGACAACATAACACTGAGACAGCGAAACTTAAATAGTGTTAAATTCACGGGCAATGTAACACTAGAAGCTACAAGCAGGCTTAGGTGGTTCGGCTGTCTCTCACAGGGATGAACAGGGTGCCTATTTCATGATGGCTATTAAGTAGATATGACAATCTGTAGGGAGTAAACCTACAACATCATTTCCATTCAAAAAAACTAACCAAACATTCATCTTGTTGCGGCTGTAAGTCGCTATTAGCCGGGATTTTCTCCACGACAGAGCAAATGGCATCCCGTGCATCTATGTCCGTAGCCATTGTTGATTTCGGAGACTACAATTTCAAACTCGGCGCAGCTGCTACATCATGGCTCTCGGCCACGCCTTCTGTTCGCTGGTTGGTCCGGCGTACTTTCTGCCGTGGTAAACGAGGCAGAGCTCCGAGTGACCAGACTGAGTGGTGAAGCGAAATGAAATTGAGCGGAAGTACGAAGGCTGGCGGTGCCAGGCTACCCATCAATTGGTATGTCAACAAAAAAAAAATTTTTAAAAAGTAATTTGCTTGCTCCATTCCGGAGGTATTTTATAATTAATATAACGGTGAGCTTTGATGTAAACATTTTAAAGCATTATCTAGCGATGTTATGCATTTTTAACGCATTAAATTATCAATAAAAATTATTTCTGATTTCGGGCCAGGTCACAGTCCAAATACTTTCTGATCGATAAGATGCGTTGATAATTCGCAAAATTTAAGTTTCAAAATTAAAGAACTCGTTTACTTGGCTTTTATTGGTGTCTGATCAGTAGCCTATTTGATGGAAATTGGGCACCTTGAAAACGAGCGTATGCTTCCAGCCTTTCATCGAAACGCTTAATGTGCGCAGATTTCTAAAATTAGAAGTTATGCCTATAAGGTAACCTCCAGCTACTCCATACCCAAGGAGTTTCGGGACATAACCCAACCAAAGCCAACGAAAAGCTAGTTTTCTGGGACAAGTCGCAGTTCAGGCATCTCTGCACAGAAACCGCAATCGGGAAGAAAATCACCAGTGCGAACCTGTTCGATTTTCTCATATTTGTTATCAGAGCATAAAATCAACGTTACACACTATGCCGCGTTTTAATATAACATGAGCTAAATGTACTTTGTGCGAAAAAACATGCTCTTTCATTCACATTACATCACAACTTTATCAAAACATTTAATACAGTGAACTTGCTGAAAAAGTATTGATGGTTTAGTACACATCATTACAGTCATAGCTCTGGCAAAGGCAGCCTCATTCTCTTACAAAGCCGAGGGATATCCCGTCACCTGGTGTGTAATGTTTATAGCTACAATGCAAATTTGAATTTAAGTCATCTAGTGCTTCTACGCCTAGTCCACTCAAGCGACATTAAATTATACTGGTGGGATGTCGAAGTTTGAATTACATCCAAGTTTTACCGTATCATTATCCCAGAGATTATGTTGTAGAGCTATCCAGTAACCCTGTCCCCAAAGAAGAAAACAAAGAATAGGTTTGCAGTGCAGTTTGCAATACAGCTAGCTTGTTGGGCTGAGTTGCACATTTCAGTTTTTGAGAAATGTATCACATTTACAAACGCATATATTTTTATTGCCAATATTTTAATAAATTATCACAAATAAAAATCAAGTTTCAACCAGAAAAGTTAACATTTCACTGAAAAGACTAAGGTGTATGCTTTCATCTAACAAAATGATGAGGCTCTTATGTTTCATGGGGCCCCACATTTGCTTTTGAAGCGGGCCCCCAGATGCTTAAGGCCGCCACTGCAAACCTGGACTTTGTATCAAGCCATTTCATATTTCTGTTAATTCTTACCTGGAACTCCAAATGTTGTTGAACTTGCATGTAATAATTGGCCAGGCCAGCTCACATTTCCTTTCATTACTCATGTAGTTAACAAAAAAAAAAAAAATCAGCCCAACTCTGTGGCTCATTTAGCCTTAGTCACTATCCCTTCCTTGAGTCACAGTAAACTGGGCTAGTAGCTCTGTTCACCGGCCAATGGGAGCACAATACGTTATCAGAGAGAAAGCCCATTCCAAACAGCCTATTCTTCAGAGGGGAATGAGTACCAGACAGCAAATGAGAACAGGGCTCCCTGATGCATATCTTGGCATCACAGGCCCTACTAAGCTCCCTCTTAATCCACCAAAATGTTACAAAGGTTCAGTAAATTGCCTACATGTCTCAGGGTTGGGGGGACAGCCATGTTTACTATCCCCACTGGAATCTAATTGGACACTGCCCAAAGCATACCATAAACTACAACATCCCATCATACCATAAGTAAGAATGCTGCTACCTACCACAAATCTCAACACAACAACAAACAATTTATGATAGCAGCAAAACTCATTCTCTTCATGAGAGTGAAAGCATGATATTCCACTAAATTCATCGGATGATTTAAAATGATCAGTTGTTCACTCAACTGTAAATTATCTAGAGAGACAAGTCCGTTGCCAATGGGATTTTTCAACCCCAGTATACACCTTGTGCTCCAATATTATGCTTAAATAGGCCAAAAAGCATGAAATAATTTCAGAGATGATGAGTTTGAGAATTGGTCATCCATAATCTAACAAATTTGCCTCCTTACCACCATCACATCAATAATTTCATGACCTACAGGGGACTGCAAGGTGAATCTTGCCCATTTGTTCAGTAGGATAGAGAAGTCGATTCTCCGGAAAAGTTTCATGTTTTTAATTATATGGAAGAATGTTTTCTCTAAAACTATTTGCTCTGATGCATATCCGAATAGATTACACCCATCATCAACATAGCTCCTTCCCACACAGCAACCTTGCCAGTTACAAACAGGTTTCAACTCCCATGACTACCCTGATTCGAAATTTATGAAACAGACTTTAGACATTTACCATGCAGAGGAAGCTGCAGAAGTATTGCATAACATAATTTAAAATAGTTATACCTATATTGAATTGACTGTTTACTCTCCTTTAAAAATATATATATTAATAACAATGATAATAACAACAACAACAACTACAGCCAAAACGTATCCCCCGATGCTCACCCTTCTCTCCCCTTCAGCAACCCCCCTCCCTCACACAACCAAATTGGCCCAATCAGCAGCCTGATTCACAAGCTGAGGTGAGTTGTTATTTGTGGCATCTTTTGACAAGTATTTTGAGGATTCATCAAAACAAACGAGTCAGCTCTAATGACAGATTCACATTTTTAAGCATTATTGGCCCCAATTATGCCTCCATAGGCCCAACAAAATGCTTTAATCACCCGGTTTATCAAACATGAGCTGGTTTAGATAGCCATGTGCCAAAAATGAAAGGAATTCATGAATTATCTGTTGCTCTCCTGCAATCATGCCAAAATCTCTGCGATGAAGGCTTTCTTCCAAAAACATGGTATCCACCAATAAGTGAAAACTAGATCGTACTCATTTTAAATGAAGGAATTTCAGTCTGCAGTTCATTCGGTACAATGGTACACCAAAACGAAAGGCACTTATCAAAAGCATTCCATCATGAAAATAACACAAGGGCAAAGGGAAAGAGAGTGCTACACTGAAGCTCTGGAAACCCTGTGTTTAACTGGCGCAGGAAAGGGACTGTTTCCAGTCATGATGCAAACGCTTTCTGTTGGACACACCTGAGCACCCAGCTCCTGAAGCTCCTTACAGGACTCGGGGAACACATCTGTAGCGATGATTGGATAGCCATGCTTCAGCAGGTTCTTTGCCATGGGGTTTCCCATGTTTCCCAGCCCAACGAACCCCACCTGTGTTTTTGAGGCCATAGCCCTAGAAGAGACTAGAAGAACATACAGTGCTGTGAAAACCATTTGCTCCCTTCCTGATTTTGTCTATTTTGGCATATTTGACACCCTTAACTGTTTCAGATGAAACTAATTTTAATATTAGACAAAGATAACCTGAGTAACCAGAAAATGCAGCTTCAAATGATAGTTTAATTTAAGGTAGGAAAATATCTATCCAACCCTACCAGGTCCTATGTGGAAAAGTAATTTCCCCCTTAGTTACGAAATCAACCAATTAAACAAATTTAATCAATAATTGGGTTCAATTTTACTAGACACATACGACTCACCCAGGAAAACACAAAAGACCCCAGACTAACATCTAAAGAACAGCAGGTGTCACTTGGCTCAGTACGGTCAGTGTTCACAATTCCACAATGAAAAGGAACTGGACAAAAATGGCATCCATTGGCAACCAATCCTGACCAAAAAGAACGCAAAGGATTGTCTCAAATTTGCCGAAAGCATCTTGATGAACCCAAAGACTTTTGAGATAATATTCTGTGGACTGATGAGTCAAAAATAGAACTTTCAGGGAAGATATGGGTCCCTCTAAAGCCAACACATCATTCCACAATAAGAATATCATAAGAACAGTCAAAACGGTGATGATAGTGTGATGGTCTGGGGTGACTTTGCTGCTTCAGAAGTCCTTTTGGGCCGCTACGTTCATTGAAAGACAGCGTAGCGGCCCCAGTCACATTGTAGAGGCCCAAATTGACATTGCTGGCAAGAACACTGAGGACCATGGCAACTGCCATAAATGACAGAACCATGAATTCTGCCCTCTGCCAAAAATCCTGAGGGAGAATGTCCTGCTATCAGTTCCTGAGCTCAAGCGCTGTTGGGCTCTGCACTAGGATGCTGATCTGAAGCACACAAGCAAGTTCACCTCTGAACAGCTCAAAAGAAACAAAATGAATGTTTTGGAGCGCCCCAGTCAAAGTCCTGACTTGAATCCAAATGAAATGCTGTCGCATGACCTTAAACAGCCAGTTCATGCTCAAAAACCCTCCAGTGCAGCAGAATTAAATTCTGCAAAGAAGAATGGTCCAAGAATCTTCCAAAGCAATGTAAAAAACTCATAGCCAGTTAATGCAAAGGTTTGATTACAGTTGTTGCCACCAAGAGTGGTACAACCAGTTATTAGCTTTAGAGGCCAATTATTTTTTCACATAGGAGATACAAATTTTAAAGGATTCTGTTTATTCATGTTGTCTTTGTTATTAAAATCAGCTGGGTAATCTGAAACATTAACTGCCAGAATTTATACCATTCAGGCGGTGGGTGATATATGTCTGTTAGATATTTGACTGAATTTTTTCCAGTGGAAGGCCTTTGGGTAGAGAGGAAAATCCCAAATTTTCAGGTTCCAAAGGTGAACAGTCTGGTTGCTAGGGCCTCCAGAATGGTCACCCTCTGGAGGGGCAAAATTGAACTTTTAAGAAAAATAGGTTTTTGAGTTGAAATATCTCAGAGCGCCCTCAATAGCCCAGCTTCATTTTCACTGATGTCAATTTGTGTTGGGAGGAGTTTTGGAAAATCACTAAATTTTGGTGGGCTGTTGAGGGTGCCACCTATAGGGGACGCTTGAAAACACCACTTTGAGCCCAAGTAGCACTTACATTTGAGGCATTCCTTGCCTGCGCCCTCAATAGCCCAAGCTTGTTTATGCATGATATGATTCTATAACAGTGCCTTGTGCTATTCCACTTGAAATTGTAGTGGGATGGTGAGGGCGCGGAATTATAGGTGGCACTCAATTCGGTGAAAATGCAAAAATAGGGGTATTCTGCGGCTGTAGATCTCCATGCGCCCCCATCAGATTTGAATGAAATCTGTCTTATTTGATAGCCCTATATGTCCAATATATATACCAAAAAGATTGAAGTGGGGTTCAACTGTATTAATCCCTTTTTGACCATCCCAGTAGACACACTTCTCATATTCTGGACTTGGGTCTGAGGTTGCCATTCTTGGAAATGCAAAGTAAAGAAACCAATTTCATCAGCTCCCCCATCCTGCAGATGAAATGGGAGGTTTTACAATTAGGAGGGGCAAAGGCATTTTTTGAACAAAACTCTCCAGAGCACTTTTGTACAACTATTGACTTTGTGACGTCTGTGGATTGAATAAAGGGATGAAGGCAACAAGGCATGATGGAAAGGTAACCAACTGAAGGTGCACACATCTGGCCCTTGGACTAGGGTTATTTCATTAGCTGGAGGGCCTGAAATAAAAATCTACTCATCCAATTGAGCAGCAGTGAGACTGGGACAGGAAAAGCAATACATGTAGCTGCACACATGTGGGTGGGTCCAGGACGGGGGATCAGATAGAACCCTCTGCTGAGCAGAAGGTGGAAAAGATCATCAAAAAGGAGACACCACATTTTCTCATTCACATCTGTATGCATCAAGCTGTTGCACTGTGTAGTTTCAGTTTCACCTGACAATGTGCACAATTTTTACTTTCTAACTCTTGGCTCGTTTCATGTTTTCCGTCGTTATCTCCAAAAAATAACAGACCAGGGGGGAAAACCAAGTGTCTGACATCATACTTTCACCTGAGTTTTCTCTAACAAAGTAGGGATGATGGAGATAATGAGTGATTTTCCTGAAATTAGCATGACAAAACAAATTTTTTTTTTTTATTTATTCATGAGTGGTGAAGCGTGCAATCCGTCCGGCCCCGCCTCCAATCTTCTAAACATTCCAAAGGAAGTCAGCAGAAGGCTGGACCCTATCCATTAGTTCAGAAGAGAGCTTTAAATTGCTGATTGCTCCACTAGGAATCATCCATTGGCAATTGAATTAAAACTGACACCTATGCTGACTTATGTACCTTAACAGCACTACATAGACAAGCGTATGGAATGGTCACGTCACACCTTTGAGAATGATGGTCAAAAAGGGTTAAAACAGTTGAACCCTACATCAATCTTTTTGATACACATAGTGGACATGTAGGGCTATCAAATAAAATAGATTTCATTAAAATCTGGTGGGGGCGCATGGAGATCCACAGCTGCGGAATACCCCTATTTTTGCATTTTCACCGACTTGAGCGCCACCTATAGTTCTGCTCCCTCAACATCCCACTACAATTTCAAGTGGACCAGTACAAGGCACTGTTATAGACTCATATCATGCACAAACAAGCTTGGGCTAATGAGGGCGCAAGCAAGGAATGCCTCAAATGTGACTGCTACTTTGGTCCAAGATGGTGTTTTCAAGCACCCCCTATAGGTGGCGCCCTCAACAGCCCACCAAAATTTCATAATTTTCCAAAACTCCTCCTAATAAAGACTGAAACCAGCAAAAATGAAGCTGGGCTATTGAGGGCGCACTGAGATATTTCAACTCAAAAACCTATTTTTCTTAAAAGTTCAATTTTGACCCTCTGGAGGGTGACCCTTCTCGAGACCACAAAAACCAAACCGTCGACTTCTGGAACCTGAAAACCTGGAATTTTCCTATTTACTAATAGATCATACACCAAAAGAAATTTCAGGCCATTTACTATCACACATATATCAACCCCTAATAGAAATCCGCCTGACCGTTATAAATTCTGGCAGTTAAAATGACAAATAAGCAAAAGAAGAAGAAAACATAAAGGGAGTAAATACTTTTTCACAGCAGTGTAAATGCAATTACAGCAAACAAAATACAAATAAACATAACATTTTACACAAATACATGCACTATTATGCAGCTAATAAATGAGATTATACACAAAATGTAATACACAAAGTATTGTTCAGCAATCGACAGAGAAAACGAACACAGATCTAGAACATTGATTGATTGATATATATATATATATATCAATCAGTGGCGGCTGGTGAACTGGCGATAGGAGCGGCTCAAAACAATCCCTTAAATTTAATGATTGATTGAGAACAGGTCGTGACCATTCATTTAAGTTACCATTACAGAAACTCTGAAAACTCTCAACATTATCAGGTGTGGCCAGTTTTCATTTATAATGCATACCTGATAATGCCACATCTGAAAATGTTGAGAGTTATCGGGAGTTTCGGTAATGGTAATTTAAATGAATGACTGAAAGCAGGTCGTGACCAATCATTAATATGATATGTATAATTTTTTTTTTTTC
Source organism: Gymnothorax javanicus (assembly GCA_029692085.1). Lineage (NCBI taxonomy): Eukaryota > Metazoa > Chordata > Actinopteri > Anguilliformes > Muraenidae > Gymnothorax > Gymnothorax javanicus. Next base: position 148,276,982 of record CM056193.1, read on the forward strand.
AAGGCATTATCTCCACTACAGAGGGAAAAATCATTCAAGCAATTCAGTTTGAACATTTCACCAATACAGCTTATCAAATGCATTTTCTCTTTCAATAAACTCAAAAAGTAACAATAAAATGAGCATTACATTTCTCCCCTGAGAAAACTGTAACATAACATTCAAAGTTTCCTCAACTGTAAGCCCAGAACAAGCCCAGCTGATAAAGCTGCATGAAACCAGAAAGATTACACATTATCCAAATAAACACCTCCAGCTATATTGAAACCCCACCCAGTAATCCCTAACAGACAAAAAGGCAAAGTGAGGACATTTAGAGTTCACATTACTCTACACAGCTGGGATGTCAATCACACAAGCTGTATTGATTACCAAAAATGATAACCCTAGTCCCGCAGGTCGCCCATATATAGAAGACACCACACTCGTTTCCCTGTGTGCCGGCTGCAATATATTGTGCCCTGGTAGCAACTTCTCCGTATGCCAGTCCTCAATGAAAATTAGCCTTGTGGCAGGACTAAGATTAATAATTTACAAACATCACAAATGAATGATGCATCATCAGCAAGGCATCAAATGTTAATTTTAATTCAAAATACCCCTACTGTTCTACTACTGAGCCATCGAGCTACCTGCAATAAAGTAGAAGCAATGCACCAGTCAGAGTACTTCATGGTTCATTCCATGCCAAGTGGACCAGGGTCTGCACCGCACCGTCTCAGAAAATTTTGAAAAATATCATGGGTGTTTGCCATCATTTCAAATGGACAAATTCAAAATTTTAAGATCCAACTCCAATTTTTCACTGAGTGATTGCCAATTTAAGGAGGGGGTGTCTAGTCACTTGCAAATGTAGCAATGACTTATAAGCATTTTTGAATGGATACAAATACGCTTTCCAGTGCTCCTAAACTAATGTCAATGGGTGCATGTAGGTAAAAATTACATGAAATGTATTCATCCGCCATCAGATTTGGCATATCTCATTTGATTTTCCTGTAATAGGCTGTTGAAAATGACAATTTTTACAGAGCCAAAATTTTTATTTGATTTTTAGTTGATCCCCTTGACCGTTCTGTCAATAGAGCTGGGATAGCATTGTTGCCCATTACCAACAAGAAATTTAAAAAGTGACTTTAACTGTATTGGATGCAGTGGTGGTATCACCCATCTTCCCTGATTTTACTTCAAGAAATCTATTTTTTTCCAGCAGATTATGTTATATATTAGTTATTCATAAGCAACTAGTCAAGGTTTATTTTGTTTATGTTGAAATGAATTATTTTAAACTGTTATTTCTGAAAGGTTGTGCGAGTTATGTTTCATGTTGCGTCAGTTACGCCATTTTTTTTTTAGTTATTAAAAACTGTTGGATATTAATGAATTCTTTCTTGCTTCTATGCACCACCCTCAACCCTAGACTAATCAACCCCAAACGTTACATGATGTTTTACCTTGAACATTCAGAGAACTTGAGCATAATCATGTCTGTGTCAAGGACTACTTTCGTGTTGTGTCAGTTACAGATTTTATTTTGTTATTCAATTCTTTCGTGGATGAAGCAAGAAACATAATTCCTCTTGCACAGACTTCTCATAATTTACTGTCATCCATTAAATAAGACATTTGAAATTAACTCCAATAATTCAAGAAAAATTGCGGCATGAATATGGTCAGTCCTCCTCCGAATGCTGCGTCAGTCCTCCTCCGAATGTTGCGTCAGTAATGATGGAATTGCCCATATGATATATAAATTTTGTGTCAGGAAACTAGCCTCCATAAGGAATTCCCAAACTCAGTCCTGGGTCCTGAATGCACACTGGTTTTCATGTCACCTACAATAGCGATCTCAACATTTCAACAACTTGTTACTTTCTCAAAGGTGCTTTCTATATTTTGAGGGATTATTTAGTCTTGCGACAATCATATAAATTACTACAGCAGACAAGAGGACAAAAATTTGTGGTGCTTAACATGAAATAAAGTAAATAGTAATAAAAATGGTAGATTACATAAACTGATCACAGATAAGGCAAAGATAAATCAACAGGCTTACAAGTGAAAATTTGGCGATTTGCAAAAAAAAAAAAAAAAAAAACAAGACCAGCTTAAGCTGCATTCGCACCAAATCAGGCACCGCAGAAATTCTTGCAAGGTTGTGTGGTGCTGAGGGAGTACTGCTACATGGCCCATCTGTGTGACATCATGTTGCGGCCTTTCAGCCCCCCAACCCAGAGGGCTTACTTGATAGGCCAGTGCAGCATGACATCGGGTTGTGCTTCTCCAAAAGTTGCTTCCATCTCAACTTTTCACTGCAGGCCACAGTTTTTTTCAACATTCGCTGCTGTCCCCACCACCACCACAGCCTAAACCCACAACCCCCATTCAAATGAATGGAAGGATTGGCATTTTTTTTTTTTTTTTTGGCAATGTCTAATTTAGTGCAAATGCTCCCTTGTGGCTGACTCATGCTCCCTATTGTCTCATGACATGAATGATGCAAATGGCAGAATGAGGCAATTACACCCAGAACAGCACTGAATGGTGGTTAAAATAGAGCACTGAAGTCATGCCATGTACCTTACGATATTTGTAACAGCATGGCAAGGCGCCAGAGACAGTCTTGGATAAACAGATGTTGACTGGTTGACGTGACTATCATGAATATGACCGGTAGTGCCACACACCGTTTGTTCGAGCCGTTTCAACCAAAAAAATCATGAATGGCCAGCTGTTTGCTGACACCATGCCATGCTGTTCGTTCTGTGACCACCGTAAGCATAAAATGGAGCAAAAATTGGCCACTAGACAGCAAATAGAGCAGCTATGACCAAGTAGACTTGAAAAAAAAAACATCTTCGACCATTGTAAACCAGCTTTAGAGCACTATTAGCAGGAATTTTCAAAAAGGTATGGAGCTTATTGTTCAAGCCCCATCCCGAGAGAAGAGCTATGGAAGGAGGCAAGGGTTTGTGTAATGAACTTAACTACACTTAAGGACTTGGACTAACTCCTTAGACAGTAACTGAGAGAACATATGGAACTCCAACATCGCTGTTCTGCGCTTCCAAAGCAGAACATTTTGTTAAGCAAGCCTGATTCAAAGGGGACACAACACTCTTCAACTGGGAAAAACTTCAACTGGCACAAGAACTTCTGAATATCCCTTGGCTTCTGGTTCTGCAGAATACATCATCCTATAGCAGGGGTGGGGAACTTTATGTGTTTGTGCTTTACCCTTGAATAAGGACATTGGTGCTGTAGATTACCATATCAAGGTGTAGGACAGGGGTGGGGAACTTTATCCAGAAAGGGTTGGTGTGGATGCAGGCTTTCATTCCAACCGCGCAGCTACACGCCTCATTCTAATAATCAACCTCTGGAATCTTTACTAAGGACTTTTATTAGTACAATCAGGTTTGTACCTACCTGGTTGGAATGAAATCCTGCACCCACACTGGTCCCTCCTGGATAAGGTTCCCCACCCCTGACCTATAGTTTGATATGGTTATCTACAGCACCAGTGTCCTTATTCAAGGGTAAAACACAAACACGGAAGCCAGGTGATAAGATTGCATTAATGTTTCTGCTACTAACCACAATGAAGCATCACTATAAATGAAGCATATCCCGGAGGTGGCCAACCTTGGTTTTGGAGAGTCAAAGTGCTGGTTTTTGTTTTTACAAAACACTTAATTGGTGAATTAATGCATTTGCCTACACAGTTAACCAATTTCAACTGCTTTTCAACTTTTCAACTGCTGGGGCCAAACTTGAGGCTGGAAATAATGACCCGCACGCACTGCATAACCGCAACACAAGGCCAAGCTTTCTCCAGATGTCAAAAGGAAGTACAGCAATAATTTGAAGCACTTCTTAAAACATTTGAGCGATGAACTCAGTTGAACAGCACTGGAATTATACTTAAATAGTAAAAACACGAGAGCCGACTGAGCAGACACAGAAGTACAGTCTTTTTCCTCAGTTAATGAGTCTTGCGAAGAGCGTGGGCAGTTTCGCATCACATGAGCTGAAACTGGATGGATAAATGCTATAAAGCCGGCCCAAGGATCTGTCAGTGTGGCTGATTCTTAAAGTTTACATCAATTAAGCTTACAGAGCACAAAATAATGAACTGGCGAGCAAATTGGCTGGCTAGCAAGATAATTCATAAAATGGTGATTCCAAAATGCTCGAATTAGTTGATCGATATACGGGGCACAGTCACTTTATCCGCACTAAAATTCAATCCCCTGTTAAGAATACGGCTAGCAAACGCAGCTTGATGGAAAGAAAAAAGTACGTCTTTCAAGCAAGTTGAACTGCACGAGCTAGCTGGCAAGCCTTCTAGCTAGCTACAAATATCTCGACAATCGTAGCTCACGAGCAGACTTGCAATCGGTGAGATGATTCATCGCGTGCGGCAAAGCTGCAATGAAGCAGGATCATGGATAAAATGGAAAAATGAAATTACCCAATGCCGAGCTGACATTCTTATTCCACCTTTTTATGAAGTTTCGAGACCCTCTCAATAAGGCGGCCATGCTTTTCTTCTCTTGACCTCAGCTTCAGTGTACAGCAGGATGTACATGATGTGGTTTTCGTCCATTCAGCAACAGATGCTTGACTCCACATCCAATGAAACATTACAGGGAGGCGGGATATCCTTTTCAGTTCTTTCTGTTTTGGCATATTGTGGCGTGTACCCTGCGTGTACCGCCCTCTCGGCATGCATTCCTGAATCTTTCTGGGGCCGTGAAGGACACTTGTCGCAAGTCCTTTTGAACGTGCGTATTAGCGTCACCTATCCATGTTTTTAATTGGATACCTTGCTGCAAAATTGAACCAACCCACAAAGTCATGAAAATTTAGATAGTAGTCCAGTCTTCTGTATTGTAACGTAAAGTACCATGTCAACCAAACAGCTGTCTCTATGGAAATGATCAGCAGCTCACACTTAAAAACACCAACCCACAGAGCCTAAAACAGGCAGATATAATAATGCCAAAGAGAACTATCTGCTCCTGTCAAAATTTTTAAATGCTGAAGTGAACAAACCATTCAATTCTACACTGAGACACAGCTTTCTCGCTTCAGAAACCTTATATCTTTGTATCTGCCACATAATCCTTACATTAAATCTGCTATATTTTTGAAGTTCATGATTTGTATCAACAAGATAGTTCTGACCAACTGTTATAACATTTATGGCTTCTCTCTTCAAGTTGGACTGCGAAATAGTACTGTTCAGTGCTTGGACATCTTAGTGATGAACTTGACCGAAATTGATATATTGAACATTGTGGTCAACCTTGCTCACCTGCAGTCCCTGACAACGGACTATACTGCTTGTATCAGTGTTAAGAGCATTAGAATGATGTTGATGAAAACCCCCTCCATCAGATTCCTGTCTGTGACGCCTGCTCTACAGTCAAGCTCACCCTGGTTCCATTTAACACAGGAATTCCCCCATGTTTACGTTGGTTCAGCAATTCTGAGAAGCTGTGAAAACTTCCTGGGAGGGTGATAGTATTTCAATGAAGAACATGTAAATTTCCCATGAAGAAGGCTGTTGTGTAATATTGTCAAAAATGTATGAAGATAGTTACGTTTGAAAGTTACTAAGTCTTGCCAAATTTGGTAATTTGTGTTCGATTACAATTAATTTCAAAGCAAATTTGTGAAATTCATGTGTTAGTAGTCTTTTCAAGAAGACGTGCTCTTTTCATTTGAGCATTGTTACTCTTTGTTTAACTATTGTTTGACTTCTGAAACTGTGGAGACTTCAGTGGTTCACATTTACATCACCTGACACCATTTTTATCCTGAGATAAGTATTTGGCAATACATGGAGCGGTTTATTTTTTCTTGCAGACAACAGCTGTCCATATCAGTTCAGTATGTGTGAAACTATTAATTGGCATTACATTTTGTTTAACAATCTGTTGTTATTTTTTAAAACATCATAGTATTGGGATGGGTTTTTTTAGCATTTTTGCTGGACAATATATTATGTAGCACGAGCCGTAACAAACCAACCATTTCAAAGTAGTTTTTTAACATTTACATTTTTTTGTTTTTAAAACAAATATAAGGTTTTGACACGGATTATTCCGCTGCAGCAAAGCATGGTTTGTGATTTTACATGACCTTTTTCAAACTTGTTCATTCAGATCTTAAAGTTAGAAAATTAGAATGACTGATGTCTCAAAATGTCTTCCATGTAGATTGGTTCAATCTGGCTGCAAGGTATCCAATTGTGGTCTTATGTATTTAAGTTCCTGGTCTCCATCTCTCCTTTGCTGGATTGTTGTCTTCTGTGTCATATCTAAAGAAAGAAAAGTAACCACTTATTAGGGAAACTCTTCCCTGTATCTGTGGTCCTGGTGCATGGTTTCTTCCAGTCCCTCCTTCATCCCATTTCAAAGGTGTGCACCTGCCCAGCATGCCGTGGGTCATTTGGCTTGCCATCCACATTACTGACCTCAGACTAGTTGCTTCAACTATGCCTTGCCTGACCTCCAGTATTCCTGTTCATGCCTCCCTGACTTGGGGCTGTTTCCTAATTATCCTCTTCTAAGTGCCTTTGAGTTCTTCTTCTATTGATAAAAGTGGCCATTTCAGCTTAATCTGTGATCTACGCCTGGTTCATTCATTTATTCATTCAAACCTTTATTTATTCTCGAAAGGACATTGAGGTTTCCCTCATTTCCAATGCCATCGAGATTACAGACACATTTAAAACCACAGCACAATAAAACAAGTATAATATAGAACAATCATTGTGAGCAACAATTTCGTCAGTGACAAGGTAAAATGCAATAAAATCAAGTAAAACAGTTGCAATGTGAAACACAATAGCTAGAAATTGAAGTCCTGAACTCTGAAAGAGAAGGAAGAACATCAATTTTTAGAGAGTGTTGGAGGATATTCCATGAGCTTGGAGCATCAAAGGAAAAAGCTGTTTTACCAAGTTCAGTATGTGCTCGAGGAACTTTCAAGAGTAACAGATCAGTAGAGCGAGTTGTATAGCTACCAGCCTTCCACTCTAACAAGGTTGAGATATAAGGTGGTAATTTTCCAACGAGGGCCTTAAAGATATATAAAAACCAATGTTTGTTGCGCCTCTCTTCCAGGGAAGGCCAACCAACCTTCTCATACAGAACACAATGATGAGTTCTGTACCCATCACCAGTAATAAATCTAAGAGCAGAGTGATATACACTGTCCAAAGGCTTTAAAACTGAAGCTGCTGCATGTCTGTAAATCACATCACCATAATCAATGACTGATAATAACACAGCTTCAACAACTCTTTTTCTACAGAATAAAGGAAAGCTGGATTTGTTTCTGTACAAAAAAACAATCTTTTGTCGCATTTTAGTGACAAGGTGGTTTACGTGGTGTTTGAACGTTAAATCCTCGTCAATCCATACGCCAAGATATTTATATTCAGTGACTCTTTCAATTTTAGAGCCTTCTAAAGTGAACAAATTCAAAGTTTCAAGATCAGTGTTTCTGGCTCTGGAGAACAGCATGTACTTTGTTTTTATTACGTTTAAAAGAAGTTTATGATTTAAAAGAGATTTTTGAAGCTCATTAAAAGCAAGTTGCAAATTGTTGATGGCAAGCTGTACAGAGTCTGCAATACAATAAACAATGGTGTCATCCGCATACAAATGGACATGGCAACCACTTAAAGAGGACACAATATCATTAATGTAAATAGAAAAGAGTACAGGGCCCAAAATGGAACCTTGCGGCACACCCCTATTAATAAACAAGAAATCTGATTTGGTGTCACCTGATTTAATACACTGACGCCTCTCAGACAAATAGTCATGAAACCAGGCACATGTACTTTCACTCAGTCCTATGTTGAACAGTTTACTTAACAGTATGTCGTGATCAACTGTATCGAAGGCTTTGGACAGATCTACAAAAACTGCTGCACAGTGTTGCTTCTTGTCCAATGCTGATATGATGTGATTTGTGACTAATGTAATGGCTGAAATTGGCCTGGTTCCTTCCTCTGAAATCTATGACACTTTGTAAGGTTTCCAGTCCTGTTCAGAACACTAATGAAACATTGTGTATTCTTCTTACACACAAGTCTAAAAGCGTGCCATGATATGGGGTCTCTGTTGTTGCATTTTCCATTTCAAAATGCATCACATTGGGGACAAGTTTGAATTGCAGCCAGGCAAGTTCAGGTCCTTCACCCTCTTCTTATTACATTACATTACAGGGACTTAGCTGACGCCCTTATCCAGAGCAATGTACAAAAGTGCAAAAGCTCAGTACAAAAGTGCAGAGCTCCAAGGAGGCAAGTTAAGTGCCAATATTTCAAGTGACAAAGTGACAAAGAGCGCCTAATGAAATAAGTGACAATTTAACAAACCGTAGAAAACAAGAGACCAGTAAAGTTAAAGAGACCTAAATGACAGAAAAAGAATGTGGATGTGACATCAGGAGAGTCAAACTGAGGGCAGTGAAGTAGGGGAAAGGTGGAGCCTGAAGAGGTGGGTTTTCTGGCTGCGCTTGAAGGTGTTCAAGGACTCTAACATTCTGACCTCGACGGGAAGATCATTTCACCAACGGGGAGCCAGGACAGACAGCAGTCTTGAGCGGGATGAGCAGAACTGAAGAGGAGGTGGAGCCAAGCGAAGCCAAGCCTCTGTAATGCGTGCCGAATGTGGGTTTTTGTTGTCTTGCAGAAATATGCATCGATATCCCTTGAAAAAATATCATCTTGAAAGCAGCATATGTTGCTCCAAAATCTCAGTGTGCACTTTTCAACATTTGTGGCACCTTCAAGGAAGTACCAGTTACCTTTGCCAACGAAAAGACCTGGAATGTTAGTCTGACTGACCATGATACATATTTCCACTGTCTGATGGTCCATCATAGAGGGCTCCATGCCCAGAGAAGTTGATGGCACTTCTTAACATTTATTAGAGGACTTCCTTTTTGCACAATAAAGCTTTGGCTCGCTTTTGTGGATGTAACTTTATATTTTGGTACTTGACAAAGGTTTGCCTAAGTAATCCTGAGTCCATGTAGTCATATTTCTTAAAGATAAATCATGGTTTTCGATGAAGTGCTGTCTGAGTGACAGGAGATCATAGGTATTCAGCTGAGGTTTACACCGTTACCCTATATGCATGGAAATTTCTTCATATTACTTGAATCTTTAGCACCTCCACCAGGAGGTATTACGATCGCTTGCTTGTGTGTTTATGTTTACGTCTGTCAGCGCTCAAAAACTATTCAAAAGATTAACTGCAAAATTAAAGAAAGAGTTGGACGGTATGAATGGGAAGAGGTGATTAAATTTCCAGACCAGTCTGGACGCAGATCCAGATTCTGCAGCTGATTGTAAGTGCTAGTGGTTCAAAACCTGCTGGCGGGGGCATCTACTCTCTGAGTGCCCTCTAGTTTAATCATGCCAGGCACTGTAGGGTGTCAAAAATTCAAATACTTCAGCCCAATTTTTATTCTTAAGTCCTGGGTCTTTCCTGAATGCTGCTTTTGTACTAAAGCTCGATTACGATCACCTGCTGACATCAGCTGTTTCAAGTGTCGTCATTATTCAAGTATTTTTATCTCATTACTTATCCTAAATTGCCCACGTCCCAACAATTTTCGATTGCTTAGCAGGCCCAACTGGCAGGAATAGATGTACATTCACAAATAAAATTAGGTCGAGAAGACAAAACATGTACCCTTTTACTTCCTGCTGAACTGTACGGTAGAGCAAACCAATGTGTTTCCATTGCTTTTTTTCTTAGTGAGAAATTTAAATACCTTGTATTCATTTTGTCAGCAAGGAAACACAAGTGAGATTTATGTTTCTTTGTGATTTTTCCATACTGGGCTGGGGTTACTAGGAGTAGTTGTAGCAGTAGCTGTATCAGCAGTACACGTGTATTGCCTTGGCAAGAGATATGTGACATTCACAGGCAGTATTTTAAACGGGCAATTATTTTAATCATCAATGGACAATATCTATGTGATTGATTGCAGCTCTGCCTGTGAATTTTGTATTGTTTTTACATAAAGAAAATATATAGTGTCACTTTTTGTATTTCTCCACTTGTAATGGTGCCTTATGTAAATTATTTTGTATTTTTTTATTTGGTTAGTACGTGCTTCATTAAAGCAGGAACTACCAGGCGCAGATCCAAGAAAAAGCCTTTATGGCTTTTTTTGTAATGATCAAGCCGTAATTGGCAGTAACAGAAACATTATTAGAACTTAAAGGGAAGCAGGCGGATCGGGTTTGTGACAGTCCAAGTCAGGCGATGAGTGGACAGGATCCAGGCGAAGAAGCAAGCTGTGGCCAGTGGTCAGTCTGTGGCCAATACCAGGAGGGCAATCCGAATAGCAAGACCTGCTGGACTACGCACAAACTCGGGCCCAAGGGCTGAAGGTTATCGGAGTCTGTCACTGCTCTAAAGATTGCTGGAAAACAGGGAGAAATACTCACTTGTTTAGCTATTTTCAAAGGTGGGAGAGTGAAAGGCTCATAACTCAGCATAGGCTAGAACAACAAAGAGACAAGACAATCCAGCAAGGAATGACACACACAGGGCAACTTAAATACACACAACACCAATCAACAATAAGGTAAGGAAAATGTAAAACCACAGGAAGGGCAGGGAATAGAATGAAACAAAAATTTATCAATTAAGGAGATGGTACTAGAAACTGAAATGGATAACTGGATTGCAAAGAAACAATCAACCACATTCGCCATGCATGACAGCACTCCCCCTAAAGGTTCCCATCAGACAACCTCAGGCAGAGCAGGGTGGGAGGATGGCAGCAGGGACGGATGAAACAGGGCTGGGCAGTTCACGGCAGCCAGTACTGGACCAGAATGTCTGGAGCTGGCCTGGACAGACGGACCCAGGGCAGAGGCCAGAGACGCTCTCATGGCTTGAACAGCAACCAAAGATGTCCACCTGGTCCAAACAGCAGCCGAAGATGCCCACTTGTCCCAGGCGACGAAGGGTGGGCTTGCCTACAGGATTGTACGTCAAAAACTGAGAAGCAAATCTGCCCATCGGGGCGCTGGATACTGGAATGGAGGCTTACCCGCTGGAGTATGCGCCAAGGCCTCGAACGGGGGTTTGTCCACTGAAGAGTCCTGGAACAGGGGCTAGACTGCTCTGGAGGGACCGTGGGCATCTGGTATAAAGGTCCACTCATTGCCATTGGAACGGCTGCAGGCCCCATGAAGGTCTGGCATTGGAGGCAGACTATCAGCAGAATCTGGGCAGGTTGATGACCCACCCATAGGGCCAGGAGCAAGAGGCTGAGTGTTCTCAGGATCTGGGCTCAGTGGAAGAGCATCTGCAGGCTCAGTGCTAGTTGGAGGAGCACTAGGAGGATGAGGACCAGACGATGGAGCATGAGGACGACTTGAACTGGGCGGCTGGATGGCCAGATAATGAGTGTCCCTAATAAATAGTCACTTGTTTCATTATTTACAAAGTGGGGAGAGTGACAGGCTCATAACTAGGCATAGGCTAGAACAACAATGAAGAGAAAAGACAATCCCGCACGGACTGACAAAGGCAGTGCAATTTAAATACACATGACGCTAATCAGCAAAAAGGTAGGGAGAAAGGAAAAATCACATAAGGGGCGAGGCATAGAACGAGACAATAATTATCAATTAAGGAGACGACACTGAAAACACACCAGGCACGACAAGTATACTGATATGTGTAATATTACACTGGCAACTGCCAACTATGCAGGCAAAGAAAAAGCAGCTCATCATTTTATGGGAGTCCAAGATGCAGTTAAAAACACCATACTGTACCTACTGGCTATGCATATAGTCTATTTTCACTTATTAAGGTAATTTCTGGAATATCATGTGGTTTTTTTCTATAAAAAATGCATATTTTAAAGCAATTAAAAAATAAAATGAAAAATATCTGGACACTTTTTCTATTTCTCTCAACTTTTAGCAATACATTCATTTCATATTGACCAATTACCTGCGCTAGATCAATTTTGCAATTCATATGTAGTTTCTTTACATGAGGGTGGAGATGGGTTAGTTGCTTTTGGAATTTTTTTTCAGTTAAAGGTTTACAAAATGTTGGAGAGGGATACACACTCAGCCCATGAAATACACAGCCAATGTGACTGAAGGAAGTATACCTGGGGGGTTTGGCTATTGTAACTGCATTCAGTACGTACGTGTTACATGCTGCATGCGTACAGTTGCGACAGGAAGTTATAATAGAAGGTAGCGTCGAAAGATGTTAAGTCAATTTTGACTGTATGTACATTGACCTGTCTGTTTGACCAACAATTTCCACCCTGCCTTTGATCTTGGGATCAACTGACCTGAACTTCGCATCAGGGATGTAAATGAGCAGATAGATGTGGTGCAGCAAGTGTATCAAATAAAAATGTGTACTTCTGCCAGTTCTTCCCAGGGTGTAAGCCAAGGCCATGAAATTTCAGGTGATATATGATATGATTTTCTAAGCATAGCACCGTGGTATAATTGGGAAGGCTGTTGTTTCCCCCAAGTACACCTGTTTCCCTCCACAGTCCACAGATACAGAGGCTAAGGTACGTAAAGACTCTAAGTTGTCCATAGCTATGAGTGTCTGAGTGTGTGAGTGAGTGGTGTGTGCCCTGTGATAGATTGGTGATCAGTCCATCGAAGCTTGGTTGAGCTCCAGCCTCTAATGACCGTAACCAGAGCGGTGTATCACTAGCTTGAATAGTGAGTTAGCAAGTTATTTTGTGCCTAAAGGCAGGATGTTCAGTGTCACAAAGGTGTCTATTTTTTTAACTTGGCTAGATTGCCATGATAAGTTATGATATCTCTGATAGCGAGTCAGGGTTTGTCAAGGCAGCTGACACAAAGAAAGTCTGCAAGTGTTGAAATTGCTTCATACTACACCCCTCAGGGAAAATGGGGGATAGATTATAGATGGACGGATGATTTTTCTTTTATTAAAAATCTAAAATGAGTCATTCCAACCTCAACAGCACATGAGGAAAAACAGATAATGTACTTTGCACAGGCCAAGATAAACAGCTATGGCATCAAAACATTTGCTGATGTTTGATATCATTGTTCCCTCCAGCAAGCTCCAGACCTTGGCCTGAAAGCCCATGGAAACGACTCAACTACATTAATAAATTCCAGAAGTAATCCCCACAGTTCATATGACAGTTTTGACAAGTTCACACTCAGCAATATTTCCATCAATGTATTGACTTTTTGATAAATTAACATTTTTAAGGGTTTAAGTGCAGCAGTCAAGGTAGGCTAACGCAAGGATTGCCTTTGATTGATGAGCAGAAATTCCGAGGGTAAATAATTTCTCACGTCAAAGTCTCCAGAGAAGTTTTTTTCTCAGTTTGACCCAAACTGAGGCGACTCACATCATCCGGAAATGATGTCACATTGTTATTCCATTTCAGGAAGTACGGAGAAGAATGTCTTGAGAGTGGATAAAGTGCGTCAACGACTGTTTTGTTGCATCGACCGCCTTTTACTTCAATTTCACATGGAATAAAGGTATTTTATTGAATATCATGTGTCTATAAATTGATTGCTGACAAGGTTTACACTATGTAGTTTGTATTCTAATCTTGATCTTCGGCTAATTCGAATTTTCAAGCGAACTACCACTATCATTGCCAAAGCTGGCCTGACCAAAGCCGAGATGGGTTTTAGCTAGCTAGCTGGCTATGATCTCTGACCAAGGACAGACCGCAAGCTCTCGAATATTTATCTCTTGATGTTGGATAGCTAGTTCACGTTAGCTGCTTAACTTCATTGGTGTTTACACAGTTTTAAAATTCTTATATCAGCTATAGCTATGCTTGAAATATGGCTTGCTGACAGTTGGTTACCAGTGACTTAAATATCGATAGCTAGCCAACTTATTAGCTCGCTAGCTACTTAAGCCTATGTTCGCAATGACATTAGGTCAGAATAATCGCTTGATTGTCATCCAGTATTAAACAATATAGCTAGCTATCGCACCCTTCGGCCTTCGCGGTTGAGGCCTATTTTTTCACTGGCTTGCAAACTAGCCGATAACGTACAGTTGACGATAGCTAACGATGCTTGAAGATCGTTGTAACCTAAATTGGCTACAGAAAGTTATTGTTCTTAATCCACTATATGTAACTAGCTAGCTTGCTAACTTCAGATAGCGAACTTTGCTTGTTCCAGAGTGGTGTGCTACAGTGCGACATGAGTGTGTTAGCGCGGTATGTTGAGCTCTAAAGTCGGGGCTTTCAGTGTCAGGAAGGTAACTCTCTGTAAAACTGTTGTGGTAACGTTAACTTCTGGGGTTTCTGGTCGCGAGTTTAGGGTTTGTCCAGCCAGCTCATGCAAAAAGAGCCTGGCTAATTTTTAACTTTCTTCGTAGCTGGCTAGTAAACCAGCTACCCCTATCAGGACTCTGAAGAATGTTTGGCTATGTGCTAGATGGACAGCTAGCTTGCTGAAGTGTTTATTAACTTGACTGATTACACTGCATCGCTACCTAGTTGGCTAGTTATTTTACGTTCAGGAAACTTGACTTGCACTGTTCTTTTATACATAGAAACGTGATATCACACCGGAGTGCTAGATAGCTAAGCAAATTCAAAGTATTCGCTTTTATTTATCAGTGCGTAACGTCAGCTTCTACTGGTGGCGCATACTCGAAGTGAAGAGAGAAATTTTTATCTGGCTGAGTTTGACGATGACGAGTTAGAGCTTACGTAACCTTATGGGACGTGTGGAATTCAATACATTTTTGTCACGTTGCTGGTTGCCAGCTGGTTCGCTAATATATTCCGACGTCTGACGTGGTTAACTTAAGTAGCGATACCTTGGCCACGGAACACTACGTAGGAGTTAACGGATGTGTTCTGGCGTTGCTCATTTACTCATGAATAAAATATTTCATCTCTTGTGTTTACCGGAGTGCACTGTCTGTCGAAGTTCAGTCGTCCTGCGAGGTTGTCCATTGTCAGTGACTTATCCGCCAAACCAGTTGTAGTTGTAGGATCTATTTCAGTCTGTCTATGACCTCGGTGTATTGGTGTGTATGGCTACCGCCTAGTCTTGCTTCGTCATTCTGTAGACAGTCGGGTTTTTTTCCAGATGTTTACGCTGATTGTTATACATAAATTCGACGAACCGACATGTATATTTAACTACTGGCCGGATAGTATTTCGCGGTAACACCTTACTTCAGGTTCTTGGTAAAAATTGTTCTCTGAAAAACTTACAGATATTTTGAATTCTGGCCATGCCTGCCTCCACAAAATGGAATTTGGGTAAAAAAAAGAAGCTGCTGTGTGCAATTTCCTTGAGCAAATTAAACTTATTAACGTTGATAAAGGTTGTTTGGTTGACGCTGTATTTCTGTATCTCAGCAAGGTGTTTCATGCTGTGAATCACAATGTTCTTCTGTCCTAGCTTTCTCACTTTTATCTGCCTTAGAGTGCAATAACATGAATGGAATCCAATTTAAAAGTGTGAAGGCAATGCGCTAGAATTTGCTCTAAATTGAACTGGCTGTTCTGTTGTGTTGCTGGTCAAATCATCAACATATATTTGAATTTTAACATCGGTGACCTCTTAAGTGTATGCCCTGATGTTAAGATTCCAATATATGTTGATGATTTGACCATCAATGTACACATATTTCAATGAACACTACCAATGGTCAGAATTTGCAACTGGTTGACATAATCCTGCCTCTCTTTAAATGCGGGACTACTTCCATGTTTTCTTAATCACGAAAAATGAATTTGGTCCACCTGCTGTAGTTTTTTTAAGATGTGAAAATAAATTCAGTTTGTTTCATATTTTCAATGTATTGGAGTTGTTGTTGATTCATTCTTGCCTTTTAAAAAGCACCAGGACTGGTTCAGATTCTGTAAAAAGTTAATGTTAGGATTCATCAGAATCTTAGATTCATTTGAAATTAACTGACAGTAGTTGCTGCTAAGTTACACATGCATTCTAGGTTTTTCTTCCATTTATCATATGACAGACTGGTCCCAAATGGGGAAAAACAACAGTCAGACCGTAATTTATTACTTAGACACTTTCAGCACATCATCTTACAGCCATATTGTGTTAGCCTGTGTAATCTTCTAAACACGTACAGGAATCAAATCACGGACTGCTTGCATGGATACTCGTATTTATGGGCAAGTTAGTTTCCAATGTGCCGAAAATGCATGTCTTTGAACTGTGGGAGGAAACTGGAGTACCTGGAATAAACCCACATGAATAGGGGGAGAACATGCAACCTCAATGCAGAAAGGCTTCAGGCCGGACTCAAACCCACAATCAGATGGTCCTTATCAGGTCCTAAAATTATTTAAAGTTAACCTCCGGTGTCAAACAATACGAAACAGATTGCACTGTGCCATTATTTATTAAACCAAAATGCAGCCAAAATGCGGAAATCACCTTTGAAAAACTAAAGATACCCCACGATTCAATAGCTTGTGGAACTACCTTTAGCAGCAATAACTTGAACTAATAGTTTTCTGTATGATTATTTCAGTCTCTCACATCGTGGTGCAGGAATTTTGGCCCGCTCTTCTGTGCAACATTCCTTCAGTTCATTGACGTTTGAGGGCATTTGTTTACACACGGCTCTCTTAAGGTCCTGACACAGCATTTCAATTGCATTGAGGTCTGGACTTTGACTCAGCCATTTCGACACCTTGATTTTTTTTCTTTTCCAGCCATTCTGTCGTAGATTTGCTGGTGTGCTTGGGATCTTTGTTCTGTTGCATGACCCAAAGGCGGCCAAGCTTTAGCTGTCGCACAGAGGGTTTCAGATTTGACCCTAGAATACTTTGGTACACAGAGGAGTTCATGGTCAACTCAATGACTGCAAGGTGCCCAGGTCCTGTGACTGCAAAACAAGGCCAAATCATCACCCCTCCACTGCCATGCCTGACATTTAGTGTGAGGTGTTTGTGTTGATAGGCTGTGTTTGGTTTGCCCTAAACGTTGTGCTGTGCATTATGGCCAGACAACCCAACTTTGGTATCGTCTGTCCAAAGGACATTGTTCTAGAAGGCTTGTGGTTTATTCAGATGCAGCTTTACAAACCGAAACCAGGCTGCCATGTTCTTATCGGAGAGAAGAGGCTTTCTCCTGGCAACCCCACTAAACAAGCCATACTTGTTCAGTCTTTTTTCAAATTGTGCTGTCGTGAACTTTAATATTTAACATGTTAACTGAGGCCTGTAGAGTCCTATATGTAGCATAGTTCTTGGGTTTTTGTGCAATTTCTCTGAGCATGTACGGTCTGACCTTGGGCTGAGACATCCACTCCTGAGAAGATTGGCAACTGCTGTGAATGTTTTTCACTTGTGAATAATCTTCCTCACTGTAGAATGATGGACTTCAAATTGTTTGGAAATGGTCTTTCATAGAGGGCAACAATTGCTTCTCTAAGGTGATTGCTGATGTCTTTCCCTCTTGGCATCGAGTTAACACACACCTAAATGCTCCGGACCAGCAAAGTGCCAAAACCTCTGCTTTTATAGAAGTGGTCACACTTGCTGACGATCAATTAATCAAGTGCATTTGATTAGCAAGACCTGGCTACCAATTACGTGCCCCCCCCCACACACACACACACACACACACACACACACACACAGAGGGAGAGGGGAGACATATTGTTTTAGGCTTGGTTCCCGTTCGCGTTTGCGTCTGCGTTTCCGGAGCATAACTCCAAAACCGTTTGCATGATCTTAACGAAACTTTGCATACTTACTACTCGGGTCCTGAAGTGGTGCCTTTTGGTATGTGCCTGTCTGTCTGTCCGTCCGTCCGCTGGGTTAGGCGGGGAAGGGGGCCGGGGGGTAGACATATGTTTTTACGAGTAAAAACACATTCTAGTTACCTTCTTAATTCCTATGGAAGCAGTAAGGGTGTACTTAGTTTCTCACTCATGGCTTCCGCATTTTTTTTTTTTTTTTTTTTAAGATTTTTTTTGGGAATTTTTCCTTTATTTGACAGTTTACTGTGTAGAGAGAAAGGAAAGTTGGGGAGAAGAATGGGGGAAGACATGCAGCAAATGACCTGAGCCGGAATCGAACCCAGGTAGCTGCGGGAAGGACACAGCCTTTATGGTACGCGCGCTTAGACCGATGAGCCACCGGGGCACCCCATGGCTTCTGCATTTTGACTGAATTTTTATTTAATAAATAATGGCACTGTGGAATCTGTGTGCTGTTTTACACCTGGGGTTAGATTTACATAATTTTAGGACCTGATTAGGACTAACAGATTAAAAAACAAAAATGTATTCTGTCCTTATACGTAAAGCCATCGAACTGAAAGAAGGTGTACTCTCTTTTTCTTGTGACTGTAAAATAGTTTGGCATTTCATTTCAGCCTTGTAACCCAGTCCCAAATGGGCATAGCAGGTCGGCAGACTAGTTGAGTTTCAGGTTCACTTGAACCTCTAGTTTTTCTTGGCCGTCAGTGTGCTTTATTTGTTATGTTCCAAAATGAAAATTTGTTTATAGACCTCTGGTGAAAAGGTTACTGCAGTGATGTATGCTGTTTTGGCCAAGTGAACTGCATATATCCAGTTAACTACAGAAGAACTGAAAAACTGTGCGCATGTCTTTATTTTTGGCTTGAGGTTCACTTGCCTTACCATCTGACTTGTAAATTACAGTTCCAGCAACCTTGTACTGAACAAATGACAGCCGGTTCAAAATGGGGCTGAACGATTAATTGCATTTGCGATAATATCGCGATATGACAAAAATGAGATTTTATAATCGCAAAGGCTGCGATTACACTCTGGTCACGTGACACTACGCGAGAGCTGAGCAGAGGATGCCCGGATAAACATGACGCGCTTTCTGCGTCGGACTTTTACCAGTTGCACCATGGCCCCAGGCTGAACAGAACCCAACCCTGTCGAAACTTTTGTGTCAAAGAGGAACAGCACATCGGCAGTGTGGAACAATTTTCTGGCCTGGTGATAAGCGGTATCGCATCGCAAAATGCTGTCAGTTTTTCTTAAATGCTCCAATCTGCGACGGGCTTTTGACATCCCCATCGCATATTTTGCGATACTGCTCGGATAATGTGAGTAAAAGTTTTAGTCCAGCTTTGAACAAAAACGGGCTCATACAGACTCATAAATATTGTTCCGATCGGCTTCCACAACCGCACTATGGATAACCTAACAGCGCGACTCTGAAACCATGGTAGCGCGAGTGGAATGACCCCACTTTTCCTACCTCCAGTCCCGACCACAGAGCTAAAGAAAACAGGAGTGGGAAACGTATTTGGCTGGACCAACTGCAAAACCTGAGTCGCGTCCGCCTCCCTTTGTAAAGAATCGGCTGGGGAATTGTGCAATCAACCGCAATCTACAGTGTGTATGCGACTAGATATGAAACGGAAAAACACTGGACTGGTGACACGCATCAGCCTACAAGCACGACCATTAGTTGTTTACGGGTGTTTGTTATCAAGAAATTCTCAATTGTTAGTTACAATTTAAAAAATTTAAATTGACTGTAAATATAGCTTATATATAAAAGGGGTTCGAAAGGGGTCCGCGCACTAGTAGCCGAAAAATTACGGCGGAATAGTTAACTCGTCTTCAAACTACTCCGAGTGTCTAGTAACGTATTGTCATCTAGGCTTCTCATAAATTTCGTATAAAACCTCCACTCTTTTCGGTTTTTTATTTGCCAGAACGATTTTAAACGGAGGCGCCAATAGGCCTATATTTTGTCGGAGTTCATTAGTAAGAAGGGGGTTCATGATTTATCATAAATATTTAATATCGCGAATGCATATGCTGCGCATGCCCTAGCAACCCGGTGTGTCATCAGTAGGGTAATATGATTGTCGCCGTTATATGCCACCGCAGTAGAGCATAGAAATTAAACTCCAAATTTTCTTCACCGGATGTACGCATGATGTCTTTACACTATGTTTCTCAGAGTATCCACTCAGAATTTTCTCCGAAAGTAATTGTAAATATGTTTGTGCGCGCATTGCGGACAAAGGTCAACTTCTGGGGACATTATATAATACATACGGCGTAATTTTAAATCACTTTGTCTCCGCATTCTTGAGTTTCCGATGTCAGTTTTTCTTATCACTCGAGCATCTAGCTAGGTGTCCTCTAACACCGGTATTAAATATACAAATAACGATGCCAACGACGATTTCCAGATGTGCTAATTGCATTGAAAAACCTGCGAATTATTGTGTGATGGTTGAGATCCGGACCGTCCCGCGTTGGAATTAGAGGATCGACCGACATTAGACTGAACGACCAGAACATTGCTGACACTTTCAGAATCTAAAGAGAGTCAGTGATTCAGAGCAAGTTAGAGAATGGTCTCAATTCTTAAGCGATGACTGGACTTAACCCGTCATTACGAAGGGATTTTGGCACTCCGTTGTATTTTTGTATCAGTGTATAGTGTACTGTTTTGCAAATATTGGGCAGTGGTCAAGCACGTGAGCACTGACAACATAGATTCTAACCCAACAAACAAATTGACAAACCTGCATTTTAGATCATGTAAGTACTTGGTTAGGGATTTCTCTTTGTGCAAGGTACTGAAGGGCTTGAAATTTGACGTTTTTATCGTTTGCTATTAATTATGAAGAAAACGTTACTTTCTGTTTTACTGAAGGGCTTGTGTCATCTGTGTCCTAGGTTTATTGGCATGAGTGGTTATGAATTAGAATTAGAACATAATAGGAGTTAAATTGGCATAGAGTTGCAGTAGCAAAAAACCGAATGAAAAATATTTGAGATGCAGATATCTCACAGGTGCTGTACATTAAAAGGAAAAAAAGGCTGTCTAGTAAAAGATGGGGAGGACTGGCAAACCTGGGTCATGACTAGTCCGGATGTCTAGAGAAAAAAAAAATTTAATTTCTGTCCCTGATATACAAAAAAGAGTGGTCACTATATTTATGTCTAAGGAATGCTGTTTTCAGAGTGCTCTTTATTCTAGATTATGGCAGTTTTTATTTTAATATTTAAATGTTCATCTTGGTTCATAATAATTACCAGTATTAATTTCTTTCACTGTAAAAGATATTATGCATGATAAAAATCAGTCCTGAATATTCACTCATTCACAGCCTGAGCCAGGTGAGTAGCTTAGGTAGAACCAACTAACTCTTAGTAATTCCTATTCAGTTACTGAGTTACTGCATGTTCGCAGTAAGTGGGTCCCAGTTGGTAAGTCCAGTAGTTTTAACACTGCAATGCTACTGTAACTGAACTGCCTAGGTCTTCATTAGGCTGTGATGATTAGTGTTAGTACTGTTAGCCAAGTGTTCTAAGAGAAGAAAATAAAAAGTTAAAATGCATATACAGACGTTTTTGTTAAGTTTTATATTTGCTCCACAGTCCTGAAAAATGCTATAGACTTCTAGAGACTGCGTAGCGTTTTCGCTACGCAGTTATTTTTGCTTAATGCCAGCCCTGATTTTGGCTTTAAGACAGAGGACGATGCACACTGGAAGTTCAACAAATCAGTCAATATACTACTGTGATTTAAGTGGGTAAATAAAAATGTGTTATTCATATCGATTCATGCATCGACTAATTTCACTATAACATATAGGCCTGGCTTACAGGAAGGAATGGTTGATGTTTAATCTATCTGATAGTGTTCAAAGTAACTATAGGATGATATATTATTCATTTGTTGAGTAATACAGGAGATAAGGAACTTAAAAAATAATCGCATATTAAATCGCAATCGCAATATTGGTTAAAATAATCGCAATTAGATTATTTTCCAAAATCGTTCAGCCCTAAACCATGTTATGCCAAAATTCGCAAGCTTCAACATCCATCTGCTGCTGGGGAAAGTGATGATGAGACATTATTTACCATTTCTGTGCCTCAGTAACATTTCTCATTCTGTAGCATCATAGTCGCAGTGATAGATGTTGAAGCTTGCAGGCTGTGCAATCCAATTTATTCTTCATCTCTGGTTACATATACTGTACGTGGAGGCCATATTCCAGCTTGTCTTCAGTTTGATACGAGTAATGTAATGTAATTGTGGCAGTTTTGTACCCAATGCCACATTTGTTACTACAATTAAAGGCAAAATTGATGAGTGCAAATACAATTCACTTTTATTGCTGCAAAAGTACCATAGCAACAAGGTACGAATTGCGCTATCATGCTAAGCAGAAAAAAAAATACTGATCAGCACTGAAATTACTTACTTACTTCAGCAATGAATAAATAATGAAAAAATCGATAACTTGACTAAGTACTAAGGTGAAAGTCTTGCTGTTATTTACAATACCAACCGCATTGAGAACCGGTGCCTGTGTGATATATGTCCTCTCATTGTACCTTGTCCTTTAGGAGCACACATTGGTAGGAGAGATGGCGTTATACCTAGAAGGCTCCTCAACCAGTAGCACCATGGAGACGTCAAACTTTGCACATGTGATCTTCCAGAATGTGGGGAAGAGCTACATCCCCAGCGCTGCGCTGGAGTGTCACTACACGCTCACACAGTTCATCAAACCGCACCAGAAGGACTGGGTCGGCATCTTCAAGGTGCCTCTTCTCTTCCCTGCCTCCATTTTACTTCTCTCATCATCATCTTTTGCTTTCCACTCTGGCTTCTCAGCTCCTGTGGACTGAGAGGGTGTGTCTGTGCTCCATCTGTTTGTGCGTGGTTGCTTGCTGAAATGGTGTGACCTTTACCTGAAGGTAGCCACACTTGTCTTTTACGTTTAGGTGGCCAGTGGCAGCGCTTTTAGAGGTGCACTGGGGTTAGAGTGGGCACTGCTAGCTAGAAAGCGCAATCCTCAGCAGGATATGATGCAATGTGTGTTGTGACACATTCCTTGTGTAAATATTATTGAAATTCTCAGCGACTTATGCAAGAATTGCCTTTGTGTCAGTTTGGGCTGGATGGGAATACCTTCTTAGCCCTGGTGCACCGGTGAGCCTTGGATGCCCAAAACCTTTTCATCGGTTCATGGTTTGTCCCTTTTTGGACTGCTGTCAGTAGGTACTCACATCTGCTGATGGGAGAAGAAGACCCCAGAAGTCTAGCCACTTCAGAGATGCTGTAACCCACTCATCAGGCCATAACAATTTGGCCCTTTTCAAACTCGTTCAGTTCCAATTTCTCCCACATCCAACATGCTGAATACGAGAACGACTGTTCGCTTACCGTCTAAGATATACCTGCGGACCTAGATAAGTGCTGTTGGTATGAGATGATCAACATAATTTGAGGCATCTGTGAGTGGGTTTTATTGTTTTGGATCATCAGTGTATTTCATTCCTGGACTGCAGTAAGCAATGTGTTTGTTTGCTGCTGTACTTGAAAATTCTCAACCACAGAGCAATTGCACCAAAGCCAGATTTTGGCCCATAGATCTTTTTTGCATTCATTGGAATGACAGTTTCAGAGCACTGGGGAGAATATCTGCATCGTTAATCACTGCGCTTTTTGGCAGGTTCTATCTGTCATAGGTACACTGTTCCCTTCCACTTGAGCCGTCAGTGATGTGGAGCTGCAAAAGGCTGAACAACTGGAAGTTGACCATGTTAGATTTTCTAAAAAATTATTTTAATTTTTTGGCTGCGTCCTAAACCGCCTCCTCACTTCTGTGCCCTCAAAATATACTGTTTAGTAAACGTGCTGCCAGTTACCTTTGACCCTCCTGAGTACAGATGGTGTCTTGTTGCAGTGAGTTGAGTACATTGAGTGAAAACGTTGAGTAAAGTTAAAAGGTTACTGAAAAATTCTTGAATTATATACTTCCATGTAATTCTTTAAGGACACAAACCTCTGTCGGAAAAGGCAGATCCAGCTTTGGCCCACTTGATTCATTGTACAGAAGAATCGAGTGCTTTATATTACAAAGTGTGACACTTTACAACACATCTGTCCGACTAATGTTTTTTTTTGATAAATTATGAGCGTATAGTAGTTTCGGGTAATGGTCATTTACAGAGAAGCCATGTAAATTGGTATATTACTTAAGGATTCTTGGAAGGCGGAGTTGACCTCATCCTGTACACTATTTACGTAAGCACTAATAAGGAAGTTGGCTGCTTTGGGCTCTACCTTCATCTTTTACAACCCCAATTCCAAAATAGTTGGGACAAAGTGTAAATTGTGAATAAAATCAAAATGCGATGACTTTCAGATCACATGAACCAATATGTTTTTTACAACAGAACATAGATAACATTTGAAATGTTGAAACTGAGACATTTTACATTTTACTCACTAAATGAGTTTATTTCAAATTTTATGGCTGCAACAGGTCTCAAAAAAGTTGGGACACAGGCAAAAAAGGGCTGAAAGAGCAATTAATATATAAGAGAATCAGCTGAAAGAACATTTAGCAAGTAATTAAGTTAACTGGCGTCAGGTGTGTAACATGATTGGCAATAAAAGGGATGTCTTAGAGAGGCTGAGTCTCTCAGAAGTAAAGATGGCCAGAGGCTCTCCAACCTGTGAAAGCTTGCATAAAAAAACTGTGGAATACTTTAAAAACAATGTTCCTCAACGTCAAATTGCAACTCTTTGAAGGTCTCTTCAACAGTGCATAACATCATCAAAAGATTCAGAGAAACTGGAAAAATCTCTGTGCATAAGGGACAAAGCCAAAGATCTTCACTGGATGCCCGTGATCTTCGGGCCCTCAGACTCCATTACATCACTCACCGGCATGATTCTGTCATTGACATTACTAAATGGGCCCAGGAATACGTAAAGAAACCACTGTCTGTAAACACAGTCTGCCGTGCCATCCACAGATGCCACCTAAAACTCTATCATGCAAAAGGGAAGCCAATGTTGAGCATGATCCAGAAGTGCCGCTGTGTTCTGTGGGCCAAGGCTCATTTAAAATGGACTGCAGCAAATTGGCAAAGTGTCCTGTGGTCAGATGAGTCCAAATTTGACATTCTTGTTGGAAATCATGGGCGTCGTGTCCTCCAGGCTAAAGAGGAGAAAGACCACCCCTCCTGTCATCAGTGTTCAGTTCAAAAGCCAGCATCTCTGATGGTATGGGGATGCATTAGTGCATATGGTGTGGGACATTTGCATGTTTTAAAAAGCACTATGAATGCTGAAAGGTATATAAAGGTTTTAGAGCAACATGTGCTTCCCTACAGATGACATCTATTCCAGGGAAGGCCTTGTGTATTTCAGAAGGACAATGCAAAACCACATACTGCAGCTATTACAACAGCATTGCTTCGTAGTAGAAGAGTCCGTGTGCTGAACTGGCCTGCCTGCAGTCCTGATCTTTCACCGATTGAGAACATTTGGCGCATAATTAAACGAAAAGTCCGTCAAAGGAGACCCAAAACTCTCCAGCAGCTGGAAGCCTGTATTACACAAGAGTGGGATCAAATTCCAATGGCTAAACTCAAGAAACTTGTCTCCTCAATGCCCAGATGCTTCCACTCTGTGTTAAAAAGAAGAGGGGATGCTACGCCATGGTAAACAGGCCCCTGTCCCAACTTTCTTGAGATCTGTAGCAGCCATCAAATTTCAAATGAGCTCATTTTGTGGGTAAAATTGTAAAATTTCTCAGTTTCAACATTTGCTATGTTATCTCTGTTCTATTGTGAATAAAATACTGGCTGGTGTGATTTGAAAGTCATTGCATTTTGATTTTATTCACAATTTACACTTTGTCCCAACTATTTGGAATTGGGGTTGTAATTCTGCAGCTTATTTTTGCGCTTTTATTTTGAAAGGGCTACTGGGAATGCAGATTTTCATTTTTAGTCCAGCACTGTAACACCTGTGCTGATACTATTGCTGAACCATTCATCAGGGGCTCTCTAGAAAAAAAAAATGATAAAAGTGATGCATAAGTGTTTATTGACATGTTTCTCATATTTTGAGGTGTGTCTTTTCTTGTTAGCATAGTATATTTGTAATTTGAGAATGAATAAAATTCAATGATCAGTAATAGGATGCCCAACGATATCCAATATTCCTGAAATGATTACATAATGCTGGATATTGAAGTCATAAAAATGATCTAATGGCCCGCCAAGGTAGAATTATTAGCCTGTAGATGTTATATCAATACACTGAATTACAAAAGGCTCAACTTGTGAATTCTTGTCACCTTGACGTATTGCATTCAAAGCCGCTCATTTAACAGTAGATGAATAATTAGTTATCGCTGTTTCTCTGTGTATTTGTGCCTAATGATGATGGATAGGCTGTTAACTTTGTCGCATTTTTATTTGCGTTTCTTTTATCAATGTTCCGGCAAATATACGATTGAATCCTCGTGAGCTTATGAGCTAACAGTTTCACGGCCTTCACAATTGAATTGAATCTATGCTGTTTTCTTGAATACGGAAATTTGAGGTTGTTTTAGCATTTTTCTCCCGTTTTATGTTCACGAAGGGGGGTGGGGGCTGCTGCCGCCATGTGTCTGAACAGGCTCTTTGATGCTGCAGTGCTTGCACGGAGTGGTGCTATGAGCCGGGGGTGGGTCGGTCGAGCCGCAGCGGAGAAGGCAGACTGGGTTTATAATTATTCTGTCATTGCGCAGCTGAGCCGGGGTCCGGTCTGTGATTCATGGCGGTGTCTCTGCGCTTCGTTTCATTTAATCGGTCCTGTATGCACACGCATCCCAGAAACCCTCCGCTCCCCGCGAGCCCCTGAAATCTCCCGCCATGCAATTACGCCATTATTTATGTCTGACCCAATCTCTACGGGAACGTGAACAATAACAAGTAAATGTTTTGCGCTTTCTTAGCTGGTATAGGGTCGTGAAAACGGACACCCCTTGCGCATCGCGGGATTTCCCTGGACATATTCACTGTCTAATATGGTCTATGCTCGACAGAAATCTTTATAAATGATTCATGTCTTTTTTTTTTTTTTTTAGCCTTGGCCATCTCTGGGCTTGTAGCTACGGCAATAGATTATGCCGTTATTTTTGATGTAAGTGCTTATTGGAATTCTGGACACGTACGTTATTGGATTTCCCTCTTCCCTGCCCTGCTGTCGTATAGATTCGTAAGTTAGGCTGCCGATGGGGTAAATGATGTTCAAATTTTTACTGCTTCCTGTCATTTGCTTCTCTGGTACCCAGGTTACTCTCAGGTGCTCATGGGCACTACTACTTTTACACTGATATCACTGTAAAAGGCAGTTTAACATGCGCACATGAACTTCACGAAGCGCAGTATTCAGGATGTGCTGGGTTTCTTGCCAGCTTGTAACTTTCTGTTGCTCATTGTGGCTGACAGGTTTATGGCAGAAGGCTGAAATTATGGATGTATTTTCTATGCTTCCCTCATCAGGCATCAGTTAACAATCCATAAAATTCATATAATTTCATCTCTGTTTCCATCTGGAAGCATGTATAAAATTTTCACCTATTTTTCTCTTCCGGCTTCAATTGGGCTGCAGCTAACCAAAGTAGTGCCTCGCTTTCAGTGTGCTCCAGGGCATTGGCCATGTTTACGGGAGCTAGGAAAGGAATGCTGCTTGCTACTATAGTAAAAAAGCGAGGGGGAAGTGAGATGGTGCGGATATTCTGCAGTCAAATGGTATTTCTTCTGAGGGTTACAGTCATGTTTGCTTACAAAGACGGTTGCACGGTTCCTATGTGTCATGGCCTCTAACTGCTTTTTCTACCCACAGGTCGGTTGGAGTACCGCACGAGATTATTACACGTTTCTGTGGTCACCTTTTCCTGAGAACTATTCTGAGGGAACCACTATCAACAGAGTGGTGGTGTTTCAAGGTAATTTTGCTAGGGCTCCCATTTTATGCTGGCTTATTTGTCCTTATGGTGGATACAGGAAATGGTTAAAGCCCCCCTTTTGGGTAGCACTTATGTGCTGGTGAGCCCTCTGTCTTTGCTGTGGACTTTCTTCTGAGATATTTCTTTGACTGGGCTGGGAAATTGTTGGATCTTATCTCTGATGCTTCTCAGAGCTGCTGCTTGATTGACAAGTTTTTAAAAAGGCACAGGATTTGAGTGAGAGTTTCTGGCTGTGTCTCATTTGCACGGAAGCATCCTAAGTAGGTGGCATTTTTAGGAAATATGGCTGCTTAGGGCTGTCCCAGATTAATAGAAAGCATAGGAAACAACCTAGTTAGGTACCTCGTTTCGGGAAATTTTTAGAAAACATCGAGTGGTCCCCTCTCAGCGAAGGAAATCCCAAAATACCTTGTGACAAACTGGGGATTCACCATATAGATCACAGACGAGGGACGGCAACGGTCAGCATTTGATTGACACCAAGGTGATAGGAAGCCTCTTTGCAAATGAGACATAGCCTGTGATTCTAAACTCCGTGTTTAAAGATAGGGTTGGAAACTTTTGATAAACCAGAAAGCACAAGGCATATCTTAAAAGTAGTGAACAGGAAAAATATGCCTCCTTGTTTGAGTCATTGCTTCGAAGCCACTCCCCCAAAAGACACAAACTGGCAGAGCGTACAGATGATAGAAGAACCGAACAGGGAGAGAAGTGATACCCAGCGCATCACTAGTTTACATTGCAAACCTTATCCATCCACTCAATGTGTCATTCACATGCCAGGAAAAAAAAAACCTTTCATTATTAGCTGTGTGAAAACAGTGGTAGCGTTAGCAGTATGAGTTGAATGAACATAAGCGATAAACACGACTGAAGTTACCCTCCTTATGATAGCTGTCACGCTCAATAGCATGGGAGTGATAACTGGCGAAGTTGATAGAAAATAGTTTTGTTGTCAGCAACACACTGACTACCTTGAGGTGCCTGACAGTGGTAGTTACATAACTAGCGAAACTAAAATCAACAAGGTAGGATACGACACAGTTTATGTATGTTTTGAGTGTTTATTGAGCATTTGTAGTGCATTTCACCCATAATGATTCCCATGATTCAACTGCACATTGCTACCCTACTATCTTGCTAGCAAGCAAGGTAATGTTACTCGACAATTTTATTGTAGGTCATCAGTGATGTATTGATACGTTGGAATTTTGCTTAGATTTCATAGCGTGTTGAGGACAGGCATGGAAACAGGGCGTGCAACAGGCAGGGCTCTTTAGATACCCAAATGTTTCAAAATCGTCGTCTTTTTATCTTATGTCTTTTTTCTGCTTTGTTTGGCAGTGCAAGCTGTTGTAGGTTTAGCTGGAACTGCAAATTTTGGCTGCACACTTACTGCCATTCTTATATCTCGAGCTCATTAGCTTTACCAACATTGTCCACATGTGCAATACGTCAGCAGGCTGACCTGTTGTGTGGAAAGTGTGCTTCTATGAGAGAACTCCACAGCTCCACCTGTGGTGTGCTAGAGAATGCAGGCTCCTAGACCTGTAAACAGAGAACCAAACAGAGGGAGTAACAGGAAATGGATTTAAACATTTTTATGCCCCCGGCATATAATGCGGTGGGATATAGTCATGGGTGCGGTTGTCTGTCTGTCCATCCTTCCATCTGTGAACATATCGTTTCCGGAACATAACTTGAAAACTGTTTCATATTTTCCCACAAAACTTGGTGCGCACATGAATCATGACCTGAAGTGGTGCTTTTTGCTAATCCGAAGTTGATGACGTGGGGTCGGGGGGATATGCCATCTCCTGATGGCTCTTGGTTTTATCTGATGCCGCTCCTTCTGTCCCGCCCGAGCTCTTTGTAGATCAGGGGCATTGCCAGCTTATCTGCTCTGTAAACTGAAAGTTTATTGTGGACCTTTTTACCTATTGTGTTGTTTGGTTTATTCGGCATTCATGATAAACAGAATCGTTCCACAATGATGACTTTGCCCATTTTCCAGGGTACTACGTTCCAGCTGACGATGGGGAGTTCTACCAGTTCTGCTACGTCACACACAAAGGCGAGATCCGGGGAGCCAGCACTCCCTTCCAGTTTCGAGCAAGCCACCCTGCGGACGACCTGCTGACTGTGGAGGATGAGAGCAACTCCGACATACTGGTGGTCACCACAAAAGCTGGCCTTCTGGAGGTGTGAAATCAACAAAACCTTGAGCTATATGCGAACCTACTGCCACACAGACGCCAATACAGTTCTACGCAGTCATGCATGGGAATTCATGTTTTTTCTCTCACACTACATTTTGGAGAGTGGGTGCGCTCATCCAAAAAGGTAATCCGCAGGTGCCAGACAAGCGTGTCAGATATGGAAAGTAGAGTGGTCTGCACTTTGCTCTTGCTCCAAAAATATGAACTTTATTAATTTAAAGGCATAGCAACGTTTCGATCACCCTGGATCTTCGTCAGGCATGCCTGGAGCAAGAGCAGTATGCAGACCATTCTACTTTCCTTCTCTGTCACACTAACATGTTCCATGCATGGCTGAAACCTCTGGCAGTTTGGTAGTTCAACTTATTTATTGAATATTTTCACGTCTTCATCCATGAAAGCCATGTAGTCATCTTGCGAATGCATTATTGTTGGTATCTTCGTGCCCCCCCCCAAAGGGAGGAGGGACATATTGTTTTTGTCCGGTTTCCCGTGCTCGTTCGCACCTGCGCTCCCACCATTTCCGGACCATAACTCCGAAACTGTTGGATGTAGTTCCATGAAAATTTGCACACATTTGCATCAGTTCGTGCAGGTGTGCCCTCTGCTATTTTGAGGTTATTAACTTCTCTAGTTTCTTTCTAAATGTCTGTGAACATCAGTGGGGGGGCCGCGTTGGGGTAGGCAGAGACATTTGTTTTTTTGCCTTAAAAACTATCTCTAGTTTTCTTTTGCAGTAGTATTGAGCGGGTCATTCTTAATTCATGTTGGATTTGTGGGAAATGCCAAGTACAGTAAAATGTGACCTATTGGGAGAAAGGTCTTGCAGTTGACAGATTATCGTATGACGCTGAAGAAAAGGTGAATGCTTGCGTTTGTTTGATTGCATTATCAGCTCTTACTAATATTTCTTTGCTTATTCACAATTCTCTGAGCTTAAGTGTCCAACTCCTCGTTCTGTCCCGCAGCAAAAGGTGGAGGAGGCTCGGAAGGAGAAGGAGGAGCTGGTGCGAGCTGTGGCACTCCTGCAGAAAGAGAAGGAAGAGATTCAGGAGGAGCGAGAGAAAGTGGAGAAAAAGTGTGAGGAGGAGAAGGAGGTCTGCGCCCAGCTGAGGAGAGAGAACCAGGTGAGGATACACCCATCTCCTGCGCACCTCTCTCTCCGAGCTCTTCTCTCTCCGCCGTTTGATCTAACTGTGTGAGCTGTTAGAAACTCGCAGGTAAACTACATCTAACAACGCTGTAAAACTCTCATCGCACCCTGAAGATGTCTTTGAGGGTACAAAGGGCTTCCTCCAGTCAGCCATGATAATGGGCGGTAGTAACAGCCTGGGGTGGAGCGTAGGTGTTCCTTACTTTGAATCCAGAGGGGGTGGTGTGTGTGTGTGTGTGTGCGCGCGCGGCGCGCGTGTGTGTGTGCGTGTGTTTGTGTGTGTGTGTGTGTGTGTGTGTGCGCGTGCATGTGTGTGTTTAAGTATAACTTGCGAGTTTTTGAGGGAGATGGGTAGCAGTTCTGGGCTTCCAGCGAATTTTGAGGCTGCAGAGCGAGCCTGATATTGTGCCCTTACTGACAGACGGAATAAATGAGGGTGGTACGTGTGCAAAGCAACATTTCAGTCAATTTTGCTTCTAACGGAAGGACGAGTGAACAGTTCCGTTATTTGCGTTTGTTGAATGTGACCATGATGCCATTTCAACCGCATTTGTTGCGAAACCCTAAACGCTCTCCCGCGGTAAAAGTGTAAGGAATGGCTAGATGAGAGAATATTCAAGTACGTAATCTTTTAGCGCCCTCTAGTGAGTGTCTATCTCACAGCCCGACGGGTTTCCTGGAAAGTTTTTGTGTGACGCTGCCTCGGTCTGTAAATAAAGACGTAACTCCTTTCATTATAATTTTACAGTTACAATGAAATGGAGATGTAAATAGATTTTTAAAATTATAAAATGATGTTATTTTACCAGATGGAACATATTCAGCATAATATGTGTAGAACATGCCATGTGCTGTGGATTTAATCTGAGGTGTAAATGGCCTTAAGATGAGAACATAAGTGCATATTTTGCTGCTGTTAATTTTATGACACATTTATGAAGTTTTTACGCGCTGCTTAAATAGCTCCGAAACTTCAGCAGTAAAACTCATTGAGTTCTGCAGGGCAAGGCCCTCTGAATGACTCCAAGGCAAGTTTGGCGCAGATCTTTTAAAGTGACGCACCTGCGGACTGGAGTAAGCTACAGTTCTCCACTTACCGAGGGGAGTATTCCTCTATGCTAAGCAGAGCCCAGCCCTCAAATTTTTTGCATCTCAACCAAAGACTACATCAGAGGGTGGGGGCTGTGTAGTTGCACAGGCTGTTTACGATTTTGCGTGCACCTGTCTGTGTGTCTGGTCATGTTATGCTGCTTTGTACACGTTGTAGGATCGATGCCCCCAGCGTTTTGAAGACATACTCCTGACGGGTTGTTACAGAGTGCAAGCAGTTCTGTGCAGTCAGATGGTTTGTACAGTGGGGCTCGAATGGGTCTGACTGGAGCCCTGCTGTGCTTTCTCCACTGTGATCATGTGTGGGTAGACAATGAGTCTCCCTACTCCACCACACTGGGTGCTTGGAGTGGCTGTCTCCGGGGGCATTTTCTTTCAGAAGCGTAAATCAAATGCTGTAATGTGAATCTTACTCGTCTGATTCACATGATGTAAATCAGGCTGTAATACTTGCATGGTCCTGAATGATGGCCAGTGGTTGATTGGCCAGCTCTTCTCAGCACTGTTTTGTGCATCTTAATTCAATGTTTTTTTTTGAGAAGCTTCTGTCTACCTTAAGAATTCATCGCTCTTGTTTCGTGGGCTTTGCATGACTTTCGTTATGCTGGGTCATAAAACCTGTGAAAAATCAGTTTACCTTCATTAGGTGTCAAATTGCCATTACTTTGTTGTGTTCTGGTTGAGTGTGTCATTGCATGTGGCTGTCAGGGAAGAGTTTCCTTTAGAAAAAAATTGTCGCTGGTCCACGATGATTTCAATCCCCAGACAAATATTATCTGTAAAGCTTAAAAGCAATGGATAGACAGGCTATAAAGACTGACATCATCAAAGCATGCAGATTTATAATACTCTTCATTGAAAAGCATTGGCTACTTTTTCAAATTGTATTGCAAATAAAATTATTTTTGTCTATAGGCTAGCATGTATAATACTATTTAACTCCTTCAACCCCACAGCCCTCTACAGAGGGCTGACTAACATATTCCCTTCAACCCCAAATTCCTGTAGGGAAAATTCAAACAATCTGACTAATTGATTGGAACATATCAGGTTACATTTAATGGGATTCCAGAGATAACAGTAAGATACAATGTCCAGATAATGACCAGCCCTCTACAGAGGGCTGTGGGGTTGAAGGGTATAGTGATGCTAGAATATCTGGGGTTGAAAGAGTTAAAAAATAAATCCATATTTCTGCGTTGGGGCAACATGCAATCACAAATAATTTTCTTCAGCTTTAGGCCTTCATATTGTCAAATAAAACTAAAACTAAATAAAAACCTGTTGCAAACAAACATCGCAAAAAAAAAAAAATATGAAGGCCTATCTGGCTCTTCACATTTTAATTAAGGCATACTGCTTCCAACTTGAAATCATATGTATAGGCCTGTTCTTAGATAAAATAGAATAATAATGCTTCGAAAATAAAAAAAATTTCCATTCTTGGATCATATAATTTTACTTCTTGGGGGTTTTTGTAACAGTGAAGCAAGCAGCTACTGAATTAAATCTGTGGGTGTTTTGTTATGTCAGCTTAAATAAGAATTATGAAAGGGGGTCATTTATGTTTGCTGCTGTGAACAAAAGTAATTTTCGACAAATCAGTCTTTAGCTGTTGCGCTTAAATTTAGAAGTGCTTGAGCTTGCCACAATATTTCATTTTCACGTTGTGGTAGCTAGAGTGGTATTGCATATTATTTCTTAATCTTATTTTAAGATTTGCCTGTTTATCTGTACAGGGTGCATGTGTCGTGAATTTCTGTTAAGTTAGCCACATTGTAAGCTACTTCTCCCCCAATGGAGTATTTGAAACGTCCATCGCTTGTTCCTTATAAAAGGCACCACATGTAATGATACACTATCTGAGGCGCTTTTCCTCAAGCGGGTCCTCAAAGGCCGCAAACTTCTGTATTTATTTCACCTTTAAAAAGATCTTCATCCAACCGTCACAATTGCAATTCGCCAACTCGCGCTACTCTAAAAATGTTATCTGGGTACAGACGTGTTGAGTTCACTGAACTCCTGTAAGAACGGTTCTGTGGTCGCATCAGTGCAGGACCTGAGCGGATCTGGCAGGCCAAGCAAATCTTGTACCGACACCGTTAGGGTGAATTGGCCGGTTATGGCATTCGATCCGAGCGTTCGCTTAACTGTATTCAATCTGTGTGCATACTTTATCTGAGTAAATATGTTTGACTTCAACAGATGTTCTCGATTTAAAAAAAAAAAAAAAAAAAAAAAAACGGTAATTGCACATAACGGAAAGGTAGTGTCTGGGTTTCCTGAAGCTCTGTGGAGATCAGTAATGCCTTCACTTCCTTGGATAGCTGTCATTGCTCCCTTTCCTTCTCCATGAGCCTCTGCTGTCTGATCCCCAGAATGGTTTGGCTGTCTGTTTCAGGAGCTCCAGAATGCTTCTCAGAACCTGCAGGAGGAGAGAGAGGAGGTGAAGAGGAGGCACCAGGAGGTGAGCGCCAGAGTCCACCAGCTGGAAGAGGACCTCATTGGAGTTACACAGAAGGGGATCCAGAAGGAGACTGAGCTGGACTGGTAAGTGTGTGTGCGTGCGTGCGTGTTTGTGTGTGTGCGTGCGTGTGTGTGTGTAGACACATTTGAGTTCTATGAGATGGTGGCTTGAGGTTACGCTGTGTGTTTGGCTGAACTGTAGACTGGGATCCAGTGAGTAGTTGTTCACCCTTGTGCTCATTTTGAGATGTCTCTTTTCAGCCTGAGGGACAGAGTGAAGAAACTGAGCGTGGAGAAGGAAGGCCTGGAGTCACAGCTGCAGAATGAGCGTGATGAGAAGGAGCTGTATAAGGTAAAGCCCTCTGTGTGTGATTGATGAAGGTAAATTACTCTGAGTGATTCTGTTAAGGTGAAGCAGTCTGTGTGCGATTTATGAAGGTAAAGCACTGTGTGTGATTCTGTGAAGGTAAAACACTTCTTGCGTGATTTATGAAGGTAAAGCACTCTGTGAGTGATTCTGTGAAGGTGAAGCAGTCTGTGTGAGATTTATGAAAGAAAAGCACTGTGTGTGATTCTGTTACGCACTGCGTGTGTGATTTATGAAGGTAAAGCACTCTGTGTGACTCTGAAGGTAAAACACTGCATGCGTGATTTACGAAGGTAAAACACTGATTTATGGATGTTTATCACTGTGTGTGATTTATGAAGGAAAAGCACTGTGTTATTTATGAAGGAAAAGCGCTGTGTGATTTATGAAGGAAAAGCACTGTGTGATTTATGAAGGAAAAGCACTGTGATTTATGAAGGAAAATGAAGGAAAAGCACTGTGTGTGATTTGAAGGAAAAGCACTGTGTGATATATGAAGAAAAGCACTGTGTGTTATTTATGAAGGAAAAGCACTGTGTGATTTATGAAGGAAAAGCACTGTGTGTTATTTATGAAGGAAAAGCACTGTGTGTGATATATGAAGGAAAAGCACTGTGTGTTATTTATGAAGGAAAAGCACTGTGTGTGATATATGAAGGAAAAGCGCTGTGTGTTATTTATGAAGGAAAAGCACTGTGTGTGATATATGAAGGAAAAGCACTGTGTGTGTTATTTATGAAGGAAAAGCACTGTGTGTGATATATGAAGGAAAAGCGCTGTGTGTTATTTATGAAGGAAAAGCACTGTGTGTTATTTATGAAGGAAAAGCACTGTGTGTGATCTATGAAGGAAAAGCACTGTGTGTGATATATGAAGGAAAAGCACTGTGTGTGATTTATGAAGGAAAAGCACTGTGTGTGATATATGAAGGAAAAGCACTGTGTGTGATTTATGAAGGAAAAGCACTGTGTGATTTATGAAGGAAAAGCACTGTGTGTGATATATGAAGGAAAAGCACTGTGTGTGATATATGAAGGAAAAGCACTGTGTGTGATTTATGGAAGTACAGCAGTGTGTGTATGTGATTTATGAAAGTAAAACACTGCGCGTGTGTGTGTGTGTGTGCGCGCGCGCACGCGTGTGTGTTGTTGATTTACCAATTGTGTGATTTTTATGAAGGTTAAGCACCGTGTGTGACTTTGAAGGTAAAGCACCATGTTAAAATGCCATGTGTGTATTTACAGTCAAGCTATGTTCAGGGTGAGAGGAGCTTTTTACTGTTGATTTCTGTTGTTACCAAAGGTGACTTTATAATCTCGATTGACTAACTTGTTAGCTAACTAACTGGTTTTACTTTTTAACAACAGCATCACTGCTGGCAGCGCTTCTTGCTTTCTTCA
Organism: Gymnothorax javanicus; assembly: GCA_029692085.1. Lineage (NCBI taxonomy): Eukaryota > Metazoa > Chordata > Actinopteri > Anguilliformes > Muraenidae > Gymnothorax > Gymnothorax javanicus. The sequence goes on from CM056193.1 coordinate 148,313,517, forward strand.
GTACAAAGACCATTTTACTGACAATTTTCATTTGGTTTTCAAAATCACTGAGTTATATTTGGTCATACAGGGACCTAGCGACTTATACATGTGTAATGTAAAGTTATATCTGTTCTCGATGGTTGCATTCTAGCTATGTAGTCTTACAGAAAATAAGTCAGCGGGCGATTACTTCACTCAGAACAGCTGTCAATCATAGCTGTCAAACATGACTTTACACTCCCTTTTTATGGTATCAAATAACGAAATAAAGCTTAATCAAAAAGAATGATCACTTTAGCATAGCATGTTCAGAATGACTGAAAATGAGGGAAACCATCTTCGGAAAAAAATTTATTTGACCTGTTCTTAGAATTTTTTTTTTTTTTTTTTTTTTGATGAGGTCCTTGTCCCATACACTCACATGGAGGGGGCGGGGTTTATAACCTATACTGCAGCCAGCCACCAGGGGGCAATCAAGATGTTTTGGCTTCTCATTTTGAGAGCTTTCATGTCATTCATGTTTGTATGCCATCAATAGTCTTGATACTCAGATCTCTTGTGTGCAGTAATGTAGTTGGCTCTGCCTTCTTAATCCAACAGTGCAACGTTCATCCCTGTCTCAATAAAAAGGCAATTCAGTGAGAGAAACCCATCACTCTTCATTCAGTTCTGAGTCTCCTACAGGTATTTCTGCTAAAAAGTTGCACTAAAACAGCTTCCCAGATCTCTCTTTCAGTGATCATTTATAACCTCTCAGAGGTCCTGTGCAATTTATTTATCCTTTGTTTAACCAGGGAAGTCCTGTTCACATTGAAATCTCTTTTTCAAAGGAGCCCTGGGGGGTTGAGGTGGGGAGGGAGAGGGTAAATGGCATAGCCAATTAGATCAGGGGATGATTAGGTGGCAGGTCGTAAGAGCCAGGTTGGGAATTTAGCCATGACACCGGGGAACCCCCTACTCTTGTCGATGAGCGTCATAGGTTCTTTAATGACCACAGTGAGTCAGGACCTCGGTTTAACGTCTCATCCGAAAGATGGCGTCTCCTTCAGTACAGTGTCCCCATCACTGCACTGGGGCATTGGGGATTATTCCACCAGAGGGAAGAATTGCTTCCAGTTTCAGCATTAGCCACCTTGTTCAACACGGGAGTAGAACTCCGTCTTATCCTCGCATTTTCCAATATTTTCGCTGGAGGCCTTTTTAGAGCTTTGTGGCTTATGAGGTTTTTCCCAGCCTCTGGAGTCAAGTTATCCCCTTTTGTATTGAAGAAAATGGCTATATGTTTGTTTTAAGAAGGATAATTTTCAATAGTGTAATCTGAAAAAAAAATAATGTAATAAAAAGAGTGATTTCAAGCTAAGGGGTACTGTTCATGTGCATAGTATATCAGTTCAGAGTTGCCCTGTTCTAAACACTTGGGTGTTCTGTGTCCTATATCCTGCACCACCACCCCCCTCCTTCCCCCAACCACAGGTCCCATCCGCCCACATCTCGCTCACACAATTCACATTTCGTCTATTCCCACTTTTACTGTCATTAAATTGGGACTGCTTTATGTCCCCTTTCTAAAATGAAGTTGGCTTAGTTGAGGTTTCTGATCCGTTCCATCTGTGTGAGTCTGTAAGCAGTACCCACCGCAAGGCACAAACTCACGAACAGAACAGGAATTTGGATATACCATGGCCGTTGAAGTACAGTGGAACCTGCACAGTATGTAGCGTGCCTTTCACAAAGTACAGATTTACTGCTTCAGACTAACAGCCTTAGTTGGGCTGCTTGTGTATATTTTTCTTGTGAGTCACATGTGGCCTACAGCAGCTTTAAGTACCATATGAACTCTCCAGTTAAAAACCGTCTGCCTCTCTCTTCACTACCCTGTATCACTGAGCTAAGCGCTTCTCACCAAATAATGCTTGCACATTTTGTTGGGCTTGAAGCGAAACGTCAAATTTGTCAACCAGTGTAGCGAACTAGAAAATGAGCATCCGTTCTACTCTGCTAGTTGCATCAAACTCGGATGAGTAGCTTGAAAGCTAGCTAGTAAACTGCTTGACACAATGCTATCACCTGCCCTACTGTTAGGTTTGATGTTGAATAGCAGAAAGATTCATAGAACAACTGAAAAGACATCAAATGAGTGGCTTAGTTGAAAGCTAGTTTGGGATAACTGTAACAGGAGCAGAACGTCAGTGACCATAATGAGATGGCTGGCTATGCGCCATCTCTGTTCTAGGACATTAGTTTGCGTGCTCCTTAGGCTAACAGGCTGCCACAAAAACGTGCCAACTTAATTCTGCGAAGTTCATTTTATTTTGTTAAGATACTATTTTTGTTTGGATATCAACATTACAAGTTTCTTGTGGTGCTACCATTAGCATGTTCCTGATTAGAAAGAATAGGGCTGCATCTGCATTGCTCTTTAGCCCCCGTTTCACTTCTGCAGCTGTCGCCATCTCGGAAATTCCTCTCTGATGTTGACCCTTGTCTCATTGCCCTTTATTTAGACCTTTTTTGGTCTCTCTCCTTCATGATTCTCCTTCTTTTGGCTTTTTTACGTTGTTGTGGGGGGTATTAAAATGAGCTCCGTGCGGAGCCATAACTCAAGAACCAATTGATGGATTCAACAAAACTTCACAGACAGATACATTAAGACATCACGATATATCATGCTGAAAAGTAGGTCACTAGGTCAAATGTCCGTCTGTCTGTTGTCATTTGTCGAAATTTCCAGTGCTATTCTGTCATATTTTCCTGTCCGGGCTGTGAGTCATATTATTAGGCCGATCAATTTCAAACTTGGCTGGTGAACACATCATGACCTAAAGGTGTGTCATGAACCAAAACTAGGTCACTCGGTCAAATGTCCGTTTGTCCGTCTCCACTTGTCTTATTTAGCCATCTCGCTATGCAATGTACTCCTGTCCGGGCTGTAACTCTCTTGCGGTTGCGGGGGATATGTATGACTAGGTCAGCTTGTGTGTGTGTTTTTTTTTTTTTTTAACTATTAGCTGTTGTTGGAAAAGCTGGTATTGCAAATTTAGCACAACTTGCCTTACATCTTGACACACAACTTCTGTATGCAGTTGTGCAAGCTGCTAAAGCCGGCTAGTTACACGCTAGCTAACCCTGATTGGTTGTTTGATTCAGACCGAATACAAAGGATCGGGTTTCATAGACATGCATTTTTCTGCAGGAACATTCAGAAAAATGTTGTTGCTGACATGCAATAGTCAAAATAGGATATTTCAACTTGAATAATAATGAAATGAAATAATATTGACTAGTGCAGATGTAATATAAATTGTTCAAAGTGAATGGATGTGGTTTCTGTGTATGTGGTTTCATTGCTGAGAACAGGGGTAAACTTAACTGCCCAACATGCATTTACTGTTTTGCCTGGTCTTCTGCTTTCGTGTGCACGTCTGTTTGTGTGTCCGTGTGTGGCGTGTACGTGCTGCAGGTGCATCTTAAGAACAGGGAGCTGGAGACCCGCAAGCTGACGGCGGAGCAGCAAATGCAGAAAGTGGTGGAGGCGAACAAGGAGAACATGATCACTCAGCTGAAGGAGGAGGTGGGCCGACTGAAGGCAGGGCTGGCAGAGAAGGAGAAACTTCACAAAGAGCTGCTGGCTAAGTGCGCCACGCCGGTACGGCTGCCCCCCGCACTCCGAGCTGCGTCCATCCTCCGTTTCACACTGGGCACACAGTGGCTGTTGGACTCCGAAAGCCAGTCTGCAGCTGTAGTGTCCTTGATCTGTCAGGCTAAATGCACACGCGCGTGCGGTCGATCTGGAGCAGCCTGCAGTGCTGCTCAGATTTGTGTGGTGCGCGCTTGTCTGCAGTGCCGGTGTATGTGTGTTTGATCATGTTTGTGTGCTCTTGTTTGGGTCTGATGTGTGGGTCTGAATGTGCATTTGCATGTGTGTGAAAATCTGATGTCACGGTCAGTCAAATCATTGGAAATGCTACGGTAAATATCAGCTTTGTGAAGCTCACAACATACTGTTTTTGTCGAGACTGGGTCAGATACAGAATGATTTTATTCTCCAGTAATTTTTAGTGCTATAGCTCTATAGTCTTTATAGTTCAGAGCTGCGGTTTTCAGATACTACCCTACCAAGTGTCCTTCTGTCTCTGTCAGATCTTTGTCTTGGGGCCGGTGTTCGTTATTCTTTTTTTTTTTTTTTTTTTTGTTACTGTTTTTTGATATTTGGCATCGGTGGTCATGATTTTTTTTTTTTTTTTTTTTTTACTCTTACCCTTGCTTCCTGTAATAATTTTGCTGTCTTCGTGGTGGACACTCTAGCAACTCAGGGGCCAGCTAATTTTGCCCTTTGAAATAGTACCCTCATCTTTCTGTGAAGATATGCTCAGAGGATTGCTGCGGTATCGACCTCTCAAACAGACAAATGCTACCAATTAGCATTTGAGTTGTTTGGATTTGTATGTGCACATGCATCTGTAATTGCAGTTTAGATACTTAAAATTCAAAACTATTTCTCTGCGGTGCTTCCAGTATCTTGTTAACCCTAGTGTGTGCCCGATGCGAGTGTATACTCATGCGCCTTTCTGATGTGCGTGCGTGCCTGCATTTGTATCTGTGTGCATGTTTGATTCCGTTGTGCGTGCTTGCATCTGTCTTGTGTGTGTGTGTGTGTGTGTGTGCGTGTGTGTGTGTTTCTGCATGTCTGATGCTCGTATTTGTGTGCATCTGGCCTGCGTGTGCGTGTCTTACCCATGTGTGTGCATCTCCGGCAGGCGGAGAAGGAGGCGATGAAGGAGCAGCTGCGGCAGGCTGAGGAGCAGCTGCAGGCCACGCGTCAGCAGGCCTCCATGCTGGCGTCGGAGCTGCGGGACGTGTCCAACGCGCGTGACCGCAGCATCTCCGACCTGCACCGCCTGCGTGTGGAGATGGAGGAGCAGCGCGAGAAGCAGGCTGAAGCTCAGGCCCTGTGCAGCCGCATGGAGGAGCAGCTGGACAGCATGAGGGCTGCAGCCCAGCAGGGGGCGGTATGGAGCCTTTACCATTCACTGACAGTGCTTATAGCTTCCCAGGTCCTACTTTTGCATCATCTTTACCATTCAATAGACTGAAATATATTTCTGGTTTACCACAGTAGATTGCTAATTTTTCACATTTCCTCTCTTGTTATACTTGACTCTGAAGTCAGTCATAGTCCACCATCACTAAAGAGATTCCAAACCTTTAAATGAGATTTGCGGTGGGTGCGGGGGAGAAGTACATATTTTCAGATGATATACAGTGTTGCTCATAAAGTTGGAATAAAATATTTTTTTGTAATACTTTACAGTAAGGGTAAATTTATTAACATTAGCTAACGCAGTAAGAAACATTAACTATCTGTTAATTAGCAGTAAACTAATGGGTCTACAAATCATCTACTAATGGTGTTAATGTTAACTAAGGTATTAATTTATACATTATTGAACAGTTTGATTGTTTGAGATGTTACTTAAGGGATGCTTAAGGGATGTTTAGAACTTCATAATAAGGATGTCGAAGAGCATTAATAAATGGTAAGTTAAGGTTACCTAATGCTTACTTAGCTCTCTGATGCATTAGTTAACTGTTAACTAATTGGTAGTTAATGCTTATTACTGCATTAATCAACGTACCCTTATTGTAAAGTGTTACCTTTTCTTTTTGTACCTCTTTTCATGAAATGATTGTGACTATGTGGTTTATTCTTGATAGATGAAGTGTCTGAATTCAAAATTTTTCCAACTTTATCAGCAAAAGTATATTATGCTAGAAAAAATGAGACCATATTTGGTGGAAGTTCTCTTTCCGGATTGCGCGATACATTAACGATTCATCTGCAAATACCCTCCATCCAGTGGTTGGAGCCTTCGCTAATGAGAGTGAAGCCAACTCCAGACCTTTTTCAGCAGGCTGGGGCTGAAGGAGGGGGGGGAGCAGTGACGGGGAAGGAGGCAGAGCTCCAGAGGGAAGTGGAGGACCTGAAGCTGAGGCTACATATGGCTGCCGAACACTACAAGGAGAAATACAAGGAGTGTCAGAGGCTGCAGAGGCAGGTGGCCAAACTGGGCGATCAGCAAGGGGTGAGTCCGAGGCCCCGTTACAGGAAGCAGGATGATTGAGTTGGCTGCAGAAGTGCACTGAGTGAAACTCTGATCATTCATGTAGCCCTGTTGACCTTATGCAGCCCCACTCACTTAACCCTTTACCTCCTAAGAGTGCCATATGGCACTCTATCATCATGTTTACATATTTTTAAGAGAGCCATATGGCACTCTCAGTTGCTTTGTTTGGACAGATTAAAACATTTGTTTTAAGTTTCAATTGCTTGCTATCCCATAAGCCTTATGGATTACATTTGCATAATCAAATGGCATAGCTACACTCAGAAATGTTTTTAGTTGTCAAAATGGCGGAAACATTTTTTTTAACAGTGATTAAGATACATGAGCATGTAAACTTAAAATAATTATTGAGCGTGGAGTTGTCAAACAGAAGATTTTTTTGTAAATATCTTAGTGCACTGGAGTCACAACAGATTTTTTTTATGATCTCTGTATAATTTTATCAATTAAAATGATCTAATGCAAGTCCAGTATGAAGCCAACAACTTTTCTTTGTAACTTAATGTTGTTTAGCTTGTATTTTCTTGCTGTTCAGAGCTTTTTTTGACGGGACCATAAAAAGTAGCTGACTAGCTGAAACTGCCTGGAAGGAGGGGCCTGATTGGTGTTTCACTCCTTGGAGTTAAACCCACTTCCGTATTAATGTTTGTGTAACTTAATTTCCAGTTCAGCATAAAGCCAGTTCAAGTGAAGACAAAGACATTGTGGGTTAGTAGCTTACGAAGCAAATTTAACATGATGCAAATTGTTAAGAGAGCCTTTTCCAACACAGACTATATTCCCCATAATGTTTTATTTATAAAAATTGACATTAAAACTACCAAGCTGGCCGCAAAAAAAAATTGACGAATCTGCCTGTTCTCGCGTACCGCAACTGGACCACTCTGAACTGAGTTGCGTGCTGGCATTTTATTTACAAAGTAGCCAGCTACCTTGGCATCCCTGATTCTGCAGTGCATAAGGTGAATGACGTCACTGTTGCTACTCTTTCATCTACAGGATCAATATACGTAAATCATAACTACAGTGACATTTATTGCACTTGCAGTGCAGATATACATGACTGTGGTGACCTGCAGGGTTGTTATACAATACTGTGCAAAAGTCTTAGGCACCTTATATTTTATAAAATCTTAATCTGGCTTTGGATATTCACTTTTTATTTTCCACATTGGTTGTCACTGAAGATAAAAAGTACATTTGAAATTCCAAATGCTAATTTAAAAAGTTTTATAAATAAATGGTCTTATTTCATCGAAAACATTTAAGATGGATAATATAGTATTGACAGAGCCCCTGACGTCAACATCATCTTGGCTGTTTGCAATTTCTTGGAGGGATAGAGGCCAAGTGAGTCAGTCTGCAGAAGAATGGTGGCAAGTTTTCCACTCTACCCAGAACAAGAAAAACGCCAATCGTCTTAAAAAAGCTGTTGCACCAAAGGGCAATGTCCCAAATTTTTAGGCAAAGGGTAATCACACCAAATGTTGATTTGATTTAGTTTTTAGTAGGTAACAGCTCTATATTGCACATTTCTAGTTATTAGAAACTTTTAATTTAATTATTTTCGCAAGCATATTTGCTGTACAAAATTCTTATTGTAGGACAACTTGTGCTTCTGCACCTGTAGTGTAGCTACCACTGATGGCATGTTTTGATTGGTCCGTGAGGGCAGTGGGTGTGTGCATTGACTGTCCATGTTATGTTGTTAGGAATCCAAGAAGGGTGCGATGGCAGCAGAGATACCCGGGAGTCCACAGTCAGCCAGCCCCGAGCAAGGTAGGAACACCCTGTGGCCTCTGGGACCCTCATGTCTGACTTCGCTGCTGTCATGGGCTGTTGGGGTGAAGACTCTTATCGGAGATTCTGTGTTTCAGGGAGCCCGACATCTTCCAACATTGCACTTGATGCGATTATCCAGGAGAAACTCAAGTGCATCAATAAAGAAGTGATTGAGAAAAGTGACAAGTACAAGAAATGCAAACAGATGCTGATTGTAAGTGAACTGTGGGGTTTGTGAACATTAGAGGTGTGCCATGTATCATGATTTAAGATTGCTGAGTGTGCTGTGGGTCCTCTATATTGCAATTTGTAACCTGCGAGCAGCTTGCGAAACGTAGTTGGAGCGCTTTCGTGTTTTGTGTTTAAATTCTTGCCGAAGCGATACGTGAGCATTATGAGGGGGTATATTTGCATGCCCGTGAGGTCAGGAGGGAGGCTGACGTGTTTTGGCCGCAGGAGGAGAAGGAGCGCAGCTGCATGTTTGCGGAGGAGCTGGCGAAGATGGAGGTGAAGTGGAAAGAGCAGACGAAGCTGAACGAGAGCCTGAAGCTGCAGCTGGCAGCAGCCGAGGATCGATACAAGGTGAGCCTTACTGAGCAATCGGGCTCATCTCTGCGAGGTCAGAGAGATTCGTTACCCCGTCCCTATATCAGGGCTGGCGTCTGGTTCAGTGTATGAAGGTCAGCGGTATCTCAGGCCTGTGCTAATGTTGCCTTTGAGTTATGTAATGTGAGGCGCATGGACCAATCTGCCCCTTGTTTGTCTAAGGCCAGTCACGTTCAGAGCAGTTCATATTTGGCCTGTGATGTAACTTTTTAATAATTAATTGTAGCCCCCGGACTAAGTCGGGGCTACTATGGATTTGGCCTTGTCGCGTGTCCGCTGCTACCGCCTTAGAGATTTCCTTGTGGATGCTCTACAGGTCAGAAATGTAATGCTATTTCCTTTATGTTTGGTATGTATATTGAACAGCAAAAGAAACGCAAGTTAATTAAAAGCAGACTGGAAAATAAGTTTGCGCGTAATTATTTTAGAAAATCAAATTTATTACTTGCGCGTGCACATTTACGCTCGTTTCATCAAACTTTTCTTTATTATACGGTCACTTTGACTGAGTGAACATAAGAGTACATTAACTAACAAGCTAACTTGCGTTTCTTTTGTTGCTCAGTATATATGGGCAGTGGTTGGAACAGGGGGCCTATCTATTTTGGTTGCCATGGTAACATAATTCACTAAATAATAGACAGTTTTGCATCAATGAGCCAAAATTAAAAACGTGGGCCATCGAGGGCGACCGACCTGTCTAGTCAATTTATGCCTCCGCCACACACAGTGGGCAGGAGGCTTACTGTTTTCCGGTTGTCCGTCCGTACGTGTGTCCATTACTCCGTCTGTCACAAATATCTTGTCCGCGCTCTGCTGAAGGAGTGGGGGGATTTTCCCCACCTCTGATGTGGTAACTCCCCACAGAAGGTCGCTGAAATGATAAGGATTTTGATATAATTGGGTCAAAGGTCAAGGTCACACAAGGTCAGTTGCATGTAAAGGCCAAAGATCAACTTTTTGGGTGAATGAAGCTATGATAGGGGGAGGCATAGCAACAAATGCTTTGTGTTGTTTTACCTTGTTTGTTTGTTTGTTTATTTGTTTGTTTGTTTTGAGCTCTCGCTGGTTGAAATGATTAATATGATGAGAAATTTCAACTTTAATCTGAAGGCATTGGCTTTGGATCCACAGTTTTTGAAATAATGTTGGTTCGGATACCTCCCCTCTGCCCCATATGCCACATTGCCACATTATTTTTTGCCTTTAAAGGTAAAGTTGCATTTCCCACTCTTGTCAATTTTTTTTTTTTTTTTTTTGCTTTTGCATAGCCAGCGGTGAACTACACATTACGTTTGTTTCAGATGGATAGCACGTGCCACCGTTTGTCATTTGTAAAAAAACGGTATCTTGCACATTCAGTCCTTTATAAATCACTACCATACGGTGAGTGATGCGGTTAGCACTAGTGATTGTGATTAACTTGTTTATTTGTTGGGAAAAGAAAGTCAGAAACATTTGTAAACACTTAGTGAGGATGTGGAAAGGTCCTATAGGAGGCCGGGGCAGAAAAGAGGACATAACACACAGGGGTAACGGTGCTCCATGCACATGCTTTCCTCATGGTGGATGCGGCTGGCTATCTAACCTGTACCCTGCTAGTCTGCCTTGTGGCATGATTGCTGTGGGCTGTAGCACAGGGAAAGGTTTGGGCTAGCAGTATTTTCTGGCCGTTCGGGCAGAAACAACTTCGCCACACGTCGGCCATTGCTTGCGGCCTGCCCGCGGCTGCACATGCAGTGCACACCACTGCAGTGACTGTGCAGCTCGGCTGCTGGACTCTAGAGAGAGGGGCCAGCCAGCAGTTGCTACCTGTGGGTTAACACAGCAGCATTTTTGGTAATACTATACAACTGGCACCTAGAACTGGACTGAGATGGTAGAATGGGGAACAGGGTTGGGGGTCAATTCCGTTTTATCAACTCCAGTTCCACTTCAACTCCAAATAATAAATTCCAATTCCACCCCTGATTTATCAAGTCTATTTCCAATTCTGAAATTGACCCCAACCCTGGTGAAGGAACATAGTTTCAGAAAAGAAAGCTCCAGCCATGGGATTGGTTAAGGGGAGGAATGTCTCTGCCGGGTCAGTAAGGTCTGCCGGGTTGCAGTTGCACAGTATCATCTTACATTCGTAGACTCTGAACTCGACGTTTTTTCCGCCTGAGAAAGGGTATCTGTTTATTTCTCCTTTAAACAAAGAGGCAGTTTCCGATATTATCTGCAGATGGACATAAATACATGGACGGCATGGTTTATGAAGCGGCCCTATTGGAGACGGGTTTTACGACTGTTTATGCGAAGACTGGAGACGGAGAGACATGGATACTGAAGGATTCCTGCTCCTCCGCCCGCCTAATGCGTTTGTTGGCTCCGAGAGTTTCATCTGAAACTCGGCACCCTGAGAGGGATTAACTTTAAACTGGTTGTTGTGATGGGAAGCCTCCAGTCATGTGACCTAACCCACTGAGTCACGGTATTCCTATACTCCGTATTTGTGGAGATCTGTGGTTCCTGCTGTAACCCCTGACATCATCTAAAATTATAATCTTTAATTAAGAAGCATCCATCTCCATTTCTCTGTTTCTGTGTTGTAGAGCCAGGTGGCGGAGAAGGGCCGAGAGGTTAAGGAGCTGAGGGAGAACCTGGAGCTGGTTGTCAAGGAGAAGGAGAAGCTGGAGGAGGCAAGAGCTCTTCTCAGACGTTTTTAAAGATACTTCTTCAGAACTTAGTCTGACAGTTTTTTGGCCCCACTTCTCATGTGGGTTTATCTTGGTTCTCTAATTGGAGCGGCAAAACCAGCGGAGACTTATTTTCCATTCAGTTACTGTGGACTGCAGTGAGATCTGCACTTGTTATTAAAACAGCTGAAAGGTAACAGGTTTTTTTTTTTTTTTGTTTGGAAGGGCAAAATGACCCAGTTTGAGGTTGACTCCGTTAACGAAGTCGGCGCCTGCTGAACGACGTCAATAAAAAATGGACTTGAAATTCTTCAAGTTTTTTTTTTTTTTTTTAAACGAAGGGAGCCAATTAAAATGAGTACGAATCCACTGCGCTGGATTTCTGTGTTTAACGCCGTGTTTGCTGTGTTCTGTTAAACTGCATATTTGACGTAGTATAAGGAAACTGAATCTGATCACTGGCCTGATGAAGAGATTGATTTTTGTGGAAGCCTAAATTTATGTATTTGGTCTGTATCTTTAAAATCCTCCTAGCTGATCATACGTAGTATTGATTTATATACAGAAAACTTTCTGTGTGCCCTCGGGTTTGTTCATCTCCCGCTTGCCCTTTTTAAATGTGCAACATTTTTGTCACTGGGCGTGTATTTTTGTGGTAGGAATTTAACCGCCATGAATGAGGCAGAAAGAACAGTTATTAAAACCCCTTTGCGCAGATAAAAACGCCGGCGTCCATAAATTCTGAAATTTAATTCCTAAATAATTTTGTAATTGAATTTCTAAAGGACTTGTTCACTGGAATAATTTTCCACAGTCCCTGTGACACAAATACTGAGTTATAAAGCCAAAATAGGCTCATGCACAACAGGGAATATTGGCATTATTTGTATTTTGCGCAAAGGGGTTAAAGTAGCACTGATGGTTTCACAGTGTTTCCTGCTTAAAATTGCTTAGTCATGGCATCTAGTCTTCCAGTTGTTATTCGGTTAATATAATGGGGCAAGTTTCTACTCAGTGGTGCGTGTGTTCTCTCCCTCGGCTGTTAAAGTCTCCTGTATGGATTTTATTTTCCCTCAGACGTACAACTTTTACATCTTGCACGTGTCTCTGCAGGGGTTGAAGAAGAGCTTGGAGGCGAAAGGCGGTGTGGAGTCTGAGGACACCAGTTTGGAGGGCAGCCAGCCCTTGTTCCTGCAGTACCCCCTCCCGTATACCCAGAATGCCGCAGCTCCGGCACCCCTGGTGGCCCAGCAGTCCACAGAGCTGCGTTTCGGGAACCCATACACCGCTCCAAACCCCACAGGTATGACCTGCTCTCCCCTCTTTCTCAGACTTGCTCACACTGATGGGTTTCCCTTCCCCAGAGTTATGCTTTGAACTGGCATATGTTCAACGAGGCAAGTATTTGCGGGAAACTATGAACGTCCCATTTAGTTTGTAACTTCATCACCAACGGCTTTGCAATAACAATTAAAACAACTATGGAGGTTAATTTTCGCCTCCAATTGTGCCGTTCTAAAGGCTTTCATTAACGGTGAGCCTCATAATGGATAATATTGTACTTCATGCCGTATGTATAAGTGCAGCACAGCCCTAAGTGGTGTTAATTATTATAATGGTCAAATGACTTCAGATTAATTTTCCTTTTGGTTTCTTCCTCGTGTGCAGCCATTTTTGTTCTCTGTGCGCTGCCATTTCAGATTGTTGGTATGTAGCGAACATACGTTTCAATTTGTTGCCAAACGTTAGCTAAGATTTTTCCGTTCTGAACATCAAGTGGGCATTTTCATAAAGACATACCTGTCTCTACAGCAATGCGTACTGTCCCCTTCTTTCCTTCAGAGGACGCAGATGCTGAGTTCTCCTCTGACCAGATGCCAATACTGCCCCCTGTGGGCCCCCCCTCTTGGGACAGTAATGTGGTCTGCATTCAGCCCTCCCGAAACCAAAGCCGGCCTGACGGGCTGGAGGAACCTGAAGAGCCCAGCAATGTGAGTCTTCTCAACCACAAATATGGCCCCAGTGTCGAAATTCTCAGTGGGGGGCAGTTCCTAGCCCTCCCTTGGTATACCTCTAACGCTAGAGTGGGACTTGGGATGAGTCGACTTTTCTGGAATTTACTGGAAACTCCCGCCACTTCCTCCACCACTAATGAGCCCTAAAGGCTGGTCGTTAGGAGAGAGTTTCAGCCATTTTATTGTTACAGTAACACTAAAGTGGGAAGACCACTAGCGAACCCCCCAGCTCCTCGCATGACTAAGCTCACCCAACAGACTATGGTTGTGTGGAAAAAAAAATGCTCTTTAAGGCTTCTTACCTCGCTATACACAACTTTTTGCACCTCGTTAAAAAGCTTTAATTCGATGTAACTGAAAATAAGACGTACATGTCAAATTTTAGCATCCCTTTTATGCATTATGGATAGATTCCTGCTGGTTTGTTGAGCTAACAAAAAGTAATGATGCTGATGTGTGTTCAACTGAGGTTCTTTGACTGAAGTTACATTGAGGAGGAGGAGCTGCAGATGGACATTCTGGGCTCTGTGCATTGTTGAGGTCATTTTGCAAATGTCTTCACTCAATAGGTGTTAGATTCACTAAAAAAAAATGTCAGCTGGTTCCAGGCGATTGTTCGGGCCAGTTTAATTAGCTGATGTAACTCAATTGCGCGGAACCATTTGACAAAACATTAAGTCAATGGAAAATTACATTTTTTTAGTGTATGTGCAGTCAACAGTAGATTATATCTGACTGAGGCTCAGGCTTTGAGGCTGATCCATTTCTTTCAGGTGGGTGGGCCCACTGAGCCGCCAGCGGCAAGCGAAACTCAAAACCCCCTCCCGAACGATGGCCGGCCTCGCTTTTGCTTTGACTCCAGGTAATGTGGTGTTCGAGATTTTCTGCTTGACTTTTTCGTAATTTAAAAACTAGCTTTGGCAAAGACCAGGGGTTGAACCCTCCAAGTGTTCTGCTGTGTGCATTGCAGCTTGAGCACATTGGTACGTTCGTACAATGAGGTCCAGTGGTGTTGCCATGCCTGGCAACTGTTTGAGTTGGTAGCTAAGCCATATTGCCACGGTGCCAGCTGCCCGTTGTGGCCCTGTTCTTCGTCATGTAGCATCTGTCTACTGCTGGAGGAGTTTCAAATTGCTCCCATCTTCCTGTCAGTCAGCACTGTGTATTTCCTACTCTGTTTTGGAACATGTAGTGAATACCATATTGAGATTTATTCGCAGTTGTTTAAATTCTCCTTTGTCTTTTGTTTTGTTTTTCCCGAGTGTTGGTGTGGTTTCATTTTTCCATGAGGGAGCCGTTCGGAATGTCAGAATTCCTTTTATTCACTATCCAAAGCTTACACTTTATAGAAGTGTTGGCATTTTAATTCAAAACAAACTCTCTGCCTGTCATTCTGTGCAAAACGAGAATAAATTTGCAGAACTTGCAATGGAGTGAAAGCAAAGGAAACATTTTGACCTACTTGTTTTCTTTTTGCAGTACAAACAGAAAAAGTGTGATTTTAAAAAAGTAATGAGTTTTGTCTCCTTCCCCACCCCTGTATTTTTTTTGTTTTCCCTCACAGCCTTGACATTCACAAACGCTGTCCACTGTGTGAGGTCATCTTCCCCCCCAACTATGACCAGAGTAAGTTTGAGGAGCACGTGGAGAGCCACTGGAAGGTGTGTCCCATGTGCAGTGAGCAGTTCCCCTTGGACTGCGACCAGCGGCTGTTCGAGAAGCACGTGCTCACGCACTTCGACGCCAACGTCCTCAACTTCAACTAGACGCTGCCGCGAAAACCAACCCGGAGCTCGTGAAGCTAACTTTAGCATTACCCCATAGTTGGCCTCGTGCTACATATACTTAGTTTGTGCTGCAAATTGCATACAATCGCATGCAGTGGTTTGACGATTCTCAGTTAGGAACCTGCAGTTATAATTCTTCTCCTGTCCTCAATAAGATTTCTAGATCAGTGGCGACACTGGAAGGGGCTCGCAGCTCAGGAATGGACTGTCTTTCACAGGCAGTCGGTGTGGCTCAGCCAGACAGATCAAATGAAGATATGAATCTGGGGGGCCACCAAATCTATATCTTTGTTTGCAGTTCATATAGTTTACTTTGCTTTGGCACTTAAATGCCGAGGTGGCTGTCACTCACTGCACTGAGGCAGGGATGGGTGAGCCCTTCTCTGACTGAAGAAGGTGTTGCGTTACTTGGTCACAGCTTTGGGGTTAAGAGATGCGACTACTTTTACGCTCTAGTTTAAATAATAACATAATGTAAGAATGCGTTTTAAAATCAATTTTATGTTCACCAAATTATTACACTATATTTATGGTAAGAAATGAATTAAAATGTCAAGTTTCACTAATAAAGTCAATATATTTTTTCCTCACAATGTGACGTCAGGGTTCTTCCTCAAACCTGACATAGCTTGGATGTCTGTCTTTATTTTTTTTTTTTTCCCTTAGTTGCTCACGTTCTTTGGTTATTTGCAATACTCAGTCCTTTGTCTTGTGTAAACTAATCATAAAGTCTTTATTTGGAAGCCATTGTCTGTGTCCTTGTCAACTCATTGAGTGGTGTTTCATAGGACTACGGTTTCTTAACCCTTTCCCTCTCGAGTTTTCCTGAGAAACTTTTTTCTCGTCGCAAATGAGCTGATAACTTCTGTTGAAGTTTTAAGTAGTCGTAGGTATAGTCACATAAGTATAGTGTGTCACACTTTCAGAACTAGAGGGGCACTCCGTAGAGCGTATACCTCTGCTACACCGTATTATTGGTTCTGGATCCACTACAATATTATCCAGTTCACCAATAACTATACTGGACAAAGAAAATTAGGGATCACCCCAATTTTCGAATTTGAAATATTTGATAGTTCAAATTATGTTCCATATCATATTTCAATATTAAAAATCAGAGTGATCCCTAACTTTCTTTGTCCAGTATATAATAAATTGTACATTCGTGGAGGGTCTATTCAATGCTGAAAAATATGAAAATCTGTCCATTACATAAGGGACTATCATTCTGTTTAGCTACATTTGAACTTATTCTGGTTCTAGAATCCAGAATATGTTCCAGATTACTTCCAAAATTGAATCAACTCATCCTTGGACTACCTCATACCATCCATCCAAATTTATTGCCAATAGTCATGACTTCTTGAGTTATCCAGTTAACATTTCATACACGGGTGAAAAAACAACCTCCTTGGCAGAGGTAATAATCACTTCCTGTCCTGTCTGAAACCATGGTAGCAATATATAGTGAATACAGTCTTTTTTTTTTCGGACTCACCTGTATTCTGAAGTCAGGTTTAATTAAACACCCGTCTAAATTTAGACCCCGATTTAATTGAACCCCACCCAGATGGATGCTCCCATCTAAGTGGGGTTTAAATCAGTTTTTGAAGGGGATGTTTAGTTAAACCTCAGTCTAGGTGTAATCTAAGTGTGGTTTAACTTGGTGTCTAAGTGGTTAAACCTGGTGTCTAAGTTTAAACTGGAGTCTGACTACCCTGGAGACATTCTCTGCTTCTACTGCGCACCAGGTTCCTGCTACAATTCCTGCGTGTGATCTATGTGACCAGTGTTTGAACTATGTTAGCTTATTCATCAAAAGCCATAAGGGAAGGGTGCCCAATCTCATCTGTGAAGGGCCAGTGTGGGTTCGGGTCTTTATTACAGCCCAGGGCAGTGTGGCTGAATCAACTAATTAAGTGATCAAGGGTTCAATCAAGACCTTCATAATTAAAATCAGTTGTATTAGTGTTGGGCTGTCACAAAAACCAGCGACCACACTGGCCCTTAATGGATAAGATTGGACACATCCGCCGTAAGGCTAATTGGGAAGTAATGGGAAAACACTTCCTTGTTGAATTTGTTGCAATCTTGGAGAACAAAAAACGACTGGGAGATCAGTTCTACCAAGACGAGGGAGATGGCTGCTGAGACGAGGGAATTGAATGAGAAGTGGAAGCGCCTAAAGATCTGAAGGTTTTAAAGGGGTTTTTCCTGTCAACCGATGGTGCTCTTGGCGCAGCAGCTGCCAATTGCCTTAGACCATCCAAAAGATGAGCCAAGTCGGTCATGTAAGAGCTAAACCAAACTTAAACCACCCCTGCACCTGGTTTAAAAACATGTACAAAGTTAGACCTCAGTCGACGTGTGGTCTAAGTTAAAACAAACATCAGGAAGTGAATCTTGAACCCCAGGTTAAAGTGTCGATAAAATCTATAAATGTACTTCACTGAAACCACACTTGGACCTGGCTCCAGAATCGACCAGCTTAGTGGCCTGTATGGTGGGCAAGGGCGCCGTATGGGGTGGAAAAGTTAGGACGATTCTAAGGGCCCATGACCGGATAGGGGGCTGAGAAAAATATTAAAACATACGGCTTGTGATGGGGCCCAATGTGATACCTGTTCACGGGGCCCAAAATCCCAGACGGTGCCCCTGACAGTAGGAAAGGGTTAAAGATGGGAAATACTGAGGAGATCAGTGGGAGACGAAGATCATGGGCCTGCCGTCGGTTTGACTAGCTGCATTCAGCTATCGGCAAAAGATTATAGCCAGACATGAGTGGCCAAACAGTGAAGAAAAAAAAATTCACTTAGATTTAAAACTCAGGTCTTAACCAGTTAACCACTACTCTTAAGAGAAAAGTAATGTGCATCAGAAACACTTGTAACTGTTACAAGTTCAATATTGCCCGAGACCAGTTTTGGGAGGAGCTGATGACTGCTGCACTGATACTGCAACACAGAACAGCGGCATTTGGAGTCCGCCTTTCTAAGGACTTTCAGAAAGGGTTTTAAGTGCCGCACACATTGCATCCCGTTTTGTGCAGTTCGCTGTTCAGAGGATAAAAACATGGTTGAAGTGCCGAGCTCCAGCATTCAAAGCTTAGACTAGTGGAACTTTTTTTTTTTTTAAATGTATTAAAGACCTTCCAAATTAGATGTGGTGTGAGTGGCCCACTGGGGACCCAATCAGTGGGTGCATCTTAAGGACCCTTAAAAAAAAGTTTATTTCCCATAGTAAACTCCTGTATACATCATCAACAGCATTAAATCAGTCTCAAACTTGTCTGAGCAGAAGCATTTTTAATCTTTAAAATGTAATCAGATTTACATTTAGGAAGCAGCTTTTTTTTTTTTTTTTTTTTAAGCAAGTCTGACGTAGTAAATCGCCTTCAGTTCCAAAACATAACCCCAGTTTGCCTTCATACACATTGGGAACGTTGTTGTCCACAGACATACGAAAATATAATTTAAAGCACTTACACAGACACAACGATACATTCACTATACACAATATATCAAAATAGTCCCCCTCCATAACCTGCTGTATAATACTGTCACAATGTGAAGCTAAATATGAACTGTAACTCCATTACAATATTACAAACCCATGCAGCAATGGCATGACAGTGCTCTGAACTGCTCTGCACTGAAACAAACTTGCAAAAGTGATTGAAAGGGATCTCCAAGATTGGTCAAAAAGCATAGGAACAAACCGTCTCTGGAATGCCTGAATGATACTTTTGTTTCGATTTTTGTGCCATTTTCAATACACTATTACAAGACTTAGCCTCTCCTTTTTGGGTGGGGTCGAGGCGAGTAAGCCGCATCCGTAAGAACACAGGGGCTACTGCCATGACGACAGGGCCCAGATGGAGGCTGTGCTGATGGTAAAACAGTGGGAGGAGCTTTCTCCATAATACATACCAGCACTGCCAGAAATGTTTACAATACTATTGATAATAATCATACTAGATATTTCACCATGAAGCTACACAGGCATAATATACTGGAATGCTGTGATCTACAATACAAGGCAATCGGAGATCAAACAGACTCACAACATACAAGAAAAAACACAAGGCGTGGTGAAAAAAATTTCCCTTAACTAGTACCTCTACAGTAACGATCGGTTTCACTGACTTTCCTCCATGACTGCAGGCATGCAATCAGGCAGCAATCTGGAGATATTGGCGACGAGGATCATCCAAACTCTGTTGGCAACTGGTTAATACAAAGTGCTTAAGTACTTCATCCAGGCAAGAAAGGAAACTGTTCCATTGCCTCAGGATGGGGGTCTGGACATGAACAGAAGCTCCAGCCCAGAAGGAACCGTTGGAACAGCTCAGGCTAAATACTGTGGGAATATCTGGGCAGGACTGCAGTTTTGAAACGCTGGCGAAATATTGACCTGAGATCTTTTGTTTGGCGTTAAAATGACAACGTTATATCTGGGTCTGGAGAAAAAAATCGAATTCAATATCAAAGCAATCGTTCCAACTGTAACTCTCTTGAACATAGTCTTAAAAACTAAATACAGTAAAAAATAAAACTTGGAAATAATAACTTTTTTGATTATGAAAGAGTATATATACATATATAAGTTTTTTATATTTATATATCAGGTAATACTTCGTATTATATTACAAACATTCAGTTTTTTTATTTTCATTTTTTGTTAAACTTGTAGTTTAACTATATTGATGCACTGCATTGGAATGGAGGAGTCTTGGCAGAGAAGGATTTTATCACTGTTGTTACAGAGATATAACAAACTCTAATAAAGGGAGTGAGGTTTCACGAGCCCAAAATGGACGTGTGTAAGATCATGTCCGTGACCTTGCGATATCAATGAAGCGAGTTCAAATCACTGCAGATATGGACTACGTTGAAATTGTAGCTAAATATGGCCACTTCTATCAACTTGACAGCATGAACGTAGCCATAGACTCACTTTACGACCATTACACTTCCTTCCATTCTCTCCCAACCTACACACACTCTTTTAGTCCCTCTTCATGCCCAGCCCCTAGGACACACACAAATCAAACATGGACAAGGAAAGCGCGATTACTCGCTACTGCCCAAAACCGTCCAGGCTCAGCCTTTTCCGCGAAAATTTTCTCGTTCAATTTTTTTTTTGTTTTCACAATTAGCACCATATATAAAAAGTAACGAAAAATAAGTACGATAGGTATGAATGTGCAAACGTACAAAAACCGTGAACTCTACAAAGGTACATCGTTCCAAAATACAGGAGAAAAAACAAATAAAATAAAGTAATTAAAGCATGCAATCCAAATATTATGTAGTGTAGCATAAAAGGGGGCGGAGTCTTCCTCTCCAGAGAGAGAGGAGGAGGGTGGCTTGGCACTGCGACTGGCACTACTGCTGCATCTTGCGAATGATGTCAGCTGACACCGGAGGGTGGAAGTTAATGGTGTGGTGGCGGAGGCCCTGAGACGTCTTGTAACTCTTGCCACAGCGGCACTTGAAGGGCTTGCGCACTCGGATCTGGGTTCGGTGGCCATTCTTGGCGTGGTATTTGATACCATTCACATTCTGTAAGGACATAATAGTGTTTGAGTCAGCAGACTGATTAAAGAATACAGGCAACAAAAAATGTGCAACCCCAATTCCGAAATAGTCGGGACAAAGTGAAAATTGTGAATAAAATCAAAACGCAATGACTTTCAAATCACACCAGCCAGTATTTTATTCACAATAGAACAGAGATAACATAGCCAATGTTGAAACTGAGAAATTTTACAATTTTATCCACAAAATGAGCTCATTTCAAATTTGATGGCCGCTACAGGTCTCATAAAAGTTGGGACAGGGGCCTGTTTACCATAGTGTAGCATCCCTTATTCTTTTTAACACAGAGTGGAGGCATTTGGGCATTGAGGGGACAAGTTTCTTGAGTTTAGCCATTGGAATTTGATCCCACTCATTTAATACAGGCTTCCAGCTGCTGGAGAGTTTTGGGTCTCCTTTGATGGACTTTTCGTTTAATTATGCGCCAAATGTTCTCAATCAGTGAAAGATGAGGACTGCAGGCAGGCCAGTTCAGCACACGGACTCTTCTACTACAAAGCCATGCTGTTGTAATAGCTGTAGTATGTGGTTTTGCATTGTCCTGCTGAAATACACAAGGCCTTCCCTGGAATAGATGTCGTCTGGAGGGGAGCATATGTTGCTCTAAAACCTTTATATATCTTTCAGCATTCATGGTGCTTTTTAAAACATGCAAGTGTCCCACACCACATGCACTAATGCATCCCCATACCATCAGAGATGCTGGCTTTTGAACTGAACGCTGATAACAGGAGGGGTGGTCTTTCTCCCCTTTAGCCCGGAGGACACGACGCCCATGATTTCCAACAAGAATGTCAAATTTGGACTCGTCTGACCACATGACTCTTTGCCACTTTGCTACAGTCCATTTTAAATGAGCCTTGGCCTGCAGAACACAGCGGCGCTTCTGGATCATGCTCAACAATGGCTTCATTTTTGCATGATAGAGTTTTAGGTGGCATCTGTGGATGGCACGGCGGACTGTGTTTACAGACAGTGGTTTCTTGAAGTATTCCTGAGCCCATTTAGTAATGTCAATGACAGAACCATGCCGTTGAGTGATGCAATGGCGTCTGAGGGTCCAAAGACCACGGGCATCCAGTAAAGGTCTTCGGCTTTGTCCCTTACGCACAGAGATTTTTCCAGTTTCTCTGAATCTTTTGATGAGGTTATGCACTGTCGATGATGAGACCCTCAAAGCCTTTGCATTTTGACGTTGAGGAACATTGTTTTTAAAGTATTCCACAATTTTTTTTTACGTGAAGCCTTCATGGCTTGGAGAGTCTCTGGCCATCTTTACTTCTGAGAGACTCAGCCTCTCTAAGACATTCCTTTTATAGCCAATCATGTTACACACCTGATGCCAGTTAACTTAATTACTTGCTAAATGTTCTTTCAGCTGATTCTCTTATATATTAATTGCTTTTTCAGCCCTTTTTTGCCTGTGTCCCAAGTTTTTTGAGACCTGTTGCAGCCATAAAATTTGAAATGAGCTCATTTTGGGGTAAAAATGCAAAATGTCTGTTTCAACATTTGAAAAGTTATTCATGTTCTATGGTAAATAACATATTGGCTCATGGGATCTGAAAGTCATTGCATTTTGATTTTATTCATAATTTACACTTCGTCCCAACTATTTTGGAATTGGGGTTGTACAGCCGTAACAAACGAAAGGTGTAAAAAAAAAAAAAAAAAAACAAAATATAAAATAGTCAATATCAATGGCCTCATGCAAAAAGAGTGTAAGTGACACTTCGGTCAAAAATGACTTTCTTGGTTTTTTTTGGTATAACTGAGACTAGCCCATAGCTGACCAAGTCTGGAGTCTCCATTCCTATCCTAAAGGGGTTAAAATGCCTTTTTAAAAAGTTGGTATCTGCAGGCAAATTTTCTAACAGATGGAGCTGTGGCAGTTTTTCGGCTCTCCTGTAAAATTTGTAAAATGTCACTTACGCCCTTCTTGCATGAGGCCATCACCATTACTGTCATTCTAGGGTCTCTTTGCTTACATCAACTTATAATTATGTTACTGGCTTAAGGGCACGGAATAGTATACCATCATGGATCTGACCCTGCAACTTCCAGGTCATAAAACTACTTCCTCAGCTTTAAGCCACATTAAACACCTTTTATTTTCAGCAGCCATTTAAACTCCTGCTCAAAGCGGCACGCAGTCCGACCCCCATGCCACATCTGGCTCTTCAACCCTTTCTGACGTACATTTCCAATTCAGTGACATCCTTTCACAGCCACATTCTGTGGCTCCATGTCCTTCATCTCTAACATTCACACCAGATTTGAGTGGACCACCCTATAAAGCGGAGGCTTTTTGAAGTTGATTGGATAAACTTCCTGACACTGTTAGGCCAATCTGTAGCAACAAGCTAAGTCTCATTTTCACCATGAAGAAATATTCAAATTCTCTGTCAAGGGCTGTCCGGCTGTCTGCACCCTGACAGTAATTTCTGTACACCACACCGCACTTTCAGGGATGTGGAACCTTATTCAGTTCATTCCAGTAATTTCTGTACACCACACCACACTTTCAGGGATGTGGAACCTTATTCAGTTCATTCCAGTAATTTCTATTCAAACTTGAGGGATGCCAGCCATCAAAGTACAAAAGAATCATACACTCAAAATAACTGATGCGATGAAAGGCCATACATCAGGAGCAAATTAATTTATACGGAGATGCAGTGCAATATTGTCTTAAAGGTTCCATATTATGCTGAAATTTTCTTCAAAGTTAAACTTGGATGCTGTCCAAGAGGGTGATTTACAAACCTTTCGCAAAAAAAAAAAAAAAAATCCGAATTTATAGGACATTTGTTGCCTGCCATTCTCTCATTGTCGGCCCTGACAGGCCGGTTTGAGTGGGCCGGCCCACTAAAATAATCAGCTGTGCTCTGATTGGCTGGCAAACAGAACAAAATGCAAAAAAGTAACATTAGTGCCAAGAGGGGGAGAGAGAGGATGAAGTCTGTAATGGCTGTCAGAGGGAGCGGACAGCAGACAGAGCCGGTAGGTGTGAACCATATAAAGCAGGTCTGTGACATCGAAAACAACAAGAATTTCAAGTCGCACTGAAGTGGAGAAAGGGGCTCTAATATATCAATTGGTATTCAGAATCAACCTCCACTGGGTTCTAAGATAAAGTGGGGAGCACTGTAATGGCAGACTGAACTGGGTAAAACATTTTCCATAATATGGGTTTTTAAATAAATTAGCATGCAAGACTAAGAGTACCTACACAATATATAAATGGAATAACCCATTGTTAAACAAAAATAAGTATTTGGCACAAAAAGCAGAGATAGTGGGGCTAAAATAAAAAAAAAAAAAAATCACAAACAGCTGACCAATACAAAAATACATAAGTGCCCTCAGTGTAATGCATTGTCCTGTTTATTTACGTGACCCGAATGATCAGTGCATCACTTAGTGATCATTGCCTAATACGATGAAGAGCATAATGGAAAATGAGTCCTCCATTTTGTGTCTAGTTTCCTCAGCGATTCTACTGTGTATATGGCTGTTGCCTTCTCTCCCTCTCCAGCCATGAAGTGGGCACGGTGTAGTTTGTGAATGCCCAGGACAGAAAAGAAGACAAGCCTTCATTGAACTGGACTGCCACCTGAAAAAATGGTTTCAACGTGGACACAGTGCAGTTCTAGCCCTGAAAATAATCACCAACACTTCATTTTCTTTTTAGCAAATATCCAGCTGAATAAAGAAAAGACCTGCGGGGAGAGGAGGTTGACGCACCTTGTATCTCTTTTTGCAGCCTGGGACAGGGCAGGCGAAGGGCTTCTCATCGCCCCCGTTCATGCACATGGAGCTGAGGATGGCCTCAGAGCTAATCGCACTTTCGGTGGTCCAGGACTCGTCACTGTCCGACTCCTCGTAGTCCACCTCCTCCTCGTCGTACTCGCTACCTGTGAAGGGAGGCACAGGGGACATGTTACCTAAGTGCTGCTGGATCTGCATTAACGAGGGAACAACGCTCTGTCCAAAAACGGAAGGGTTGCAACCTACTGAGGCAGCACGAGAAGGGCACCCAATCTCTGCAGTTGTTCCAAATATAATCCTTAACCCTTTGACACCCAGCTTTTACCAAACCAAACATGACTGCTCCGCCCAAGTTAATCAAGACCACTCATGTCCAATTCAGATATGCTCAAGGTTATTATTAAATTCTGAGCCAACCATAGCATTTCATGGTAGGAAACAGTAACATTTCAACTTGCTCATACATTTTAGCACAATTTGGATGCATTTACTTACAGCAAAATGCAGCAGATTTTACATATTAAGAGCAAATATTCAGAAATACATGATGGGTTTGAATTTGAATCTTTGCTGAAGACCTTGATTAGTAGAATCTGGTCTGTAACTGCCTGGCTGGAATGAGAGCCTGCGCCCATACTGGCCCTTTCTGGATAAGATCAAGAATCCCACGGGAATCGAAAAAACACAAAAAAATCTGTATTTGGGCCGAGAAGACAATTAGCATAGTGCGGAAATGTCCGCATTCGGGTGCAAAAGGTTTAATGGAGTTCAAAGGTAATACAGATCCAGATCGGTGTGAGGGGTGTTTTTGTTTGCTTTTGTTCTTCTACAATTATGACCAGAAGTGAAATTGTACACATTCAGACTGTTATACACAAAACTGGTAATAAAAATGTGCGTAATACATGCAAAGAAAACGCGTGAGAATATTTCAAGCTTGCTGATGCGGATATAGGTTTGATAACATTTACTGTACATTAATTTCATTTTTTACAAATGCATTTTAAGATATAAATTATTTTACAATTTGTCAACCAGCCACTCATCTGATTGGTCATTAAACAATAAGAATGACAATCTAATATAGCAGTTTAAGCAGGGAGCCAGGCAGCTACTATCTAGCCAAGACCATTTCTGACAAACCACCAAGTAAAATGGTGCCTGGCCAGGCCAGGGAACTTTTATTTGAGATACAGCCAGATTGACTCTGAAGATAAAGGAGAGGCCTTCACTGAAAATGACACAGAGAGAGAGCAAACTGTGATGCAGACGGGAATAGGATGGGGAACAGTATCCTGAGGATAAAAGAACAGAGAGCTGGGAAATACGCTTTCATGGGAAATGAACCTCGTTTCCCTCCGAGCAGAAATAGAGCATTGGAGAATTTATTAGGGGGCACATCCACTTTGAGGGTTATCATTCCTCACTTCCAAGCTGTTCAGGTTTAAGGGGAGGTGGATCCATAAAGCAGGCCCTGAGAGGCTGTTAATACAGGGGTCCAGGGGTCATGCTAGGTGATGTGCTGGGGCGAGAGCGACGCCGCAGCGTGCCTCGGGCAGGAGGGCGAGGGGGGTTTGTGTCGGTGATGGATGAAGAATATGGATTTTACTGTATGAACTTAGGCTGTAGGACGACTCGCATCAATCTGAGATCTGAGATCTGAGAGGCTGAGGAGACTTGAAGTCTCCAGTGATAAATGAATGGCTTCCATCCCACATTTCCCAGTGGAAACAACCATCACCCCTCCCTTCCCCATCAAATGCTCTCCCTACCCTCCCCCAATTCCCTGCTCCCTCCCTTAACCCCCCCCCCACCACCCCAAATACCGGGAACTTTCCATTGTGGATGGTGGATGTGTGCGTGCATGTGCGTGCGTGCGTGCATATATATGTGTGTTCTAGTACTTGATACACAATGAGAACCAGACACCATTTTTTCCCTACAGAGTGGGGACATTATTGGGAAGTGAGGACAATTATACTACAAATACAAAGGCAAATTGTGACTTATTAGTCAAGGATAGGGCTATGGTTAGCATTAGGGATAGGTTCTGGTTAGGCATGCATTGCTTATTGTTAAGATCAGGGAAAGGCTGTATAGACACACAAAGAATTAATGGAAATCAATGTAAAGTGCTCACAAGGATATATGTACAAGGACGTGTGCGGTTGTGTCTGTGCGCGCATATGGTAGGAGTGGGGGCGCTAATTGTGCCCTGGTGGATGTTGAAAGCCCTTCCCTGAAGCGTTTGAACAGCAGGAACACAGGGACTGAAAACATTTGGGCCTGAAAATCCAACATCTGCTTTGTACTTGCAACACCTAGTATACATAGCTCCTTGGGCAATTACGTTTCCAGGTGAAACTGGAGGACCCTGTGCTATGAACATGCAAAATGTGCTGCTTCATTAGCGACACAGTCAGGCAACCAGACAAATCAGTCAAAGAAGTCTCTGTGACTGTTTTGACATTCCGAGACAGGGCTGTCTCAATGGAGTCCTCAGTAGACAGAAAAAATTAGCAATATTTGGGGAGGGAAAAATTGAGTGTGGGAAAGAATGTGGTTCAGTCAATGGGTCTTAAGGTTAACATACAGTATTTCTTTGGTGTAGATCCAGCAATGCAAAAGTGGACCAAGATGTAAACCCCAAAACAAATGTGACGTAGACCAATTGGGCAAGCAAGAGAAAAACATTTCACAGGAAGGAAAATGTGGGAGGGGTCTTATCGTACACCGGCTCAAGCAACTGCCACAAGTTAGAGGCTAGGAGAGACCATGAACAGACGTTGAGATTTTATTTCATAATCCAGTTTGAAACTAGACAGTCCGGATGGCTGCGACCGCATGGGTGTAGCCCCCGAAAACCCGCTTCTCCCCTTTTTTGCTCATTATTCGACCAGTACTGTCGCCAAGGCAACCAAAATCGATAGATGTCATAAGTGAAGTATAACACATGTCCACACCAAATACGAAAGTAACTGGTCCAAAATTGCAGCCTGTACTGCGTCCACAAGCAAATCTCTATGTTTTGCCACTAATTTGCATATTATTCGGCCAATACTGTCACCATGGCAACCAAAATGGATAGGTATCATAAGTGAAGTATGACACATGTCCATACCAAATATAAAAGTAATCGGTCAAAAATTACAGCCTGTAGAACGTCCACAAGGAAATGTCTACGGACGCGGACGCGGCAGCGGAGACGACACACGTGAATCCATAGTAACTGCTCGACTTCGTCCAGGGGTTACAATGACCATTAAATAAATCCAAAATATACAGCCATTGTTAAAATGTTTTTACATTTGAACACAGCCAACAAATATACATACATGTGAACACAATTTCGGTTCTTCGTCCTGCACTCCTCCTTTACACTTGCGCATGCATGGACACAGGTCAGGCTCACCTGTGGGAGTACTGCTACGGAAAGAAGAGGAGGGGGTGATGGGTGGAGTGACGGGTGGGGTCAGGCTGCCACTGCTGTGCCGGGGGGGTGTGGAAATGCTGTTGCGGGAGACGCTGCCTGTCAAGGACAGAGACAGTTTGGGCTGGATCTTCTTCTTGAGCGTCTCCTGCTCACGGCGTGCAGCATCTGTCATAAACCTGGAGGCAGAGGACAAAGTTTCACCGGAGGCCACATAAAATGGCCAACAAATGGTTCCAAAACTGTGCCACTACACATATATTTCCAGGTCCGCACAATCTGAATGAGGGTTACATGGACAGAAAAGAACTCATTCCATAACCAAGTGGCATCGGTCCATAAAAGGTTTTAGCCCTCACTGAGTGACTGACTGAGTGATTGACATAACTTAAAAAGTGCATTCATGAGAAGGGTTACACAGTACATACAAGTACACTGCCAAAGCCCAAAGAGAGATAAAGCCATGCAACCTCTGTTGACAACGATGCAAAGCCACTTTCACTAGCGCAGATGCCTTGTACATGTCAATGAATGGAGCTAAATGCTAACAGTCACCTGGGTCCTTTTCAAATATTTTTGTGCGCCTGGGGGTATTAAAACCACCATTTTCTTTAGCAAGCAGAATTAGGCCATCACTAAAAGACAGACTTTATTGACAAACAAACAAATCTAAAATTTTTTGGCAAAAAGTAACCCGACAACTCCACAAAATGGCTTTTCACAGCCAGCTGAATAGTAGCCAAGAAGCCATCAACCATTCAGCCATGGTACTTCAAATGCTAGTCAGCAAGAATATATGGCCAGAGTCAAAATTTTGTCAACAAAAATGTAACTCATCATTAAGTTCTGTCTCATAGCTGTCAGCAAGCCAAGCAGTATCTTTATTTTGCTTGAACTTTTACTTTTCTTGGAGTCCCAGTAACATTCAGGGCATACTTCTAGAATGAATGATTCCGCAAATCAGCAAATCCTGCCAATTGCAACAAAATACTGGGAATTTTACGTCTCTGACTATAGGCCAGTGTTTTTCAATGCTATTGATAAGATAACTCCCAGGGGAAAAGGAGGAAATTCATCACAATAAACCATGTAATCAATCTCTACTTTATTAAAACGTAACATCTGAGCAATAATGTATGATTTAAATGAGCAGTTTTCTTCTGAATTTTCCACTTAAAAGCTTTATCATTCAAATTAAACTTTATGTTACACTGTAAAACAGCCATAGTAAATGCACCTCATAAAAAACATGATAATGGGAAACATTAAGGTTGGTGTAGGCACTGTTAATAAAAAAAAGTTGAATCAACAGATTAAATTCAAACCGCATCTAGGCCTGAGTGTAAAATCTCCCACATGCCAAATGTTTTAGAATACCACAATTATGACATGATATAACAGAGAAGCAGATATTTGAAGGAATGAAACCTGATTCAGCCAATAGCATGATGCTCTTGTATAGAACTGCACACAGTGTTCCACTAAATGCTGGAGCAATTACCCTCATTCAGTTCAGCCACCGGTTTTCATTGTCCTGACAGAACCATGGGAAAAACCTGTGGATGTACAGGAGCACCTTGGCACATGTACAGACTAAGGCCAAGACAGCAGCACATGCTGTCAGGGTCAGAGCGTTTACTCTAGAGATTATACTGCTGTAGTGGGGATTTAAGTTAATAATTTTAAGCCCTGCATGGGGCAGCAATGTGAGCCAAATACCTGCAAGTTTCCATTTCAGCAAAGTCAGAGAGGCAAGTGGGGCTAAAAACACAAGACTGTCTTCCAGGTAACAGGACGGTTATCACCACTGAACAGAGCTTTTGGTCCCATCAGCTGGGTACATGGTGGTGAGGACATACACTGTGAATGTCTGAGTGGCAGATGTATGGAGAGGGCATATTTCCTAAATAACCAGAAATGTAAAACTCACATGTCAAAGAGTGATATTCATATTTCTGCCACTTTTGGCTCCAGCAATTTCTTCCTTACATTTCAGACAGAAGCATCATTTGGTGAAGGAATCAGGAGAGAATGATAATGCCTCCAGCACACAAAGGCAGGAAATTTGATCTTTTCCTGGTACAAAATGGCCTTTAATGTTCTGACAGTGTTTTTACTGCCTCATCTATTTACATTATAGCAGTATGAATGCAATATAAAGCCCAAATGACAAAAGTTTAAAATGAACTTTTGCAATGATAGTCCATATATCACTCAAGCACATAAATGCACTGTTCTTAGACATGGTTTTAATTGCTATAAATTGTAGTCATACAACCCCATTTCCAGAAAAGTTGGGACAGTGTGTAAAATATGAATAATGCAATAATTTGCAAATCACTTAAACCCTCTACTTAATTGAAAATAGAGCAAAGACAAAATATCAAATGATGAAACTCAGCAATTTTATTGTTTTTGGAAAAACATCAACTCATTTTGAATTTGATACCAGCAACACATTTAAAAAAGTTGGGACAGGGGTAACAAAAGATTGGAAAAGTTGAATGATGCCAAAAAAAAAAAAAAAAAAAAAAAAAACCCTGGTGGAACATCTAACTGCAAAGAAGGTTAATTGGCAACAGGTTAGTAACAAGATTGGGCAAAAACAGTCTTTTTAACAAAGATGACAATGGCATCACCACTCAGGGAAAGACTGCATGGACAAATAGTTGAACAATTTAAAATAACATTTCTTAATGTAAAATTACAAAGAATTTGGGGATTTCATCCTCTACAGTATATAATAAGAAAACATTCACATCACCTAGAGAGATCTGTACACAAGGGACAAGACCAAAAACCACTACACAGTGGCAATGATCTTCGGGCTCTCAGGCAGCACTGCCTTAAAAACAGATGAGATTCTGTTGCATGTGGATATCATTGCATTGGCTCAGGGACACTTCTGTAAACCATTGTTAGTGAACCCCATTTGTCGCTGCATCCACAAACGCAAGGTAAAACTGCCATGCAAATATGAAACCAAGATCTAGAAATGCTACAGCCTTCCCTGGGCCCGAGCTCATTTAAGATGGACTGAGGCGAAGTGGGAAGCTGTCCTGTGGTCTGCCCAATCAAAAATGTGAAATTATTTTGGGAAATTATGGACGCCGCTTCCTCCGGGCTAAAGAGGAGAGGGACCATCCAGCTTGTTATAAGTGCACAGTTCAAAAGCCAGCATCCATTATAGTATGGGGGTGCATTATTGCCCATGGCCTAGGTAACCTGCACACCTGTGAAGACACCATTAATGCTAAACAATATTAGCAGGTTTTGGAGTTTCATATACTGCCATCCAGACATCTTTGACAGGGAGGGCCTTGCTTATTTCAGCAAAACAATGCCAAGCACAACATTGTGTACATATTACAACAACATTGCTCTGTAGTAAAAGAGGCTGGGTGGTAAACTGGCCAGACCAATCGCCCACTAAAAATACTTGCCGCATTATGAGAAAAAATATGACAAAGGAGTCTGCAAAGTGTTGATCAACTGAAAGCCTATATCAAGCAAGAAAAGGAAAACATTTTGCTTCCAAAACCATAGCAGTGTGTCACCTCAGTTCCCAAATGCTTTCAGAGTATTGTTGAATGCAAAGGTGATGCAACACAGCGGTAAACATTGCCCCTGTCCAAACTTTTTTGAAACATGTTATCGTCATAAAATTCAAAATGAGCAAATATTTTTCAAAATACAGTAAAATTTCTCAGTTTCAGCATTTGCTATGTTGTCTTTGCACTATTTTCAATTAAATATTGGGTTTAAATGATTTGCAAATCATTGCATTCTGTTTTTATTGACATTTTACACAGAGTTCCAACTTTTCTGGAAATGAGGTTGTGCAACATGCGCATTTGTAATGTATATTCTTAAAAATATAACAAACTGAATACACTTACAAATACATGTAACATTTAGCAATATATAAACCACCATTGAAGAACATCTAAGAGGCCTATAGGGAAAAAAATGCCTTTATAATTTTCAAAACACCCTCGAAATCACAAGTCAGGCAACAAACATTGTCTCATACTTAAAAAATATAAAAATAAAATAAAAAATAGCCCTTTTATTTTTCTGTCAATTATCCCTAAGGCTTGTTGTTTTTCACTGAAAAATCATTTTGAAGTCAGAAAGCAGTCACAGAGAAGTTGTTGAGAAAAGTCATTTAGCCCCATTCCTTTTGAAATGGCCCAGAACTTAACCCAGCAGGGGCAAAAATAAAAAAAAAAGTAAATTTAAACTATATAAATAAATGCTATTCCCCCGACTGCAACACGTGACATGAACGCAATCATAAAGTGCAGCTTGGGCAGACATCAGGGACACTGCAGGAAGTTGAATTCAGTGAAGTTGACGAACGTAACTGGCGGTCATGTCCAAACAGGCACCTCCAGAGATCCTTCAGTGGTATTCCCATTGAGCAGAAGTCATTCATAAATCATCCTGCATGATTATTATAATTACACAGCGGAGAGAGACGAAAGGCTGTAAGACTGTATTCCCTGCCCTTGCATGATTCTTGGCGCTCAGTGGCATGCCTACTCACCGGTTGATGTAGCTGAGGGCCACATAGGTGGGCTGCTGCAGTTCCTGTTTTTCTAACACCCGAGGGTCTGTGTCTGGGAAGGGGGGGGAGGGAAAAATAAATGAATAAATTCAGAGCACAGTCAGCATAAATTTGGAAGATAAACTGTCGCATTTCATGGACTACACACAACTCGTCCCATTAGGTTACCCGCAATGCATTCACCAACATGGCACCCCTACAGATACAGTATGCTGATACAGCACTGAAGGTCAAATATTTCTCACTGTTCAGTGATTTTCAGCCTGCACCTCCAATGCTGAGCCAGTATAGATTAAAGGATCAGAGATAACAGTTTTCAGTGGGAGATGCTCCATTCCTGCAGTGCAGTTTATCATTCAGTTCTGCATGTATGTCCCCTTGACCTTAATATTACATGAATGATAAGTATAACAGCACTATCCAGTAATGGTTGGGAGGGAGGGGGCTCAGTAGGTGAAGGAGGCACGGAGGGAGTGACGTCTCGAGAACAGGATATTACTCATCCTGTGCATGCATACAGATTTGCTTTACAAATTTTCCTAGCTACGGTGTCCTCAATCTTGCTCATTTGGAGCACAGATAAACATGCACTGTCCTCGACATTAAAACTGGGCTCAATTATTTGAATATCCGAAATGCAGGGCCTATGAAAGAGGATGAGTGAAAGTTGAGACTTCATTTCGCTCCATTATTGAAGTTCTTGCCTCAGCCACGCTTGGTATTAAAAATATCCATTTTACCTCTGGACTGTCCGAGCATACTGCTTGCATTGTAATACTGTGCACAGGAAGCACCCATCTTGAGGTACGCCAGCTAAAACATCAAAAGACCCTCCAACAAGCCTGTAAGTGCAGTAACTCCCAGCAGTACACTTCAAAACATTTGAGAGCTGTGCTCTTACTAAGTAGTGAGTGAACACTGCCCCCATGTGGCGAATCAGATGTTACAGGTTTTCAAACTTTCCTGTATTGGGCATCACATATTTTTCCACAAACAGAAAGAAATTAGTATTGTCACGTTCAAGTCATTCAATATCCTCAGCATAACCATTTTTAAATCTTTGATCTCACTTAGCTCATCACCGTTTCACAGCGGCATGTCAAACCAAATCAAAATTTTATGGGGTAGTGGCCCCTCACAGATCTACACTGTCTAACACAGCTGAAGCACTTTGATAACCTCATACGGTATTTGAAAGTAAAAGTAAACAGCCACGCACACTGACACAGATATACGTAAATCATAGCAATATAAGATATGGGTCAGGTCTCCACATAAATAATTCATAAAAAACGAATGAAAACCTCTGTCTCCAACTGTGCAGTTTATCCCCCCCAATCTAAATTTGCTTTCACACACAATTCTTATCGTTAAGGAGTTTAGAGAAGCCCCATCTTAAAACAGAGGCAGCCTAACTATAAAAAGAAGTCAGAAAGTTCTGGAAAATTAAACCCGAGCTGGGTGGGCTTGATGTTGTCGGCCCCGCCTACATGGCTGGAACATGCATTGTTTAATGTGGGTTGTTCCAGGCAAAGTTTGCAGGGAGGGGGGGATGGGAGGATAGCCAGCGTCACAAAGCGCCGTGCGTCTCGTCATCGGCAGTCTTCTCTCTGCATGTAATGAAGGCCTGTGAGTATAATGGCTAGCAGATGCTGTTCCCAGGGTGCAGCCGAAATAATTAAACTGGGCAGCGAGCAGCACTCCGCGCTGCCATCTCCCGACTAATGAGTCCACGCTGCGGCCATTTTGGGTTTGATGCTTTGTGCGTACTCTGTGAGTAAACACATTTTTCCGCTCAGTTTAACTTGAACCATATTAGTTTATACTAAAACCACACATTGCTAAATGCGCGGATTCCAAATTTCTCCCAGGCTGACTGGGAGCTATAAATTAAGGGTTTAACACCTTATATTTAGGAAAGAATGTAGACTGTTGCCTCTGGGCCTTTATAGCTAACACCAGGGAGACCGACGAAAAAAACATGGACCCACACAAATACAAGAAGTGAAAGACTTCAAAAACCCAACTGAAAGGTAGCCACAGATGAGACATTCCCGAGTCAATTCTTCTGAATGGTATATATTTGCGAGGTTTACTCAAGTAATGCAATGTTGCTTAAAATGTACTGCAACAGTCAAAAGAACCCCTGGGGTAGAATCCCCACTGCCAAGTTGTTTCACTA
Organism: Gymnothorax javanicus; assembly: GCA_029692085.1. Taxonomy (NCBI): domain Eukaryota; kingdom Metazoa; phylum Chordata; class Actinopteri; order Anguilliformes; family Muraenidae; genus Gymnothorax; species Gymnothorax javanicus. The sequence continues at coordinate 148,348,048 of CM056193.1, forward strand.
CCATCCCTTTGAGTCTTGGAAGTAAAGACAAACCCCTAAATGTACACATACACACACCTCTGCATGCAGACATACACGTGCACAAATGTGCGCGTGTGCGCGCATATACAGAAAATGCGTAAAATGGCAAAACGTGTTTTATAGAAGGTAGTTGTTCAAACTCCCAGAGGGTAGACGCAGACATGGTTGCGTTGTTTGAAGGCGTGGGGGGGTAGGTGACCCATTCAGGAGGAAATGGTACAGGAAGTCCTGGCTACACCAATCCCCTAACGAGGCGACAAGAGCAGAGCCAGAGAGGAACTTTGTGGAGCCGCTACCCTCTGCCTGCTCAGTAAGGTACTGATTAATCTCCCAACACTGCAACACTCACTAAATCAGAAAGCTGACCTGAAACAGCAGGGTGGGGTGAGGTGGGGTCGGGGTCCACCCTGTACGGTGCCTGTTTGCTGATAGCCCACCAGAGGAGACGGCTGGTGGGGCATTAAACGGTTAATGACTGAACGTCTGCACCGACGAAAGACCTCTTATCCCGCAAATACAGGTGGTCCTACTGAGGTGGTCCTTAAATGTTCTTTTATTGCATTTAAATCATTAAATGGTCCGATGCCACAATCCAGAACCTTCCTCTGACGATGGAATGAAAGAAAGAGAGCAGGCAAATGAGAGAAAGAAGGGAAAACCCCAACAATCCTAAGGCGTCCATTTTTGGTACTTCAAACTGCAATATTTATTTTGTTACACAAGGCAATCCTGGTCAGTCCACAGATTTTACATTTAGTCCCATAGGCAGCAAACTGCCGGCATTTAAGAGCTAGACTTTCACAGTAGATTTATCTCTCTGTAAGGTACCTTACTTACCTCACAGTTCTTCAGAGGGCACTGAACAGTGAATAAACGTACGCTCCAGGTCAAAAGTTTGGAATCGCGCGAGATTAAACCGAGGACACTTGGTGTAACAGCAAAACAACAACAAACCCACAAAAAAAAAAAAAAAAAAAAATAATACATCCAAACACGGTAGGAACTTCCTGAAAAGGGAATAACAAAATATGGACTGGCAATCTCAATCATCAGATTCATATACCACGGACCTGCTGTGGGATCACCTGGATCATAAGTTTGTGAAGAGTGCCAATCTTAAAAGACAAACTCCTGCAAAATATTACAATCTGTGTAGACATTCATTGAAGACATCTTTATAAAACTAGGCAAATGCTGTCAGTGTTTGACAGCAGGGTATAGCCCCAAACTATAGCATTCTCCTCAAGGCAAAATTTATAGTTTGGCCTAGTGGTAGCACCACGGGAAAAGTATAGGGTCTATAAAATCAATAGGGGAACCTTTCTAGGCTGAGGGAATGTTCACAGCAAACTTCAGCTGATTCCCATAATAACAGTTTGACTTTACATTTTTTTTTAAAGTGAAGTTTAGCCTAAAAGTGGTGTTACAAGAACAGTTATGGTGTCAGGAGAACAATAGGATTGCTCTTTTGTGCAACAAGACACTCATAGCTATGTTGATCTGATTCCTATTAGAGCAGTTTTGCTAGTTGCATTTGGAAATGTAATTTCAGCTAATGGTGGCGTTTAAGTAAAAATAATAGAGCCATAAAAATCATTAAGGTTCCTCCTCTATGCAGCAGGAATGTGGACGGGACATTTTGACAGGATTCAAATTTGATTCCAATCAAAGCTATATGAGCAATTCCAATTTTTAAAAACTAAAACTATGGCCTGTTGGTGGCACTACAGCAAAAGTCATAGGGTGACCAACATCAACAAGAGCCCGTCTGTATGCATCAGAAACAATCGCATAAAGTGTGACATGATTCCCATCAATTGTTTGCATTAAGGCATTTAGAAATATAACCAGATGGAAGCGCTACAGCAAAGGTTATTGGGTGACACAAAACCAGGGCTCGCAAAATCGCCTGCCCGAAATTTCAGTCAGGCGACAGCAATTTCGCTTCTGATGTCCCGGCGGGCAACCACGTTCTAGCGGTGATCACGCAGGCCCGGGGTGATGATAATAGGGGATCCGGGCTGGGTCTATATCATTGAGTGTATGTGGGAAGTAGAGGCTGTCGGAGCGAAAAGTCGCAGAGACCAAAGTGGCGTCCGTTGTACTTCTCTTATGTCAGTACGTTATCCTTGCTAGTTAAATGGGTGCCTGACAGGGAAATCCCTAGTTACGACGTCTCAGTCGCCTGGTGTGAGGATCACAGCGCGAATGCCTTTTCTTGGTCATTCAATATAGCTAATGTGTAGCGATGTATGTGGCTAGCTATGTATTCCCTTGTTATGTACCTATTTGTAGACCTAATGAAAATATAACGTTTAGTCCAGCTCATCTACAGCTGGCTTGTTGCATACAATTCACCGAAAGCGAAGTAGCTTTCCATTTTACTGGTAGTTTATCTCGGTTAGTTTCGGTTTCAGGCAGAAATAACTGCCGGGTTTACATTTTTATGGAAGTTTAATTTGAAAAATAACGTGCTCAAATCAGGGAGATGGATTGTTGCTAACCACCCAAGTTATGGCACTGGAGTTGTGCAAATGCTAACGATAACTTGTATTTTCTGTTTGGTTGCTAGCAAGCTATTTTCCGGAGATCGCGTCACGGCCACTGATCTATATAGATTAATTGGATTGCTGACGTGATGGGGAACTGCGTTGGGAGGTCGAAGCAAGCGGAAGTGGTCGAGCGGCCATTTTACTATGCCCGGTAGTAAGCAACCGATATATAGTATTCTATGGCAGAAAAGCGTTGATGTGCAGCTTTCCAATGCAGAGCGACATTTTTTGGGGGATGTGGCGAGACAATGCACTGACTGTAGTAAAGACAGATACACATAAATTAATTTCAATTAATATATTGCTTATTATTAGCCACTGACGATCTACCTTAACGGTAGATAATGTGTCAACAACGGTTATTATTGGAATACTTAAAATTAATGTCAACTAACGTGATCCATCAGGTTAGCCTAAAGCTACCTAGATTACTGAACTGAAGTTAACCAGATCAATCAATGTCACACGGCATAAATTAGATAATCCAGTAAAACTGCTGTGTAACGCTGTCTATAATATTAGACCAGACAAACTAGATAACAAAAGCAGGTGTTGACTGGTCAAATCATTAAGGCTAATTTACGCCAGCACTAAAAAAGGCCAGGTTATCAATGAGGATGTAACGTCAAAGCTACTTAAATAGATAATGTGATTCACACTCGACAATGAGTGGTAGGCAGTTTTACATACATCTCCATAGCGCGCAACTCACTGCACTTCTCATGTGAACGCTGATTTTGCGACCTCGATAAGTTTACATTGCGCTCTCTTCAGCGACCCCACTTTAAGCCGTGAGGGAAAATTAGCCTAGCCGTGGCAGCTGCTGAGTGAAGACATCGCAAGAGAAAACTCAATACAAGACATCCGTTGGGAGTTACATATGCGTTATGCGCGAGTTAATCTCACACCCAGTGTTTCTAAAATAAAGACAACGGTTGACAAGATGCGAGCTTAAGGCCAATTTATTTTTTCATGAAGTTTTTAAATCCCCCCACACAGAATAATAATAATGCGTGCATGATTGACGACTTGTCTTCTTCAGTCTCGATGACTTTGGACTTCAATTTCGTTGTACCACTGCCCCACTCAGGCGAGATGTAGAAAAATCCGTGTAGATTTCCTATGGAACGCACTCATTAGTCGTACTGTCAAATGCTGATATTGTCCATTAAAAATGTTAAAGGCTCGTACAACTGCTGCCTACTGTAGTTAAGTCTGCGGTCCTTGAGGTATTTTTCGTACAGTCAGGTCGATCTGAGGAGGAAACATAAAATACCGCCTCTTCAGTGTCTGTGTAAAGATATCTTCTCAATTAATTATATCGCAAGCTGCAACGTGTTCAATGTGAGTAATGTTCTGAGAGATTATAGTTGGGCATACCAATATGGCGGTACAGTTACTTCAAAATTATGACGTCATCAGCTATCCAGTTATATAGATCAGTGGTTACGGCTCATAATACCAGAATTCGCTCGCTCGCTTTGCTCTTAGGTGAGCTTTGAACAATTGAAAGAAACGCAAAGAAATTGACTTCGCCAATAACGACTATCCATAACTTAGAAACTTAGAAAAGTAATCAGGGGTATATTTCTCAAAAGCACTATCTCTAACTTGTATAGTTGGAACCTACAGTCTATGGTTCAAACTATGCAGCTAATTTGCCGACACGGTTAGCGACTCTGCTTCAGGGAAACACACACTACTGGCATTATCACGCGCACCCAATTCCCAACTTAAAGGGCATCTATAGTTGATTCTCAGACGGGACGTTGAACGTCCAATGTTTACAAACAAATCACTTGCTTTTATTGACATCTTGCATTGTCACATGACCAATTTCATTCATATGAACCGTAATCCTTCTATTTCGGTTCGTTTGCGCAGGTGCGGCTCGCTGATTGGCCGATAAACAAAAACAATGGTGATCGACTTTAGATGCCCTTTAAAAGCTATATCTAGCTCACGTATAACGCACGCTCCTAGAGCCGCAGCTGATCATCTTTGTCTAAGGTAGGCTATATAAACTGAACACAGGCGATCAATATGGTCTTTAACAACATGTTTAGACGACTGATCAATTCAGACATGCTCACCGCCTTAACTGTAAAATTATTTGATAAGTTTTACTCCCGGTTGAAGTGACATGGTTTACTAGATTGGCTCAAAATCGAGTGGCTAGAGCAGTTTCTCAAAACGGTTGTACCAAACGCTAATTTAATTAACAGGCCTCTACAATACATTAAAGGGGCAAAACCTAAATGCAACGATAAGTAAACTTACGATCTCCGTTTATGAACGGTAAATGTTAAATGGTTGAGGGCTGTCTGTCGTCGGCAAATTCCACTTTTAAACTGCGCTCAAGTGTACCTGATCTACTGGCCTAGTTAGGGTGTGGCGCCATGGGCATTGCATTCCTATAATTTTCTTTGCAGGGATCACAATAAGGTGTCATGCTACACTTGTCCCAAGATACCGTTCTGAAAACGTTCATTGTAGTTGTTGTCATGGAGTTTAATGCACACACTGATACTCATTTGCCTAGGACTCCATTCTGTCTCGTTTGTACCGACAGCAACTTACAATCTCACTGGATTGTATAGCACCCTGCGATGTTGTGTCTTTTTGTATATTAATCAAGTATGATGCAACGCGGCTGAAGTGCCACTGATAAAGTAAGGATCTTTCAAGAGAATGTAAATTACCTAGCCTGTAGCGACAATGCCCAAATTATTCCTACCCAGCCAGCATAATTTTACGTCTACAGTAGCTAGCTAGGAGCTACATGAAAAGCGTGCTGCTCAGCGCTATCGTTTTCATGTAGCTCCATAGCTTGCGAGTTAGCTGGCTACAGCAGATGTGAAATGAAGGTATGCACAAGTAACGTCGGTACTGTACACTTCAGCTGAGTCAGAGATACAAAATGAACATCGCTTGCATAATTATTGGTGACTCGAACCCGCATTAAGCTTTGACTGAGTCGGTAAGGATTATAATGAACTAGCTAGCTTGGTTTGCCAGCTAATCAGAAAAAAACGACACGCAGACTTACTGGATTGATCAGACCCTGTGATGTGGTCTTTCTTGCAAATTGCTTATTTGAACAACTGCGCATAAGCAACCAGACTTCAATCAGCTCATCTGCTTCACAAAATTGGTTAATGAGCAAAGCAAGAGAGCTAGTCGCTACTTCAATCCCATAATGCCCAGCGCATACGTCATCATGCTAGGGGCTTGTTGCAGCGCAGCAACAGTCGTCAGGGCAGCGACCGAGAGTCCACCACCAGTCTCAAGAACATCTGTTTTTAAATACACTGAACAAAAATATATACGCACAAAGTGATTTTTAAAATTTTTTTTTTATCAATCGGGAAATATTTCAACAAAACAATTATTATTTTATTCTTGCTTTAATATTCAAGCAACAGAAACATGACTAACAATTTACTGTACACAATTCATGAGTTATCACAGCCTGAACCCAACAGGGGTCAAGCGGGCAGAGTTCACAGCACTCAGTAACGAATGTGTCCACCATCGGCATCACGTAAAGCAGTACACCTCCGGCGCATGGAGTTCACGAGGTTGTCAATAGTGGCCTGTGGAATGTTGTCCTATTCCTCCTGCACTGCAACTCAGAGCTGGCATCAGCATAACGCTCGCCCACACGTCGCCATAAGCATTGTCTGCCATCAGCGCGGTACAGTTGGAATCGTGATTAATCGCTGAATAACACCGTCCTCCACTGTGCAAGCGTCCAGCGAAGGTTACGGTTGGCCCAGTCGAGTCTGTACCGATGACGGACGGCGGTCAGGTCGAGACCTCGGTGTGGTCGGCGGGCTCGGAGATCTGCCTCCCTCAGGCGGTTTTGGACAGTCTGAGCTGATATCTGCTTGTTGTGCAGTCTGACGGTCTCGTCAGCTGTCCTGCTGGCTGGTAGGAGCCGATCATGGAGGTGCTGGAGCCGCATGTGCCAATCCTGTGTGGGCGTGGTCACATGTGGTCTTCGGGCATGTGGATGAGTCACAGTCCTGCCAGTTTATCTGAATCGACTTCTCAACCGGCTGATGGTGGAATGACGCACATTCAAGTGTGTTGACACCGCTGTCACAGATATCCCAGCATTCAGCATGCCAATGGCACGCTCCCTCATGACTTGTGACATCTGTGGCATTATGACTTGTGACAAAAGTGCATATTTTGCAGTGGCCTTTTATTTACCCTGGTGCAAGGAGTGCCTATGTATTGGTCACGCTGACTGACCAACTCAATGCTATGCTCTATGCAGCTCAGGGGCGGAATAACTCAATGAGTGAGTAAACTCATAGGGAGCGGTCAATGAGAAGTGGGTCACAAGAATTGAGCAAAACAAATCATTCAGTACACTAATAAACACTATTTGTGGGCATATTTCGCTATAGGTCAATTTAACTCAGCATTTTTGGTTTGTGCGTTTATATTTTTGTTCAGTGTATTTTAATGCAGGACTACAGAGGAGTTGATTTGATTCAAGCGTATATTCGGAGTTATTAAGACAGCTAAGCTCCCAGGACAGACAGCGTAAAAATATTTTATATTCTGACTCTGAGGGTTCCCATGACTGAGAACAGTCAGCGGAACCCGCCCTTTAAATACCACTGTACATCCTCATATGAATTGTGAGAGCAGATTAAGTCCCTCTCACCAGGGGTAGAATATGTCTCAGCCATGAATGCTGAGGGAGGAAGGGCACACCCAATTTTGCAACCTTTGCAACTTTAGCCTTCGTAACCTGAAGGCCTTGGCACAGTTACTTTCTGACTTCCTCTCACGTTAGGAATACACTGCAGCGGCGCAGCACCACACAAATTAGCTGGCGTCCACAGCTGCCTGCCGCCAGTGGGCGATTCCCCTAGACGTACACACAACTCTAGGATACCGGAAGCATTGCACTGATTATAATGGCAAGCACGCATTTAAGTGAAATGCATAGCAAAGGCGAGATTATAACAATTTACCATTTAGTAGATGTTATACAGTATAAATGAGACAGCTGAATTCACAGATATAATGAGCTAAAGTGTAGTTGGCTCAGGTATTGTGTCGTATGTAAGCATAGTCAGTTATCACTCAGGTCAAGCTGAATGAATTTGACACAAAATGTTTCATAGATTTTAAATCAAGCTACTTTAGCCGGTTGACCAATGCAGTTATGTCCCGCTTGTTACTCGTTCAGAGATTGCATAGATTAACTTTAGGGTCATTCCATGCCAAGTGGAAACACACCTGGGCCATCATGGTCTTGGATTTTACTTTAACTTTGTCTAGTTGTTCATTTGGCACAAATAATGGATGATTTTTTTGCAAACTGCCCTCTGGTATTAGTTTTATTTAGTTTTTGAAGAAATGGCCTGTAGGGCGCTTTTCAAAACATGCTGTAGAAAAATCATTATATCTCTGGCCCTATTACGGATACAGGTCTGGGGTTCAGGTGGATTTGTAATATGAGGCTTCCTCTAGCACCAACATCATTCAAAATGGTTGTATCTGTTCTGGTTTCCATGGAAACTGTTTGAATTTGGGCAAATTTGAGATGTTTCACTTTTTGTGTCCTTTTTTTCTGGTGAAAAAAGCCTATATACTGGACCAATGGTGTTTTCCAGTATAATTCAGGTCATATGACATGCAACAGGTGCAGATTCATAATGATGCAACTTTTCCCCGGGGATGGACAGACCCCTTGAACTTGTGACTTTTTCTGTTGTAAGCAGCTTTGAAAGGGTTAATCTGATAAACTATTATGTTCTGCTTTAATTTTTTGATAAAAGTGTCAACGATCTATCTGAAATAAAGTTTCTTTTGTCGCTTCTTCAGCATCACCAGTAATTGGTGGGTAATAAGGGTCCAAAAAGTGGAAAAAATCTCAAATTTGTCTGACTGCGAACACAATTTCCATGGAAACAAGAACAGATACAACCATTGTAAATGATGGTGGTGCTAGAGGAAGCCTTACATTCCAAATCCATCCAAACCCCAGACCTGTATCAGTAATAGGGCCAGAAATGTAAGGGTTTTTCTACAGCATGTTTTGAAAAGCACCCCCTACAGGCCATTCCTTCAGAGGTCCATAAAACCAATACCAGAGGGCAGTTTGCGCAAAAAAAAAAAAAAAAATCAGAGATATCCATTATTTGGGCCAAAATGAACAAATAGACAAAGGTAAAGAAAAATCCAAGACCATGATAGCCCAGGTGTGTTTCCACTTGGCATGGAATGACCTAATACTCATTTCCTGATATTTCTTAAATACCCTAGTAAAATCACTGTGTTATTTGGCATTTGGGCCATTCCATGTCAATTCACACCATTTCTGAAAAATCCCATGGTGACTGACTCGGATTTCACTGAAAAAGTTACTGAAAATACTTGAATATAATGAACAAATCCAAAGTTTTAGCTCCAAACTCCCAAGGGGTACGGCCCATTTCATTTTGAAGGCCACGCCCCTTTCCAAAACTCACCAAAAGTTTTTGTATTTTTATGAGCCAAAATCTTTTCAGGTAGAGACCTGAAAATGACTATTCTCTCTTTTGCCTGAGATACTTTCAGAATCTTAATTTCTTTCATGATGAAAATTTTTTTTGCAGTTTTTGAAGGTCTACCAAATTACAGCAATTAACCTGAGGTGCCAAAACAATGTACAAATAACATATTTGGGAACTGTACAACAGGTGAAAAGAGTTTCAGGTTCATCATTGCCTGAATTTAAGAGTTATTGAGCAGTAAATATCGTCACAGGGCAAAAAGTGTCAAAAGTGCCCTATGTTCAAGTGGGTGGTTACTCCTGTGGGCACCTAGTCAGGGTATTCAGACTTTGGCCACCCAAGGATAAACACCTCAACAACCTTTCCAGCAAATTTCATCTTGGTGTCTCAATCCTTTCTATGAAAAACTAGTTTTTATAGTTTTATATAAAATTCGGTTTCTTTTCCTCATTGTACAACATGCTTTTTGTTCATGTACTTCCCCACTGATGAAGCATTGATTTTACATAAATTGATTTTTTGAAATTTATTTTGTATTAAATGATTGTTATGATTTTGGTTGTTTCCATGGAAACATTAATAAAGAATTTCACACATGTTGGTACCCTGGTAGCTGCAAAGAAGCTTCTCAGTCTGACAGGTAATTCCCAATCTTTTTTTTTTTGTTTGTTTTAAAATACGTGTTATTGGGCTAAAACATTCTGAAAATCGGATTTGAGGTGGGCAGCTGTGGAGGGAAACCAAAATTCCAGAGTGACTTGCCCACAGGGCAACCACTTTTTTTGAAAATTTTGTGAGCCCTGAAAACAATAGGGTATGCCTTCTATGCACCAAGAATGAACACAGATTTCATGCAATTCCCATTTAAACTGTTCTACTAATTATACAAACTTTAAAGATCTGCTGCGGGGGGCACAAGGAGAATCCATAGCTCTCAAAACTCTGTTTTTGGGATACAAGTAATGTCCTGAATGCCTACATCTCCTACCTCTTATAAAATTTACTATGAAACAGAATCAAATAAAAGTGAATGAAATGGTACGAAAAACACAAAGGACAAGTAATTAAAACTTTTGGGGGTTGTGTTTCCTCCAAAAGACAAGGTAATTCATCTTTGAGTCCCTGGTCTTAACCTCAAACCCCCATCTTCTATTCTACCATGCCAAATCTAACGCTATAAAAGAAATTAAATAAAAATCAAATGAAACAATGTAATGTTAAAAAAAATTGTACTTAAAATATTTTTTTTGCAACAGATTTGGCCATCAAAACGATCTGCATAAGTATCACACAAACACATAAAACCATTTTGCCTGTTCTAAGGAGGATGTAAAATAGCAACTCAGCAAAAGGGGGCGCTTAGGTGGTTAGATCAATCTTGACAAGCACCAAAAAATATTTATGAACTGTAAAACTATCGCTCCTATCTCAGGTTTTCTAAAATGCTTTAAAAATCTTGCCAATTATTACAACGTTGTATATGATATCGACTGCATACACATCTGACATACAGCGGAAAAGATAATAAATTCTTTAGCATGAAATATCAATGACATGCTGTCATGGCAGCCCACTGAAACTCCACAAAGCTCATGTTTTATTGCCAAAACCATGGCATGGATGTATAACCTCTGGGTTTTAGTTGCTGACAGAGACATTGGTTCATAATAAAGACGATGATTACAATGTTTTAAAATTTTATGATCCAATGACATAGAGCCTCCAACACCAAGAATAAAACACAAAAAACAAGCTCCAGGCATTATTCCCATAATCATATTAATTTGAGGTGAATGCAGAAATTTTAATGACTTGGCACAGTGCACAAGTTACAGTTGCATAACGGCCCCTCAAAGCTGTACATGCATGTAATGGGCTTACATCCCAGAATTTTATTGGTAGTTGCTCAATAGATTTAAGATTCTAAATCTAACCTATAGTCGGTGCAAACATAATGTCGGCTACTGGTTTATAAAGGCCTGGTTGAAACCTGTTAACCTCCATTTTATGGACTGGCTGATTTTGCGTGAAAACAGATAACTACAGTGGGGAATCAGAGTACTGCTAACTGAGATCGAAAGGCATATTCAGACTGTGATTTAAAGTTTCAACACCAAAACTTTTGTCTAAAATTGCTTACCTTGGGACAAGATAACCATCATCTACATACTGCATTTACCTAAGTATGGCTGGACCCACAACCAAACATTAACATTACCTCCATAGAAATGTTATCCATTGGCACAAAAAACACAGTGCAGCCATCTTTAGTACACTGTGTTGTAGTGAGACTGCAGGAGACATAACTGGGGGATTCCACAGTAATGCCAACCTAAGCATGAGAAAGTGGAGCTGCTTACTCCACAAGTAAAAGTTTTACCCAAAGGTTGTATGCTTTGGAGCGCAAACTTCATACAACCACTATAACAACAAGTGAAAAAGTCAGCAGAGCTCACTAATACCTCCGAACCCCTGTCCTGTCCCAGGTTTCCGCTGGAGGCAGTGGCGGCCAGTGAAACTTCTTTTAGGTAGGGTATTGCCACATCCAACCAATTTCAGCAAACAGCTTAGTAGGATTTCATGCCACAAAAAATGGTGCCATGGGCGCTGTAGCTCAACTACATTGTTTATACTTGTACAGGCTGTTAAAGAACACTATGAACAAACTTTGGTGTCCTCATGGGTAGGAACATATGTGCCAAGTTTCAGCTTTATCAGTCCAGTAGTTTTGAATAGGGAGATGGTTAAAGTAAACACCTTCAAAAGTAGGTGTGGCCACAGTGCTGAGGTCAAATTAAGGTCAAATTTCAAGATTTCACAAAACCCGTCAAATGTTTTAGGGCTTGATTGCATCTACCCATACTCCAAACATCAGCTTAATCGCTTCAAAATCTGCTTCATAATAGCTCCATGTCATTGTCAAAATGGCCATCATGGCAGCCATACTTGAAATCGTAGCGGAACAGCATGAAAAAACTTTGGTGTCCTGATGGGCAGGAACATATGTGCCAAGTTTCAGCTTTATCAGTCTAGTGGTTTGGAAGAAGATATTTAAAGTAAGCGCCTTCGAAAGCGGGAGTGGCCAAAGTGCTGAGGTGAAATCAAGGTCAAATTTCAAGATTTCAAAAAACCCATCAAATATGTTTCACGGCTTGCTTCCATCTACCCATATACCAAACATTAGCTTTATCGCTTCAAAAACTGCTTTACAATGGCTCTTTATGACATTTTCAATATGGCTGCCATGACGGCCAAATTAGAAATCGGATTCAAAGCCATGAGCAAACCTTGGGGTCCTCATGGGTAGGAACGTGTGCCAAGTTTCAGCTTTATTGGTCCATTGGTTTTGGAGAAGAAAATGTTTATGGACGACACTGATGATGAAGACGACGACGACGGACAGATGGTCCGTGACATAAGCCAACCAGAACTTCAGTCCTAATGAGGGTATCAAAACGTCTCACTACTTGCTATTAAACATTTAAAATTATTTTATTCCAGCATGACAAAGCTTTCAATAAAGCATTGAAAAACACATCAGGACACCTTTATGCCATCCACCCATCCCGTCTTGGTTTCTGTCCCCGAGGACCTTATTTTGTTGGGGAAACCAATAGGGAGGTAAAGATCACCAAGTAAACAAACTGTGGAGTACAATTACAAATAATGGTGTTAAATCCATAGTCATCATGGATTTTAATGTAAACATGGATTGTTTTGTTTATTTTGTTTTAAAATGTCAACTATGCACCCAGCTCCAAACAACCCCAATGGCGCCGAGAGAGAACAAATGCACACTGCCAGTCGAAGTTGGATTAGATTTGCTAACTAGGGTATTCATTAAATCAGCAACACGACATAGCCAAAAATAAGCGGGCATGGTACTGAAACCTCAATGACATAAACTGAAAAAGAGCATCTGAAAAATTCTAAATAACTGATACTTTCATTGAATTTGGAATGAACTGCTCCGTATGCCCTGATAAGACATACTTACAGCCTCCATTTGGAGCATTTAATTCCAACTCGTGGAGCATAATTGTATAAAAATACCCTAAAATTAAAGCAAAAAGTCTGTCCCATCAGCCCATACCGACCAATTCATTCCAAACTCAATTGATAGGCCAGACTATTGAGGCCCTCCATGCAAGAACCAGTGATGTCACTTTTTTTTTTTTTTTTTTTTAATAAGCTTACAATATAAGGTGGAGGAGATGTCTGTAGGTCCATCTGGTGGGAAATCTCAAAATCACCAAAAAGTGACAGAACTGGTTCTTGCATGGAGGGCTTCAATTATGATTTACAAACATCTGTTTTCAAAGAATATCACATTTCAGTTAGGTGTCCACGGTCCTTATACTTTGGCCATGTAGTGCCGCTCGTTTTGCTCCATGACCATCATTAACATGCCTTTAAAATGGTATCTGTTGCTCCTCCGTACTGTAAAGCGAGGAAACAAAATCCACGAATCCCCTGAAAATGCCGTGGTTGTCAGAGAAGTCAGCCTCCCAAGGCCAGCTTAAAAGCCCCACAGAATTCCACACAATTGATTATTTCAAATCAAACTAAAATAGCCCGTTTTAATCCATGTTTGACTTGACTGAGTTTTTCCCCTCAGCGCAATTGTGCCATTATTCATCCAGCTAGGTAGCTATGTTTACTCTGCCTTGCAGCTAGCAAGGTTATATAGCAAGCTTCACAGAATTATCCATTGGTGCCCAACTGTTCTCGTTTTTCCTTACTTTACCAGACAAGTGCTTTACTCCTGTAATTGTCCATGCTGAATCTGCCCCTAGCGTTATATAAAGAAAAACAGTGCCATGAGCACTGTTGCTCACTTGGTTTATTTCAGGCTTTAGTGTTATGCAAGTTCACAAGCGGTAGTACTTTTTATGCTTGGGTCCAACATTGAGAAAATGAAGATGCCTTTAATGTGATCCTTATTAGCTCCATTTCATTTATTTTTAACTTGTCAAGGTTGTTGTGTGGTCAAATAAGGATAAACATCAAAATTGACAATGCAGTAGTGATTGCTACGGTCAAAAGCAACTACAGTAAATTTCAACATTCTAACTGCTTTCAAAAACCCCCTAGCATGATCATAATATACAACCCCAATTCCGAAATAGTTGGGACAAAGTGTAAATTGTGAATAAAATCAAAATGCAATGACTTTCAGATCACATGAGCCAATGTTATTTACAATAGAACATAGATAACATTTCAAATGTTGAAACTGAGACATTTTACATTTTTATCCACAAAATGAGCTTATTTTAAATTTCTGGCTGCAACAGGCCACAAAAAAACGGGACACAGGCAAAAAAGGGCTGAAAAAGCAATTCATATATAAGAGAATCAGCTGAAAGAACATTTAGCAAGTAATTAAGTTAACTGGCATCAGGTGAGTAACGTGATTGGCTATAAAAGGGATGTCTGAGAGAGGCTGAGTCTCTCAGAAGTAAAGATGGCCAGTGGCTCTCCAACCTGTGAAGGCTGGTGCAAAAAAATTGTGGAATACTTTAAAAACAATGTTCCTCAACATCAAATTGCAAAGGCTTTGAAGGTCTCATCATCGACAGCGCATAACATCATCAAAAGATTCAGAGAAACTGGAAAAATCTCTGTACGTAAGGGACAAGGCCGAAGACCTTTACTGGATGCCCGTGATCTTCGGGCCCTCTGACGCCACTGCATCACTCACCGGTATGATTCTGTCATTGACATTAATAAATGGGCCCAGCAATACTTCAAGAAACTGTGTCTGTAAACACAGTCTGCCATGAGATGTCAGATGTCACCTAAAACTCTATCATGCAAAAAGGAAGCCATTGCTGAGCATGATCCTGAAGCACCACCGTGTTCTGTGGGCCAAGGCTCATTTAAAATGGACTGTAACAAAGTGGCAAAGTGTCCTGTGGTCAGACAAGTCCAAATTTGACATGCTTGTTGGAAATCATGGGCGTCGTGTCCTCCGGGCTAAAGAGGAGAAAGACCACCCCTCCTGTAATCAGCGTTCAGTTCAAAAGCCAGCATCTCTGATGGTAAGGGGATGCATTAGTGCATATGGTGTGGGACACTTGCATGTTTTAAAAAGCACTATGAATGCTGAAAGGTATATAAAGGTTTAGAGCAACACATGCTCCCCTCCAGACAACATCTATTCCAGGGAAGGCCTTGTGTATTTCAGCAGGACAATGCAAAACCACATACTGCAGCTATTACAACAGCATGGCTTCATAGTAGAAGAGTCCATGTGCTGAACTGGCCTGCCTGCTGTCCTGATCTTTCACCGATTGAGAACATTCGACGCATAATTAAATGAAAAGTCTGTCAAAGGAGACCCAAAACTCTCCAGCAGCTGGAGGCCTATATTAAAGAAGAAGTGGGATCAAATTCCAATGGCTAAAGTCAAGAAACTTATCTCCTCAATGCCCAGACGCCTCCACTCTGTATTAAAAAGAAGAGGGGATGCTACACCATGGTAAACAGACCCCTGTCCCAACTTATTTGAGACCTGTAGCAGCCATCAAATTTGAAATGAGCTCATTTTGTGGATAAAATTGTAAAATTTCTCAGTTTCAACATTTGTTATGTTCTCTCTGTTCTATTGAGAATAAAATACTGGCTGGTGTGATTTGTCATTGCGTTTAGATTTTATTCACAATTTACACTTTGTCCCAACTATTTCGGAATTGGGGTTGTAGTACAATTTGAGGTTCAAGGTCACTGAAAATTGAAATGTAAATGTATGTTAAAATTGGCAATTAAAATCTAATTAATTGCACATATAGCATCAAAATCCAAAGTTTCAGCCTTTTAATTACAGTTGGAACCTTATTCACTATATTTTAAAGTTTATTTCCTTGTCAAGGTCGCCAAAAGGTCAAATGACGATAAACGTCACCACAATGCAGACCGCCAGTCTCAAAAGTATGTGTGTACAAATTTTAGCATTCTAGCAGCTTTCAAACGCTATCCAACAGGATATAGTGCAATTTTAAATATGGCCGACTGGCGGCCATGTTTGATGTCGAGTTTTGACGCCTCGAACAAAATTTTATCTGTACATCCGTATATACCTCCCCACCAAATTTCACAGTGATCCCTTCAGTGGTTTAGCAGACGATGATAAAAGTTAATGCAGACGCCGATGCCGCCACATAATCCCATTAGCTCCCTTTGGTCCGTTGGACCAAGTGAGCAAAAAAAGCCGGCATGGAAAGCAAAATTCAGTATTGACATTACTATGAGTGCATCCAGCAAACTAGCTAGGCATTTCTGATACACTAGCTGCGAGAGAAGCCTCCAAGGTACAGCTTCCCACTTTCGCTAGCCTGCTGTCTGATTGCAAGGTCAGGTCGATCTAGGCCCAACTCTTTCACCTGTAGTTAGCTAGTTTCTCTGCCAAAATTATTCTCTCAAACAGATCTTGGAGGAGAAATTTCACAGTGTTAATGTTAATGTTGGGTCTGAGGGAGAAATGATGGTGTTTGTCGTTATGGTATTCTAAAAAAAATAGGACCAAGGGTCCAGTAGCTTACCGGTAAGCAGTCTTATAGTGATGATACAAGTTACATGTGAAGTTTGACATTTGAATCAATGAAAATCAATGTCAAGGTCACTAAATAAAAGTTTGCATATATTTATAACACCTCCTGTAATACAAACACAATCCTAACCTCTGAAGCAGTTTTGGTGATAAAAGTCATAGAAAATTCAATATGTCAATTGTGAACTTTAAAGGTCACAGAAGGTCAAGTTGAGATCAGCAAATGGACTTCATATATGACTTTTTAATTGCCTCTATACAAACCTTGGCTCAATCTGTGACCATTCTGGTGAAACAAATCATTGTAATTTCATTGTCGAGTTTGACCCTCAAAGGTCACTGACAGTCAAGTTGAATGTCACCAAATGAAAGTTCATATGTGACTTCCTAGATGTCAGTAACATACACCTAGGCTCCATCTGTGACCATTTTAGTGATACAAGTCATTGAATTTTCAATAAGTCACATTTGACCTTTGAAGGTCAATACAAAGGTCACCAAATGAAAGTTCATATATGACTTCCTATACATCTCCAATACAAACCTACACTCTATCTGTAACAATTTTGCTGATATAAGTCATTGAAATTTCACTGTAAAGTTTGGCTGTTGAAAGTCACTGAAGGTCAAGTTCAAGGTCACCAAATGCAACTTCATATATGACTTCCTACATGCCCACAATACAAACCTAACCTCTATCTGTAATAGCTTTGGTGATAGAAGTCATTGAAATTTTACTGTGTGAAGTTTGACCTTTGAAGGTCACTGAAGGTCAAGTTCAAGGTCACCAAATTAAAGTTCATATATGACTTCCTATACATCTCCAATACAAACCTACACTTTATCTCTAACGATTTTGCTGATCTAAGTCATTGAAATTTCACTGTGTAGTTTGGTCATTGAAGGTCACTGAAGGTCAAGTTCAATGTCACCAAATGAGATTTCATACATGGCTTCCTATATGCCCACAATAGAAATCTTAGCTCTATCTGTAATAGTTTTGGTGATAGAAGTCATTGAAATTTAACTTTGTGAAGTTTGACCTTCACAGGTCACCGAAGGTCAAGTTCAAGGCCACCAAGTGAAAGTTCATCTATGATTTACTATAAGTGTTCAATACACATATGTTCCCAAACTTCAATATTTTCAAGCCTAGAGGCCTTTGAAAATTGTAGCTAACATTTTGCTTGACCTCAAGTTTGACCTTTCAAGGTCATCTGACGTCAACTTTAACACAGCCAAAATATAGGTCATATATAACTTCCTATATGTCAGTAGTAGAAAATTAATCTCACTTTGCAACCATTTAGCTTCCACAGGCGATTTTGCCCATTCTCCATTAGACCCGATGTTATAGTACAGCGCCTCCACTAGACCACTTCCATCGATTCAATCAAAATGGCACTCGCACTGTACATAAAGTGTATCAAGGCGAGTTGATTGCCAGAAAAAGAAAAAAAGAAGTTTTCATACAGTTTTTGAGAAATAATTTTTTGAAATTTCAAGTCACATCTTATCTTTTTACATTGTTAATTTTTCCTTGACCTCAAGTCTGACCTTTCAAAGTCATCTGTGGTCAAATTTAATATTGCCAAAATATAGGTCAAATATGACTTCCTATATGTCGATAATACAAACTTCATCACTATCTGCAACCATTTGGCCTCCACAGGCCATCTTGCATATTCATAAAGTACAGCGCCCCCATTAGACCCACTTCCGTCGATGATTCAATCAAAATGGCACTCGCACTGTACATTGACGGTACCAAGGTAAGTTGATTGCCCAATTTAGAAAAAAATTTATCCCGTAGTTTTTGAGAAATAATTTTTTAAAATTTCTCAGTCCTATCTTTAACATTGGGGCCAAAATTTCCAGGGCCCATCAAACAGACAAAAATGATTCAATCAAAAATCCGAAAAAAAAGACTGGAGATATGGTCCAGTAGTATGTTAAGATAAATTTACTCAAAAATTCATCGGCCAAAAAAAAAAAAAAAAAAAAAAAATGTTCCTGACGACGGACGCCACAGCACGACAATAGCTTATCGACCCACAGGGCTGGTAAGCTAAAAATCTTAGCCAGCTCCCGTCATTCAGCTCAGCGCACCAAAATAATTACCCTTTCCCCGATCAGATTTGATGACACGGATTGGCAAAATTTATGTCATTCATGTGTATCTTGTGTCGACAATTGGCTAATCTGCTGCACAAACTCTCCCGCAGAGAGCAATTTCTTAATCACCCTCAAATGCAAAGATAAGCAGAGCAGATGTGAGGGAAACAAGCAAATATTTAGCAAAGATGATTTTATGTCATGTTTTAGCATAGCGGCGAGTTAATTCGCTCAGGCAGGGCAATGCTCTATCGCCCTCCATTGGCCAGTCGCCACAGGATAAAAGGTTACAAAGCACAAATATATTAAAGGGACACTCCAGTCATTGAACATACCTAATAAAACACTATATTTCAATGAAGTATCATTTTCTAAGCCTACCATGAAAAAAAATCAGTAACATACCCTCAGGAATTTTGATATCATGACACTTTTTCGCTGAACTGTCAAAGCTCTCCACGGAGGCCGCCATTTTAACCATTTTCTGCGAGTCACATGATCATAAATTATGGCCCTGACGTCACTTGTACGTATAGCACATTCAGTCGCTTATCCTTCTCATTCATTTGATGTCGCTGTCTTTTGTGTGTCGAGTCGACTGGATTCACTCAATAATCGCAAATAAACGATAGTTTTTTTTTTTTTTTTTTTCATTTGTCTGTTGATTGAGTGATAATATGTGAGCGGGGATAATGAAACAGAAGACCGTAGCTACACATGCATTGGATGCATGCTCGGAACCTAATGAGCTGTCGGGAATTTTCTGGAGTCCCTGCAATGACAGAACACGGGAATGGCAAAGAAACTTGTTCAGAGAAACAAATGATATAGCTTTATAAAGGCTGCAAACCCAGATTATTCTAATAACAGGCATGTTGATTTTGTTGGGCATGAAAGGATACGTGAATCATGCTGAAAACAGCCAAGATTTTATTCAGGCGCGACTTTTCTGCTCTGCCTCCCAACTATGGCAATTATGACATTATTTCCCCGAGAGATGGAAATAGCATGAACGCTTCGTTCGCAACTCACGCGTTTTATGCTATTAATCGACCGTTAATCATTTAATAAAAATGATCAAGGCTTGGCGACTGACAAATGTTGCTATGTTCCAGAGATCTGTGCTCTTACCCTGCCAGTGCGCACTGATACTGGGGGAGCGGTAACGTGCAGCAACTTCGCTGCTGAACAAAAGTTACATTTTGAGCGTCTTAAAATGCAGCACTGTCAAGCAAAAATCAGCCTCATAATAATGCCAATTTTAGCTATTTAGCTAAAGACATGAGCAGACACATGTGCACCACTAGCGATTTTTGTTACGAACAAACATTCCATAAAGTATTAAAACGCAACCGAACTAAGGTGATTCAGTGGTTTTCATATTTTATTTACCAAGGAATTATTTGCATGTATGCGTTTCTTTCGGTGCCTCTGAGGCGTTGGTAACCATCTTGCCGATGATTGGCGTGATACTGTGGAAACTTGTCTTACCCATGACAACACACATGAACGCGGGTAGGGCTAAGTGGTAGGGCCAAGGGGTGAAATAGGATTCACCCTTAATTTCAGCGAATGCGATGCAGCTCTCGCTGATCCCCGCCGTTCGCTCGTTTTTCCGCATTTTCAGCGACTGCAGTACTGTACGTAGTAGCCGGTGAGCAGTACGGGTGGGCGAGTCTAACTGGTGGGAGAAGTCGGGGATTCACTTCAGCACTCAGACGTTTGACAGGCTGATCCGGTACATATCGGACACTAAAAAGAGTCGTTAAAAAAAGAATGGTTCGTTCATTTTTGCCCATCACTAGCCTGTTAACACATCCACAATCATGGAGCAAGGTACAAGCCTTGACATTCATATGCAGTAGGTCCTAGTAAAGTAGGCTTGTTGCTGCAACGTCATTCACTATCAGTTTACTTGCGAAACCAATGGAATGCTTTATCAGATTATTCGAGTAGTCCTCCGGGTACGTGAAGTGTTCACTACACACAGGGATGTGTTGATCTTTTGGTTCAGGACGTGCACATTTCGCAAGCCACTGCATCCGTAGACGCTTCCTTTTCTTGCCAGCTGGCAACGTGAAATCTAACATTTCGCGGATTGTTTCTATCCGAAACAGTGCAGTGTTTAGCGATAGCCTACAATATGGCATTTCAAGATAAAATGATGGACAAAGGAAACCAAACGAACACGAGGTACAAACACTGATCTAGAATAACCATATTGTTATTCTATATGGATCAGTGGGTACAAAGCGGAGATCACTACTCTCAATACGCACAAGTGACGCCACTTCCGTTGAGATCGGTCATGTGACTGGACGAAATGGCTGCGCCCATGAGAGAATCAAAAATTTACTAAGTAATCGGCTAAAACCATACAAAACGTTATCGGATAGCACTGAAATTTTGTACGTACCTTCTGTACATTATTAACTATCGATTGACATTATTTCATTTTTTAACATGATGGCAATAGTTTCCCTTTAACAGCAGATGACATGTGCTAAGTCTTATTTTCAAATATTTTATTTCTAAAACAAATTATTTAATTTCAATGAAGCTTGGCACAGCACCTCTCCTACTAACCCAGACCGCGCGTGCAGAATTTGAAAACAATCCAAGCCTAAATCTATGAGATAGCGGTCGGAGAAAAATGTCATCAGAAGGACAGACGGAATCCTTGTTATTACTATAAACCGCTGCCGTTTTGGGCCAGATAAAATAAAATTGCATGTTACGACCATTACAGTGTAGGATGCGCGTTAAAAAAAAACAAAAATGTGGCATAATGCAATAGTGTCATACCCATAACGCCGTTTTTTTTCTTCATGATAAAATGAAAATTATAAAAATGCAAATTGCCATTTTTACGTTCATCCATGCCTCCTACATTATGCACAAATCAAACTTACAGCATAACGCTTTGAATTCTTAGAATGTATACTGTCAACCCAATATGCCTGTCTTTTTGTTCCACCTCCATTGCACAGGATATACCATTTTTCCCCACTGACTGAACAGTATTTTCACAAAATCACTGCCTTTCCACTCATCCAAGAGTGTGCTATGAAAGTATGCAGTATACTTTTTAATCGCAAGAGAAGATGTAACTTTTCTGAGCAAACTGTTTCCAGGTGTCACTTCCATAATGCTAGAATTGCCCAAATATAACCCTTCCCCATTTTAGAAGTCAAAAATATTAAAGACCCTCTATTAGTAGTAAAAAGATAAATCATTGATTATCATTGCACTTTAACTGCATACTACAAATCATACATAGCATGGTCATAAGAATGGCTTAGCACCATAATGCAACATAAACAATAACATAACAGCACATTATATTGCTAGTGACCAATGTCATCAGAACACTAAAAAATGCATGCAGCTACAGCAAATTTGGAAAAAGTATTCAAAATTCAAGAAATATACACGGTACGTGATCTTTAGTGTGCCTTTTGATATGCTGCTCATATCTTTTTATGATGCATATAATTTCTACATCACGCGTTTTGGTGCTTCTTTCTTCTCTTCTGTTAGATGAAGTACAACACACGCACAGAGCCTTAAGGTCTTATAAATTATGCTACCTCAAAAGACTGCTCTGGTCCTAAACTGCAGGTTTTGCTTGCACATTCTGGCTGTACATGTGAATTGTGGACCGTTTAAATTTTAGATGCGAGATTGTTCCGATAGTAAAAGAATATAAAGGTTAAACGAAAACCTTATCCCAAGAGAGCACATGCTGTCATGGTATGGATCGTGAAGCGGCTCTGTAGACACTTCCGTGAGCCGACAGCTTCAGCAACCAAATCACAGCACAACTCCTGTACCACCTACCAAACCCCCCCAAACACACACACACTTGCCAGACACACACTCACGCATACTCACACACCTGGGCCACCCCCACCAAGCACCCTGGTGACAGTTTTATGAAGCACACAAGCAGCAGGACACACTGCGGGCTTGTGTGTGGCAGAGCAGACATTAAAGCCCAGATCTGTATTTACAAAAGCACTCACTGTGCCGCCCAAAGGTCTCTGCTTCCGTCAGAAGAACAAGCATTCAAGTCGCATTTTACGCAGAATAAAGTTTGAAAACAGTGTTACAATTATCACTGGACACATTTTTCAATACTCAAGTATTTGCCATAAGCCTTTCAGACAGTCTTCCTTGGGTGCATCTTATTGTTGCAAGCTCTTTCATTCAAGTCTCAGGAGAGGGTATCCACAAAATTTCCCAAGAGGTCCCATAATGACAGCACTGTGGCAATGTAATGGAATTTAAAGAGAAAGAAAACATTTGTTTGAGCTCTTACCCAATAAAAGTACATGTTCTTCTCATTCCATAAACTTTTTTTTTTTTGCGAATTTTTTTCGGTTTTTATGCACCAAGTAATCAAACGTCAAGCCTCTGAAATACAACTGCTCAGCACAAGTTCATAAATGCTGCCATTCTGAATATTTTAGCCAATCAAAAACCACTTCTTGAGGCAATGTCCCAGATGTTATGACGCGAATGGACACCAGGAAATCAGCTGATCTATACAAAGTGTATCCAAATTAGCCTTGATTATCACTCGTACTGCAGCTTATTTTTACGCCGAATGATCAAGGTTCGATATTACTTATCATTATTAGAACCTGAGCGACAAAATCTGTAATAATGCCGCTGTATGCAGTTGTTGGTTGCTCCAACAAAATGGGAAACGCAAACCTACCAACGAAGAGTCCCAAGTTGTGTTCTGCAGACTTTTCACCCTGTTGTTTTAAGGAGCACGTTTACGCAAAACATGGAATTGAATTGCCCTGTAATTATTGAAAGATTTTGAAAGATGACACCAAGCCAACGGAATTTAGTCACTGGCAGGTCCCCAAATCCAAGTGCCTGTCAACTTAAGCTAGGTTTGAGAAACGACAGCATCAGTTACTGATAGAACAGATAGGCTCTCTAAATATTATGTCAACTAATAATTTGTCGTTGTTGTTATACTGATAATTTTTATATAGGTCGTTCATGCCACAATGTAGAAACCAGTACTGGTATAAAGCTCAGCAATGTTAAAAATATTTATCATAAATATTATGCATACTGGTACAACAGATCTCAACTGTCATTGTATATTTAACCTCCACATGCACAAGAGTTCCTGTGTCCGGGTGACGTGGCAAGCCGCCCTGATTCCAGCAAACATGGCGCACTGCCAATAACGTACACATCTAATCTTTTCAAGTTAATTTAGTCATTTAAAAAATTTTTCAAAAATTACCCTACAACATATTTAAATAGTAGGGGCTATGTACTTTATTGGGTGTCCGCTGTGCCAATTGTTTTCTTCACCATTAAGATTCAAGTAGTCTCTAAACCTGATATTAAATAACAGCACTTTTGACATTTTTCATGATACAACAGGGTTAAGGCCCTACAAATCCAGCCCCACTCTATTTGAAGCAGAGTGTTTGTGACAGGGTTGTGTGAGTGATGGCAGTGAAGACAGGGGTTGGTATGGGGTGTAGAGCTGCAATTAGCTCCACCAGGTGCAGGGATTTGGACCTGAATAACTGCTTCCGATTTTATCATTTCCGCTCGGATTAGGGGTGCATTCCAGGTCTCTCAAATGAGCCTCCTGAGAATTGGGATTTCAGACGGAGAGAGGCAATTGTCAGAAAAAGGCCATTATTACAGCAAAAGCATCATGGACACAGAGACATCATTAAAACAGGACCACTGATGGGACGGATCCATCCATAGGCCAGAACTCAACCATGAGACCATCGCAACTTGTATAGTGAGAACGTCCTTATTAAGAAAAACAAGGTCACCATTAGAGGGAAATTGCAACAAAAATTTAATTTTTGATATGTTGTAGAACTTGCCTTCAGAACTCAATTATTTTGAATAGTTTGAGATATTGCAATTTTAAGTTGTGTTGTGAAACTATTTTGGCTTACTTCATTAGCTCCGTTAAAGTTTATGCATAACATCACAAGTTCGGTAAAACATAATAAGCCATTTTATTTCATAATTACTTGGAAATTAACAAAGCTATACCAATCACTAACGTACAATCACATTATGGATAGTAAATATTCAATATTTTCAGTTTTGGTTTGGTTTCTATGGTTACCGGTGGGCTACAATGGGCCAGGGCAACAAGGTTGCTAGGGGTGTTATATCCATGGCTACTAACAATACAGTGGCTAATGCTATATAATCATGATGCATTAATCCTCCAGGTAAACGTGAGAGAGCGATAGCCTCATCATAGATGGTATCCATTACAAATGGTTGCTATGGCCAGTTGTAGCTGACCAGTAACCATGATAACCAAAGCAAAATTGAAAATATTGATTACTCACTGTCCATAATGTGATTTTATGTCAGTCATTGGTATAGCTTTGTTCTTTGCCAAATAATTATGGAATGAAATGGCTTATAATTTACCCTACCAGTGACATCATGCACACTCATTAACATGGCTAATATCAAATTTATTTCAAAACACATTGTTACATTGTGATATTAAGATAACTATTTAAGATAATTGAGTTCTGTAAAAATCACTGTTCTCCAGAACGTAGGCTCTACTACATATAAGAAGCTGAATTCGTTTCAGTTCCCCTTAAAGAAATAACCCTTTTTATGTCATATATTAGGGCAGGACGACTAAAAGAAACTGTGATTTGAACAAAGCTTTCGGCAGCGTATTGACAAAGCGGAAATATGACAAATGAGATGGAACAGAGTGATCCAGATGTGTTTAGTGAACAGTCATTGTAGCAGGAACACGGTCGAAAAAGTTATTGTCTAAATGTTGCAACAACATATTCAAAACAGATCAGCAATAACAGTTGTGAACAATAACAACTTTCAGATCACAGCAGACAAACATTTATACAGATTTACCAGTCTAATCCATTCCAGCTGCAGGAATAGATTCCACTGTGCGTAAAACAAGATTACTACATGGATAGAATCCATGTCGTTTCTATAGATCAGATTCCTAAATGATTAAAACAATCTATTCTAATAAAATAATTTAAGTCAAGCTGATGTGTAACTGAATCCATCTGGACAAAATTTTCGCCTAGCTTCAAGGCCTACTGAATGCTATACTGTCCAAAAATGCCAAGTTATAATTGCATAAAATTAAACAACAGCAAGCACCTCACTAGCAACATTACATTTCATCCATTTTCCCAAGGCAGAGTCTCTTAATGTTGACAATAAATAAAGAAGTTGCATACCCAAAAATCTGTTTCAAATTAGCAGATTCGTCATTAAAGCAGCTACAGGCAGTGCCTAACTGCTCCCCTCAAGGGCTTTCAGCGATCCTTTTCACGGAGGCCTTCTAAACAGTGCAGCAGCGACCCCTGCTGTCTGCTGGCGTGAAATGCAGGCAAGAAAGCCAGCAAACAGCTTGGACTTGTTTTCCAGACCCCTAATTAAAGGAAGAAGTGTGTATTTAAGCAGCAGGCTACCAGATGAGTGGAAGAAAAGCCAAATCAGGCACCCTTCCCTGTAATTAAGGCTGGAAGCGCTCCGGCCGGCATGCCAGGTTTGGCACTTCAGCAGCCGGAAACAGGGCCACGGTAGCAGGAGCAGCCGGGATTTTTCCATTCAGGCCCTCTAATGGCCTCATTATGCCTCAATAAGTAATTTAGACCATATCTACTTCAGCCAACACCTCAAAAACATGCAAGCCAGAGAATGGAGGGGGCAAAGAAAATGAACAACCAAATGACAAAAACTTCATAGATTTACACCAGGGTAGCAGGATTCTACATCACAGATAGGGATTATCACCGCTGGCTATTTGAGAGCTGAGCAAAGGATGATAAATGAATAAACTGTCACAACTGCTCGACAACATTTAATACAAACTGGAGACAACACGAGTACGAGTTTGTTTTACCAGCAATCAATTTATTTCAATTGAACAAAATAATAAAAATCTGCAACATAAAACAAAAATATAACGCAAAAAACAACTACATGTAAGCTAAACCTGGGAGTGCCAGCTGCCCGGACGGACAGCCCTACAGTTGTGTAAATGGAAAGGAAGGAGGGTAGGAGAGAGCCTCGTAGTGTGGCAAAGGCAGTCTTCAAATATATTCCCAAATAAGTGTCATCAATTACGTCAGCGCCACACCTAAAACCCAAAAGAACACCAGCAATAGAAAACAGAGGAGTATCAATGGACTGAGACATCATAAAACTACATTTATATACTGCAACAGGGGAAAACAAAAACTAAGTGTTAAAGCTGAATGTTTTGAAAATTATGTGGTCAAGTAAGCAATGCCATTTTGCAGAAGAATAATTCTTTTTTTTTTTTTTTTTTTTTCTTTTTTTTTTTTTTTTTTTAAAATAATTTGGCATCTCCAATCCCACCCCAACCGAATCTGGAATGCCCAATTCGTGAACTATGTACGAGGCTTGCTCGTTTGCGACCCCTTGTGGCCAATTCAGGAGAGTGCAGACAGTTCACGGCTCTTCCTCCGAAGCATGCGCCTGTCAGCCACTGCGCTTCTTATATACTCATTGGTTGAATCTTCGCAAGTTCACATCGAGGGCGGAGGATACCCGAACATGAACAGACTTAGAATCTTCCTGACGAGCGCCCGTCTGGCCAACAGGAGGCGCTTGAGCAACGAACAAAGCTATTTATTCATTTCCCTTTCCCAGCAGTCCTTTCCCAATTTGAAACCCTGTAGCGCAATAGCCATTGTGCGCTACTCTGAAAAAGCTGCCGACCACTGCCGGTTGGTACGACCGGGGCTCAAACCCGCGACGTGACAGTCACTTCTGCACTGCAACACAGTGCCTTAACCGACTCCGAGTGAGCTATCCGGTAGCTCGCAGAAATATAATTCTAACGAACACAGAAAAAAAATATGTAGGTATTAAAATTTTGATAACGCATGAGGTTTTCACATGGCATGGCCCCACAGGTTAAAATGCATGCAGCTGCTTTCACTTCAAATAAATGTATTCATCACCACCCATTCCAAAAAAAACAAGTCATTGGTGCTGGCTGTTTATCCTCTGGTGCACTGGGACATTCCTCCAATATGGACAAGAGGGGGGGAAAAAAAATCCTGAAATTCTGTCACTACTGAGTTTTTTGTGCCAATTCCAATTTGTTTTTAATCCACAAATTATTTTAAATTCAAATGGTGGAGGGGGGTTCTGGGATATAATTAAAGCGTAAAGATAACAGATAACACATATTCTGTAAAAAGACCCCCCCCAAGTAAGTTCACAATGAAAGCATGTTGAGGATGACAATAGACTGTAGCATTCACGTAGTTATGAAACTGAAATAATCATAATGAACAGATAACGGAGCACAATTTTGCGACAAAAATCTCTTCAACCAGCAACAAACTAAAATCATACTATCAAAAACGCAGAAACTAATCATAGCAATATTGCCCAGATAATAAAACCCCAATTCCGAAATAGTTGGGACGAAGTGTAAATTGTGAATAAAATCAAAATGCAATGACTTTCAGATCACGAGCCAATGTGTTATTTACAATAGAACATAGATAACATTTCAAATGTTGAAACTGAAACATTTTACATTTTTATCCACAAAATGAGCTTTTTTCAAATTTTCTGGCTGCAACAGGTCTCAAAAAAGTTGGGACACAGGCAAAAAAGGGCTGAAAAAGCAATTAATATATAAGAGAATCAGCTAAAAGAATATTTAGCATGTAATTAAGTTAACTGGCATCAGGTGTGTGACATGATTGGCTATAGAAGGGATGTCTTAGAGAGGCTGAGTCTCTCAGAAGGTAAGATGGCCAGAGACTCTCTAACCTGTGAAGGCTTGTGTAAAAAAATTGTGGAATACTTTTAAAACAATGCTCCTCAACGTAAAATTGCAAAGGCTTTGATGGTCTCATCATCAACAGTGCATGACATCATCAAAAGATTCAGAGAAACTGGAAAAATCTGCATAAGGGACAAGGCCGAAAACCTTTACTGGATGCCCATGAGAACTTCGAGCCCTCAGACGCCACTGCATCACTCACCGGCATGATTCTGTCATTGACATTACTAAATGGGCCCAGGAATACTTCAAGAAACCACTGTCTGTAAAAACAGTCCGCTGTGCCATCCACAGATGCCACCTAAAACTCTTATCATGCAAAAAGGAAGCCATTGTTGAGCATGATCCAGAAGCGCCGCCGTATTCTGTGGGCCAAGGCTCATTTAAAATGGACTGCAGCAAAGTGTCCTGTGGTCAGACGAGTCCAAATTTGACATTCTTGTTGGAAATCATGGGCGTCGTGTCCTCCGGGCAAAAGAGGAGAAAGACCACCCCTCCTATTATCAGAACTCAATTCAAAAGCTAACAACATTTCTGAAGGTACAGGGATGCATTAGTGCATATGGTGTGGGACACTTGCATGTTTTAAAAAGCACCATGAATACTGAAAGGTATATAAAGGTTTTAGAGCAACATATGCTCCCCTCTGGACAACATCTATTCCAGGGAAGGCCTTGTGTATTTCAGCAGGACAATGCAAAACCACATGCTGCAGCTATTACAACAGCATGGCTTCATAGTAGAAGAGTCCGTGTGCTGAACTGGCCTGCCTGCAGTCCTGATCTTTCACCGATTGAGAACATTTGGCACATACTTAAAAACAAAAAGCCCGGCAAAGGAGACCCAAAACTCTCCAGCAGCTGGAAGCCTGTATTAAACAAGAGTGGGATCAAATTCCAATGGCTAAACTCAAGAAACTTGTCTCCTCAATGCCCAGACGCCTCCACTCTGTGTTAAAAACGAAGAGGGATGCTACACCATGGTAAACAGGCCCCTGTCCCAACTTTTTTGAGACCTGTAGCAGCCATCAAATTTGAAATGAGCTCATTTTGTGGATAAAATTGTAAAATTTCTCAGTTTCAACATTTACTATGTTACCTCCGTTCTATTGTGAATAAAATACTGGCTGGTGTGATTTGAAAGTCACTGCATTTTGATTTTATTCACAATTTACACTTTGTCCCAACTATTTCAGAATTGGGGTTGTATTTACATTGTCTGAAAACAAAAATCCATAAAAATAAGTGTTCTCTCCGAGCTGCCAATATTTTGAAACACTTCTCAAGACTTTCTGTTTTCCTGAATTTCGCAGTTTAAACCTGCAGTTTAACTCTAGACTGTAACTTTACATTTTGATGTGATCATTCAATTCAAATTTCAAGATTTGTAATTTTAGACATTATAATATTTTTGGTTTACTCAAAGGAGCATTGAAAAGTGGCAAATTCGTATATTTGCAAAAGAAAAAAAGAAATAGTTTATCAGATATCTGTGACTGTCCCATGCCTTCCATTTCTAGGTAAAAGAACAGCTGCACCACCTCCACCAGGAGAGAAGGGCCACTTGTACTTCTGCAGAGCAGAACTGCCCTCTGCTGGTCGTCAAATGTTATTGCGTGGCTTTCCACAGGCTCCGATCTGTGTGCAACACAATGGACCTCATCAGCTCTCTGAAATGTATAATACAGAATATAAAGACCAGAAAAAAAAAGTTTTCAATGTTTCATTGCAATTTTTTTAATTGACCTGTGAGACGGCAAGGCATTGATACTGTGATATTAGAAAACAATTCTGCCAGCAGTTCCAACCCTTAAAGTCCACCAATTTTAAAATTTCACTGACTTAGTAATTCTTGGTCCATTACACCAACTTTCCCCATTTTTCTTATGAGATAATTTTTTATTTGAAAATCTGCACGTAGGATGTGTCAGAATGACAACATTGCTTTAAATTTTCCTGACTCTCAGCTGTACAGTCTCTGTTGCAGGGTTATATTACAGCTGGAGGGCCCAGTGAGAGAGACACGGGAACAGGTAAGAACATGAAATCAGAGCACACTAGTACAGACAAAGAACGCCAACCACATACCTCAGTATACTGCTGTGACACATTTACATAACAGCAAACATTCACCTACGCAGACGGCCAGCACTGCTTATATATGAATCTCTGCTTTATACTGACGTAGACTTCAGCTGTCAGGACAACAGTGCACATGAGTGGCCCAGCCTGCAGTGTACAGCAGTGATAGGGATGACAGAGCAGTGTGGCAATATGAGCAGCAATACAGAGCTAAGCACAGGGTCAGGAAGATCATAAGCAATGACGTAGAGCAGTGGTCTTCAGCGTCGTTCCTGGGGACCCAATGTGTCTGCTGGTTTTTGTTCCGACCACAATTGTAATCGCAGGATTTTAACAAGCTGTTAACGTCTTAATTAGGTGTTTTTCATGTTTAGAGTTGTTATTACTCTTTAGCCAAATGCTACATAGAAACATCCACACATACTATGAAGAATAAAATACCCTAGAAGATAGTGTGTTTATTTACATACTGCAAGAATTTCAAGTAATAGAACATTTCAAACAGATCAAATTAGACACAGAGGAAATCCGTAAACCCCAAATTAGGCTGCTGGACACAACTGTTTCAAGTTTTTTCAAAAAACTTCAGGTGAACTGTATTAGATTAACATAATGCAAAACTGGTTTGACTCTTTACCATTTGCTTGTCAAATTTATTTTTCATGATGTGCTCAGTGCTTTAAGTGGGCCGGTACGCACCGGTACGGAGTACCGGCACTTCTACATTTTAGCCCCTGGCGAACCGGGACTTTTTACAGCGTACCGGGACTTCTCACGAGCTCGTAGTACCCTGCCCTGTTCTATTTCTCTCTTGGCGATTCATGATCCTATGGCTATACTACTTTACCCACCCTGCACAAAGAGATCTCGCGAAATCTACTCTGACTGTGGAAAGGGACGTGAAGAAGAAGAAGTCTCGCGGAAGTTGAACGTCTATACTAGACGCGGTGCGTCGGCTACTGCGAAGGAACGCACAATCCTCTGTCGCAGTTTACTTTTCTTGATTAGGAAGTTTGTCAGACTAATTGGTAGAACGACAATCAAATTTATTTTTGATAGCGTTGTTATACATTGCTTCACAAAATTATGAGGCGTTTCTTTCGCACATAAATAAATGACGACGTGAAAAATATCAGCATGTCTTCATAAATTCTACGGTCGAGTGGCTCGCGAAAGGCGCAAAACCGCCCGCGAGGCTCAGTAAGCAACAAGCTATGAAACGCGCCAAACACAGTGTTGCCAGATTGGGCTGGGCTGGTTTCGATAGAATTGTACGGGCAAAAATCACCTTGGGCGGGTGGACACATTTTGGGCTGGTTTGGGATGAACTCGGCGGTTTTATTTAACATCCATAATTTGCGTTTGATAAGTGTACAGGTAGTGTTAAAGACGAACCAGTACGTCAGTGTATTCATTAAAACATTTATTGGCTTTTAAAACATTGATTGACGTACATTTTGGCCACTCTCGTTGAGAGGAGGAAGCCAAGGCCATGTGGTCACGCCCAGAACTATGGTCACGGTGAGCTACGCTCCCTCTCTCTCCTCTGGACCCCAAAACATTAGTGCAAAATGTTACCCCGGAACACAAGCGCAGCTGTGCAGTCGCAGGCCCCCGCCTTTAGCCAGCTAAGCCTCTTACCCTGCACAGATAATGGCCATTACCGTATTATTGTAATCATACAAGTGTGGGGAAAAGAGTTAAATGTATTGGAAAGAGTGGTTGGTTCATAGCAACTGATGTTGCCTGGTCAAAGCGAAGCCCACTGCAAAATTTGGAGCACCAAGCTAGCCAATTTAGCTAAGCCTCTTTCCAACTGTAAAAACGTTACTGTGCCAGTGATTGGATCAGGGACATCACCGACGACCATGTGAAACGTGAACTCCGAAAAGCCTCGTTACTTATGTTGCATTTCTTGAGTCAATTGCTGTAATTATTTATCGGACGTGTCTGGCTATGAAACAGCAGCGCTAATACAGGCTACAGTCCCAAGTGCAGGATATTAAAAAAATTTGCTTCGGCGCCGTATTTCAGAAGAGCGCACAGAGAGGATATTGGTGAGTCCCCATATTTCTAAATCGCACATTCCCTTGGGCATAACCGGTTGACATGTCTATAACTTTGTGGTTATGTAGCTACGCTGCTCATTTCACGCGGGAGCGTGGCTGCGCTGCACAGGCAGCCCACAAGCTAGAGGAGTTCTTGCTTTCAGATACTTTGGTTAGTGGTAAATGCGGCAACATTTGAGATAAAATTTATACGGCACAAGAGCACTCCGTGGATTTATGCTAGGTATGTACGTACAGAAAACAAGTTATCTGTAGCCTATGTCGGAGATGACCTGACAGGAGACTCCGTTTTCTCTCGAAAATGTCAAAGTTTTCTTGAAACGGCTGCAGGAATTATAAATACAAGCTTGCTTCTCCGTCCAACCATTGAACATTAATACCAGCAGAAAGATCAGAATGTGCCGATTATCATGACGTATACTCGTCAGCATTAGTTCGTCCAAACCACGGAAAAAAGGATTGAGGGGAGGAAATATGCTCAAGAGCGATTAGCCTTATGGAGGACATTACTTTCAGTGACATTAAAATTGCATCCTCAAATGATAAATATGTTGAAAAAGAAGTGGACTAGGTCGTGGGTCTTATCGTGGGATGATTGACATTTTAACCCTATAAGATCTTGAGCTACTGCATTCAGACCTGTGGAACTTCAAGGGCAATTTTTACATTTTAGCTGTTTGAGATCCCAAGGTTTCCAACGATTCCAATTTTTTTTGTAGACTTAAAGGGAAATGTGAATAAAATGATATACTACATATTCCATTGATGTAATGCCGTGGCCGTAAAATCATGGCGTCCTGGATATGAATATTTCTCTCAATCTTAGTGTGATGTGGCCTCACTGATGCGCTGCCATCAGCGGATACCGAATACGTATGTGACATTTTCCTACAATAAGAGAATAACTATTTTTCTGACTTTTAACCCATTTATGGGAACTTGGGAAGTTAGAGTAAAGAAAAGCGCCAGTCAGAAAACGCAAAAACTTTGCCAATAGTTGTCTTGATTTTTAACGTTTAAATACATACATGAAGTATCGCCAAAAAACACAGAAGCAAAAGAAGGGGCGAGTCGGCTTGTTCGCCTCTAACTGCTGTTTTCTCCCTTGAGGGTTTGTCATCATCAGTGATTTCGGTATATAGCTACAGAATATTTCCTGAATAGCTGTAATTACTGTATATCGCTTTTGACAAGCTAACGTTAGTTGCGATTGTGTTCTCAGTCTCGTTCTCTGTATGTGTTTGCGCTTCTGTGGATACGTGTAGCGAGGGATTTTTTCTTCTCGAGGGCTACGCGGGTATTGTTTACTCTAATAAAGATTCATAAGAAATTATTGCATGCATTTGCGGATATGTGCCAAGGCAAGGCTAACTGATGAAGATAAATATGATGTGCTTAGATAAATTCATTGATAAATGGCATGTTTTCATTCGTGTTACTTTGGGCGGTTTTTTGTGCAAGTAGACGGTTTTTTAATCAGTTTTGGGCTGGAAACCACGCAACCTATTACATTGGCCAGACATTTCCTTCTACATTAAGCAATTAGGAATGTAGAAAAGAATGGATTCTCGTGACTTAGGGCTAAATGAGCCTCGCGGACCAATCCACACGGCGCCCCACGAGCCAGTTGAGCGCAGAATTTTCCAACCCATGAGTAAAGAAAAGCGCGAGAAATCCGGATGCGTGAGAGTTGACAGGTATGCGTCATTAATGAAAACTGGCCACATCTGATAATGTTGAGAGTTTTCGGAGTTTCTGCAATGGTAATTTAAATGACTGATTGAAAACAGGGCAACAATGATTAGTGCTCATTCTAACTTTATTAGAGCGGCTCTAGGAAGGTGTTCCTTACACTCAACCTTCACTCAAAAAGGGACACAAATTTTAGTGTGAGTGAGGTCTCTGAAAGCAAATGAGTGTTCGGGCAAGCTCTGACTCATTTAGTGTAACCTGACACTAACTAAGTTTTAGTACTCACTCACACTCAATTAGTGTGAGTGTCGTTTCTGAATACGAGCCTATGTTTGCGTCAGATACCTAAAATTCCGGGTTGATTGCAGTGCTCGCTGAAAATTGTGGTCTTTTTCAGCGTGTTTTGGTGTCCTGGATTTGCGGTTGAAATTGTGCACTTATAATAATAACTTAGTTCACATTCCCCGCATTTTCCTCGTCTTTGAATTGTATCAAGCGGATTCGTAAGTGTCGCAATTTTCAGTCACATTCTCGGCGTCGGTTACCTGTCAAAACTGCCTTTTGATTTGCTAAAAGGTAAGTAAAGACTATTTACAAACCTATATAGACTATTAGTATATGTTCTTTCCAACATTTGTCCTGATTTTTAAGAGGATCGTGCACTCAGCCACGGAGTTCTAGCTCCAGCAGGATCTGGTGCCCATGTGGCTGAATAGCAGTTTCCTCAACAAATCTTGGATATTCCACCAAAAAATGAAGACACTCAGTTATGCACACATTTCCGAACATGTCTGGATCGTCAGTTGATTAGTGATCAAGTAATTAATCTGTTAAATTTGATTAAAGCAGTGGACGAAAACTACCCTAAATTGGCCTACTTTAGAATGCCATAGCACCTTTAATATTTGTCCTATGTTAAAACTTCAAAGACCATTTCAAAAGGTCTTTTCAAGTTCTTTCAAATGGTATCAAATGCACTGCAATCCCCTGGATCTGGTTTTTTTTCTCACGTACCTATTGCAGGACGATTTTTCTTAAAATCAGCATCATGTTCTAGTATTTGAATGTATCACTTAATGATCTGCTTACCGCCCACTGCCTGATTTACCTGCCAACAGTTGAAAGGGGGGAGTACCGGCACTTCTTTTTATCCACTTAAAGCACTGGATGTGCTTATTAGTTTTCATCAATTAGGAGCCAACAACATCTTTAATTTGATTGGTTACATTGTTTTCTCTCATTTTATGCCGTTATTTCCAATACATTACAATGTGGGTATGGTACTTTTTATTCTTGATGGCAAACATAGACATTTCTCTTCATCATATACTTCCTTATAGATACAGGGAATCCGCACCTGTGATAAAAGTGCGAGGCACAATATGACAAGAGCAACGCAAGGCGTGGCATATGCCCCCGACTGAAACAGTTGAAGAACATGTACAGAAAGCGAGTGTTAGGCATCATCTGCTATGTATGACCATTCAGGTCACCAAAAAGCAAAAACCTCCGGCGAGTGCGCTAAAAGATTTCAAGATGGCTGCCGTGGCAGCCATATTGGTTGGCGGAGTGAGCTGAAAATCGATAGGCATCATCCCCTATGTGTGACCATTCATCCCACCAAAAATTATACACCTCCGTTGAGCGGTATTCATGTTAAAGCGCGACAAAGGATTTCAAGATGGCTGCTGTGGCGGCCATATTGGTTGGCAGAGCGAGCTCAAAATCGATAGGCATCGTCCCCTATGTACGACCATTCACCCCAACAAAAATCAAAAACCTCCATCGAGCAGTGTTCACGTTAGAGCGCAACAAAGGAAAAGTTAACGACAGGACGCCCGGACGGACAGAAGGGGTGAAAACATAATGCCCCCGACCGACTTTTTCAAGGTCGGGGGCATAATAAAAATGCCCATATGATATTCTCTATAAACTTGTGAGTTACTAGGGCAAATAACTGCTCTAAACATTAAATGCAATTAAAGGAAAAGTTCACCCAATAATGAAAATTCACTCATCTACTCACCCCAAGGCTAATCAAAGCGTTCATGAATTTCTTTCTTCCTCCAAACACTTTTGGAATTCCAAAGAAAACAACATTGAAGACAAATCCAAATCAATTGAAGTCAGTGGAGACCACTTTTTCAAGCATAAAAAACAACATTTAAAAATGTGCTTCGCGGGGGCGAAGGCAGTACCCCTCAGCCCCGGCACATGAAATTATAGTTGAAGTTGAGCAAACTTAATAGAATGCACTGATATAGCGTGCGGTGCCAATTTTTGAAAGGAACCTTCCTCTAGCCACCTCCAATACACCACCAAGAAATGGCATCAATCGGACAAGACGTTCTTTAGTTATCGTGTGGAAACCAAAATCAAGATGGCAGCTGCGGCGGCCATAGTGGTTAGCACACGACGCCGGTTTTCGAAATGAACCATCCTCTGGTCAGGACAAATATGTCGTGTGAAAATGGAATCGTTCCACGCAGGCATTCTCCGTTAATTAATGGCCACCGATTTATACCGCCGCCCGTCCGCCTGGACGCGCACAGGACGATAATACCCCTCTTCCCTGAGTCGTGGCTGAGGGGTGAAAACCACAAAATGCCTCCGTACTGCTCATGTGGCGTAATCCAGGTGTCCTAAGCCCCGGCATTCAAATTTGACTCGTAAAGATGTCTTTTTCAAGATATTTTTAGCCTTAATGTCCAATGTGGCCACTTAGCTAGGAGCCTTGTTCATTTTCACGCAAGAAGTTTAAAATTCAAGACCTATAGCTACGGTGGCCAACAAGGGCAAATAATGCTGCAACGGCCCTAAACATCTCCAATTGGAGAAATGTGCAGCAGTTTTGAATGTTAGTACTTACTGACTGAACAGCGCATTTTTATGGTTGGCCAACTTGATGAGGACACCTTCCGCGAAAATAAACAGGGCTCGCAGCAAAGTGGCTACAATGGACATTTAGGCTAAAATATAGTGAAAAGACGTCTTTGAGTCAACTTTGAATGTCGGGGCTTATGGACACTTGGATTGCGCCGCACGAGCAGTATGGAGGCATTTTGTGGTTTTTAAATGTTGTTTTTTACGCTTGAAAAAGTGGTCTCCAATGACTTCAACTGATTTGGATTTGTCTTCAATGCTGCTTTTCTTTGTAACTCCAAAAGTGTTTTGAGGAAGAAAGAAATTCATGGACCCTTCAATTAGCCTTGAGGTGAGTAGATGATGAGTGAATTTTTATTTTTGGGTGAACTTTTCCTTTCAGACAAATTAACAGCTTGTTAAAATCCTGCGATTACAATTGTGGTTGGAAAAAAGACCAGCATACACAGAACAAAATAGGCAATTTTGTTCATTTGATTTATTTTGGGTGAAAACAGCTAAAAACTGGTCGTTACAAATTTGTTACAAGTTACAAATTTGTAACTCTGTTACCAACCATTTTTTGCCATTTTCACCCAAAATAAATCAAATGAACAAAATTAGCTATTTTGTTGTTTGAAGTACAACCCCAATTCCGAAATAGTTGGGACGAAGTGTAAATTGTGAACAAAATCAAAATGCAATGACTTTCAGATCGCATGAGCCAATATGTTATTTACAATTGAACATAGATAACATTTCAAATGTTGAAACTGAGACATTTTACATTTTTATCCACAAAATGAGCTTATTTCAAATTTTATGGCTGCAACAGGTCTCAAAAAAGTTGGGACACAGGCAAAAGAAAAAGCGCTGAAAAAGCGCTTTTATAAGAGAACCAGCTGAAAGAACATTTAGCAAGTAATTAAGTTAACTGGCATCAGGTGTGTAACATGATTGGCTACAAAAGGGATGTCTTAGAGAGGCTGAGTCTCTTAGAAGTAAAGATGGCCAGATGCTCTCCAACCTGTGAAGGCTTGTGTAAAAAAATTGTGGAATACTTTAAAAACAATGTTCCTCAATGTCAAATTGCAAAGGCTTTGAAGGTCTCATCATTGACAGTGCATAACATCATCAAAAGATTCAGAGGAACTAGAAAAATCTCTGCGTAAGGGACAAGGCCGAAGACCTTTACTGGATGCCCGTGCTCTTCGGGCCTTCAGACGCCACTACATCACTCACCGGCATGATTCTGTCATTGACATTACTAAATGGGCCCAGGAAGACTTCAAGGAACTACTGTTTGAAAACACAGTCCACCGTGCCATCCACAGATGCCACCTAAAACTCTATCATGCAAAAAGGAAGCCATTGATGAACATGATCCAGAAGCGCCGCCGTGTTCTGGGGGCCAAGGCTCATTTAAAATGGACTGTAGCAAAGTGGCAATGTGTCCTGTGGTCAGACGAGTCCAAATTTGACATTCTTGTTGGAAATCATGGGCATCGTGTCCTCCGGGCAAAAGAGGAGAAAGACTACCCCTCCTGTTATCAGCATTCAGTTCAAAAGCCAGCATCTCTGATGGTATAGGGATGCATTAGTATATATGGTGTGGGACACTTGCATGTCTTAAAAAGCACCATGAATGCTGAAAGGTATATAAAGGTTTAGAGCAACATATGCTCCCCTCCAGATGACATCTATTCCAGGGAAGGCCTTGTGTATTTCAGCAGGACAATGCAAAACCACATACTGCAGCTATTAGAACAGCATGGCTTTGTAGTAGAAGAGTCCGTGTGCTGAACTGGCCTGCCTGCAGTCCTCATCTTTCACCGATTGAGAACATTTGGTGCATAATTAAACAAAAAGTCTGTCAAAGAAAACCCAAAACTCTCCAACAGCTGGAAGCCTGTATTAAACAAGAGTGGGATCAAATTCCAATGGCTAAACTCAAGAAACTTGTCTCCTCAATGCCCAGACGCCTCCACTCTGTGTTATAAAGAAGAGGGGATGCTACACCATGGTAAACAGGCCCCTGTCCCAACTTTTTTGAGACCTGTCGCAGCCATCAAATTTTAAATGAGCTCATTTTGTGGATAAAATTGGAAAATTTCTCAGTTTCAACATTTGCTATGTCATCTCTGTTCTATCGTGAATAAAATACTGGCTGGTGTGATTTGAAAGTCATTGCGTTTTGATTTTATTCACAATTTACACTTTGTCCCAACTATTTCAGAATTGGGGTTGTACTAGGGAAGACCTACACAAAGCCATTTAAATTGTAACTCTCTCACTTAGTTTCGGAGCTATGATACAAAATACACCAATTCTGTAACTCCATTACCGCATGACCTGGCCCATAAATGAAAGGTCGTTCTTAGAACAAAATAAAAACTTTAAAATGTGAAAAGATAGATCATATTGTCCAAAAAACAGTATCAAAAAAAAAAAATCATTTTGCCAAAAATCAGAAAATGACGTCACATACTTATGTCAGTGACGTCATCACAACCATTAACTGCTAGAACCGCACTGCGTTGAAAAAAAGAATGGTGTTAGTTACAAGTCTCTAGCTTGATTACAAGCAAATTTTGGATCAAAATTTGTTTCGACCTTTTGTGTGACCTTGACCTTTGACATAGTAACTTAAAAAAGTATAGCTCTGTGTTGAGTAACCTTGTTAATATGTCTCCAAGCTTTGTTAAGATTGGTGCAGGATAAATGGCAAAAGGGTGCATAACTAACAAACTGACAGACATCTAAAGCAACCGACTGACATATTTACCAATTTCGGTAAGTAAAAAATTGGGGCAAAAACATAACCACCATCCAAATATATTGGTGGAGGTAATAATCCACCAAATGACAACAAGTGTTTCCACTAAACGTGGCCATGTCCCCCGCCAGGTCACGGAAATCGACTGGGGTCGGCGTACACTAATACACATTGAAGCCAAAGATGAATGAAATCGGTCAAACCTTTCTTGAGATATCCCGTTCACAACAAACAGGACGTGACGGACGGACGGACGAAGCTGAATACTATGTCCCCCGCTCCACGCGCTACCGCGGCGGCGGGATAAATTAAGATTGGGTTGTGTGCATTATCTACTCTAGTCAAATTTCACTTCAATGGTATATATCTGTAGATTAAGCGATACGGCTTCCCATTTTATTATCCCCCGGCATATAATGCAGGGGGAAATAGTCATCAGTATGTCTGTCTGTCCATGCATCCATCCGCCTGTAATCATTTTGTTTCCAGAGCAGAACTCAAATACCCTTCAATATTTTTTAACAAAACTTGCTGTGCTTATTAATCAGGTCCTAGCCTGGTGCCTTTTGACATTTTGGGATTTCTGAGATTAGATTGCGGGGGCCAGGGGGATAGATAATCTAGATGATTCTTGTTACAAAAACAATCAATAGTAATTTAAAGTACCAATTTTTGGTCACAAAAATCAAATTCACACACCCACATAAATTGACAATTAGCATGTGTGAGAGACTTACTAATATACCAAAAAATGAATGGACCCTTTCGATTTAAGGGCGTGAAAAAGTGAGATTTGGAGTGCGCATGCTCTTTGCAGACTGTGGGGCAGAAGATGCAAAAATTGCATTGAAAAGGGGAGGAATTATAAGTTCTTTCGCTTTCCCCGTGGTAAAAGGCAGCTTACGGCGTGGATTTGGACTATAAATAGGAATATGTTTTTGTTCAGGAACATTCTAGGGTGTGCAACATACATTTTGTGTCCAGATGGCGAGATTAAGAATTCTGTATTCAACATACGCCAGTATCGACTGATGTTTGGGTACCAAGAGAAACATTAGGATACGTAAACACGTCAAGCATACGTCTAGTCAAGGAAATTTAGAGTTTGTTTCAAGTGCTGCTATTTGTGTAAGTAGCATATCTCAACGGTGGCTGCCAAGTCACTGATAACACACCGGGTTCCTAGGGCAGGCACGGCATATGTGTTCACGATATTAAATATTAATATTAGTATAATATTAATATTAAATTCTAAACCCCCCGATAAAAACCTCCCAAAATATCTTGGCACCCCGTTTTAAAATCGTTCTGGCAAATAAAAAGCCAGAAAAAGAGGAGGTTGGATCCAAAATTCTTTTCCCCCTGAAGACATAGCTAGACTACGCTCCATTAGTTTTCTCTTACAAACTGAAAGCATTGACTCCTGCAGTGCAACGTAGACTTGAAAGACTATATCAGCAAGATACTGTCAAGGTAAGTCCTCGACGTTATTTTCAGCACAAATGAAAATCCGAAATCAAATGTGTAGCGTTCAGTAAAGCAGTAATGATATGGCCATGTAATTTACATGAGTTCCCGCGCACTTATCCATGTTGAGAGGAGAATTGGATCATGCGTCGCTTGCCGGTTGTCCTGAGCAATGCGAATTCGTCGCAAGAACACTAGCTATTAGCCGACTTAAGGCATGGGACCTAATCATAGTGGTGTTAATGACATTACCTCACGTCCGCAAAACTAACTGGCAAGCAAATTCAAATTTGTTGGCTATATATAGCAAGTAATTATGAAATCGAAACCACAAGGAAACAAATGATTATATCAAGCAGCGAAATGAAAACCACACCTACACTTAGCTCTGAGGGGCCAAGTTCTATATTGTAAGCCCCTCAGAGCTGACCGAGACTTTAAATGTCGTATGGCACTAACATTCCCCCTTTGGCTTGATATTTGTCTACGTAGAGTTTAACATCTAGTTAATGTCGTATATAGCCTATAGGATCGAACAAAGCCAGTCCCTTTTCAAAATGTGGATACAAAAACTTGACACTGCAACAAAAATAACAGCTTGAAACAACAACAGATGAAATAATTCTTAGTCAATTAGTAGGCCAACTTAAATAATTTAATATCAACCAGTACCTTTACTATATTTCTCCGATCAGATCGCTCTTTCCTTTTAGCTTGCGTCTGTGTGAGCCATTTTCGTCTATAGGGAAACACTGACGGAGCGAAGTCAACATCATTTGGGTCAACGAAGTCGGGCCAGCCGCTGACAAAATGGGTACTGCAGACTCTTGTGTGATCAATCAGGACAAAGTCCTTCCAATTTATAGCTCGAATCCACGCCTGTCGTTGTCTCTTGACACAGGGAATACGAAAAAACCTTATGCCCCCGTCTTTACGATGCCGGTTTGTGCACCGCACCACTCAGCAAATAGCCAACATATGTCCTTTTGCCCCACACCAGCTCTACAGTGCATGCGCGCGCGGACTTCCGGCCTTAAATTGAACTCGTCCACATTGATGAAATGCGAACAGAACGTTAAAGGGTCCTACAATCTAAAGACAGTCTTAAGACTATGACTTTGGCATACTACCTTACATAAACAGAGATCCCAATAGACCGATCACACTGAGTAAAACAAATTTTTTTATTTAAACATTGAAGCAAGACTGGAAGTGTTGCAGTTGTAACCCTTTTCTCCATTAGGATTCGTTATCATTTCTAACCTAAGCATTAAATAACAAAAAAGGCGCAACCTAGAGGTGCACGATAAATATCGTCTGCGATAGTATCGTAAAAGTTGCATTGACGATGTGCAATTTTACATTATCGAGTATTTATACTACCTCGAAAACAAATGAAAGGCGCATAGATGGAGGAGGTGCGCTTGTTGTGTTGCCTAGACTGCTTTAAGGGGGGTTTACTACGAAGCAAGTACAACATAGACAGGCTTTATTTGGGTGAGCCGGCTCAACAAACCCTGAATTCGCAATCAGAGATAATTGGTACCACAACGGTTGGTACCACAATCCCTCTTTGTTAACCTCGTTTTGTGCTTTCAACGCCGTGCGCCCTCTCAATAAAAGGGAGTTCCGTGCGGCAATCGACCCTATTTCCATTCATAAAATGACCGATCACGTGTTGTATGTTTCTCCGAGGAAGCCATCCCTGATCCAGGATCAGTAGGACTGCAAGATGTCTCCCCCTACAGCACCAGGGGGCGCCGCCAGCGGTTTAATGGGAGACACATATGTATGGAGCTAGAATGGTCTCAAAATAGATAAATGCACAGAAAAAATTCACAAGTGTATTTGGGGATTTTTATAATATATATATATATATATATATATATATATATATATATATATATATATATATATATATATGTGTATATATATATATATATGTATATATATACAAAACCAAAACCAGTGAAGTTGGCACGTTATGTAAATCGTAGATAAAAACAGAATACAATGATTTGCAAATCCTTTTCAACTTATATTCAATTGAATACACTGCAAAGACAAGATGTTTAATGTTCAAACTGAGAAACTTTATTTTTTTTTTTTTTTGCAAATAATCATTAACTTAGAATTTAAAGGCAGCAACACATTGCAAAAAAGTTGGCACAGGGGCCTTTTTACCACTGTGTTACATCACCTTTCCTTTTAACGACACTCAGTAAACGTTTGGGGAACTGAGGAGACCAATTTTTGAAGCTTTTCAGGTGGAACTCTTTCCCATTCTTGCTTGATGTACAGCTTAAGTTGTTCAACAGTCCGGGGTCTCCGTTGTCATATTTTACGCTTCATAATGCGCCACACATTTTCAATGGGAGACAGGTCTGGACTACAGGCAGGCCAGTCTAGTACCCGCACTCTTTTACTACGGAGCCATGCTGTTGTAACACGTGCAGAATGTGGCTTGGCATTGTCTTGCTGAAATAAGCAGGGGCGTCCATGAAAAAAGACGTTGCTTGGATGGCAACATATGTTGCTCCAAAACCTGTATGTACCTTTCAGCATTAATGGTGCCTTCACATATGTGTAAGTTGCCCATGCCTTGGACACTAATACAACCCCATACCATCACAGATGCTGGCTTTTGAACTTTGCGCCTATAACAGTCCGGATGGTTCTTTTCCTCTTTGGTCCGGAGGACACAG
Source organism: Gymnothorax javanicus (assembly GCA_029692085.1). Classification (NCBI taxonomy): domain Eukaryota; kingdom Metazoa; phylum Chordata; class Actinopteri; order Anguilliformes; family Muraenidae; genus Gymnothorax; species Gymnothorax javanicus. The sequence continues at coordinate 148,392,305 of CM056193.1, forward strand.
CGTCCACAGTTTCCAAAAAAACAATTTGAAATGTGGACTCGTCAGACCACAGAACACTTTTCCACTTTGCATCAGTCCATCTTAGATGAGCTTGGGCCCAGCGAAGCCGGGCGGCGTTTCTGGGTGCTGTTGATAAATGGCTTTAAGCTTTGCATTGTAGAGTTTTAACTTGCACTTGCAGATGTAGCGACGAACTGTAGTTACTGACAGTGGTTTTCTGAAGTGTTCCTGAGCCCATGTGGTGATGTCCTTTACACACTGATGTCGGTTTTTGATGCAGTACCGCCTGAGGGATCGAAGGTCACGGGCATTCAATGTTGGTTTTCGGCCTTGTCGCTTACATGCAGTGATTTCTCCAGATTCTCTGAACCTTTTGACGATATTACGGACCGTAGATGATGAAATCCCTAAATTTCTTGCAATAGCTCGTTGAGGAATGTTGTTTTTAAACTGTTCGACAATCAGCTCACGCATTTGTTCACTAAGTGGTGACCCTCGCCCCATCCTTGTTTGTGAATGACTGAGCATTTCAGGGAAGCTGCTTTTATACCCAATCATGGCACCCACCTGTTCCCAATTAGCCCGTTCACCTGTGGGATGTTCCAAATAAGTGTTTGATGAGCATTCCTCAACTCTCTCAGTCTTTTTTGCCACTTGTGCCAGCTCTTTTGAAACATGTTGCAGGCATCAAATTCCAAATGAGCTAATATTTGCAAAAAAATTACAAAGTTTACCTGTTCGAACATTAAGTAACTTGTCTTTGCAGTGTATTCAATTGAATATAGGTTGGAAAGGATTTGCAAATCATTGTATTCTGTTTTTATTTACGATTTACACAACGTGCCAACTTCACTGGTTTTGGGTTTTGTATATATATATATATATATATATATATATATATATATATATATATATATATATATATATATATATATACATATATATATATACACATATATATATACATATATATATATATATATATATATATATATATATATATATATTATAAAAATCCCCAAATACACTTGTGAATGTATTTGAACGTGAACGTGCCAACTTCACTGGGTTTTGTGTTTTATATATATATATATATATATATATATATATATATATATATACACACACAGTATATATACATGACTCAAAACACAAATACATTTTCAATGCACATACAAATATGTTTCATACACAAGTACATTTTCAATGCACACACAAATAGGTTTCATTCCATATGCAAGTAAAAAAAAATCCACATATAAAAAATAAGATTCTTAAGCATATTTTTGATGCACACACAAATAGAAAAAAAATTCACAAATATATACATGTATACATGTAAGTATTTGCAATCTTCATCAAATACATATGTGGAGCTTGTTACATTCATATATGAACTGTTGGATCTGCATTCACAAAGTGCTTTTAATTTGTAAACTTCGCTGCATTTGTGTGTGAGACTTTTGAGACTCCCCTGACGTGACTCCGATCCACAAATGCATTTTTTCTAAGAGGGATCGCCTGTAGCCAATCAGATGTCTCACTCCTTTACAGCCAATCACCTGAGTGCCTCCCCAAGAGGGGTGTTTTATGACGTCATTAAAACGCACGTAGGCGGCCAGAGGCTGGAGGTTTTTAGCCATGGATCCCAGAGCCATAGAGAAACAGAGTTGCGACAACTCAATTGACTTCAATGGGCCACTGCAATGGCTGATCATGGAGGCGTCCAATAGTTCCAAACGAAGCTTCCTGGGAAACCGTATCGCTGTGGAGAAGTCGTGTGTCTCGCATCTTCTAAGTGATTATTTAAGGGTAAGAAGTAGCAGGTCAATGTATTATGATAACCATTTTATAAGCATATTTTAACCGAACTAACGGTGTCATTTAAAACATAATAGCTCGTCTCTTTCGAGCAGATTTTAAGATATAACGCAGTTAGCGAAGATTGACACGGCTATGTCCGTCTTTGCTAACTGTGCTTAACGCCTGTGAACGAAACGTTTCATTGAGCTATAATTAAGTTAAATAGCATATCTCTGTGATGTGTAAATTGACGTTATATGGTTCACTTAAAGCTTTAAATAATGCTAAATGGTTACTATAACATTATAGGCCTAATAACTAAAACGCAGATGCTAGCATGCTATGCTGACCATGCCAACCGTCAACGTTAGTTATCTTAGCATGAATATTCGTGGTTATTCAAGTAATTTGAACTACTAATAATGACCGATCATCATCAGTCTCTTTTGGCATGAATGACATCTTATCACGTTATTCTCTAAAGTTACTATGAGGTGTAATGTTATAAATGCTGCGTTCAAACCAGTTTGTGAAAACCATACTAGTGAAAATTATGGCACCTATATAATTTGGTTTTCCATCGATCTTGTTCTTTTTTTTGGTCCATTAATAGGATTCCCATGTTTCCAAGAACACCTTGAAGACCTGGAGATTTTATAGCCTGTTGGACCCATACTCTGTTTCATTGCCCCATTTCTTCCCTTTTGTTGTTTTCCTGCCCTGTGCCTTAATTTGGTCTATGAAAAATATTTTTCCAATTCTCTGTCCTTAATATTTATTTTCTTCTGGAGAGCTGCCTTTTAATAATTTCGAAAAATTATTTCTCAACAGATGCATATGGTCTCCAGGAGCGTCAAATATTGTGATCAAAGTGATATCGTAAATTTGTTTCCAGTAGTATTATTTGACTGTCCATCAATATAAGATGCATATATTGTGTACATAAACGCGATATTGGCCACGCTATGCAAATTATTTCCACGGACGGCCGAGATGTGTATTTCAGAGCAGAAAAGCATTAATACCGCGTTTATGTACACTGTATATGCATCTTACATTGATGAATATTCAAATGATACCATTGGAAACACATTTACAATATTTGATCACAATATTAGCTGCTCCAGGAGACCATATGCATCTTTTTGATCTCATGTAATTTCTTTATTTTTGTGAATGTATTTTGTTACAGAGTTACTGAATTAAGTGCATATTTTAGTCATGATTGATTCAACTAAGCCTAAAGTATATTGTACTTGTGTTAAAAATGTTATCATTGAAAGGTTTTGAAAATTGTCAAAAAGTTAACATGGATGAACAAGATTTCCCTCCAACTACAGAGCTCTTAGTATGGACTGTCTATGCATATTCTCATTCATCCAGGTCATAGGCAGACAAGCCAGTCTAGCCTAGTGAACAGCATGAACTGATGAAGCCATTTGTAGAGGGGGCGAAACGTCTTTTAAGACATAACTAAGCTTAGTTGACCTGATTCAATTTCCTTAGGATACCTGGTGTGGACTCCATGCAGTGACTACCATCTGACTGTGATAATGAATTAATGCATTTGTTGTACTGTATTGGTAGTTATTACTAGTACTAGCAGTAGAAATCCACAATTCTTGATTTCCATTTCAAGACCACAGAGGAAACAATATCCCATCAACTTTATTATATTGGTTATCATGGCCAGGTAAAACAAGAGTTGCTCTTGCACTTTGTATTTATTTATTTTTATGGTAGCTCTCAAAGGCAAATTTTAAGAAGGAAATAAGGCAAAGGTTGGAGAACCCCTGGATTAGATGGCTTTTTTTTGTGTGCCTATTATGATCCTAGATACTAGCTATCTTTGTTAGCAAGCTAACTGTTAGAAGCAAGCTAGCCACTGAGATACGTGAAACACTGGCTGCAAAATGAGAGCTACGGTTTTCCTGTAACGTTACTAGCAGCCAGCTAGCTTGCTACGAAGGTGACGTTAGTGCAGTGTCCTGCAACAGGTCCAGAAACACGAAGCAAACATAGTTTGCATAATTGGTAAAATGGACACTTCATCGAGATTCGACTGGACCGTGAATAATTTTATTAGCGCGATAGCTAGCTTGGTTAGCAAGGTACAGAAATGTAAGTCCTGCTGCTGTTGGCAATGGTTGCTGCCACTGATAAATATTTTGCCCAGGTGTGATACAGCCTGTATGTTAAAGGTGATATCACAGGTGCAGATTCCCTAAAAACCTCCAGCCTCTGGCCGCCTACGCGCATTTTAATGACGTCATAAAACACCCCTCGTGGAGAGGCACTCAGGTGATTGGCTGTAAAGGAGTGAGACATCTGATTGGCTACAGGCGATCCCTCTTAGAAAGAATGCATTTGTGGATCGGAGTCACATCAGGGGAGTCTCAAAAGTCTCACACAAATGCAGCGAAGTTTACAAATTAAAAGCACTTTGTAAATGCAGATCCAACAGTTCATATATGCATGTAAAAAGCTCCACATATGTATTTGATGAAGATTGCAAATACTTTTACATGCAGATATTTGTGAATTTTTTTTTATTTGTGTGTGCATCGAAAATATGCTTATGAATCTTATTTTTTATATGTGGATTTTTTTAACTTATATATGGAATGAAATATATTTGTGTGTGCATTGAAAATGTTGTGTATGAAACATATTTGTGTGTGCATTGAAAATGTATTTGTGTTTTGAGTCATATATAAAAATCCCCAAACACATTGGTGAATTTTTTCTGTGCATTTATAGACCATTCTAGCTCCATACATATGAAGTTTTACACTGATTGGTTGGACACTTGAAAGACTGCACAATTATGCATGCACATACTCAGGTGGACACTTGGGAAATTGTAATTGAGCATTCATGTTGGTTGATGTATGCACTTGTTCGTTGGATGTAATTGCTGGGTGATTAATAAAATCATATTCATAAAAATCTCCTATGAGGAGTGGGTCGTGATTATGGGGAGTTATGAAGAATGTAAATATATAAAAACAGCAAAAAAAAACACTGTTGCGGCTAATAAGGCCAGAGAGGAATTCTGGCGGAAAATTGCTGACCGTTTAAATGCGCAAGTCCTCTGACGAAGGACTAGTGGAAATCACTTTGGTTTCTCGGCAAAATCAAACAAAGTGAAATTAAATTATAGATTGAATATTATCTGACTGTGGTAAATACCAATAGTAAATTCCGTTTTACTAATTTCTTCATTTTTGGTTTAAAATATTTCTTCCATTACTTTTATACAGCATGATTTTAATAAAATCGTATCCCACCACTAACCCTAACCAGTTGCACCACTGCAAATTTACAGTAGTCCTGTGGCATATCAAAACAATGGTAAGAATGATAAAACACAATTTAATTTTGTAATTGGTCTTTAATAGTTGCAGTACCAGCACTGTCAAGAGGACATGGCAGGAAGTTACAACAAAGCATAAGAACATTTATCAAAGTGGTACGCCCGATGTTGCCTTGCTTTCATAATTATTTTAATGGTATGCTGCATAAAATGTATAGCGCGGCACACAATATTCTTGCTCAGATTTTCTGCATCACCACCTGAATGTTGTAGGTTCCCGTGGCAAAAAACCACAACGCTATGCATACCGTTCGTGCAACTGTAAGTGCTTCTCTTTGTTACATTGCCAACATAAAGCTCCAGTAGATCGCATAAGTAATGAATTCCCTCCACTGAGAATCTGTAGCGTTCATAGAGAATATCATCAGAAAAAGCTAACAGGTCATGCCAATCTCCCTGGCATAACCTGTTATGAGTTTTAACAGCATTTTTTTTTTAAAAAATCACTTTTTTTTTCCCTTTAAAAAATTTGGCATCTCCAATCCCACCCGAATCTGGAATGCCCAATTGGTGAACTATGTACAAGGCTTGCTCCTATGCGACCCCCTGCTGCCAATTCAAGAGAGTGAAGACAGTTCACGGCTCTCCTCTGAAGCACGCGCCTGTCAGCCACTGCTTCTTATACACTCATTGGTTGAATCTTCGCAAGTTCAGAACGAGGGCGGAGGATACCCGGACATGAACAGGCTTAGAATCTTCCTAACGAGTGCCCGTCTGGCCAACAGGAAGCGCTTGAGCTACGAACAAGGCAACTATTATTTTCCCTTCCAGGCTGTCCCTTCCCAATTTGCAACCCTGTAGCGCAATAGCCAATTGTGCGCTACTCTGAAAAAGCTGCCAACCACTGCCGGCTGGTGCGGGCGGATCGAACCCGCAAGTGATAGTTACTTCTTCTGCCATAGATGCTTTTACCGAGTGAGCTATCCGGCAGCCCAAAAAAATCTCATTTTAAAGGATATCGTCAGATTATCGTTATTGGGATATTTTAAATTATAATTGAGATTTTTTTTTTTGGCCAATATCCCCCACCCCTAGCACAACCTGCACCTTAACAAATAACCTTGTCAAGCAGCCTCGTCAGGCAGCCTTTTCGATACCAAAGAAAGTAAACTGACTCCAGAATTAAAAGCAGGAAGGACTGCTTCGAAAATGAATGCTATATATAAAATGGATGAAGCCATACAAAAAAAAAAAAAAAAAAACTGAATTTGAGCGATTTTGTTGACCAAGTTGGAAATGCAGCTGTCCAGATATGTGAATATCTCTCCAAAAAGAGTATTTAAAAATATTGTTTACATGAAACGGAATGCAGAAAGTGCACATTTCTAAAGAATACTTACTCTAGGGCAAGAGCCACTGTGCACACATGGAATCCCCAAACTGAAAGCATGCAGAGCACAGTTAATGCATGACTCCGACTCAGAAAAGCTGGGATTGTATGGAAATGCACACAAAAACTGAAAGCAGTGATTTATAAAATTACTTTGACTTGCATTTCATTGCAGACAGTATGAGGACAAGAGATTTACCAACATCAAGGAGGTTATGCGATTGATGTCATTGATTTGTTGGTTTGATACTTGTGAAAACTCGTTTTCCCAAGTATGTAGATCGTCATCTTTGTCTGTCTGCCTGTGCTCACTCTAGTGTCCACAATTCATGAGATATTCACTTAAAATTTATTTAAAAAGTTGCCATATGTCCAAGAAGGAGGAGCTCAGTTTTGGAAAGTCAAGGTCAAAGGTCAAGGTAAAGGTCATCAAAAAAGTGAAAACCACATTTTGGCCATTATCACGCTTCATAAAATGATAGAGACATGGGACCAACACTAAAAAGTCCAGTCTTGTCTCCCGTTTTTGAATTTTTGCAAATGTCAGTTAGTTTGCAGGATTTTCCAAAAATTAATGGAAGCATCTGAATGAAAATTTTATTAAAGGTGGACTTTAGTCTGACTAAGCGATGAGATATTTTGAGTAATATGGACCTGGACCCGGATCCAAGTTTTTTTTTTTTTTTTTTAGGGATTCTACACCAGTGCTAGATAAGCCAAAATCAGAAATTTTAAGCCACAACTTCACAAATGCATAATGAGATGAAATGAGAAAAATGGTGTATCCAATGTCAGAATGGAACTTTTTTAGAACACCTGCTGAATTATGGGTACTTTGGATGTGCTACCACCTCTGTCTTATGACAATTCCTGCTTGATTGCCATTTAGGAATCAATAAACTATAATAATTTTTATATTTCTTGGCAAAACTGTGACTCATGTAACACCCCTCTTCACTGGACTTCACTCAGGTTATACTGTTGCTCACATTTCAAAGTTTGAGTCAATTTATATCTGAAACTGTTGACCGTTTTCTTGATTTTACATGTCACATGTCTGGGGTGAACATAGAAAAGATAATGCCTGGATTTTGTAATTAATATCCAGCAGCACTATAGAAAGAGGGCCAGGTCACGCAGTAACTGAGTTACAAAATTGGTGTATTTTGCATCAGAGCTCCAAAAAAAAAAGTAAGAGAGTTACAATTCAAATGGCTTTGTGTAGGTCTTCTGTTGTACTTCAAACAACAAAATAGCTAGTTTTGTTAATTTGATTTATTTTGGGTGAAAACGGCAAAAAAAAAAAAAAAAAAAACAACTGGTCTGTCGCCCAGTTTTTAGCAGTTTTCAACCAAAAAAATCTGATGCATTGTCCTGATCAATTGTGTCCGATTCAGTCGCACACTGATTTGCGTGCCACCTAACAACGCAAAGCAATGATATCCGTAAAAGACATAGAGAGCGAATGTACATTTGACAAATGCGCAAATCACAGGAGAGGGCAGAGAATCAGAATTCATCACTTTATGATACGTCATCTCATCTTTGATAACTTTTAGAGCAAAATGATTTGTCAACACCCGTTAAGTTATTTTTCGGCGCGATATTCTTAAAACAGGGGTAGCATCACATAACTTTCTCAAGGGGAATTAGTTAGTGGAACAGAACTGGACACAACGCTGTCACTTCATTTCGCCACGAACGGGGTCTCAGATAAAGAGAAAAGCATTTCATGAATGGAGCAGCTTTGGTGAACAAGCAAAACCGTGTTTGAAAGGTAAGGCAACGAACAGTTTTTAGAACGAGTTGCCTCAAACAATACAAGTTTCAAAAACACCACAATTTGAAGACGTTTTTCAATGATGGCATGTGAGGCTAGTTTCCCAGCGACAACGCAGAATTTGCCCTTAATTATAGCGATGGTCGATGATCATAATAACTACGCTAATCTTGAGACTCATTAATCTAACTTGAATGAGATGTCCCGAGGTCGACTACGGAATTGTCTTTCACAGTGAGGATTCTCTCTGACCACTTAGTGGGCTGCGGTGTTGTCACATCACATTTTGGTACCTACTAGTACCCGGTCGGCTTTTTTGGAACCCTAGGAGAGCAGGTTCCAGAAATAGTGGTACCAGGTACCAAGTACTAGGTACTTTTTCCTCATGGAAAAGCAAAAAAGGCGAGAGTAGAGCCAACACCGCATATAGTGGAAAAGCGCCATTTGATCACGATTGTTAAATGCTACTTTTGAGCTGTGGGAATAGAGAATGCTACAGAGCTCGGTCACACAGGAGTTAACATCTGGGGTAAAAATTTAACTCAACATATCTTTTCAGGCTTTACATTTCTGAAAAGCTGGAACATATCTTGTTTTTACTCTAGCCATTACGGTTCAAAAACTATTACAGATTGAATTTGGGGAAAATTTTAGTCTCGGACAAGTCATATTTGTGACTTATCAAACCTTCCTTTCAGGTGCTTAATTTTTAACAAATTAGCAATACGTTTCTTTGTGGTTACAAAATCCATATGTGATGATTAGTAACCTGAATAATGGTCCAGTCATTGAATTAATAAAATGGTGGTTTTATGGATAAAGAAAGTCTATGATGATGAAATTCGGCCACCCGAAATTCTGTTACCAAAATTACCATTTTGGGCAAGAAAGCTGATATTGTCAAAATTAAAAGCATACTAAAACCCAATTACACTAGGTGTACTCAACTTAAGAAATTTTTATATTTTTCTCCATACAATATGGTAGCACTTTATGAAATTCCATTACCGGCAGAGGTGGACGTTCCAGGGGTCAGAAAGTAAAAATCCAGCTGTGCTCTACTTCCAGCCATGAGCTCCGGCAGCTGATTCTCCTAATTAGTTCAACCTCTGGGCTGAAGTGGTGCAGCAATTATTAGATCCAGGTGGTGCAACAAAATACTGGGAAGGACTTTTACTTTCTCGAGCTGAATTGTCCACCTCTGGTGACCGGTAATGAAATTTCAGTTGTTTTCAACAAAGAATTAAGTACCATCATTGTACCAACACAACTTTGATATAACTGTTACCTATACTATGCCAAGCAACATTTTTAATATTGGCAAAATGCAAAACGAAATATACCAACGTGTGAAATACTGAACTTTATTAATGTCTTGATGGAAACTAAAATCCGAAAAATAAAAATAAACAACAAAATAAATTTCAACAAAATCAAGGTTTCATAATTACTGGCAGCCTTCATTTAGTACTTGGTGCAGCCACCTATGGCAAGAAGAATAGCATGGAGTCTTTTCCTGTAATTTTTGATAAGGTTAAGGCACACATTTGGGGGGATTTTGGACCATTCCTCTAAGAAAATCTTTTCAAGATCCTTCACATTCTTGGGTTTGCATTTATCAACTGCCCTCTTCAACTCAGCCCACAGGTTTTCAATTGGATTGAGATCGGACGACTGAGATGACCATTGCAGAACGTTGATTTCATTGTCACAGAACCATTTCTGTGTGGGTCTTGCTTTGGGTCATTGTCTTATTGTAAAATCCACCTACGGCCAAGTCCCAGCCTTCTGGCGGAGGCAACCTGATTGTCAGCCAAAATATCCTGATACTTGGTGGAATTCATTACGCCATTAATCTTAACCAGAGCTCCTGGACCTCTTCAATTAAAACAGCCCCAAAACATGACTGGTCATATTTCACCATGGGTATGAGATGCTTCTCCTTGTAGGCATCTCTGTTTTGATGTCAAACAGGCTGATGGTGTGTCTGACCGAAATGTGCAATTTTGGTCTTATCTGACCAAAGCACCTTGTTCCAGTCATAAGTCAAATGACATCTGCCAGACTCCAAGTGCTTACCTCTGTGTGCTCTGTTCAGAAAAGGCATTATTGGCAATCCTTCCAAGGAGCTTGTGTTTGTGGAGGTGGCGCCTGATGGTGCTTTTTGAAACTTGGGGATTTTGTTGCTTCTTTCAACATCATCCTCAGTATCCTGGGGGGCAAAATGCAGTTGTATCCTCTACCCTTGAGGTTTTCAACAGTTCCATATCTTAAGAATTTTTAAAATAATTGCCCTGACAGTGCTCAGTGGCACATTCAGTCAATTCTGAATCTTCTTGTAGCCATTACCAGATATATGAAGGTCTATGACCATCTGCCTCTTTTGAACTGACAGTTGTTTTGTTTTCTTCATAGTTTTGGCTGACAAAGGGATATTGCATGTGTGTTACCTCATTTTTGTACCCTAGCGGAACAGGAAGTGATGTAATGGCTCAATATCGTTCTTTAACGCTTAAATAAGTGAAATTTAATACTAGGTTTAATTTCGGTGGATGTTGTTCACAGCAATCTTTAAGGGTGCCATTAATTGTGAAACTCTGATCTGGAGGAAATTGATTATTTATTAAATCCGTAAATGAATTTGTTTGGTTGCATTGGAACATTAATATTGTAGAGCAATTCTCACATGTTTAGAGTTCCTCCATAAATATATTTTTTGGAATTTTTTTTGAAAGAAAATGGACTGCATTTATATAGCGCTTTTCTAGTCACATGACACAGAGTGCTCTACAATTATGCCTCTCATTCACCCTGATGGCAGAGGCTGCCATGCAAGGTGCCTGCCTGCACATCAGGAGCAGTGTCAGCATCTTGCTCGAGGACACTTCGACACATTCTCGGAAGGAGCTGGGGATTGAACCAGGAACCCTCCGATTCCTAACCACTCGCTCCACCTCCTGAGCCATGCCGCCCCAAGTATTGTCTGTGCAGTGCCAGTCAGGGATGCCAGTAATTTTGGAGTCCACTGTAGATAAATAGTGTTTTTTCCTTCGCCAAATAAAGACTAAACTGAACTCTATACGTGAACAAGAATTGATTTGATTAATAGTACCTAGCATGATGCAACCAGGCAGTCGAAATAAAGTCATTTTCACGCCACTTTTTAATGACCACTTTATGCTCACAAAATAATTAAAAATGTTCCCACTAAGACACAGTTACCTGGTCTATTTTCCCCTAAAAGATAAATAGGATTAATATCAGTGATAGTACATGGGACGACAAAAAATTCTTGCGGACAACCCGATTTGTTTCCTAGGTTGTCCAGTGGACAACCTAATTTTTTTCCTTATTTCGAACACTGAATATGATTGTAATAAAGTGTAATAGAGCAAGTATTCAGGCCAGAAAGGAACCATGTATAGATATAGAACTCAAACATTTGAAATTCCATTACCATGAAATTCCGTTTCCATGAAGCATCAAACTTTTTTTTTTTTTAAATATAGAAGTATAATGGAAACCTTGCCCATATTTGGTCAAGTAACCAAAAAACAATATAACATTCACCATAAAAGCATTTGGGAAATTCCATTTTGCAGAAGCTCAGAGACCAGAAATTTTTTTCCTGAAACTGGGGAAAACGGTGCTTGAAATTAACAGAACAGCTGTGTAGAACGAAAGTTGTTTTGTTTGGGATGATGACGTGAAGGTACCTATGGTGCCTCGAAGAGGACATGCTTTCTCTTGTTTTCTTTTCATCAAAATATGCATGAATAAGCCTCACTTTATATCTAGTGTGTAAACTTGTTTATTATCAAACGCTTTAGTTTTGTAATACCATTGTCCACATTGACAAGGTGACAACAGCAGAAAATGGCTGGTTCAAAGCATTAGGTTCAAACTTCCTTTCAAATAAACTAGCATCATGGCTGTATCATCAGACACAAAAGTCAAATGTAAATAGTGTTGTGAAAAAATCTTTGAATATTCCAAACTATTATCCACACATTTGTTTGAGTTAGTTAGCATTAACCTGAAACGCAATTCATTTGTTGCTTTTCATGAATCGATCTTGCCTGAAAATGCAATAAAGTTGGTAACGTCAGTCCCTAGCGTCAGTCACATGTAAACCCGGGTCTGTAACATCAGTCACCGTTCAGCACAACAAGCTACAACAAAGTTGCACGACAAAATACTTGTCTCTGACAAGCTTTCTTTAAAACAAAGGATTAGTGTTGTTTATTATCATTCGGTGGCAGCAGCACCAACATGAATATTTGTAATTTTTCCATGATGCATTTCCTCTTCCTGGCTTCATCCAAAGAAACAAGAAGAGACTGCAGAAAAATCTCTTAAATCTACCTCCATCCTTGATAAGCAGGTTTATTAAGTACTCTTATTAATTTATCGCAGGTATCTGTATAAGAATTTTTCATTATCTGGCTATAGTTTGTCAGGTTATCACCAGTTAATGTAGGTAAATACACTCAAAAGAAAATTATCTTATCATGCACACATTGCACATGTACACTGTTGACCATGCCACCCAGGAAAGTTACCAAGCCAACCTCTGTGTTGCAGAGTAGCCAAGAAAAGATGACTTTAGTTAAATAAAAATGCCAGGCCCTCTAAAATGTTCAATACTGAGTTGGGTTCATGCATAACCAGTGGTGCACATAATTGGTGCGCTGGTGCGCATGCACGGAAAAAATAGAAATTGCGCGGCAGAAAACTTGAAGGGAAGCTCAATTGCGTACCAACATATTTGGCATTTTTGACTGGTTTACTTCGGCTACTGAATTAGGATTTTTCTCCATACATCTCTGGTTAGACAGAAAACATTATGACAAGTGTGTTCATTAATTATTAGCTTTTAAAGTTTACTCAGCTTTCACCCAAATTAGCAAAACGTCAAATCCATCAAAGCAGGGGAAAATCGGCATGGTCCGCGACGGTTATTTTCTTCCCGAATCGCGGTTTCAGCGCAGAGCTGCCTGAACTTTGACTTGTCCCAGAAAACTTCGCTTCTTGTCGGCTTTTTGTTGCGGTATTCCTAAGTACTATTCGAATATGGAGTAGCCGGAACTGCCTTTATAGCCTTATCTTTTAAGTTTTAAGATCTGCGCACATTATCCGTTTCATGAACGGTTGTAAGCATCTGGTCGCTTTTCAAGGTGTAGGCTTATAATTTACACCAAATACTGGTCAGACACTGTTAAAAACTAAACAGACGTGATCTTTAATATTTCCATTTAGATTCTGTGAAATTTTATTGATCAGAAACTTTTTTGACCGACCGGTTCGGAGGCAACTGGACCATAACTTGGCCCAAATCCAGAAACCTCCATTATGTTCATGGGCAATTTAATGCGACAAAAATCGCAGGAGCTAGCTAGATAATGCGTTGAAAATACCTTCTACGATCGACAATGTCATATAAGACATCAAAGCACACCACATATTAAATTCTGAAAATCTCTGCAATGGTACAAGCGAAGTACTTACTTTTTGCTTAGATTTTATGCGTTGCCCCATTTCAACGAGAGCACCGATGCATGCATATCCCTTTCAGAAGCTTCGTAATCCTACCTTAAACTCCGGTGCCTTATTGGAAAATTTCTATAATAAATATCTACATTTTACGTATTACATTTCCCGCACTGAAAAAAAAACTATTTTCATCCATTAACAATCCACTGTTCCCTTGGATTGCGTCCGTAGACCAAAGGCTGTTTGTTTAAAGGTTGTGTGTTCTTGACTTGAGAGCAATCAGAGGCTGTTTTGACTGGCAACCATGCTTGTTTAAAGCTCTGCAGTGGGTTTCCCGATTACGTTGGATCTCAGGATTAACGAGGGTGGCACAGAGATTCTTAAGCAAGGAACATTCTCTCATGTTCGTCACATTCTCCTTACGTGGTTTTCCCAAACACAGTCATTAGACAGGCCTAAAGAGGAATTTTGCGGAGAGTTTCTTGTGTCCTCGCTAAAGCATTAGTTGTTAATAAATCGATGCTGGGAGATTAAACGTCCCTCGTTTTAACCAATCAACACTGAAATACAATATTTTAAAAACACATTGTCATCATCATTAGTATGACTAAATTGATTTAGTGTCTTTTTAATTAAATTAGCTTACAGAAATATTTCAACGAAAGATCACAAGAATAGAAATAATTAAGAAAAGGTTTAATAATGACGTAAAACTCATTTAACCTTTGTCTGCTCAGTTCATTGTTCAGTTAAACAATCCAGAGCCTGATTGCTCCAATAAATTGGCATGTGGCAACACGGTGTCTGACAATCGGTCATGGAGGGGAAAAGGACACGAAAGTTAGCATTCACAAAGGAAGAAATCCTCCTCTTGCTTGATGAAATTGAACATAAGAAAGATTTACTGTTTTCTAAGTAAAAGTAAATATACATTAAGAAATATTTTAATTTTTTTGTTTTGCTCAACTTCCTCGTTTGTGGGCTGATTTGCGTCGAAAATGCATACGTATTGAGTGCTCTGCAGGAAAGGATGGCTGCGATGATGACACCTTGTAGGATGGGCGCTGCATAAAGAGTGAGCACCAGGGAGCATCTCCAGGTGCTCCCTTGAGAACCGCACCAAAAAAGTTATGTGCACCCCTGTGCATAACGTTCATTACGAATGCAGAATGACTTCATATTGGAATACTGGGCTTTTCAACTCACCCAACTATGTTTTTTTCGGCCTATTTTTCCTCACCATTAGTTTGGGGTTTTTTTGACCCTGCCAGCCAGTGGTAGTTTGTTACAATAGGGTCATTCCATGTAAAATCAACCAAGAATTTCCCTTGACCTCTCAGATTTTTTTCAAATTTGGGGGAATGATTGAGACCCAGGAGTAATGGTCAGAACTGGAAAAATTTTTGCTCCAAGCCTCTTAATTAGGAAGATACGTGCTAACGACTGCCTCGCAACTTTATACACCCATATCTCCGAAAGTATAGCGCCTAGAGAGCTGATTCTGGTGTCATTTCGAAGCTTTTTTCAAGCCTTATAAGCCCACTCTACAAGCTGTCTCTTGAGGCCTACTAAAAAAAAAAGTTATCACAAATTATAAAATTCAAAAATGCACCCCAAAAAATTATGTCTTCCAATTTTCCTGTAATTCATGTCAGAGGTACTTTATGATGTAAAGAGGCCTTCCTGAAAATTTGGTGATGGGCACTGTAATGGCGCTTTTCCACTACGTGGTACCGACTGGCTCTACTCTACTCTACTCGCCTTGGTACCGGGTACTTTTTTGGGGTTGCTTTTCCATTAGAGGATAGTACCGCCTCCGTGGTACCTGCTCCTCGTTGTGACGCAGCATGTTACTGCCGCGACGGCATCCTTAGTTATATCAAGTTTACTTTTATTCGGTCGATTTTGTTAAATATTTATGTGTTTATATCAGGGGAGGCGCACCACGTTATGGCACTAAAGTCCGCGAGTGTTTAATTGTCATTTCTGTTTGACATTGTCCTGATGCATAGGATAGCTGCTGGTGTTGTGTCTGATTCGGTTGCACATTAAATAACGTACCACCTAAAAACGCAAAGCAACAATATCTGTAAAAGGCATAAAGTATTCACAGAAAAAGGCAATATATTCTCAAGGCATTTGTGTATCATCAGTATTCCATAATGTAACTACAACCCCTAGCAAAAAATATGGAATCACCACACACCGAGGATGTTAATTTACATTTTTTCCTTCATAACAAAGAAGCAAATAACACATATGACAAAACATTTATTGTTTATTAGCTTGACATTCAGGCTTCATGAAACATTTCACTTTGAAATTGAAGGCAAAACAGGTAGCAAATGCACAAATCGCAGGAGATGGCAGAGAATTTATCGCTTTACGATGCGTCATCTCATCTGATACCTTTCCTAAGAACAAATGCTTCATCAGCACCCATACAGTTATCTTCTGCGCAATTTTCATAAAATAGGGGCAGCATAATAACTTTCTCAAGGGGTATTAGGGGGAACAGAATTGGACACAACACCGTTGCTTCTAATTTCGCTAAGAAAAGGGTCACAGACAAAGAAACGCATTTCATAAATGCAGCAGCTTCGGTGAACAAACGCAACCTTGTTTGAAAGGTAAGGCAACACACAGTATATTTATCAAGCTGCCTAAAACAACACACGTTTCAAAAACACAATTTGAAGACCCGTTTCAATGATGGCAAGTGAAGCCAGTTTCCTAGCGAATAATGCGGAAGCGAGTTGTCTTTCGCAGAGACGATTCTCTCTGACCAATCAGTGGGCTACTGTGTTGTCACGTCACACTTTAGTACGTGTTAGCCGAGCGGGTACTTTTTTTGGAACCTCAAAACAGCAGGGACCAGAAAATAATGGAAAAGCAAAAAAAAGGCGAGTAGAGTAGACCCGGTACCACGTAGTGGAAAAGCGCCATAACTGTTTGAGAAATGAGCAATTATATTTGCACTGTGTGAAATTCATTATTGCATCCAGCGACAGTGCTACCCTCCATCATGCTCAGATGCATTCAAATACCAAACTGTTTCCCCCGAATTCATAAAGGGTGTTTTTCCCTTGATCACGGTTAACTTGGCTAAACAGTGTATAAACAGGTGATGATCGAGCGGACAAATTTAGGCTTCATAAAGAGAGATCAGATCAGCTGCTGTTTATCCAACGTACATGGTTAGTCACACCTGTCTAAGTAACAAAAGAAATTCTAATCGTCCCAAGGGGCTTGTTTATCTCGTGTACAAGCTACCAATTCACTGTTGGCTTGCTTGTGGGGCTGGACGTATGACCATGGATCTCTTGCGCATAATTGAAATAGCACAGGAAGAGATGGCTGACCAAAGGCAAGGTGCCGAATTGAGTGTTTTCAAAGACAGGACGAATCCTTTAGAAGAGTATAGCGACACAAAATTTGTCAAGCGATACAGAATTTCCGAAGAATCATACTGTTATATTCTAGACCTAATCGAAGCAAACATTGACCATCCCACAAGATGAAACCATGCCCTTCTTCCAGTACACCAACTATGTATTGCCCTGCACTTTTATGCATGTGGTGCATTCCAAATGGTTGTTGGTGACACGTTTGGTGTATCACAGGCTACCTGCTGTCGAGTAGTTCGTCGTGTTACCGAGGCAATATGTGCCAGGAAAAACCACTTCATACCATGCAGAGTGTCACATGACACCACTACACATCGGCTAAGCGGGGACTTGTACACGGATGGGTAAACGCCCGATTATGTTCCTCCCGAATGGCGCTAGTCACAGGAGTTTATCCACACGCATACTTCTCTGTTTTAGCCACCGTACAGTAGTTCTACGTGACTAAAAATAATCGGGTGATCACCCTTTATGAATTCGGGCATTTGAGTCCAGTCTCGATGCCCTGTATAATCAAGGCCATGCAACAATAATCTTGCTATCAGATACCAGTGTGCCAGCAAGAGGACGGCCTACCAATTAGGGCTGTGCAATTAACCGAATCACGATTATTTTAAGCGCAATAAAAGTAACTACCACTATGAGGCAGACAGACGAGCTTGCTTATTACCTTTTCTATGACACTTACCTAATGCGGTCATTTGAAATGCTTCCGGGAAGAAAACTGTGATTTGAAGTCTGCTAATTACCAGCGAGGTTGAACAGCCTCCATCACCTTGGCATAATTAGCTTACCTTAAATCAATTCCCGTGTACTTTGCCTAACCTGCAATCAAGCCATTTATTCAGCCAACTGACTAATCAAAACCAAAATGTGGCCTATAATGATGAAGAGGAGATAATGAGAAGCAGACAGACCTAACCAGGCTGCCGTGTTACACTGAAAGAATGTCAATAATCTGAATTAACAGCAGACCTCTGAATTCCATCTCTCGTATAATTTTTACGTATCATTAAAAAGATTTCTTAAAAATAAAATCATTTTAAGATGGTCCTGGTTTATAAGCATTTCAAAACATACGCAAAGTGGAAAACATTTTGTGAAGCATATCAAACGTGAAGTGAGAGAAATGATTGTCGCATTGCACGCAATAGATAATTCAGCGAAGACTTGGCAAACACATTCAGGTAAATTACGTGCTGAACAACACAAAGTTAAGGTCTGCACAGTCATCATCCTCTACCCAACAATTGCTCTCACCCCCTTCCCAATTACTTTGCTCAATTTGCAATCACATACATGCCAACTCACTACGGCTTTTGGGCGTTTTTTTCAGAATGAAACGCCCCAGAGGCGGTGTTATTGGCTATTATCCCACCCTTTATTGACAACAATTTGTCCTGGCTAATTCTTGATGGTTTTCCTTCATTAACACGTTTTCCAATTCAAGAATAATCAAGTGACAATTGAAGACACGGCTTCTCTCCCCCATGCGATCTAAAAGCGACAAAATAATGGGCTACATTCAGTACAGAAAAATAATTTAATTATAATTATGTCTATGCTCCGGCACTCGGCGACGGCATTTCAGAACTCTTCAGCGAATGGAGGTTATTTTGGTGACTAGTACGTGGTTTCGTCCGATTACATTTTTCAATCAGATAGCTGTTTATTTTATACAGCGAGTTGCGTGACCGTGCTGCAAAAACAGGTGTACGTACTTGTAGTTATGGGGAGGAGAAACCCAAAAAATTATGGTTTTTCACAATTTTTATCAAAATTTTAATTTTGGTCTTAATTAAAAGTTTAATCATTCATAATTAAGAGCAGGTGGATGCGTCGCGTTAGGGGGGGGAGAAGGCCAACCTAGACTCTGAAAAAGCCAAAAGAAAGAGCAAGTCACTTCAATCTGCTCAAGAACAGGACAATCAGAGGGAGCAGGAGGGAGAAGTTTATGCTTCAGGGGCATTTTAATGTTCTAAGTTGACTGTTACAATGATTTGTAGGTGTACTTTGACTTTAACCTGGATTTTCTCAAAACCTGATTTTTGCCCCGATTGCTATCATTTAAGGCACTATATCTCACTTAGTTGTGGAGCTTTTCTCATTAAATTTTGACAGAAGTCTGTACATATCAGGAAGTGTACTGAACTAAAAGTTCTGGTTTAGCACTTTGGGTCTGTGAGTTATGGTGATTTATATTTCATATTGAGGGGGCAAAAAATGGCAAAATCCTCTTTTACCCCACTAAATCTCTAGTATTATGTGTAAATGCTTTAGGGTCAGTCCAAGTGAAGGCATCCAGTAAATCAGAAAATTCCTGGGTCACCCCCTCAGATATTTCTCAAAAAATTCATATAGGTACCTCTGGTGGACTTATGAAATAATACCAAGTATTAGACCAATATCCCTAATAGTTTTGAAGTGATGGCCTGTCACAATTTTAAGTATTTTTTTTTTTTTGATTTTGACGAAATTGTGTTTCGTCCAACTTTGAGCTTCCACTGCTCCTCTATTATTTGACCTACAGATCAGATTTTTGGTCTCCCTGGCCAACTTTTCCCCTAGAATCAGAATTTCTGGTCAGATTAGGTGTATCTACCTTGGTTGCTCCACAATAGGGCTGTAAATTTGGTGGAAAAGCCAAAAAATCGCAAAAATTGCTGTACTTTTTAAATGCTACAGATCAGAAAGTTTAGGGAATTCAAGCTTGAAATTTTTTGTGACCAGTCCTGATACCTCTCATAGGTAATCCACTTCAATCTTGTTTGTATCTTGGCAGGAATGAGAAGAAAAGAATTTTCATTTTGCTCATTTTTCATTTTACGGAAAAAATAGCAATTTTGAAGTCCATGGTTCAACATGTGAGCAATTGACCACATCCTTCAAATCTTTACCATAGATTGCTATAGTTGTCAACTTCATCTGACAAAAAAATTGGGATGGTGTTCAGCCTAGTTTTTTTACTGCAATTTCTTGAATGATGTTACCCATTTCGAGCAGATATTGATGAAAATTCAGCATCGTGTAGCATCAATTGCCAAATTCAGCACATTTGCCACATCTAGGCTCTTAGAAACAGCTAAATACATGCAAAAAATAACTTCAATACAATTTTTCAATCAAAATCATTGTTTTATTTGAAGCTTAACAATGGATTACATGTACGACTACTACATTGGAATGGTTCACGTGGTTTTTGTTCGAGACCATAAGAATGCTTTTAATCTCATTATGTAATTTTTGCTAACATTGCTAACTATCAAATTTACATTCACTGCCAGGAACTTAGAGGACTAAAAATCACACATTATGCAAATCTGTAATGGAATCAGGATAAACTTATACAATTGCTGCACCAAAACATGGAAATTACACTTACGTGAAATCTGTTTGGTATGAATATTTCCTGGATCTGCACATGTACGCTGTTCACTCATGAACCGAGATAAAAACATCTTCTCATGATGAAAACAAATTTGCTCAATTTCCCCAAGCATAACTCCAGATCTCCAGGCGAGCAATTCTTGATCCTCATTGCTTAAGGTATCCACTCTGAAGAAGCCAGTTTTTCTTGCCATACGTGTATTGTGACATTCATCACCCAATTTGGTGCCTAAGTCACACTGTGGTAAATCTTTCTTACCCTCCATGGTTTGAGTGATTATGATAATCTGATCATTGGAGCTCTTTTATACTGGTCATCATTACGCAATACCAAAACGAGTTCAGACGAATTATGGATTAAGTCATCACACTTCACTTACCTCAGATTGCAGATTTAATGATGATGTAAGATGAAACAAGTTTGTGCTTGTCTCAAGATTTCATTATTTGTTCAAGTTTTAACATGATGAACTGAACATCAATATTCATACTTTCAACAAATCTATAGCATTTTATGATGTACAATGGTGCATTTAAATGGCCAATATGGTGTGTCTATTGAAAAATTCACATAAAATAAACTAGGCTGAACACTATCCCAATTTTTTTGTCAGATGAAGTTGACAACTATAGCAATCTATGGTAAAGATTTGAAGGATGTGGACAATTGCGCACATGGTGAACCATGGACTTCAAAATTGCTATTTTTTCCATAAAATGAAAAATGCGCAAAATAAAAAAAAAAATTCTTCTCATTCCTGCCAAGATACAAACAAGATTAAAGTGGATTACCTATGAGAGGTATCAGGAATGGTCACAAAAAAAATTTCAAGCTTGAATTCCCTAAACTTTCTGATCTGTAGCATTTAAAAAAGTACAGCAATTTTTTGCGATTTTTTGGCTTTTTCGCCAACTTTGGAGCCCTATTGTGGAGCAACCAAGGTAGATACACCTAATCTGACCAGAAATTCTGATTCTAGGGGAAAAGTTGGCCAGGGAAACCAAAAATCTGATCTGTAGGTTAAATAATAGAGGAGCAGTGGAAGCCCAAAGTTGGACGAAACAATTTCGTCAAAATTTAAAAAAATACTTAAAATTATGACAGGCCATCACTTCAAAACTATTAGGGATATTGGTCTAATACTTGGTATTATTCCATAAGTCCACCAGAGGTACCCATATGAATTTTTTGAGAAATTTCTGAGGGGGTCATCTGGGATGGTCTGGATGCTTAAATATGGACTGACCCTTTCTAGTTCAGAAGAAGGTGTAAACATAACTAAATCTAATAAAAAAAAACCCTAATTCAAATATCTTGCTTCAGTCCTGAGATATAAGGCAAAGAAATAATGGTGAAATCGGGGTGGCGGCCATCTTGAATCACATGACCTAATTATGCAGATTAGGTCAAATTCATATTTTGTGTATTTCAGGTCATATACTGTCAATATACCAAGTATGAATGATTTCTATCCAAAAATGACAATTTTTTTCCAAAAGGTTTCTCCTCCCCTTAAGTTTCATTTTTGTGCTAAAAGTTTCACAGTGATTGACTCAGTTCATTTGATTTAGTTGATGTTCAGACAAGAAGATTTTGGTGTTATTTTGGTGACAGTTTATTTGTTGACTCTGTCATAGTGATGAGAATGTTTTGTTTATGTGTTAAAATCAGCACTTTTATTGATAATTTATTTTGGTACTACAGACACCAATTTGTTTTCCTTTGAATTTTAGTTGTTTATTTTGGTGCTATTTATGTGCTACAAAAAATGCTATTTTATTTGAATTTTGTATGTCATGCCACTGTGACAGTTGTTTTGCAATAAACTTTTCAGATTTGGAATTTTATTTGTTTAATTACAGATACATTTTGAACATACATGAATATATCCGTTAATTATAACCATATCATACCACCATCAAAGGAGTTTAACATTACAATTTAAGAAATAGAAGAATATAAGAAATAGAAAGAAATCATTTTTTTCATTGGGGACCCATTGAATTTCCCAGGGACCCACTCAAATCACCATCTGTGGGTCCCGGGGACTCACTAAATTGAAAACCTATCAACACCACTGCAAATTTGCGGCACTGATTCGCCTGAACGTGTTTGCTTAAGCTTCGGTGCATTTGATTATTGCGTGCAATGCAAACATATTCTCTCTCGCATTCACGTTCGGTATGCTTCACAAAATGTTCTCCACTTCACGTAGCCTATATTTTTAAGCGCCTAAAGCCAGGGCCATCTTAAAATAAGTTTTTTTTTTAAAGAAATATCTTTAATAATGCATACAAAATTCCCCGATGAGAGGTGGAATTCAGAGGTCTGCTATTTATTCAGATTATTGACATTCTTTCAATCCAACACAGCAGCCTGGTTAGGCCTTTCTGCTTCTCATTATCGCTTATAGGCCACATTTTGGTTTTGATTAGTCAGTTGGCTGAATAAATGGCTTGATTGCAGGTGAGGCAAAGTACACGGGAATTGATTTAAGGTAAGCTAATTATGCCAAGGCGATGGAGGCTGTCCAACCTCGCTGGTAATTAGTGGACTTCAACAGTTTTCTTCCCGGAAGCATTTCAAATGACCGCATTAGGTAAGTGTCATAGAAAAGGTAATAAGCAAGCTCGTCTGTCTGCCTCATAGTGGCAGTTACTTTTATTGCGCTTAAAATAATTCCGATTTGGTTAATCGCGCAGCCCCACTACCGATTTCTCAACTGACCAAGAGAATAATATGCCATTAGTACAACGGAAGAAACAAGATTGTTTAATGTTGTCATTATGGACATATCTCTGAGAAGAACGTAAGACTTCCTAATAATCATGAAATGAGAATGATTAAGCAATTCCAACCATGTGATTTTAGCTTAAGCTCCAACAAAAATCATTTCAGCACAAGCCTTACAAGTTGAATACAATTATTATTATACCATAAAAAGGAATCACTTGTACCCAGGACAAAAATTGTGAGCCAACCTCCAAAATATTCAAAAGACTTACCCTAAAACTATCATCCAACAGAGGATAAGTGAAATGTGGCAACACCATCTTTTGAAGAATACGTGCATTTCTTCGGTAGCTTTTCTTTCTCCCTATACTATAATTATATCAAGCAGATTACCTTTAAAACGTTCCTAAAGTTCATTCTCGCCATATGTGATGATTCCTTAGCTTGAATTTTCTTTTTCAATGCAGAAAGAGCAGCCAGTTTCTTTCTTTGAGATCGAGTGGCTGTTCTTCCCGTTGCTGTGGTTGGCTGTACAGTGGTTAGAACATCCTGGTGGTCAATGATGAGAAAGTCTGGTGGGTCTGGAAATATGTATGATGGGGATGGTCCATGTGAGTGAAGGAAGGTAACTTCAACTTCATGCCTCTCTGGATTGTATTGCTTGATACATGCTACCCACCATTGACTGTCATAAGCCACTGTCACGTAACCACTTAAGGCTGAACCACTGTAATCACTCATCTCAACAGTAAGATTCACATGTTCCTGTCTTTTTCAGGTGATGATGAAAAAAGATCGAACAGTGACCACTTCCTTAGAGACTCGAATGAAAGAATGTAATTTTTGTGTGCCTGGAATTGTGCGTGCCTTTTAAAATCTCTCTTTGAGTAGTTCAGCTTATTGCTCATACTGTTTTGTTGTTGTGAACTGGCAGTTTACATTTTCTATCTGTGAATCTGTGAATTCAAAAAGTTGACGAGGAGTGAGGATCTGTTGATCATATAAACGTTGCAGACTCGCCCTGGCTGCCAAGCGTTTTATTGTGCCCCCAATGCCATCAGATGGTCCTTTCCCATGTGATGTGGCGAAAAAGTGCCATTCAGCTGGGACAGCAAAGTCATCTTCATAGAGGCACAAATTGATGGAGTTTTTCCTATTCTTATACTGGGCAGCGTAGCCATCAGAGAAATAGCAAATCCCTTTAGGTTGCTGTCCCAGTTTGTCTGTGAGGAACTCAATGAGCAGTTTTTGGAAGAGATGAACTGCCACAGTATCATGTATGTTACATTCTGATATGACTACGAAACTTGTATGTTCAGGGATTTCATCTTGCATGTCACGCCGAAATTAACACATAAACGGATGGATTGTTGCCCGGAGATTGTTCCAATGGCAGGACTGAGCTGCATCCTGAAATACAAAACTGTAGTTCTCTGCAAAGTCAGCAATAACTAAGACCACTCCTGGCTCAAGTGTATTCCTCAGATCCTGAAGGTAACTTGCCCGCTGTTTGGCAATAAAATCATGTGGCATCAGTTTCTGAAGATCACTTAGGAATGAGTCAAGAAACTCTGCAACAGTCTGAACTTTGGTCTCAAGATTTGAACGATATGTTGAAGTCCACTGTTTATACTGGACCTGATCAATCATATTGTCTTGCATATATGTTTCAAGCTTATCTCAAAGACCACTAGTTCCAGGACACTCTGCACACCTGCCAAGGAAACAGTCAATGCAAGGAGGATTGCACTGAATCGCTGCAAGACAATGGTGATAGTGTTTGAATTCTCCATCAGTGACTGAATCTAATTTGGCTCCAATGAACATGAGTTTGACGTTTTGGTGTGTTGTACAAACACAGACCAAGTGTGTTCCACTTGACCCTGCCTTGGACGCAGTTCAGCAAATTTTGAAAAACCAATCCCGGTGTCTGGATGGTTTTCCTTGAAAAGTTCATATGCTTCTTTCAGATTACACAGCACCAAATGTTTTTGAACATGTTGCTTTTCCCCATTCACTACAACAGAAATGTAGTCTTTCATACCGGGCATTTGTCTGCTTACAATCTCTGAAAAGTAGAAATCCTCAGTTTCCTTTGAAATTGGTTTACCTCCCTTGGGATTGGGCATTGCTAGAATCCCCTGTTCCTTGACCAATGCCTTAGCTTACCTTGCCATATAATTTGATGCACTAAATTCCTCTTGGACTTCACGAACGGTCCAGCTTTTTGGGAGAACAGTCCGCACCTGTACTTGTTCACTTTTCTTCAACGTTAATTCAAAGTTTTCTTTAAGTTGTTGAATCATCTCTTCTCCGGCATCCTGGAGTATGGTCACTGACCTTTCCATGGTACTTTCCAACTTTTTCCTGAAAGTTTCACCAATTTTTTTTGTCTTATATTTCATGTATTTATCTGCATCTAGTTGTTTTTTCTGAATAGGTGATTTTCCAAGCAGTTCCAAAGATGTATTCAGTTATCTTTACTGCTGTGAAATGACAAAAGGAAGCAAGTCTATATTTTGTCAAAATTGAGTTACATATAATTTTGGAATCAGGGAGGTAAGTCCTATTTACTCATGGTTCATTTCTGCAAAACATGCTTTAGTTAGGCCATTCTTGCCAGTGCAGAAGGAAGCAATTCCAACACTTAGGCCACATGGTCACGAGAGAAGGAAGCATGTCCATATCCAATCCAAAGTGGACTAAGGCTGCAGTCAGTGCATGAGGCATGTGAAGAGAACTTTGTTTACATAAAACAACTTCTCACATCCCTTGAAAATGCTCAAGTTTGCAGATGTTTTTAAAACTTAAATTGAGAAGCAAGTATTTCCGTACATTATAGGAGTATATTAATTGAATTCATTGACTCTGCATGACTTATTTTGGTGCCCTTGATGGACTCGCTGATGCAGGCCTAGTACAGCCTGTGTAGGTGAGCACATGCATGGCCTTATACAATGTACAGGGCCCAGTCTGGTGATGTTAGGCCTGGTGACCTGCATAATACCATGTGTGTTTTATGCACTGTGTGTTTATGCATGTTCAAAAAGGGTTCTTCCATGATATTTTGGAAGACATCATTTGATGATGATGCATTTCAGTCCGGGGGAGTTCCTCAGAAAACGTGAGGCTCGAGATATACTGAGAGGGTCACTTGTCCCAGTGAAGGAGGCACCAAAGGGAATTTCTTCCAAAAAGAAACAAGGCATTGTTGATGCTCTTTGCTCACTGATGCCTGCAAATAGATCCCTATTCTGGAAGAATCTGCCCACCAGTGAAAATGCAGTGGATATGATTGATGTTCAGTAGCAATATCTACTTGACCAACTAGCACTACATATGAACTGTTATTAGAAAGGGGTTAGAAATGTCAGAGGCTCAATGACTCTCCTCGCCCAAGGTGACATCCCCCCCCCCCAGAATGTCTTGTGTAATCCTCAGACCATTCAAATTGTCAAATGATGATTGGCAAAGCCTTAACGTCATTTACATTTCTAATAAAGTATAATAATAAGTATGGACTTGCTTCCTTCCCTTGCATCGGTTCTGAAATATTGTGACAAAAGGAAGCAAGTCACCTTAACCACACCTAGGATTAGATGATTGATTTCTTTATGTCATGACAAGATAGGGCCTAGCATAAAGTACTTCAGGGCCCCAGTGCAAAACATCTACTTTTAACCAAGTTGGAGGGCAAGAATGAAAACTTCACTTTCATTTTTCTCCAAACTTGGCATTCTGGACTTGCTTCCTTTTGTCATTTCACGGCAGTTTAGGTCAATCTCAGGAGAATGAAATTCCAAATCCCTGGAACAGGCAGGGATGGGAGCATCATCTTTGGCATCATTGTCTACTTCACTACTGCTACTAGAGAAAGCCACAGGTACTAGTACTTCAGGCTGTTCCAAATCTGGTGGTTGTTTTGCAAGTTTCTTCTGACATTGTGTAAAAATCTTCTGTCCACGTTTTAGTTTGAGACTTGGGTGGTCTGCAATAGCCTTTTCAGTTACATCTCTTAAACCTGATGTCTTTCTCTTTTCATGGACCCCAAAGGGGTCACAGCAGGATGTTTGCCTGAAGAGAAAGAGTGACTGTGGCTGTGTCCGAAATCACTCACTCATTCACTGTTCCCTACTCACTATAAAGGGACTCACTATGTAGGTGACTATATAGTGAGCTCATTGGCAGAGGGAAGAAACGCTTTCGAACACTACCCGGCTCGTTTTGTCGGGGCTGTTAATAGCGTCATTGCAGTCGCAAAATTAAATAGTTCAACTTCAGCTGAAGGATTTGGCCGTATTTTTGTAATAAACGAACAGAGTATATTTCCCGCCATGTTTGGGTTTACCATTATCGTTTAAATAATAAAATTTGCCTTAATTTTTTTTTTTTTTGTCCTGACTCATCATTATTTGTTTTAATTGTACCAAAATGTCTGTTTGAAATCTCTCTCATCTTTACGTTACGTGCACTATCCTAAGGTTCCCTGACTTGAAGCACAATGCCTGAAAGTGTTGGTTGAGATCTGACCAGCTCCCTTCCTTGCTTGACGTCACATTGATTGAGAAGGCCAGTTCCGGACATTTCGACCCATTTCGAAAGGGGCGTTCCTGATCAGCCTCGGCAGTCCGAAATAGTTTAAAAACCACAAATTTTCACAGCAAAGCGTTTGCATCTTCGTTCATCTTGAAAAATTACTGTAGAGAGTTCTAAATGTTAATTTCGAGCCTATTTTATGTCAGGAAACCTTTAATGAAATATCCCGTGTAAACAAACGGGTCTCCTGCGCTGGTCGGTTTCCAATTTAAAGGAAAAAAAAACATTTTCACGCCTGAAGTTGAATAAGTGTCTCGTGCCTGTTTTCACTCAGTAAAATAAACCAAACTCCGTTGACTAAACGCAGCTCTTTCGGAGCTTTTCGGTTTGTGTGCAGTGCATGATGGGATGTATAACTGGGTTAGTGACCATCGGATGTTCACTACATTTCGCTATGGACTGTGGAAATTTGAAAAAAATACGAGAGGTCAAGGAAAATTCTTGGTTGATTTGATAGGAATGACCCAACTTCAGTTCAGAAGCTTTTATCTATTTTTTTTTTTTTTTTTTTTGTTTAAAGCTTTATGTCAGGCGAGTGAATGCCACTCATTAAATCTGAGTCAACAAAGTGACGGAGTATTCACATCTCACTTGAAGCCAGAAGGTATTGTCAGCACTGCATTAGGTATGGTCTAGAAACCATTTAAAAACCATTATTACCATTTAGTATGCTGTTAAAGTATGTGAATATGTAGAATATGACAATTGCTTGTCAAATTATCTTGTTTTATCAACAGAAATCCATTCTCTGTAACTTTGAACTCTGAGTGACGAACTATAATGTCAGTCACAGATAATTATGTAACTTCTGATAATACTTTTGATTTGGAACATGGCAATAATTTATACAATTACAATTGAATGTTACCTTATATCATGGAATGAAAAAAGCTGTCAACCCTGTATGGTTTGAGGACAAGTTTACAATAAAGTTGGTGAATTTTCTTAATGGTTGTTTTAATGTAACATCAGTCACGCTCACAATTTCACATCTTACCAACTTACACATAGCACCCGTAAAGTTTCCTCCTGCCTCCAAGCAGACCTACTCCCTAATATGCTTGTCACAAAATGTGAACTTCCAAGCATTGCAATTTTTACTTCTAGGCCCTACCAAAGGGCCTGTTCCCTCTCTGAATGTAACGTCAGTCACCCTGGAATTGCCCATTTCTATAAAAGAACAGTATGTTATGGGACATTTATTAAAAACCCGTAAAAATAATGTTAACTTTTTGAAAGTCCATTACCAAGTAGTTTTATGCTCAGAGATAAAAGGGAAAAAAATCTTGATATCATTATACAGTGTAATTAAAGTGTTCATAGGGACCTACATGAGCATGTATTACAATAGCATGGTGAGTCTCTCTTAGCTGAGTAGAAGCCATATTAGTAGTGAAACTGAAATTCCATTACCGCATAACCGAGCCCGACAGTGAGTGCTTGATTTATTTGTTCCTGTTAAATCACAACAATGATGTGACCGACCCGCCCCCCCCCAACAGTCCTTGGAAATTGATCAGAGTAGCCAGATGACCCGTTTTTCAGCTCCATTTTATAACAGCTATAATTATCTATTCGTAGTAGCATTTTGGTAAAACAAAATCAGGAGTTTAGCCAGGATTTGAAAAGTGGATGTCTACATTCATTGTTAGGTCTTAAAGGGGACTTATTATGAAAAACTCACTTTTTGAGTGCTTGTGCACAAACATTTCAGTATCTGGAGTTCCAACCGACCCACAAACTGTGAAATTCAAAAACCCAGTCAGTTTTTTTGTGGGCTGTGTTTTTCATAAAATGCCACTCAGATTTGGCTTCCCTTCCCACATAACATGCAGGTCTGTGGTAATTAATAATAATAATGAAAATAATGATAATCTGCCCTACATCTGAACATCTCCACCCACAGCTTACTTTTTCATGGCAACATCCCAGCTTTAGCAAAAACCTACACACAATGTGTGCTATCCATTTTCATCAGACTACTTCATACTACTTACCTGGGCCAGTAGGACTGGCAACAAAATTTTGATTAAAAACAATCAGTCTGCATTTCAGAAGGTACGAAAAAGCAGTGACTTTGATTATTTTCAAGGACAATCTGTTGCTTGCTAGCCAGCTAAGTGTTTCCAAATTCTGTCAATATTTTAAGTAAATTCCAAGTGTAAAGTAAGTTCAATTTGTGTGGCTGGTTATTGATGCAGCAGGCTAGGCAAAAGCCAATCTCAGAACTACTACTTTATCCCACTTCACCTAGTCAGACAGGTTCTATTTAAAGTGCATAACCGTCCTTGCTGATTTAAAATGTAAAATGCACCCAATATTGAGATAATATACAGGATTTTTAGTCACTTCACGCATTTTAACCAATATAACACATCGGTCAGTGTCAATATACCTGGTTTAATATCAGTATTTTAGGCAGAATTTGTATGGCGCGAAAAAAGCTTGCGATTTGAATCTCCCGGGGAAAATGACTTTCTCTGACGTCACATGTGGTTCCCACAGCCCATAGGCAGCACTGGTCATTCTGTTGACAGTGGATATACTAGGAGGTTGCGTTATTGTTTATGGTGTTTATTTTTGCGATTTTAGGCGTAATTTGAAGTATTTGGCCAGAATGGTAAACAGGTGTGTTGTGGGAGGGTGCAGTAACACCATTAAGTACAGTAACTGTTGTTTAGCTGCAATCGGTAAATGTCGGTGACCGTGCACTGATCCATGCAGGTACTGGGTCTCTCAGCCCCCTGGATATGGGGGAACTGCAGGTGACGTCATGAATCTGGATCAATATGGCTAAGGACTCCCGGGGGATTTTTCCAGACGCTTCTGTTAATTTTCAAAAATTGTTCTGTACATGGACCACCCTTGGCAAAATAACCTTTAGGATTTGGTGTATAAAGGCATACTCTTTTTGACAAAAAAAAAAAAAAATTTGGTCCAGGATATGCATTTTAAGTGATTTCTTGATTCAGCAGGTCTGGCAGCAATCAGGCCTGGGTGTGGCTAATTTGAACTCCAAAAATGTGGTTAATCACAGTTAAGGGGTGATCTGGGGTTAAATGAAAAATGACACCAGGAAATAACTCAGAATTAATCTAAAGAGGTATATGTAATAACCACCAAAAAAGATACAAGTTGGCATTTTTCTGTTCATGCGGTTGCCAGGGTAACCGAGCAAGCTCATTAAATATGCAGAAAACTTCTGGCACCAATTCTTCTTTAACTCTAAGATAGAATTCAGTGTTTCTTTCATCATTTAAAAGCCATTGCTTATCCAAATGCAATGACATAGCCATTCTTTGCCCAATTTATCAGCTTTGTGATTTTGGGGCATTTTACTCAAATTTTGACATTATTTTGCACAGAATCTGACGAATACTCAAAATATTCAAAGTATGTAACAGACAGGCAGAATTTCCCTATGTCATTGCATTTCTAATGAAGTAAAGTACCTGCAGCCCAAATTTCATTGATTTTCAATGATAAATAAAAAAGTTATAGCTGCCACAAACATGAGAAATGTGGAAAAAGTAATACCTTAGGAAATCAATGGAAAATGCATTAGGCCGCATTGAAAAGTTCAGGTCAGTCTTAGTCTGTGGCTTACACCCATTTTTCAGACTGTATTATCTGATTATTCAAATGTTTATCACTTTCCTGGAGTGAAAAGCATAAATTTCATCATCACAGTTGCTTTTAAATCATGATTTTATGGCAAAATTCAGTTTTTAATCCTTGTAGCAATTAGTGATTATTAAAGGTGGGTTATTATAGAATATTTTTATTCAAAAAAAAATTTTTTTTGGAAAAATAATCAAATTTTGCCCATTTAACCCCAGATCACCCCTTAATTCATTATTTAATGGGGGGGGGGCAATTACTTTTTCCACATAGGGCCAAGTATGATAGCTTTTTCCCTCAATAAATGAAATCATTTAAAAACTGCATTTTCTATTTACTCAGGTTATCTTTGTCTAATATTAAAATTTGATTGATGATCTGAAACATTTAAGTGTGCCAAATAAGCAAAAAAAAAAAAAAAAAAAAAAAAAAGGAAGGGGCAAATACTTTTTCACAGCACTGTAGCAAGCATGCACGCATTACCTCTCCTTAATCATTAAGGGGGTGTTATGGAAAATTGACCTATGCCAGTGGGCAGAAGCAACAAAATGTAGATGGGTGAGAATTTACACATCTAATTTAATTTTTAGCCATTTGAATCGGTCAGAATTTTAAAATTTCCCTCTAAAAGATGGGTTGATGGGTGCCTGGTTAAACCCTAAGTAAATATTAAATGTTGATCCTCTTTGATATTCCACATTCATCCAATATTTGGGATGAAGTTTCCAGGGACTTTAAGGTCAGTGGTGTGTTTTACAGCTTTGGCTTATGTAAATAAAAATCTGAATGGCTGCACAGTGATTTATGGAATCTTGCACTTCACTGTCTTTCCAAGCACTAGAGGGATGTACATGAGTGAAATTCAGTATTTTTCCTCCTGGTTTTAAATGGATGAAGATAATGGGGGAGGGTGCACACACTGACCTGTTCTTCACCCCCCTGGAACGACAGTCTAATTTACACCCCATCAGTCTCCAGGGACAGGCTGCAACTTACCCCAAACAACAGCTCATGAATATTTAACACCTCTGAGTGTCATACACTGAACGGTTACTCCAGCCAGTCCAAAACATATCCCTCTGACCCACACCTTACCATACAGGACAGCATACATAGACAAAACATGGTTCAAACATGCAGCAAAAAAGAATAAAAAGTACAGTCCATAACCAGAATGCCAGTACAAAACAAGGCAACACGAATCAAGGTAGGAAATAAGAAAGTAAAAAATAAATTTCATAGCGGGCAAATTCACACATAAAATCAATTTACTGGCAAGTTAGGCAAACATCAACCTTGTTTTCTCATTAACGGATACATAGTTATATATCTTACGAGACCAGAGGCTAAATTTGAGGACAAGATTGTCCCAGCAGTACATGTTCTTCAAACATACACAACCCGAAAGGAAGCCAAAAGCAGAGAAAGTCCAATTGCACATAAAACGTAAATACACAATAGAAACCCACTGACTTAGATGCCAAATCGTAATGCAGCACTGGACTCAGTAGACAGTTCGTGAGAACTTAAGTTAGTCAAAACATAGCCACAATTCTGTCACCTCAGTCTCTCTGAAGGATTATATGCAGATTTCATCTGCTTTATTCGACATCAAATTCCATAAATTATCGCAAAGTTAAAACCAGTAAAAATGTGCATACCGCTGACGAAAATTCTGCAGTGTTAGTTGGCAGGCTAAGGTGTAGTCGACTGTGCACACCGTTAGTTTCCGGAAGAATGCGCAACTATAGTTAACCACAATCAGTCAACCAAGTGGCAGTAACGTTACATAATAAAAACATATGCACCTTAATTTGCATGGCCAATGCCACGTTAAAGCAATACGATCGATTCAGAAAATAAGTTTTAACTTCCAAATCCGTTATTTAAGCTAGCTGGCTAGCTAGCTAGCAGGCTATTTGGCTACCTGGCTAACGCTCTTAAATGTTTTTAAAACTTAAATTATCAGTTGCAGAGTTTAAACTTCCAACGATCAGTCGGAATGCATAATATAACCAACAAAACTAATTGCACTGTATGCCTTTATCACGCACAAACATTCCCGGAGATGGAACAAATCACCAAGAATCGTATTTATTATGCTTACGCGTTGTGTCAACTCCTTGCCTAGCAGCCGGGCCTAGCAAGCTAGCTGGAAATACTACATATGATAATATGCAACACAGCGACGCACTTCTCTGCCTAGACATAAATGTGCATGGCGCTAGTGGCGCTTCCACACCCACCCCGTGCCTTTGTTGTGTATAGGAAGTTAGAATTAGTGTTTTGCGTTTTGCTTTCGAGAAATAATATTTTGCAAAATTAGGCCAGTATCTAATCAATACCACACCTAGCAACAGCGCTGTCACGACGCAGGAGACGAATCGCTAACGCGTCCCGTTCGTCTGCAGCGAGCGGGCCATTGCTAGCTTAGTGGTAACGTTATACGAGTCGAGTTGCAGCCGAGCTGCAAGAAACGCATTTGCGAATCGCTGATGCTTACCGATATGGTTATCCTCGATGTGCACGATTAGTTCGGCCAAAGATTCGAAATGAAGTCCACAGCCCCCGAACCTGCAGGTGTTGGAGAAGAAGGAGGCAGCGGCGATGCCTGTCATGGTTTTAGCTACATTGAACGGGGTAGACTGCGGACAAGAAAGATCGCACGCAGACACCGGCAGCCTGGCAGCGGCAGCAGCAGCTGGAACAGCAGCGCGAGGGGAAACGGTGTATCTGCAGACGGGGGTGGGACCACTGCACGAGCAGGCCTGACGTCATGTTTACCTGTTGCATCCCTGAGCTACTCTTTCCAAAAGTTCCGTGGCAATGAACTGAAATCGAACGCTACATTTTAAGGATATATTTCTTTATCTCTTCATATACTATTTCACTGTGCAGCTATGACTTAGTGGTTGCTCTGCCCATGATATCACCACCGCAAAAACAATCACTGCATTGTTGCCCTTTTACAGAATAAACTCCCGATGCAACCTAAGCGGGAAATTGCCTCCAGAATATATCGACTTATGTTACATAACGACTTATGTTCACTTGATCAAAAATTAAATGCCTCATTTTCATATTTTGGACGTCTGTTTGAGCAGAGGTTGGTAATTTTATGTGATCATGGCAGGCCAACTTCATGAACTCAGTCGATTACGTGTATTTCACAAATACACGAAGAAATGTTTATGAAGAAATAATATTGTAGTGACAGCCTATTGCAATTTTCCGTCATTCAAATTTCAAAAGTATAAATCTAAAACGTAAAGTTTGACCGAGAACCATAAAGAGTGTAAGTATGGCCATTGGGTGGCACTATTTACTTGAAAACAACTGTAGTTCCCGACAGAGAAACTGACTTTATTCTCATGTCCAAGTGAGAGGAGACAAAAATGTTTTTTCTTTCTCTCAAATTCAAATCCAAAATTCTTTATTGGCATGACATTTTAATGTGTCTCCACAGCGTTACAAGAACATGAAGTATAAAATACAACGCAATTCAAACAGTGAAGAGCTACATTATGAACAGGAATAGCCTACTTTATGTTCAGTGGTAAAATAATGTTTGTTTTTTTTTTACTCTTATGATCATTTTTTAAAACAAGCGGAAAAAAAGAATAATTAAATAAATAGAAAAGAAGCAAATTATTGTTTCTTGGTCATGGAGTGGCACAATTGTCCTTCCAGTCATGGCAGGTGGCTACATACTGTGCAGCCAAGTTTTGGCAGCACCCCTCATTTTCCAAGAGAATTTGAATTTAATTGGCAGTCAGGTAGGTCAGGGATATTTGCTAATTGATTTGTGAATTTGGGGAAGAAATCTTCTCTAATTTGGAGGTATTTAGTACATTTGAGGAGGAAATGCAGCTGTCTCCTCTTGCTCTTTTTAACAGCAAGAGCACAGCCTCTTCCCTGGGCAGCCAGGTCTGCCCGCTGTGACCCATCTCTGTCGCCAGGCTGTGGTCATCGAGTCTGTAGATTGCCAGTTTTTTTTTTTTTGTTTGCATTTATCACTATGGTCAGGTAGTTTGACACAGTATAGTCTCTTTTCATGGCCAAATAGCATGTTATTTTGCTTTGATGTTTTGTTTGATTTTTCCAATAGGTAATGTAATTCTGTTTATGTTGTGTTATAATTTGGTTGACTCTAACTGAATTGGTGTTAATGTTCAACTGAAGCTGGATGGGGTTAGTGGGGGTTAGTGAACTGAGCTCCAGGACCAGCTGGGTGAGGGGACTCTTCTCTGGGCTCAGCTCTTGGTATTTCATGGCTTCATAATGATAAGAGTGAGGTTCGCTGTTTATTAGGTGTTTCCATTATTTGATGGCTCTTTTTTGGATGTTGATCAGTGGCGGATATTGGCGTAATTCTGCCCTGCATGCATTGTTTCCTCTGTCTGTCTCTGTCTCTCTCTCTCTTGCCTTAAAGTAAATAATTGTAATTGATGCAATTCAAGAGTGCTTCACACCTGATATCATGAAATACATTGTTACACAAAACAATGTTGGCAAATGAGGCAGTTTTAGTGAACTGACTCTTGATCTTTTGTCATAACATTCAAAGGTGTCTAAAGAAATTTTTGAAAGAACTAAACAAACCATGCAGACTGAGCCTTGCTACCCTGTTTAAATGCCCATAAAGCATTGTTTCAGCTCATCAAAACACATTTGCCCAAACTATTTGGTTTCAAGGTACCCCACATGAGTCATGCTCTCATGCGTCATGATAACTTGAGACTCATTCTAACTGGAAAAAAATAAGATGGGCGAGCTTTGGCACACTTCTTGAAGTATCTTAATAATGGCTTGAGCTACCTCATAAACAGGAGAAGATGTGGTACTTCTGGGTCCAAGAGAGAGCCATCTCAACTAAATTTTGTGGGAACAGTGGGATGAAGCAACAGTGTATCTTAACAGAGGCTAGCTAGTGTTGAAAAGGCCTTACTCCAGCGATAAGTCCTGTTACCTTTTCTGGTTTAA
This sequence comes from Gymnothorax javanicus, assembly GCA_029692085.1. Taxonomy (NCBI): domain Eukaryota; kingdom Metazoa; phylum Chordata; class Actinopteri; order Anguilliformes; family Muraenidae; genus Gymnothorax; species Gymnothorax javanicus. The sequence continues at coordinate 148,428,815 of CM056193.1, forward strand.
AGAGAGCGCTGTCTCTCGCAGGTTTCACTGAGACTTAGAACCTGCTAGATGATCCTGTCACAGGCATTGCAGTCAAAGCCTTTATTGCGAAACTATTTGGGATGCACAAATAGCACAAAAACTTGATACGTGTTAGCATTTTTGACTGTGGATGTTGTTGTTGCTGTAACTGCCCCATAAATTTAGACATTGCTGGTCCCATATCAGTTTGTATTCCTACATTGGATCTTACAGGAGTGGGTGTGTCGTATGAAAGTGATGTTGCGTTTGTTGCGATCTTTAGCTCATAACAAACCCAAAATTTTCTCAACAAGTTTCATAACTTTCTTATGACACAACCAAGAGTTTAAGATTATCTTTATCACATGAATAAATTGCGTAATTTAATAGAAAACAAATGTGGCACCCATTGGGGGTGGGTACTGTCACAACCTTGGTGTGACTGCCCCTGGTGTCTCCTCCCATCCAGCAGCTTGCATTTCTTTTAGGAGTATTTTTTATTGGTCTACGTCTTGCGTGCTTTCCTCACTGACTGTGTCCCATTCATGTTTCCCCTTACTGACGTGTGTGTTGATGGATTTATACCCCCTGATTTGAGTTTGCATATTGCTGGAATATCACTTATTATAGGCCCTCTAACAGCCATTCAGTATTTGCTAATAAAGCTCTTCGTCTTCAGAAATAATTTGTAACTTCAATGATAGTAATTTAAGGAAGTTTTCTTCCCAGTTCAGAAAATAGAAACAAGCTCCCAAGCCTTACTCTAGGTTCCCAGGTTTGGGACCGCGTTCCTTTTAATCTGCTCTCAGTCTGTTCCTCTGCCCAATTATCAGGAACACCCTCTCTGGCCAGCTATGGTCATCAGAATTGGGACCGCGGGCTTGCTAATATCCTCTGTCCTGCCATCTGATAGGTCAGCTCTGGTGAAGTGTGCACTCCATCAGACAGCTATCCTGGAAAGCTACAAGCTGGGCAGAGGATACGCCCACACTACCTTGCCTGTTACATCTGAACTGAACTGTGTCATTCTGCTCTGGGCTCCATCCCTCTGTCTTGCTGTATGACTAACAATAATTCTAACTATTGGATTTTACTCTGCCTCCATATTTGGTTCCTAGTCTGGATCATAGCACCAATAAAAGACTTTTAAACTTCTAATGTGCATATACAACCCCAATTCTGAAATAGTTGGGACGAAGTGTAAATTGTGAATAAAATCAAAATGCAATGACTTTCAGATCACATGAGCCAATATAATATTTACAATAGAACATAGATAACATTTAAAATGTTGAGACTGAGACATTTTACATTTTTATCCGCAAAATGAGGTTATTTCAAATTTTCTGGCTGCAACAGGTCTCAAAAAAGTTGGGACACAGGCAAAAAAGGGCTGAAAAAGCAATTGATATATAAGAGAATCAACTGAAAGAACCTTTGCAAGTAATTAAGTTAACTGGCATCAGTTGTGTAACATGATTGGCCATAAAAGGGATGTCTTAGAGAGGCTGAGTCTCTCAGAAGTAAAGATGGCCAGAGGCTCTCCAACCTGTGAAGGCTAGCATTAAAAAAATCGTGGAATATTTTAAAAACAATGTTCCTCAACGTAAAATTGGCTTTGAAGGTCTCATCATCGACAGTGCATGACATCATCAAGATTCAGAGAAACTGGAAAAATCTCTGTGCGTAAGGGACAAGGCCGAAGACCTTTACTGGATGCCTGTGATCTTCGGGCCCTCAGACGCCACTGCATCACTCACCGACATGATTCTGTCATTGACATTATTAAGTGGGCCCAGGAATACTTCAAGAAACCACTGTCTGTAAACACAGTCTGCCGTACCATCCACAGATGCCACCTAAAACTCTATCATGCAAAAAGGAAGCCATTGTTGAGCATGATCCAGAAGCGCCGCTGTGGTCTGTGGGCCAAGACTCATTTAAAATGGACTGTAGCAAAGTGGCAAAGTGTCCTGTGGTCAGAAGAGTCCAAATTTGACATTCTTGTTGGAAATCATGGGCGTCGTGTCTTCCAGGCTAAAGAGGAGAAAGACCACCCCTCCTGTTATCAGCATTCAGTTCAAAAGCCAGCATCTCTGATGGTATGGGGATGCATTAGTTCATATGGTGTGGGACACTTGCATGTTTTAAAAAGCACCATGAATGCTGAAAGGTATATAAAGGTTTTAGAGCAGCATATGCTCCCCTCCAGACGACATCTATTCCAGGGAGGGCATTGTTTATTTCAGCAGGACAATGCAAAACCAGATACTGCAGCTTTTACAACAGCATGGCTTCGTAGTAGAAGAGTCCGTGTGCTGAACTGGCTTGCCTGCGGTCCTGATCTTTCACTGATTGAGAACATTTGGTGCATAATTCAATGAAAAGTTTGTCAAAGGAGACCCAAAACTCTCCAGTAGCTGGGAGCCTGTATTAAACAAGACTGGGATCAAAGTCCAATGGCTAAACTCAAGAAACTTGTCTCCTCAATGCCCAGACGCCTCCACTCTGTGTTAAAAAGAAGAGGGGATGCTACACCATGGTAAACAGGCCCCTGTCCCAACTTTTTTGAGACCTGTAGGAGCCATCAAATTTGAAATGAGCTCATTTTTTGTACAAAATTGTAAAATTTCTCAGTTTCAACATTTGCCATGTTATCTCTGTTCTATTGTGAATAAAATACTGGCTGGTGTGATTTGAAAGTCATTGCGTTTTGATTTTATTCACAATTTACACTTTGTCCCAACTATTTCAGAATTGGGATTGTAATAGTTCTTCAGTATACCACAGAAACGTGAAAAAATAACTCAAAAACCTGAAGCAGCAAAGATTGTGAAACACAAAATTTGTGTCGCTGCCAAAACTTTTGGCCATGACCGTAGATTTGAGGTTGTTTCTTTAGGGAGTTCCCGATAACGTAGGTTAATGAACAGGGCCACTCCCATTGCGCCTTCCTATTCGTCCTTATGTCTATATATACCGCCTGCATTCCCATAATCCCCGCTCGTCTCGTTTCTACGTGGTTTACTCGCAAACCAAACAGCCCAGCGCACAGAAAGAGTTCGCTTACCCGAAACTGAGTCCCTCGGACGCAGAACTATTCCAAGACTCTGACGCTCCAGAGGAATCTTCCCAATCCATTCCCGCAACTCCCGTTTCTCCTCCGCGCACCAGCCTGCGCTCCGCCGTCTTCGTACCTCCACCACGAAGCACCATCCGTTCGCCCCAACCGGGGTGCTCATATTCCGAACTACGCTCTCCCCGAGATGACGACCGAGGCTGTTCTCCTGTCCCGGCTCCATGCAGCAGGAAATTCAACCAGCGGTCTCCAGGGCCGTCCCGTAGCAGCAACGTCCCTCGTCAACCGCGGCGCTCTGAAGAGAGAGCCCACGGCTCCCCAGCAAGGCTTACCACAGCTCGCACTCCAGGCTCATCCGAGGCTCCACGTCGGACTGTTGCCAGACTCCATCGGGTACTCAAACAGAAGAAAATCCCCTTCCGCCACTCCAACAACAAGGCCAGACTACTAAAATTATACACCGACTCCCTCGGTAACCCAGCTGGTCCCCCTCATCATCCAGCAGCAGACCACACTGCACTTCCGGGTTCCGCCGTCAGCGTCCCCAGTGCCAACATCATCACACTCGGCGACGTCCTCTCCGCTCCAGATTCGGCGGAAGTCACTCCTTCCACAAACCAGCCAGTCCCCCCCGTGCCTGTTCCCTTCGTTTACGACCTCTTTGGTCTCTTTTCGTCCCCTGTTTCGTCCCCGTGTTCGCAGGCTGCACCTTTCCCCGTGCACAAGCGACCCCCGCCCCCATCCTTTCCGCCGGATGAAACCCGGCTTCCGCGCTCCTTCAGTCCACAACCAAATTCTCCAAGGCTCCAGCAGTTCCGGTGTTAACCGACCTTCACCCGGAGAAGCACCCGCTGTTGCTTCATCTGCTCTCTTTCCCACTGCATTATCTTTCCCCACCCCCCTCCCCTTCCCCATTTTCCAATGTTATTAAAGGGCATCTAAAGTCGATTCTCAGACAGGACGTTGAACGTCCAATGTTTATAAACAAATCACTTGCTTTTGGTGACATCTTGCATTGTCACATGACTAATTTCATTCATATGAACCAATGTTTTGTGTACATGCGTAGATAATCCTTCTATTTCGGTTCGTTTGCGCAGGTGCGGCTCGCTGATTAGCTGATAAACAAAAACAGTGGGAATAAACTTTAGATGCCCTTTAATTCTGTGCTTCCTCCTACAGGCCGCCTCTCCCATCAACTACTTCGGCTGGCCCTCGCAGTTTCCCTCACCTCAGTTTCAGTACACACTAGCCACCGCCATACCTCTCATATGCCCCTCACAGCCTATTAAAAACCCTTCGCCATTATCACCATTATTATCACTTAGACAACAGATTTTATTGGGTATGTACGTCGATCTGGCCCAGTTCATTCAACCATCCTATTTCCGCATTCATATTTCAGTCGGGATAAAAAAAAAAAAATCCAAACCGTCCTCGACCCCGCCAAGCTCAAACACCCAACCCCCGCTCGTTCCAAGGAGCTCATTGCAAACCGAGCATTTGCCTTCTCACTCTACCGGGACACAATACGCCAGTCCTTTCCTCATCGGAGGCAAGAACCAGACGATTACCTTACATTCGTTCTCGATCTCGCTTTACACTTCGGCAGTACGGTAAGCGATTGCCTGTTGGCTGCGTTGATATAATTGATGTGATTCCGCAAGGATGACATTCCACAAATTTCGAAAATTTCGCTGACTTCGCAGCAATTATTTTCGCCATCACTCAGCTGTGCATTCGTACCTAACAACACCATTTAGCTGTCACTTCATTTAGACTGTAGAACGGATCCTCATCGCTCAGTGCTCTATGAGCCTCAAACTAATTTACGCAAATCTGTGCCGTTTCACTAGTTACATGAGCACAGAAATTCTAAAGACATATCTAAATTTTTTTCGTAGTCATCGATGTGCGGAAGAAAACGCCATATAATTTGTAGTGCAATGTATAACAAGGCTTTCAAAAAAATAAATTAGACTTTCGTCGGTTCTACCAATTAGGCTGAGCAACTCTTGCTAAACATGCACGTCGTGTTCTTTGCAAATTAAATGTCATATAATGCTGTCGTACGATTGTAATGTTTATTCCAAAGTTGTCAAATCATTACAAATGCTAATGTACTTCGCCTCGCCGGCAAACATCCATGAATACTGCACGCGTATCCACCTCGCGGCCACTCGCTGTGGCGCAGCTCACTAGCGCTTCGTTAGCGCTTCGGTCATTGGTGCACTTTGCCTCACTGGCAAACATTCACAGATACTACGCGTATCCCCCTCACGGCCACTCACTGTGGCGCAGCTCACTAGCGCTTGGTTAGCGCTTCGGTTATTGGTGCACTTTGCCTCGCCAACAAACATTCACGGATACTACGCGTATCTTCCTCATGGCCACTCGCAGTGGCGCAGCTCACAAGCGCTTCGGTTACTGTAGGCACTCACATATCCGCTCGATGGTTTGCCTGAGTTTATCTAACGCTCACAAGAAGCGCTAATCATTGACCTCCGCAGAACAGTAGCTGCACAGGGGACCCTATCTTGTAAAGTAAATAATGCAAAATAGTGCGCACGTACCGCTTCAGAAATGGTCTCAGTCGGTTCCGCATACCTGAATTATATATTGACTGATTTTTTTTTCGAATGCAAATTGCATCTTCTTGAGTCAGTGAAAAATTATGTGAGCACCTAGGTATTGGTGCACTTTGCCTTGCTGGCAAACATTCATGGATACTGCACGCGTATCCACCTCACGGCCACTCGCAGTGGCGCAGCTCGCTAGCGCTTCGGATTTGGATGCACTTTGCCTCACCGGCAAACATTCACGGATAGTGCACGCGTATCCATCTCACGGCCACTCGCAGTGGCAAGGTTCACGCTCTCGGTCATGGTCCCAGCAGTAAGTGTCTACTATATGGATAAGTATTCACAGCTTTACTCACGGTTTCCACCCCGGCTTAGTCGCCATTCCCGATCACTCCTTTGCGTGTAGTAATTTACAATCCGCTCTAGTTAGCCTCATATCATCGACAAGCTCATACAAGACGAAGTCGACGCGGGTTTCATGATCGGACTATTACCTCGCCGTTCGTCTCACGGTACCCCATCATTGTTTCCTCCTCCATTTGGGGTCACGAATGGGCCACCAATTGTATAACCGTACATTCTGACAACTTGACCACAGTAGACACTGCAAACAAAGGCCGTTACCGCTCCCTCTTGTTCATGCCATTCCTCAGGAAACTAAATCTAATTTCCGCAAACACCAGTCCACGCTCAAAGCCGCACCTATTCCCGGCTATAAAATACCATTGCTGACACCCTTTCTCGTTTCTCTTGGCAGAGACTCAGACGCTTGGCACCGCACTCGGACATTCACCCCACTCCGGTTCCTCCATTTTCTGCGACCGTCTAACCCCGACACCACAACTTCAGCCACTCGCCGCTTTATCCCGAGGCCATTCTAAATGGGTTCCCTCCACGCTCACTTTCCTCATACCTCGCAGGATGGAAGCAATTCAAGAAATTCCACTCAGCCCTCCTACTGCCATTCCCAGCCCTCGACGTTGTTTCCATCACGAGCTTTATTTTGTACATTCACTCCGTACACCACGTTCGACCAGCCTCTATACAAGTCTACCTCAGCAGCATTAACCTATTCGTCAAACCGACGCCCGAATATCCATGCTTGTCAATTTCCCATTCTCACGTGCAAACACTACTGAAAGGTTTACGTAAAGATCCTCCTGCTCCGACCAAACGTCTACCTCTGTCGGCAGACCTCCTCTCTCGCTGCATCCAGACGCCGTGCTCAGGGTACCATTCTCCATCTACGGATTCTACTCTAGAAGCCATGTTCCTGTTAGCCTTCTTCGGTCTCTTGAGATGTTCCGAGTTCACTCCACTCTCCATTAATTATAATCCTGCTCGCCACACCAGCCTAAACGACATCTCATTCTACTCCACCGACTGTCTCATATTCAAGATAAAGAGTAGTTAAACGGATCAGTTTGGCATTTTTCAGCCCATATTCTTATTTCGCCTAGACTCTGCCCTCAGCCCGTTCGAGCCAATTTGAAACTACATCACCCCAGGATACGATAACCACGCTTCTCCCCAAGACCCATTATATACGACCGAAAGCCATGTTCAAATTAGATTTGCACCATCTTTGACATGCCACTTTCTGGAGCTACAGACACCACTGTTTAAATGGACTTTAATTGAACTCTATTGCCATTTATTCTATTATTACTTTATTTTACTGTTAATTAGCTAGCCCGCGGAGGATGGGCTTCCCCACCATAGCCGGGTTCCTCCTGAGATTTCTTTCCACTGGGGAGTTTTTTCTCACCACCGTTTGAGGATTTTTCTCCCTACTGGGAGTTTTGCCTCATTTGCTTAGTGAGGATTAGGCTGGGCACTGCCCTTTCATTTATTTAATCTCTCAATGTAAAGCGTCTTTGTGACAGTCTATCTGTGAAAAGCGCTATACATATAAATGGAATGGAATTGAATTGAATTAGATCCAATATTTCGCCCAAATACTTCCCCGGGCATTCTTTCGCATCGATGCCGCCGCCACAGCATCCAAGTGAGGAGTGCCGGACCATCCGATTAAAATCCTCGGCCGCTGGACATCAAACTCTTACGCAAGCTATATTCGCAATAATATCGACGACGTACGTAGAGCCCATCTATCTTCGATTCATTAACACCTTTTGGGGGCTTAGGAGCCTACACGGATTCCGACAAGAGACGCGAGCCCCACCCTGAGTCTCGCCACCGGCGGGCGCCCAACGTTCACACAATCACAGACAAAGTCCATCACATTCGCGCCGATCTCCTATCCACAGTCCCACCTAGCACTCACCTCCACTTTGGGAGTGGTCCAAAATTCATTAAAGGGAGTTCCCGATAACGTAGGTTAATGAACAGGACCACTCCCAATGCGCCTTCATATTCGTCCTCATGTCTATATATACCGCCTACATTCCCACAATCCCCGCTCATCGCATTTCTACGTCCCTCCCACCCTTCCCCTCTCCAAGAAGGAAGCAAGAAACAGCCATCACCTGGGACCCCGGGGGGCTTCGGAGCCTACACGGACTCTGACAAAAGACGCAAGCCCCACCCTGAGTCTCGCCACCTGGGGACGCCCAACATTCGCACAATTACAGACCAAGTCCATAAGACATCACATTCGCCCCGATCTCCTATCCGCAGTCCCACCTAACACTCTCCTCCACTTTGGGAATGGTCCAAAATTCATTAATTCATGCTTAACCCTTTAAAGTGCAGTCCTTTCTTGAGCAAATTTCCTCCCAAACTAAAATGCTTACTTTTCTTGAAGCTCTGTGACTACAGGCAAAATCATCGTGTCGTTTGAAAGGTGACACTCAGTAGATTGCTCTCAAACAGTCAGAACTGCTGAGAATATTACCCAAATTGAGTAACAAGACTGGAAATATAAGTTTTTGTCTGACAGAAAAAGATTCTATGTTTTGCTCTACCTCTGTGGCACTGTCCCCAAGTCTCAACAGCCTGGAAAAATAATACAGCCACAGCCAGATGCCTAAACAACTGTGGGTTCAAATATTATGATTCTGTAAGCAGAAAATCAGTATTTTACAGATTTTATTCTTAGTTATGTTCTTGTGTGTTTCATGCAAAAAATTTTGGAGAGTCAAAATTGCCCTGCATTCCTAGCTACGGTCACGTTCGCTTTTACTACAGTTTTACCGCTTCCTTCTTTTAGGTCTTTTTACCAATACATACATAGCTAACTAGTCAGTCCAACATACCCTTCCAATTCCTTGCACTATTGTGCAATCGTATATGCGTAATGAAGTCCCTTCCAAAATTCCCTTGCTTCATTGACAATATCCCTCCATGTCAGAAACCATTGAAACAGTTCCTCTGCGTAAAAAAAAATCCTTTGGCGATGATACGCATCTGTCTTTTGGAAGTTTCAGACCACTGGCTGTCTGTGTAAACTAAAATAATTTGATTTTCCTGTTATACTGGAGTAAGGGCTGATCGGCTAAAACACTTGCTGTTCTGTTAGATCAGCACAGAATAGCCAGTGGGTGCACTTATTTTGTTCTTAAATGGATTCTGTATAATCTACAGCACTGCATCATGAGAAAAAAAGCTAATTGTAGTAAAATTCACAAGGATGCACAGCTACTGTTGTACTTCTATGTCAAAGCCAATTAAGAGACATTTTTCTGAGCTTGTTTCACGGATTAAAAACTTTAACAGGTTTTTATCTCTGGACCGCTACAAATGTAAGAACGTTGATTTCAACATACAGGTATTCTGACAAATTTGAACAATGCTACACAACTGAACCTATGGCATTGCATCGTCAGACTGGGGGTTGTTAAGGCACAATTTTAAAAACTATTTTTGTAAGCATATTTTCATAATAAAATAGCTTACGCATTTAGAATAATGAGTCCTCAAACTCTCGAATGATAAATAGTTTCAAAACATAGGACAATGGTATAAAACCACAATTATGCCTAGTAGCCCACCCTCGGGCCAATGCTCTCAAAAGGATAAATGCCAACATCTGCCTCGAACATAGCCAAATTCATCAAAGCACTCTAACCTTCAATTAATCAGTAATGGTTGCTGAGTTTTAAATTTCTTTTCAACTGCTGATTTAGTCCTCACTCATCTCCAATCATTACCTTCAGTAACAATGTGTTAACACCCAACACTATCAGGGGTAGCCAGTTCTCCACATTAATGTAAAAGAGAAAATTCTATTAGCGTGCAAAATTCAGTGCATTATGCACCACATTATTCAAAATTGTGGGTACAAGTTGCTAATTATTTTAATTTAAACAATCAAGTGCAGGTAGCCTGAGTTGCTGGATATTCCACAAGCTACCGCAGAAAATAACCTCGTCAATAAAATATTTTTCTGATTTGCATTAAATTTTTTAATTGCTGGACAACTGCATACAGAGAGGAGCTGCCAATTGTTATTATAATAATCAGAAAGCTTTTTAATAAAGATAAATTATTGAAAACAGGTCAAGACTAGTCATCAGTTTAAAGTAAAGGGATTTTTTGTGCTTCCTCCATTATCAATGAAGTGTTTGTCACTGATTTATATGCCATGCTTATAATGTGTAATGTCTTTCATTTATGCTTAGTACTTTGTCTAGTTTGACTACATCACATCACTTACTTAGGCCCACATTTAAATCTGTGACTATAGCCAAAAATTAACTCATCAAAGTTCTCAGCCCTTTTAAATGGATAGCGCCACAGCCAAGACATGTTTAAGCGCTAAGCCTGTGCTCCTGCTCCAAGCACTGCTTTGGAAGGCGCATGTAAGAGTTAAAAACGTTTGTTAGATATCACCTTGAGAACCCTTGTATGGCTCTATATTTGAATGTTAAGCCCCTTTCATACCAGGCTGCGTAGGGGCGCTGAGCAGTGCAGATGGCCATACGCGTTAATGCACATGGAGAAAGCAAGGACATCCGCGGAGATGCTCAAGGGTGTGCAGTAATGCCCAGTGATGCGCAGACATCAAATGCAAAAATTAAACATGTTTAATTTTTTGCGTGGACCGCTGCGGAGGCCTCCCATATGCAATGAAACGTGTTACGAACGCAGTCAGAACGCACCTGTGCGTATTGCACACGTGATCTGAACGTGGTACGAACACGCCCATACGTGTTCTGCACATGATCCACACGCGCTTCCATTCTAGAAGGGGTCATCCGTGCTCAGTTTCCTGCGGATCTGTCATTTTCGTTGCATATGGCCTTCCGCGCTGCTCCACACCCCTACGCAGCCTGGTGTGACAGGGGCTTTATCGGGAAAATGAGACCTCGGTCTGGGCTGCTCATTTAGCAAGTGATTGCCTTCCCCTCATCACTGTCCTGGTTATGATGGCACACCATTTTGAAGGTAGAAAAAAAGGCTGCCGCTCAAACTGCTGAACATCGAGCCATTGTTGGCCTCCTGCTCATCTAAGATGATTTGTAATTCATGTGGCCAGAGGGCCCATTTTCGTCCTTTCTTGCTACCTTGCTTACCCCCCATACTTCCCAATGTCTTTGTAAACAGACTTGTCAGTATAAAAGAAATAACAAGAAATCAGAAGTTGGCTTCAACAAGGGTTTACAACACCAAGAAGAAAGAGGTGATGAAAAGTTGCTGGAGAGAAAAGAGGAAGAGAATTGCCCGAGAAGCAGAGGAAGAAACAAAAAAGTAATACATGGAGAAAGTGTATGATTCCCTGTGGCTGGTCAGCAGGAAAAGAGAAGTCCAGGCTACCCAAGTGGAGGATTGGTTTCAGCTAAGGCCGTCCACTCTCTCTTGAAAAAGATCTGGACAGTGAAGTATATTCCACTGGACTGGAGGCTGGGCCTTCTGATTAAAGGGACTATGTCACACCCGGCGCATGCGCGTGACGAAGCGAAACTTCTTGAATGCGTTGGGCAAACTATTTCAGAGATGCTAAGTCTCACTCATTAGGCGTGAGTTTCTCCTCTTAGTGGCATTCACATTCCTGTGCCGTAGTCAGCAATTATTCAATCAACGCGCACTGAAGAAATTCACACGTGGAATTTAAGTCATTGTGCATCAAGTTAATCAGTTTCACGTGCATTACTGTGGATTTCCCCACTAGTGACATGGAAATTGAGTATGACTCGGGAATTCTCAGGCTTGTCTTTTCTGAGGGATTGAAAGCAATGGAATTGCATAAAGACGTTTCACATGGTCTTATTTCATTAAAACAATTTAAACAATCATGAAACACATGCATTGTTTCCAATCCCCGAGTAAAGAGTAGCACGGGAAGTCCGGAGTCATAATTGCTTTCCATGTTACTTGTGATGAGGTCCACCTTTACGCAAGTGAAACTGAAACTTCAATGCACAAGGATTTTAATACCGTCTGAGAATCTCATTAAGCGTTCAATGAATAATTGCGGACTACGGTGAATAAGCCTAAAATGCGTGAGACCTATGCCGAATGCGTGAGACTTGGCATCTCTGCTATTTCAAGAGAGTTGGAGATTTCGTGCAAGCATTTAAATCTGTTTATATCGCGTTCATCCTTGAGAAGTTTGATGAAATTTTTTACCAAAAAACTATCTTAATTGATTGTGAAGACTGTTCGTAGCATCAGTTTGTCATAGTTCGGGTTTTTGTAGCGTTATTATTGCTATTAAGTTAGCCTACATTGTTAAGTCATCTCATGGCGACCGTCGAACTGGAAGACAAACTGGTCAGACAAAACGTTGCGACAAACAGGTTCTACGAAATTAAAAACAGTAAATTCTTGATAAAAATTTCCCCAAACTTCTTAAGGATGCATGCGATGCAAACAGATTGAAACACCAACATGAATTCACTGACAGCATTTAAATAGTTTACCTGATTCTTTCAATGTGTGTTCGCCCAAAGAAATATGGATGGATAGTCTAATTTATTCTTCGCTGGTTAATCGGCAAAGATAAATGCGGCCTCTCTGGTAACTCTGCGTTTGCAGGCCATCTTCTGTATTTAAAACAGCGATGAAGGTACGCTTTACACACGTACTAATAATCTTGGGGTTTGTATTTCTGCTCCCTTGATATCGCACTGTATGTATGTAAATATTTATCGACTGGACTCTACTACGCATGTGCCCCAGCTGACATAGTCCCTTTAAGCTTCCCAAGAAAGGTGACTTGACCCTATGCGAGAACTGGAGGGGCATTATGCTCCGGACTTGTCCTAGGAAGGTACTCCGCAGGATCATCCTAGAGAGAATGAAGAATGCTCTTGATGACAGACTCCAGGACAAATAAGCAGGATTCCGCGAGGAGAGATCCCAATGTGATCCAATAGCAGCTCAGACAATCATTGTGGAGCAGACCCCAGAGTGGAATACTGGGCTATACATGTTCTTTGTTAACTTCAAGAAGGGTTTTGATTCTGTAAATCATGAAATGCTCTGGAATATTTTGAGGCATTATGGGGTTCCGTAGAAGATTGTCAAGTTGATCCAGATCTTTCACAAAGGTCTTCAAACAAGAGTTCTACACGAGGGAGACATGATGGAGCCCTTTGACATGCAGACTGAGGTACGCCAGGGGTGCTAACTAAGCATTATTCTCTTCCTTGTGGCCCTGGATCTCATAGTCTGACAAGCTTTTGTAGGTACCAGAACAAGAATCTAGTTCTCCCTGTTCCAGATGCTGGAAGACCTGGAATTCGCAGGTGATCTGGTTTTGTTGAGTAAGAAGATCTCAGACATGAGACAGAAGTTTGAGGCACTTCAGGAGCAGGATTGGGCTCAAAGTAAATGCATCCAAGATTAAGGAGATAAGGATTTGATCCCCAGCAAACACTAGAGATAGCATTTGTAGAGGTGAGCTCCTGGAGCTGGTACTGGCCTTGATATACCTTGACAGCCTTATAACTACCATCAATGGCACCGAGGAAGTCGTAGAAGCCAGGTGCAGAAAAGCACAAGCTGTCTTCTGCATTCTGACACCTGTCTTGAGATCAAAGTATATCTCTCTGTGGACAAAACTGAGGACATTTAATTCCAATGTCAAATCTGTCCTCTTATATGGCTCTGAGACTTGGAGATTGACTGAAAGGTTCATCGCCAAATTTTAGGACTTTATCAGTCACTGGCTTAGGTAAATGCTCGGTGTCTGGTGGCTGGAGAGTATTGCAAATGAAGACTTGCGGCCTCTAGGGCTCTTCGTCCTCTGACTTTTTCGTCCCCGGACTTTCTGTCTCCGAACTTTTCGTCCCCTCAGAATTTTCGTCCTCAGACTTTTTATCCCCATGAACTTTTTGTCCCCAGACTCTCCGTCCCTGGATGGCTCATCCCCAAATAATGCTTTGCCCTCTTCCTGTATTATAACACTGTCCCTCTAACCCTAACCTTAACCCTTATAATAGTCCTCAGGGATGAAAAGTCCAGGGACAAAGAGTCCAGGAAGAAAAGTCTTTGGGGACGAAAAGTCTGGGGACAAAAAAATTGGGGACGAAAATTCCGGGTATGAAGAGTCCTGGAACCAGACTGGTGGCAGTTCATCAACCGAAAAGGAAAAGGCGATGGATTGGCCTCACCTTGAGAAAGCCCATAAGCAGTGTCGGCACCATGGGCCATTTAGCTTCCATTGCCTGGAAAGCACTTGCAAAATACTTAAAATGCTCAAAGATGATTAAGTTACTTAAAGGGAAAATGTCAGGAGTTGAACGATTACTTGTTAGGTCCCTCAAAACAGTTCTTAACATTTTAAGAGACTAAGCAGTAATTAACATTGCTCATTTGCTAGCTAGTTAGCGCAACGTGACTGAACTCGAATGGGATAGCTACGAATGGTAACTTAAGTCTGCTTGCCACCGAGGTGGTATTATTCTATTCATAATTTGTCCCCGTGATTGCTCTAACGTTATCTCCATGAATTGTCCAAGGCGGGCATATCTTGATGGTAACGTTGGCGAACAGTTGCTGTGAATTGTATTTAATTAAGTTACAATGTAAGCTAATAGCTACCTGTTAACAAATACTAATTTAGGTAAACAGCACAATACGTTAATTTAAGGTTGATTGCAAGCAGTGGTTTGTTGCATGAACTCTGTCTCTATTTTTGTGTTACGATTCGAACTGACTTGTCTTTGCGTTTAAAGATCCCATATTATGTTGTATTTAGTCATTTAAAATATGTCCAATGGGTCTTTAAAATAATGTTAAGACTTCAGTTACAAAAAAAAAAGAACGCACACATCCAGGCCAAGTGAGACCTCTTCCCTCACCCCGTCTGTGCCGGCCTGAAACACGAGCTGTTTTGAGTGGGCGGAGAGGCAATGCTAATTAGGCACTGCTCTGATTGGCTGCCTGGGCGCTTCAATTCCAGGGGAGGGTGCAGACCCAAAAAACCAGGAAACCAAGATGGCAGGTATTTCAGGACAGCTCTCTGTGGCATCTATTGCTGTAAGACCGTACTTGTTTGACCCGAATCCGACCCTGAATGGGAGGAGGAAACAATTGAAGTATTGCAGGAACGTTTACAGCAAGATGTCGATGAGTGGCAAGTTGAAATTTTAGTGTTTTGCTTGTGCTGTCTCACCTTGCATGCACGTGATTGTAGCTGTACTGTTATACAGTCATGTTATATACCCACTTAGATATCTGGAGGAAACTTTGCTAAAAGCTCCTGTTAACCATTTCTACCAAAACGAAACACAATTCCGACACCAAGCTACGAAATGAGTTTGTCACAAACGGTGTAAGTGTTGCTTATGTGGAGCTAGTGAATCGATAACTTCTACCGGAAATCCGAATCTGACCTCCTCTTCTTTTTCGGCTTTTTATTAGCCAGAACAATTTTCAAAGGTGGATGAAATTCTGCCATGGCAATGCAGAGAAATCATTTCTTATTCCAGAAATGTTATAGTGCATCTTGCAATTGCTTTCACCGCGGTAGGATCAGAGAGCTAGCGCACACCACGGCAAAGTACTCGGCTGACCCTGGTCAGGGATAAGTAAAACGATTGTTTCACAGCAGCAGTAAACAAACCCAAAAACGTAACCCAAGCTCCACAAAGCATACATGTGGTCTAACGGCAGCCTTATCAGCCCAACTTTGCAGACATGCACAACATCTCTCCAGTTAGCTTCAACTGTTGAAGCTACGGTCAGGTAACATTATGATGAAAATACCAGTTGATGGTTACCAAAGTAAGACAAGCATACCAATCTGAATTACTGCATATAAGTTAACCAGGAGCATATTTTAAGTAGCACAGAACATGAACTAACATGCGGTAGTAACGGAGCAGTCATCATAGTGACAGAGACAAACGTTACCCTGCAATACAGATTTTACAGACAGTAAGTTCCGTTATTGTGAACAGCTGTACCAAGCATCCAAATTACAAACAAGTATAAAAAGTTAGCATCAAATGAGGTTTATGTTCACACACCTTCTGTTGAATGTCTCCTTGATATTATTCACTCTGGCATATTTAGGACACGAACATTAGCAACAGTAACTTAGCTATGTTAGCCGCAGTGGTACAGCCACATTCAGCAGGCTATCATGTTAGTTAGGCTTATGCAGTAAAGCAACACAAAATGGTAATACTCTCTGCTTCCACATCTGTGAGTCACGGACAGTTGGTACCGATCCAGGCTTTATCTTCAGATATTTTGCAAAGCCTGTGTTTGAGGCCAGTTGTTAGTGCTGACAATCATTAGCGGTCCTGCTAGCCACCCATAACATGTTAGTTTCACATACATTATTTGCTGTTTTATCATTACTTACAGCTTGTGGTTCCGAGTGCTTGATCGATGCAACTGCTTCAGGTTTGAGAAGCAGCTGAGACGCATATCTAATGTCGAATTATCCTTTATTGACAAAGCTGTCTTCGGTGAGGTGCCGAGCACAAAAAGGTAACGTTCCCTTTGAGTGTGGCTGTTTGCCACCAACAAACAAAAAAGCTACCCACTGATTTCTGGTGGCATCGTCTTTTGGAAGTTGTGCTTTTTTTTCGCATCCAAAAAAACATGTGCGAACAGTTTTGGGAGACATACTGATAAATCTACGCGTTATATGATTTGGGCTCGTTTGTGTCTAATAGAATAAATTCCGGGGTGGGCAGGTCCAGCGCCGTGATTGGCTCTGGCCAGGTCTGTCCTGATTGGACGCAACAACCTGACGTCAGGTTTTGCCCAGATCTCATGACGAGCTGTTCAGAGAGGAAATCACATTCAGAAAATCACGTTCTCGGATTACGGCAAAACCTTTGTATCTTATGTTTAGAAACTTTGCAGAGGTTGAGCATGGACATCCAATATTATAACATTACTTGTAAGTATTAAAAGAAAGACCAGCATAATATTGGACCTTTAAAAGTGTGTTTAGGGTCATTATCTTGTTGAAAATAAAAACCTTGACTGATCAGGTTCTTTCCAGATGGCAATGCTTGCCTCACAAGGATGCTGTGATATTCCTTTTGAGCCATGATTCCGTCGACTTTTATGAAATCCCCAGCGCCTTTCGAGCAGACTGAACCCCAAACTATAATATCACCACCTCCATATTTTAGTGAAGTGGTTAAACAGTCCTTTTTGAAACAACTGTTTTGAAACAATTTTGAAACAAATTCTGTGTTAGGGTGAGAAAATTTCACATTTTGATTCATTCGTCCAAAGGACTTGTTCCCTGTCCATTGGTGTCCAATCCTTGAATTTCTTGGCAAACTCAAGTCTTTTTTTGATGTTGCCAACTCATGGCAGCAACACGACCAATCAGATTATTTTCACACTCACACGTCTGGAAATAGTAGATCTCGATACTTCCATCTTGTTACTTCTGACGCTATTAGTATTATCACGGACTTGTCATGCTGTCAACTGCCATTTTTTTTTTTTTTTTTACTTGTCATGCAGAGATAATGAATATCAGAGGCACATAACTTCCATTTGCACCATTATGCCACTAATGTTGTCATGGTTTTTACTCTGTGTTTGGTGTAGGGCTTTCTTTGTGTCTCTCGTCTGGGACGACATCGAATTCCTTACACCAGCTGGTTGATTGATGATGGGCGACACCTGTTTCGGTTTCTATTTAAGCCGGAAGCTCGCCGCGCCTCTTTGCTTAAGTGTCTGATCTGTTGAGTTCACACAAGCCAAGAAAGAGTTAGGCTACTCTATTTGTTAGCGAACTATTTTTGCAGTTACTCTTACAGTTTTCTAAGGGACTTCTCTCTTAAGGTCCTTTCTTTTTCCCTCTCCTTTATTTGCACCATTATTTGGTGTTTTAGGAGTTTTCTCGTCCGTTTGGACGTATTTATTTGTGAAGCTCTTGGCTTCGTTCTATTCTAGTTTTCTCTCTCAATCAGCCCTGCCTCTTAGTGGCTGTGCTGGATTACTGGGTTGCGAGAGTTTTATTTTTTGGGTCTCTCTTCTTTATAGCTCAGTGGCTGGGTTTTTCTCTTTTGCCAGCCCTGTACTTTGGAGAGTCGCTGCATTTGGTCTCATTAATTCCATCGCCATTACAAATGTTGAGCGAACTGGTCTCTTTAAAATGCTTGATAAAGTTTTTTACAGGGGTGTGGCAGTACTTAACGTCTTCAGCATCATGTAAGGTCACAATGCTGCTAGGAAAAATCTCAGAGCTCCTTCTGCCATGCCATCGTGTTTAACATGGTGACACTGCTCAAAGTTCCTGTCATCTTATATACTGGAATAACTGACCATCAGAGGTAATTTTGCAGAATAATGCAATCAGTAATCATGAAATGAGCCTTCAAACATGTATTCAGGCTATGCAAGAGTCAAAAAAATAGAATTTACAACATCTTTCAATTGTTATTTAAATAATTGATGTTTTCAGTGTTTTTGTTTATTACCCATATTTTTACCTCAGTATGCTTGTGGGGATGATTTTTTGAGTTCTCATTGCCTACAATATTATTCTTCAATACATTTTCCCAAAAAAATTAGAGAAGTTATATATTAGGACCCCTTTTAGATGAAAGTGGTTCTTGAACAATCATCACTGCACACTACTGTAATTGTACTCCATACAAAATAATTCACATGGTCAAAATGCGCAGTCTTAGCCTATATTTGGGCATATTCTCTGACACCTTAGTTTTGCAGTGTAGAAGTGCCCTAAAGTTCCCTCTAGTTAATTATTTGAGTAAGCGTGTACTATTGTGAAGTACAAAGGCAATTATGTGCGCATTATGGAGCGCACATCAGCAGTCCTATACAATTAATTTAGTGGCATATTTCATCTTGAAGACAAGGGCAGTCACATAAACTAAAAGGACCTTTATAGAGGTTGACTGCTGCATTTTCAGAGCTTATATAGCATGATATGAAATACACATGCCAATAAAAAACCTTTCGTTTTAAGTAACATTTATGTCAATGAAGCATTTGTAGTTGTTCTGTTAAGATCATCAATAAAGAATCTTGTAGCAGCTAAAAGTGGGCCCAGACCCCATTATCTACAGTAATTTAATGTCCTTTCCAGATTACCCAGAGGCTGAAATGTCACTTAAATCACAAGGACAAGAACAACCATTAAATACATCCTTAATCAGATGTGAGACCTATGTTGAAAAAAGCACTTTAAGAGAGCTGATGTCAGCAAAGGTCAGCACAGTATAACGTGCTCCAAAAAAGCTTCTATAGTGATTCTTTTAGTAAACAAGTAAAATTGTAATGCTGTTTGTTATAATTTAAAGGTTCTAGTATTTTAACTGGTGAAGAATACACTTGTGTCCTCCTGAAATAATTGATTGCGCATTGAAGATTGAACAAAGCATTGTTCACATTTACTCCCCCCTTATTTTCCCCCCATTTGTTTCTGCCACGGTGACTCTAAATTTCCTAGCTTTCATTTATTGTACTTATGTGTGTCGGCCACTGGGACATAATAGCCTTAGCATTACATCTGGATCGTGCATAATGGATCCAGTGTGAGTCCTGCCCAGAGTCTGTGTCAGACAAGCAGGCCCTCCATTAATCAGATTTTACAAAGGTGCAAGTTATGACTACCATGGGATAGCATCAAAACTATTCCATCCTTAACTCCACTCTGGCATTAAGAGTTTAAATTTCAGATGGTTCTAAAATGACTATTGAGCAGTTTACTTCTTCAATGAAGAAGTAGCTCACTATGCTAAAAAGAACTGCTGAATAAATTCTTAACAATACGTATATTTTTGTAGTTAATAAAAAAAATGCATTGATGCCTGAAATATAAAATCCAGGGTTCAAGGTACTGAGTGAAAACCAGGAAAAAGGTCAAATTTATGGAAGCAATTCATGCAATCTCAGTTCTGTAAGAATAAAGTCAATATCTAAAATGTGCATTAAAACAGCAAACAGTAATTTGCAAATCTGGGCTCGGACCCCAGCCGGCCAAAGCCTCGCTGCGTGGAGTTTGCACGTTCTCCCAGTGTTTGCATCGGTTTCCTTCGGGTACTCCAATGTCCCCCACCCAGGAAAACGCTCCTACAGTGCCCCTGACTAAGGAACTGGCTTTAGAGCTGGAGTTGGTCAACAGGCGCTGCTCTGTGGCTGCCCACTGCTCCTAAAAATAGGATGGGTTAAATGCTGGGGAAAAATCGAACCACGGGCTTCAATAATCTATTTCTTACCTGATCTCGCGTTTAAATGACCATGCCAGTTCTGCCAATTCATCTTAATCCCAATCATAACTGAATCATCTGTTACCTAGTCAACTGTTTACCTATGGAATGTCCCAAACAAAAGTTATTTTGTAGTTGATTGCACAACATTTCCAGTCTTTCCATTCCCCTGCCCTAAATGTTTTGGATCAAACTGCAAGCATCAAATTCAGAATTTCCAAATATTTAAATCAATACCATTATTAAGGTGAGACTTAAAGCATATTTTTCTTTGTGCTGTTTTCAACTAAATTTAGGCGCAATAGGTTGCACAAATCACTTAATTCTGTTTTAATTGGAATTTTACACTGTGTCCCAATTCTTGTGGAATTGACATTATACATTTTTTATTCTTGGTTTCAGCGTATTTAAATTCTGGAACTTGTGGCCGACTGCCAGTAACACATATTTAATGTCATTGCAATAGTAAGCAGAAGTGTGGGATATTTTCATTCCCAGATTCTAGCCATAAGTGGATATGGTTTATTCAATGCATTACTTTGATTATTTACAATGATTTGATTTGCACTATAAGGTGAGAACATTTACAAAGAAAAGGTAAGCCACAGAGTCTTTTAAAGCAAGGAGGAGACTCAGAATGAATTTATTATCATCATCTAGACTTGTTATGTATGGTGCAAGGAACCAAATGCATGCAGTCTGAAATGCAAAAATCGTGGTCTTTATTTCAGTTCAAGTCCGAGCCAGGTAATCACAGAGACGGTACAGAGTGGAAATCCAAAATTCAGAGTCCAAAAACAGGCAGGGGTTCAAAAGCCTCTAAGCACAGGTGTCAGTACCAAATCGTAAGGCAGTAGGAGAGTCAAGTGTCCGAAATCCGAATTCAAAAGCCAGGGCAGCAATACACAGGAATCGTGGTTGTACAGAAAAAGGGTCGTAATCAGGAGGCAAACAAATCCAGGCAAGCACAGACAGAAATCGGAATCGGGCAGAAGGGTGTCACAGAATCTTAATCAAATCACTGGCGTACAAGGAGCTCGGTACAGGAAAAGATGATCAACAGTCTGACAAGGGCTAAGCAGAGGTGAGGGACTATATACCGTATACATAAGGGAGGTAACGAGCTAGGCAGGGCAACAGGTGTGAAGAATACTTCTAAAAAGGGGAGGAAAACTTACAAAACCCAAAACCAGTGAAGTTGGCACGTTATGTAAATCGTAGATAAAAACAGAATACAATGATTTGCAAATCCTTTTCAACTTATATTCAATTGAATACACTGCAAAGACAAGATGTTTAATGTTCAAAATGAGAAACTTTTTTTTTTTTTTTTTTTTTGCAAATAATCATTAACTTAGAATTTAAAGGCAGCAACACATTGCAAAAAAAGTTGGCACAGGGGCCTTTTTACCACTGTGTTACATCACCTTTCCTTTTAACGACACTCAGTAAACGTTTGGGGAACTGAGGAGACCAATTTTGAAGCTTTTCAGGTGGAACTCTTTCCCATTCTTGCTTGATGTACAGCTTAAGTTGTTCAACAGTCCGGGGTCTCCGTTGTCGTATTTTTACGCTTCATAATGCGCCACACATTTTCAATGGGAGACAGGTCTGGACTACAGGCAGGCCAGTCTAGTACCCGCACTCTTTTACTACGGAGCCATGCTGTTGTAACACAGAATGTGGCTTGGCATTGTCTTGCTGAAATAAGCAGGGCGTCCATGAAAAAGACGTTGCTTGGATGGCAACATATGTTGCTCCAAAACCTGTATGTACCTTTCAGCATTAATGGTGCCTTCACATATGTGTAAGTTGCCCATGCCTTGGGCACTAATACACCCCCATACCATCACAGATGCTGGCTTTTGAACTTTGCGCCTATAACAGTCCGGATGGTTCTTTTCCTCTTTGGTCCGGAGGACACGACGTCCACAGTTTCCAAAAAAATTTGAAATGTGGACTCGTCAGACCACAGAACACTTTTCCACTTTGCATCAGTCCATCTTTGATGAGCTTGGGCCCAGCGAAGCCTGCGGCGTTTCTGGGTGCTGTTGATAAATGGCTTTCGCTTTGCATTGTAGAGTTTTAACTTGCACTTGCAGATGTAGCGACGAACTGTAGTTACTGACAGTGGTTTTCTGAAGTGTTCCTGAGCCCATGTGGTGATGTCCTTTACACACTGATGTCGGTTTTGATGCAGTACCGCCTGAGGGATCGAAGGTCACGGGCATTCAATGTTGGTTTTCGGCCTTGTCGCTTCGTGCAGTGATTTCTCCAGATTCTCTG
The DNA here is from genome assembly GCA_029692085.1 of Gymnothorax javanicus. NCBI lineage: Eukaryota > Metazoa > Chordata > Actinopteri > Anguilliformes > Muraenidae > Gymnothorax > Gymnothorax javanicus. The sequence goes on from CM056193.1 coordinate 148,451,326, forward strand.
AACCTTTTGACGATATTACGGACCGTAGATGATGAAATCCCTAAATTTCTTGCAATAGCTCGTTGAGGAATGTTATTTTTAAACTGTTCGACAATCAGCTCACGATTTGTTCACTAAGTGGTGACCCTCGCCTCATCCTTGTTTGTGAATGACTGAGCATTTCAGGGAAGCTGCTTTTATACCCAATCATGGCACCCACCTGTTCCCAATTAGCCCGTTCACCTGTGGGATGTTCCAAATAAGTGTTTGATGAGCATTCCTCAACTCTCTCAGTCTTTTTTGCCACTTGTGCCAGCTTTTTTGAAACATGTTGCAGGCATCAAATTCCAAATGAGCTAATATTTGCAAAAAATTACAAAGTTTACCTGTTCGAACATTAAGTAACTTGTCTTTGCAGTGTATTCAATTGAATATAGGTTGAAAAGGATTTGCAAATCATTGTATTCTGTTTTTATTTACGATTTACACAACGTGCCAACTTCACTGGTTTTGGGTTTGTATAACCAAAAAACAATGGTATAAATAATCCAAGTCCAGGCACTCAATATGGTTTGCAAAAATGTAAAAGGCCTTTAATCCATAGGGCTATGGACACATTAAAAATACACCAACGCGTATCGGCTTACGCCTTCTTCAGGGTGTAATGACACAAAGACAAAGGGAGCGACTATGTCTGAAATCAACACAGGTGTGACCATGTTAGGAAGTAGTCGAGGGGACAGTGTGGAGAGGCTTACAGAATGGCATTGTTTCTCAAGCTGGAAGTGGAAGCTTGTTGTGTTTTCAGCCGAGAAAGGGTTAGCCCTGATAGGATCAACCCGATACAATCTCTTAATGACACAAAGCTTCTAAAATGATTTTGGTTACCAAGACATGTCATCCTTGAATTGGTTGAACTTATTAAGGACGATCTGAAAAGCCAAACACAAAGGTTTAGTATGATTCCCGTGCATTTGCAGGTGTTGTGCACTTCGGTTTTAATTCACAGGGCATTTCCTGTGCACATGTGGGGATCTAATGGGCCATAGCCAAGCATTGGTATCTCGCGTAGAATTACTTGTATTTACTGCCTAGACGAGGAAGGCGCATCTTTTCCTGCGTGGACATGATCGCCAATAAGGAATAAAGGAGGAATATTTTGATGAAAGGCGTCAGCAAATACCATACATCATTGGTTGTATTGATGGCTGCCTTATTGCTACAAAGAAACCGTCCCAAAATGAAGACATTTTAATTTGTGGCAAGATGTACCGTGTGATAAATTGACAAGGGATTAGCAATCATAAGCTCAAATTCATCGATTTTGCTGCCACATGTTTTGCCATCATTCAAATGACCACAACCCCATCTATGCTTGGACTGAACTGAGTTATATAGGCCTTCTGCAGGTACACTATCTCCATCACTTAAATGAACACGTTAAATAGGCATGATGTGACCAACATATTCTCATCCCAACTTGTTATATGGTGACGCTACCTGACCAAGCGTCGATATGCAATGCAAAAGGAAGATTTTGGTGTCTTTATTTGATGCTTAGGGTTAGGGTTCGGGTTCGGGTTAAGGGTTATGGGTTAGGGGGTAGGGTTCCCATTAAACTGGCGTCAACTAAGAATGCCAAAAGCATCCTTTTGCGTCGTATATCGACACTTGGTCAAATAGCGTCAATATATGATACATCAGGATGAAAATGGGCTCGAACATCGTAGGAAGACAAGGCTAGGCACGAATTGTGACTTTGCTAAAAGTGACGCTCTTGCGGATAGGTAGTGAAGGCTTTTGTGCATTCCTCACTGCACTAAAGTTGCTTGGTCGCAATCACTTCATTAAGCCCTGGCATCGCTAATTTTTTGCGCGGGCTTTGTGAGGCGGATAAAGATCTTGACAGATTAAAGATCTTGACCTGCTCCACCACCTGCTCCTCCTGTCTGAGTAGTTCAGGGTGTGGAGTCTCAGGTACTCCATGCCCTCCACAGCTGTGAATACTAACTTGCTTTTATTTTAGGTAGAACACCAAGGAAGAAGAACAATCCTGCAAAGGGAAAACGTAGACCAGGAACTTAAATACACAAGACAACAATTAACAACAGGAAACAGGTGAGAGGGAGCAAACAATAGGAGGGGCAAAGCACAAGACAATAATTAAATGATGAGATCAAATTTGGGAAAACAAAAGAGAAACTGACTGATGGCTGGATTGTGGGGAAAAAATAAAGAAAAGGACATGACAGGTCCCAAAGAAATTATTTAATGACCCAATTACTTTGAGCTCTGTATGAGGGTTCGTGAATTTTACTTTTTGTTCAACACAGTACGCAGTGCCACAAATATAAAACAACTATGCACCAAATGTTTTTGATATGAATATACACTACAGGCCAAAAGTTTGGAAGCAAGATCAAATTTGTACAAAAAAAGATCATAGTTTCATTGGCATACTTTGCAACAAAATAAACATGATTATTATATAAAGAGTCACCTATCAGAATACATTTTTGCTCAAATTATCAGGCCCATGTTACTAGGCCCATGGTCCTAGTGCCCGCTGAATTGCCGTTGGCATCCGGTGGGCTGTAAAGCATAACATAAGTGAATAATGCAAACTGTGATTTGTTTTCTACTGAAGTTGTGACTCTTGCAAATCTTCTCAACCCAAAAACTAAGCCCCTCCTTTCTGTTGTTAACATTTATTCAGCAATGGTCTGGTAACATCAATGTATACAGTACCGAAAGGTAAATAGAAGAAAATGCTGCATATTAATGAAAGAAAAGTCTAATCATGCAGTACATACATCCCAAAATCCGTAGATTTCATACTGGTTTTTTAAAAAGGCATTGTGAGCAGAAACTTGAAATTGCTTCCAAATTTTTGACCTGTATTGGCCTTGCTTCCAAACTTCTGGCCTGTAGTGTATGGGAGGACATTCAATGTAAGCACACTGAATTGTGTACAGGGATGTCCTTTGTTATCAGTGATTGAGTCATTCCCAGAACTGATGGCCTAATTGAGTATGGGTACGTTTTCCCTCATTGGCCTCTCAATGTCAATCTTCTACCCCGAACTTACCCACAGCACCCACACACTGAAGCACCATCAGGAGCCCAGCCTCCTTCTTTCCTTTCCCAGAGGTTTTTAGAATGCATTAGTAAACAAGGTACGTATGAAGAATGAAAAGAAGACTTATATAATTGATAATTCCTGAACATTTGCAGCCCTATGGGCTAGACTGATTGGGCTCTGTTTCTGTGCACAATGTGTGACCTGAACATTCTGTCTATTAGACAAAACACGTATGTTTTCTGCAGAAATTGCATTCTTCTGGGTATTCCAGTTTGCACTGATGTACTGAGCAGCACAATCTCACTGAATATTGTTGCTTAATTGGCAAAAACTCAGTTTCATTATTATTGGTTTTTATTTCATGTAGGATTGAGCAAATATTCTTAAGTGAGGGTCAGTGATCTTATATTAATTCTTTTGTCATCTATATATAGTCCAGTTCTCCAAGGAGATGATGTTTGGATTAATTGGGAAATATATGGGCAATAAATGGCCAAAAGGATGTCGTAAATGTTGATTAAAGCTCAGGTTAAGAGAAAATGGCAGGGAATCTTTGAATTATGGAGGCTTTATAGAAGCAGGTTATTGTCTCAGTGACAGTGCTCTTAGCGCTACCATATTCCAGTGTGATCTCTAAGTACGAAGAGACAGTCATTAATCCCCAAGACTGGAGGAGGCTCCACTCACTGTGTTTGTCTGGAGCTCAGGTGCTTAGAAATCACATACAGCTGCCACCATTCTCTCACAGAGTGCATCAAGTTGGCTGATTTCTTACTATGCAGTCATCCTGCCGGTTAATATTTTTTCTTTACGAGTAACATTTAGAGTTATCAATTCAAGGTACCTGATGGCTGTCCCTGTTCTTTATGTACATGTCTTTACTGCCCTGGACAGTAACCTGCTTCTAATCACTCTTGATATGGGCTGACTGCCCACTTTTTTGTCTGTGTTTACTGACCAAAGCAACCCTTTACTAAATGCAATTCAAAATTTAAGCACATAGAACACAATTACATTGTTGAGATTTAACAGTAGTTTTTTTCTTTTTAGTGGAATGTCATTGATGGTAATTTAAGTGAGTATAGACCATCCACACACCATACAGTAAACTTGCTTTCTTTTTTTCAACAAGCAAATCATTTTCATTAAAATGATTCATTTGATGCATGGAGTTGCTCAATCAAAATCAATCAGTTGATAGCTAAATCAATCAAACGACTTGTTTGTGCAAGAGACTGCCATCACAAACAAAACCCTACCTTGACAAAAATGGCACCAATTATACACTGTCCTTCCGAACCAACAGCCACAGTTAATAATGGAGTGGACTGTCCCAAGGGATCTATTTTACGAAATTCTTTGCCTGGATATGTATTTGTCATATCCAGACATACAGTGTTTGAATTGTTTTGAGGCTTCAAAATCCAATAGCTGGAAATGGGTTTGTGTGTGTGTGTGTGTGTGTGTGTGTGTGTGTGTGTATATATATATATATATATATATATATATATATATATATATATTTTACATCAGTACCTTCTGATGTCTGTTGTTAATCTCAATTAGTCTTTGAGAGAATCCTTGTGACTGAGTCAGCAAGTGAGGACAGACTCCAAGTTACAAGCGGTTACAACTTCCTGTTTTGGGGAGTTTCCTCAGTAACCAGTGTTCACAAATAGAGCAACAGTGAGTCAGACAACCTTCCCATTTTTTTCTGCTGGATGCTTTACTTTGTGAGATCATCAAAACATTACAGGGGTAGAAAGCATTTTGAGCATTTACTCAAAGCACAGAGGACAAAGGTCACTTTATAATTACAAAAAATAAATACTATGTAATCAGGGTGAGTAAGCCTATTGTAGCGAAATATCATTATTGTTATTGCCATTATGATCACATTGTTGTGGTTGAGGAATATTTGCATTGCTGTATAAAATGGACTGGTTGTAACGAATATTGTGGTTTCCATGAATTCAGCTTCATTATTAATCTCATCAATCCACTGCAATTTCTTACATTTTTTATTGCAGTATTCACATTTAACATAGAAAGCAGCATCTTGAATAACAGTGTGCATCCCATTTGCAGTATCTTTAACCACTTCCAAGTATTATATTGAGAAAGGACATAAATATTAAAGATAAAATATACAAAATATTCATGTCTTGAGAATATTTTAGATGAGTCAGAGGATTAGCCTGAAAAATTGGGTAGAATCCCTGGCACAAACTTAAAATGTCTATCTGCCATGTGTATTCACTGTGAGATTGATCAGGCTTTATGGGATAAATACAGGTAAACTGTGATCCAACACTGTTCCATGCTGTGCAAAACAGAAGCAAATTTCTATTTGTCTTTAAAAAAGCAGGAATAAATAGACACTGGTGCAGGAAGACATGGAACAGGGAGGATCCAACACTCAAAAATGTTCCTCAGGGCTGTATCCCTCCCAGTCCACCAAGACCTGACGGCTACACTCCCTGCACCCCAAATCTAGGATGCGGTGTATGGAGTAGGTAGAGGAGGCGGGGAGCGGGGAAGATGGCTGTAAGGGGAGTAACCAACAAGCCTCACGTGAGACTCATGAAACATGGGGTGGATATGACAAACAAGAGGGGAAGGAGGAGTCTTATCACCAAAGGTGTTCAGACCTGGGAAATGGGGAAGGGCTGGGGCGGTGAGGGACTTTCTTGCCCTCTAATGCTCATCCTTGGTGGCTGCAATGGACCAGGAACTGAGCTGAAAGAATCTCCACCTCTCTCTCCTTAGCCTGAAAAAGAGGGGGTTGGTAGCCAAGATAACAATCAAAGGGGGACATCCTAAGGTCCAGCACAGGGAGGGAATGGTGAGTGAGTTCAATGCAACGGTGGATGCGCTGCCACTTGGAAGAGGCACCTTCAGAGAGACAGCAGAGTTTTTCCTAGCCCCTGGTTCAACCTCTTAGCCAGATCCTCGGTCTCAGGGTGCAAGCTTGATGAGGGGTGAGCGATAGAGCCCATCAGGGCACACACGGCCTTCCAGTAGAGGATTGCGAACTATGCCCACAATTAGAGAAAATCTCCCAAGGAACGCCATTAAGCCGAACTACGTGCTGTAGGAGCTCAGCAGCCTTTGTGGCCATGGGTAGCCTAGAGAGAGGGACAAATTGACCTTTGAAAATGATCAATGATGTTTATGAAATCTTCAGACTCAGGCAACGCGATCATGAAGTCCATGGCGATTCAAGCCCATGGCTAACAGGGAACCTCCACGAGCTGGAGGAGACCACTGAGTGGCTGGTTACTACATTTGGCCCAGGCACAAATATCACAGGCAGTGAGATATCCCAGAATATCCTGCCAGATGGTAGGAAACCAGAAGTGTTGACAGACTAAGGGCAGGATGCAGGCAGTCCTGGGATGACAAGCCAATGGAGAGTCATGGGCTCAAGTAAGGACTCTGGCTCTTACTCCTTCAAGGATGAAGAGTTTGTTGGGGGAGGCATGCCCAGGGAGAGGAGCAGGAACAGCGGACCTCTTCCACAAATCGCTCTACCTCCAGTTTTTTGGCGGCCAGGAAGCACTTGTCAGGAACCAGAGTCACTGGCTCTTCTTCAGGACTGAGTGAATATAGGTGGGGAAGGGCATCAAGCTTACAGTTCGTTGACTGTTGGCGGTAGGGGAAGGTGAAATTCGAGTGGGCAAAGAAGACAGACCATCAGGCCTGCCTGTGGTTTTGCCTTTTAACAGAGCTGAGGTATTTGAGATTATAATGGTCCATCCTTCCACATAAGTTGAGGAATGCTGGCCTCCTCAAACCAGTGCCTCCAATACCAGCTTGATAGCCTAGTGCCTGCAGTCCTTGATGCTGTGTTTTTTTTGTCTGCAGGGGATAATCAATGGGAGAAGAAGATGGATTTTGCCATCAGCTGCCTGTTAGGAGAGAAAAGCCACACCATGTATTGGCATTGGGGGTCATGGAGAGCCAGGACAGGATTGTTAGTATACTTGTCCTTCAGCAGGTAGAATGTGGAGGTGCCCTGAGGTGCCCAAAGGAAGACAACCTTGCAGGACGTAGAGACAGTATGAGGAGCAGCAACTGTGGAACTGCTTTGGATGAAGCACTGGTAAAAGTTGGCAAAGCCAAGGAATCTTTGAAGTTGATTGAGGTCTGCCAGATTCGGCTAATCCAGGATGGCTTGTACCTTTTGTTGATCCATTTTAATCTCACCATGGGAAACTGTGAAGCCACAGAACTGACCTGATGTTTGATGCAATTCGCACTTCTCAGGTTTTAAATTGAGCTCATTTTCAGGCAGATGTTGGATTACACTGTGGACATGCTGAGTATGATCCTTTAGAGTGCTGGAGAACACAACGATGTCATTGAGATACACGTACACAAAGTAGGAAATCATGTCACGTAGGACATCATTGATGTGATTCTGGAATATTACAGGGGCATTAGTCAGCCTGGAAGGCATCAATAGATACTCTTAAGTGGTCTAAGGGGTTTTGAAGGCTATCCTCCACTTGTCACTTCACTTGATGTGGATCAGGTAGTAGTCATCATGAAGGTCCAGCTTGGTGAAGTAATGGCATCCTTGGAGGTTAGAGAAGACTGAATCCATTTGCAGCAGAGGGTAGCAGTTCTTTACTGTGATAAAGTTCAAACCCTTTTAGATGATGCATGTATGGAGGGAGCTGTTCTGTTCAGACATGAAGACGCTGGCACCAGCAGGAGAGGATGATGGTCAGATAATGTCGAAAGTCTGGGCTTCTGAGATATATACATTGATAACCCTAGTTTTAGGCAAAGACAATGAATACAGCTGACCCCTAGGAGGTAATGGTCCTGAAAGGAGATAAATGACAAAGTTGTATGGGTGGTGTAGTGGAAGCAAAGAGGTTATACACTTGCAGAAGATCTAACGAATGTCATGGTAGATGGTGGGATCTCCCTTCAAAAAATGTGACTCCACCTTGTCACTGAAAGGAAGAGGTGCAACAGGGCTGAGGGCAGTGTGCAGGCAGGTTTCTGAGCAGGATAAACACCATTCAACAATGCTTCTTCAAACTCAGACAGTGCATCGAGTTGTGACATTCTAATCAGGATTTTCCTAACACCACAGGGGTTTGTGGGAACTCGATGACTTAGAAGACAGCCATCTCCTGTCACCATCTGGACTCAGTTGATAGCTTCTGTGATATTGGGAACTGCCATCCTCGTAAGAGTCTGATGGTGGGGGAGCCTAGAGTCAAGCTTGCCAATCCACACGTCTCTCCTACAGGTGAGGATCCACCCTCAGGGCCTGGTCAATAAGCCCATCAAAGTTGAATTGCTGCTGGCATGGCATCAGCTTGTCCAGGACTCTTATCAGTCAGGCTGAAAAGGAAAGCATCATATAGCACCCAATGGTCCCAGTGAATAGTAGAGGCCAGTGTGCAGAACTCAACATAGTAATCCAATACAGTGATTGCCTTGGTGGATTTGGAGAAGGTATCGAGCACTAATATACCCTGGATGGGTTTGGTTGAAGCCCTTCTTCATTTTCTCCACAAATGCAGGAAAGCTGAGTTCCACAGGATCACCAGGCTCCCACCAAAATGCAACCCGGTAACGGTCACGTCCGGTCAGACAGATGATTGTACATGCCACTCTGAACCACTTGGTGGAGAAGGCAGATGACTGGAGATTGCAGATGATGGTGCAATGTGTCAGGATACCTTGGCAGCTGGAAAAATTGCCATCATAAGGATCCGGTGAAGCCCAGTAGAGTTGGGTTCCCATGAAGAAGTCAACTGAGCTTAAGCATGCAGGAGGAGCCAGCTGGCAGCCACGGCAGCTGTAGCAGAATCCTGGGAAATTTCAGAGCTGAAAGTAAGTTGACTGGAGACTGCACCGATGATTTGATGAAGCCGGCTAAGCTTTGCTTCTTGTTTCCCCAGGCAGATTCCTTGAAACTGGATGGGATCAGTGGGGTGAGAGAGATCCGTTGGTTCCATGGGTGGCAGGATTCTTATGTTACAAACTGCAGTGAAGGAAACAGGCAAAGATCTGTAAAAAGCCATTAAGGCTGCATTTAATCAAAATATTTTGCCACAAAGGGAACAAACTGAAGATAAAAGCGTAAACTGTAATCATCAGAAGAATAAGAAGGGACAGCCCAGGCCAGGCAAAGGGTGAATAAGATCCAGAGGAATAAGTAAACCATGGTGAGGGACAGGTCCGAGGTCAATACCACAAAGGCAATCCAGGGGTACGGGGCTTAATAGGTGGAGCCCATGCTTGAACTCAGAGGTTTGGAGAACACTGCCATCTCTCCACTCCGAACAGTATAGAACAGGAAGGTGTCCCTTATAAAAATGATACCAGTGATTCTCGTTAATCCTGTAGAGGTTAGTAAATGTAATTTATGCAGGATAGGAAAGGCATAGCAAGAGGACCAATCCAGCAAAGATTGAATGCTGACCAGGAACTTAAATTTACATGTAAATAATTAACAATAAGAAACAGGTGGGACCAGGAGCACAAACAGAAAGGTAAAGGACAAGAAATAATGAAATAATGAGAACTAATAATGGAAAACAGGGAAAAACCTGACAAGGATGGCTGGATTGAGGGAAAAACAATAAAGTGAGACTCAGGACCACACACTTATTCTCTCTCACACACACACACACACACGCATATATATATATATATATATATATATAACTAACAACACACTTGATAAAGCAATTTCTTCATTCATGTAATATTTTGGCAAAGCCATTTATGACATTCATGCGCAGAGCAACTTTTGGGCATGGTATTCATTCAAGAAGTTGGAAAAACTTACGCCATTCCGTTTAAGTATACTGTCTGGGAATTGAACCTGGGACCTTGGGGTTACAGGTCCAGTTCACCTTCAACCTTGGCTGTTAACTCAAGCAATTAAGTAAGGTACCTCTCAGGGAAGCTGAGCCCTTAAAAGTTCAAACTAGCATTCCACTTCAGAATACTCGGGTACTTCATGCAGGCTCATATACTTCAGAGGGATGCACTCAATCTCTGTGAGCGAATCATACTGTCTGGGAGTACAGTGTACTAAATAACATGAGTTCATTTAAGACCAATTTAACTCATCACATCTGGTCCCCAAAAAATAAAACCATGTCCAAAAAGAGCAGAAATTCCCATGTGGACCACTTGAAAAAGACATGCATACAAGAGTTTCAGGGGTCTGAAAGTGTAAGTCCTGCTATGTGTGTACAGTAGTGTGCAGTGATGGTTATACACTTATCAAAATTAAGAAAAATCAGAAACAAAGCACTATTCAATTATTTTTTAATCTAATACTGGACCATATAGATGAAAATAAATAAACAGATAACAATATATATTAAAAACAAAAATAATAATGTCTTTTTGGGAGAAAAAAGTAAATATCTAGTGAGGCCACCATTTACTTTGATTACAGTATTTAATCTTTTGGGCATAGTTTTCACTTTTTTTTTTAATTTTCTCACTTGTTAAACCATTCTATATGGTTTGAAGGTCATTCCAAAGAGATTCTTTCTATGTTGCAACAAATATGCTCAATCAGATTAAGGTCTGGACTTTGAGCGGGTCAAGTCATTATTTTTACATCACCAGATGTTTCTTTCCAACTGAGAGAATTCTCGCACAACTTAAAAGTGTGTTTAGGGTCATTATCTTGTTGAAAATAAAATCCCTGACCAACCAGTCTATTTCCTGATGGCAATGTGTGCCTCACAAGGATGCTGTGATACTTCTTTTGATCCACGATTCTGTCAATTTTGGTGAGATCACTTGTTCCTCTCGAGCAGACTGAACCCCAAACCATAATATTACCACCTCCATATTTTTACTGGAGGGGTTAAACAATGATTTTTGAAAAGTGCTCCAGCTCTACAGCACCATAAGTTCTACATTTGGGTGAGAAAATTTCAAATTTTGATTCGTCGGTCCAAAGGACTTGTTCCCGGTCCATTGGTGTCCGATCCTTGAATTTCTTGGCAAACACAAGTCTTTTTTTTTTTGATGTTTCCAGCTCTTAGCCGCAGCACGACCAATCATACCATTTTCACACAGGTGTCCAGAATTAGTAGATCTTGATACTTTCATCTCTTCACTCCTGGTACTATTAATATCACAGAGTCATCGTGCTGTCAACCGCCAATTTTTTTAACTTGTCATACACAGATAACAAATATCAGAGGCATTTCCATTTTGCACCTCTATTGCCACTAGTTTTCAGCGAACCGGTCTCTTTGAAACACTTGATGGTGTTTCTTACAGTGCCGGGACCCTTATAGGACCCTTTTTAGATGAGGTGGCAGTATATAATCATTACTGCGCACTACTGTATTCTCTGCATAAATTTGGCTAATTGATGTACTAAAAGATTATTTATCCATTGATGTCATCCATGATCTACTGCATTGCCCCTGTGTAAAAGTTATTTTCTCCAAGGACTCATTGGTTTTTCTTTCCACAACAACAAATCTCTTTATGCTTCAGATAGCCTACCTGGATGTCACTCAAAATGTGGAGGAATATGGTTTGTACTTCTTTGTACAGTTGCTTTAATTCAGCCACATTGGATGGTTTTCGAGTATAAACTGCTGATTTGAAGTCCTGTTTTATGGTAAAAAACTCACTGCACTGGTGCAGTGCCAGACAAATTCACTATTGCTTATTGCCTGCTGGCCGCTTCCAGCCATTTCAATTAAATGTTTGGCAAGTCTGGTGTACTGGAAGTAAGCTGCTTGTGCAGTGGCTGCCACCACATTTTCAATTAAAGTATCTGACAACTGCAAACATCCAGAGAGTATTTTGCTGCTCTGAAGCAGCAAAGCATCCCCACACCATCACACTACCACCACCATGTTTGATTGTTGGTATGATGTTCTTATTGTGAAGTGTTGCACTGGCTTTATACCGGATGTGACAAAACTCATGTCTTCTAAAAAGTTCCACTTTCGACTCGTCAGTCCACAGAACATCATCCTAAGAGGCTTTGTGACATCAAGGTGTTTTTTTAACAAATGGGACTCAAACCTTTATGTTCATCCTGGATAACAGTACGTTTTGCCTTGCAAGTCTCACTCAGATATCATTTTTTTCAGTCTCTTTCTAATGGTGGATCCTTTTCTGACCTCTTGGACGAGTCTTTAATTTGCCCTTGGAGGAATTTTGGTGAGCTGCCATTCCTGGCAGGACTCACTATTGTTCTAACGCATCTTCATTTGGAGGTTATAGCACTCACTGCAAGCGTTTGCTAATTTTTTTAGGATTTATCTTTAGTTGTTTTAGTGTATTCATACTTTGTTTTTTTTCTGTTCCTTTGTTTTTTCTTTCTCCCCATGTTTCTACATGTCTGTGTTTACTTTCTGCTTGTCTTACTCTCCCCACACGGTTTCTCTCATTGTCTAATTACCTCAGAGCCGGTTCAGACCTCCATGGGGCCCTAGGCAAAATTCTGCTAAGAGGCCCTCCTAAGTGAACTCCAAAAATTTTCAACAGTCGCACCTGACACTCAGTGCTTCAACTCATCCCCCCTTTAAACATATTGCACTGTCGCCACCTGTTGGTCTAACTAAGAATAAATTCAGACCAAATCAGATCAAATCAAATCAAACTAAATGTGTAAACAAACAATCATACAGTCTTAAATGTTGGGCATGTAAACATGTTAACGTTTGAAATAACTCACCATTAAAAGTGTCCCTTTCTGCACTTTCTGGATGCAAAATCATCAATAATGTCGTCATATGATATTTGCTAGAGTGAGATTTTCTTCAGGGGGGTGCATGATACTCCCGTTTTCAAAGGTGCATAGTAACGATGTACATGTACTTCGTTATAGTATTCAAGTAGTTTTTTTGAGGATTTTCACTTTAAGATTTTTTTTGAACTGGGACTTTTACTCTCCTACATTTAAAAGATAAAAAGTGTACTTTCACTTCTTTACTTTGACACTGGCAACTTAGTTACTCGTTTAAAATTAAAATATTAATTTAGTTCATCATTTCCGGATTATCTGGATTTGGTGTGTTCGAGAAGAACAACGGGGTATCTTTGTGCAGATGTGTCCGCCAGTAGACGTGGAACTGCAAATTTATGCACGCAGTTACAATATTTGATCACTAGATGGCACACCAGGATCAGTTATTGAATATTTAAACTGCCAGTAAACTTAAAGAAGAAGTGATTTCATTCCCCCCAATATCTGTACTTTTTTAAATTTCCGTGGGACTCTCCAGTATAATAAAGGCTAAATTAAATAATTCTTTTGAGTATTTGTATCGTTTTGTCTGTCACAAACAAGAGATGTTGCGGTACCACCTCTGACACCGGATCGGAGCTGGGTTTGTTTTCAGCCAAAATACACTACATGGAGGGCAGAGAGCCCTCACTCTCCCCGTAACAAGTTACAAGTCAATTCATCTAACCATAACCGTCCAAAGCTGTTAAATTGAGGAAAAAATTATCCATAAAGCAAATATCCTGCATAGTTCCTCGACTGTAATAAGCAGTTATTGTAAAAAAATTAAGTGATGAGGTGATTACCTGACTTATGGCTTACACTTCCAGCTCTTTGACGTGTGCATGCAACAGCAGCATTCGCGCACGTGTAGAAGACGTGATTACGGCGCTGCTATTTCACCTGGCAACAAGAAATACTATTTTCTGATTGGCTGATAGGTTGCCGATTCAAGCAGAGCCATCTGCCCTCGCCTCATCCATTCATAGATTACTAATCTCTTTCATATAGTCTATGTTACTAATGTGCGGCGAGTTTTATCACTTCTCAGTGCGAGAAATGTCATGTGTGGCGTGTGAGCGTGTGAACTTATTGAAATGCGCGTGTCTCACGCTCAATGCGTGAGACTTGAGAGCCCTGCTTAATAAGTGCAGTTGTAACTACACTACAGCTAAAATTATAGAAGCCAGCAAGACGCACACGGAGACCGGGGCTCACCCAGGGCTCACCGCCCTGTTAATGTAGGTCAAACACGGACTAGTCCCTCCCACTCTCCCACCCGGAGAGGACAGTTACCTGACTGCTGTTCCCGCAGTTCATTGTCATGCTGTTTCTTCCTCCTTTTTTCATTCTACGAGGGATAACTCCGCTACATCGTGGCGTGCTAAACGCTGTCTCGCTAGGCTGATGCGCTGGGAATCTGGGACACGTGCGCGACGGACGGTCACGTCGTCACGTTTTTTTTTTTTTTTTTTTTTTTTTTTTTTTTTCCACGGGGCCTCTATTAGTTTGCGGGGCCCTACCCAACGTGCGTACTGTGCGTATTGGGTGAACCGGTACTGAATTACCTTATACGAGTATGTTGCTATGCCCCTCTCTGTTTTCTCCTCTTTCCCACTCGACCTAATTCCTCTTTCCCTGATCACCTTTTCCTTTATTTCATCTCTCTGTTTTCCTGAGTTTGTCTTCGATGCTTTTGTCCTGTTACATGCAAGCCTTTGTCCGAGTTTGATTTCCCGTATTTTGACGTACTTTGTCCACGTTTTATGAGTTTTGGATTGCCCCTTGTTCCTTTTTGCCTTCTGGTAATAATTCTGATTTATCACTGGTTTTTGGATTTTTCTTTCATTTTTCTACTGCATTCTGCCCGGCTTTTTTTTTTGGGGGGTTTCTGCCTGTTTTACAACTCTAATTTTGCCCAGTGATTTTGTGTTGCAATCCCACCTCTGGTTTTCAACTCAGACTTATTGATCCTGATTTTTTTTTTTTTTAACTATCTTAAACTTATAGTATTGTCTGCCTCCGAATCCTAAGCACATCGTTGTCACTCACTGCATTTTATTGGAGTTCCATTGCCATTTAAATGGCTTTGTAACCCTTTTTAGACTTGTACATTTCAATAACTCTCTTTATAATCTCTTTCAAAATTTATTTTGATTGTGGTGTAGTCTTCTGCTTGTTGAGACCTTTTAGCCTGATTCACTTTGCTGAGAAGGTTCTCTTTAAGTGTTGGAATTCAACAGGGCTGGCAGTAATTAAGCATATGTGTTCCTTCTCTAATTTAAGCCAAATTACCAATCACATACAGTAAATTGGTTTATTGCATGACTAAGGGGTAATGGCTTTCTCACACACGGTCAGCTGATGTTGGAAAACTACAGCCCCAACTTGGTTAAAGTTGGGGCTGTCTAAAAAATGCACATGAAAGCAGAAGCATTGATTCATATATTTAGTTTGACTTGGAGTTCATTGCAGATGATAGCAAGACAATAAATTTAACACTTTATCTGATCAACTTCATTTTATCTGTAAATATACATTCATTCCAGCCATTAAGGCCAGCAAAACATTCCAAAAAAATTGGGACAGGGGAACTTCAGGATTAGTGATGTGATAAAAATTCAAATAATGAGTAATTTGAAACAGCTGATGACAGCAGGTGGCAGTAATCATGATTTGGTTTCAAAGCAGCATTTAGGAAAGGGCTAGTCTTTCAGGCCTGATAATGGCCTGAGGATTGCCAATTTGCCCACAAATGCATGAAGAAAATCATGGAAAGATTTTTCAAAGAAAGACAGGGAGAGATTCGAATATTTCACCCTATATGGTGCATAGCAATAAAAAGATTGAAGGAATCTGCAGGAATTTCTATGTGCAAAGGGCAAGGGTGCAACCCGTGATCTCTGATCATAGCATCAAGAACTGTCATTTATTTACAAGTGATATTACCACATGGTCTCAGGATTGCTTTGCCAAACGTTTGTCAGATACTATTATATGTAGTTACAGTCACAAATGCCCATTAAGAATTTACTGTGCAAAAAGTAAATCTTATATATTAACATTGCCCATAAGCACCATTGACTCCTCTCGGCTCAAACGCGTCTGCGATGGACCATCACATAGAGGAAAAGTGTATTGTGGTCAGACAAATCAATATTTTAAATCTTTTTTTGAAAGAAATAGACACCATGTGCTCCAGACCAAAGAAGAAAAAGACCATACAGACTGCTACCAGCAACAAATCCAAAAGCAGAGGTGTAAAGTCCGGGTTCAGAAAGTAAAAATCCTCCCCAGAGCTTTATTTCAACCACTTGGATTTACTTCGGACAGGAGATAGAGCCAATATAAGTGATCAGCTCATTCTGTGGGAGGGAGAAAAAACTTGGCAGGACTTTTACTTTCTGACCCCTGGATTTTACACCTCTGCCCAAAAACCATGGTCTGTTATGATATTGGGTTGAGTCAGTGCCTTTGGAAAGGGTAACTTGCACTTCTGTGAAGGCACCATTAATGTTTAAAAGTATATTGAAATTTCTGAACAACATATGCTGCCCACCATCATATTTTCTATGGACGCCCGTGCATATTTCAAACAATACAAAAACACATTCTGCATGTCTTACAAAGGCATGGCTGGATAAGAAGAGGGTGCGAGTGCTGAAGCGGCCTGCCTGAAGTCCCAATCACTCCCCAGTAGAGTGGTGCATTTTGAAATGCAAAATGCAACAAAAAAGACATCATAGTGATGCACACCTTTTGCAGGAAGAATGGGACGACAATACACCTGAAACACTCAATCACTCGGTGCCTTTAGCCCCTAAAAATATATTAAGTATTGATTACAACACTGTTATAAATTGACTGAATTTAGCAGTTAAATTAATGCATTGTCTCCTTGTTATTATAACTGAAAGTAAAGTCCTGTGCGCATTTAACTGTGGTTTACAGTTAACATGCATGTAACTTCTGTCATAAACTGATTGTAAAAATTACAGTTAAAATAAAAGGCAAAAAAGGTGCCAGTTAAAATAAATGGCAAGAAATGGTGCCAGTCTACAACAGTGAATTTACTATCCCAAGTTTTTTTAGATTTGGGGACATATTTTTCCTCAATAAATTAAATAATCATTTGCCATATTTTATGCCTACTCAGGAGGACTTTTTGCTTTTATGAAAATTTCTTATAAGGTCTTAAGCAATTCAGTGGGACAATACATAAAAGTAGAAATCAGGACAGGGGCAAATATTTTTTCTTGGTACTGAAAAACCAAATCCTGGTGATTCGATGAAGTACAGAAAGGACTTTATGACCCTGGATTGCGAACCTTAAAAACAGTTAGCTGAATTGAATTTTAAACTGGACTTAAAATGCATATCTACTGATTAATTTCTAAGACCTTATGTTGCATACAGAGCCAAACCAGACATTGTGTCCTTGTCCAAATACTTATGGACTTCATGTCAGAATTTTCAAGACATTACCAGTTTGTTTCAGTGCCAGAATCAATAGAACTCAGATGTGTGATCAGTTATTTCCCAGGCAAATGCAATATTATTCTAGAAAAAGCCTCCACAACAAATTCTCAAATGAAATGACCATTTTTGTTGTAATATTTTGTTATTTAGATATAGGCCTATTCATTTAATTTACTATATTATAGTTGATAAACCATTACTTTCCATAAAAAAATGCACAGAATGTGTAACCCGTGTCTCGTTACATCAAACTGGAAATTACAGCAGGACAAATAATCCAGCTTTATCTCTGAAACAGCATCTCTTAAATCCAACACGCAGAAGTCGCCGGTATCCCTCGAATTATTTATTTACTTTGGACAGTTCCATTATTCATTATTTCAAGCGGCTCCCGAAATTTAAAAGTTACTTCAAGGACAAACAGATTTCTCGGCTCTGACCACGCTATTTCAATCTTCGCCAAGGGTTTGAGCCAGCCAGGTCTATTCCTAAACCTCCTGCTTAACTCCTTACATTAAGCCTCGCTGGCTTACCTGCTTTCCCAAACATTTTTCTGTGAATAAACCAAGTGGCCTAATTCGAGTAACAGAGCTGCTGAAATTGAAAACTCGCTATACATAATGAAAATACCTGAGCTCGCATCATGATCAATGCATGATCGTCTACATCGCCTCTGCTCCGTGCGAGTTCAGTTAAACCCAGTCAGACAGCTGTTGGCGCGGCCCACCGGGCGGCAACATCAACTTCAAGCCCCGCTGTCCCGGTGCCTGCGGTTTTCTGGCCCCGCCTCGCCTGCCCCGCCTCCTAGTGGACCGCAATGATTTAGAAGTTCAGGAATCCCACGTGACGTCACCATAGGGTGATGTAATGCTTCTCTAAATAGAACGTATTGTAATCTTTTCTCAGTCCAACGTGGTTCCTTCACTAAGTGTGCCGCTTCTTCTGTACACTTGTTTGGTAAGTTATTAAAACTATTTTCCGGCGAACAAAACATGTATAACTCAA
Organism: Gymnothorax javanicus; assembly: GCA_029692085.1. NCBI lineage: Eukaryota > Metazoa > Chordata > Actinopteri > Anguilliformes > Muraenidae > Gymnothorax > Gymnothorax javanicus. The sequence goes on from CM056193.1 coordinate 148,469,622, forward strand.
TGTAAACGAGCTGTCGTCATTTTTCAGCAAAGTTTCTTCTTCAAATTGATATTTTGTTTGCTACTGTAAAATATTAACTGCATAGTAATATTTTTGTTGCTAAATGTTTAGTTACAGTTCGTTGGGGAGAGTAGCTCGCTGTAAATTTCTATTTGGGCTATAGGAGTGACCGTGTTATTTGTAAATAAGTTTACAGATTGCACCCTTTCCTTATAACAACGATGCGTTTTGCTTGTAACGACGGTGAGGGGAATGGTTTTTGTTTTTGTTATTGTTCTTTTTTCATCTGCTTGTCTCTTCTTTTTTTGGGAGAGCACTTCTTTATTTCCTTTTGAAATGTGTTTGCGAACAAATTTTCTTCGTTGGCAGCAGTCCGCCCTCTGTTAAGGTTCAGTGTGTAATAAGTTGTCAGGACAAGTGCGCCTCTGAAGTGACGGGTGTCAGGTAGGCTACTGTCATCTCGCGTAGGCTAGTTCTGTCTGGAGGACCCCGCGAAGTTCTACTCCATGCGAGCGCACTGGAAACGGCACATGATTCGTCAACAGTTTTGGTGTAAGTTGTTTATTGCATTTGTTTGGAGTAGCCTACAGTGAACAGAGGTGAGTTAGTCGAATTAGAATCAAGACCCAGACGGAGGCTGTTGAGAAATTGTTGCATCCTAGCGATCTCATGCAAGAACCGGTTCATGCATCGCTTGAAGTGTTGGCAGTTCTCTCCCATAATCAGGGTTTGATGGGGTCAGACAGTCCTTGCCGTAGGAAACTGGTTTTCGGCGGACAAGTGCAGACCATAGCATGCATTGTGATTTCACGCACTACCCTCTAATTCGCTGAGAGCAATTCGGAATAATGCCGCTCGAATACAGAATTCGCTAGCTAGTTATAAGCAATGTGCCATTGCCTTGGTATGTGCATATTGTGAAGAGAACGTGGGCTTCTATGTGTTTACTGTAAATAGGAAATGTACTTCTGAGCATTACGTCATGCTGCAGGCCAGTCGGAGTATTTGATTAACCACCGGAGATATTGAAGGTTTCAGGCAATGTGCTGACGAAGCACTCGGGCGCTTCAGACCCTACGGACTGAAAACGACGTTTTAATCTGGAGTCTCAAAGTTAGAATGATCGCCTTAAAATGTTTTCTATAGCAGTGAACTCATTGTTATACATTATACCAGGATTCACTTTTTATTCTGAAGAAGCGGTTATCGGCTATCCTTTATCTGTAAGCTGAGTTAAGTAGCTAATCAATTAAACTTGGCAGCTTTTCATATAGGCTAAAGTTGATGTAACATCAGCCTGTGAAAGCTTCATCATCCGAAACGTATAGGGTTTATGCTAACACGTCTATTACAGCAACACGTAATAATAATAATAATAATAATAATAATAATAGAGTGTCACTGAAGAGAGAAACAGACATTTCCTGCTAAACGCATGTTAACAAGTTGTACCGTTATTTAGATGCAAACCAATAAATCGCTGGACCCTTGCGCGCCGTTATGCTTGCAGTTCAACTTTTGGCTGAGAAGAAATTCTGATGAAATTGTGAGACTGCTTTTAAAAACCCAATTTATTGGACTCGGTATGGTAGTATTGAGAAACAGGTGGGCTTGTACGCCTTATAATTTGTTTAACCACAACTAGAATATCATCAGTCTTCCGGGGAATAAATTCCATGCGCATATTGTCATAGCTTACATTGAAATGCACGTTTGAATAAAATCATAAATCTTATGGGTAGATAGATGTCTAATGTTGGCATATAACATGGAAATTTATCTATTTTCTGTGAGTTATGGAAATAAAATCTTCATGTGACAAGAACTATATGTCAAAATTTTTAATGGATTCGGTGATTTCAGCAATTTTACTTAAAGTTACCTTTACTCATATAAACCCTTAGACATAAGCTACTTTTTGGGCATGGTACTGTGGATTTTACGATGATTGTACAATATGCCTCATACAATGCAGCACCAGGCTCAATTTTGCTGAAAATACTTGTCGCAGGTCTTCCAAGAAAACTATATCATAGTCTGAGCTCGTTTCATTTTCACCCCCAATTAATGCTATGTGGTCTGCCAGCAGCATCCTTGTGGTCTTCCAAGATAACAAATTGACATAATAGAGATAGAAATGCACATTTTTCAAAGGCCATATTTAGAATGAGTTCTATGGGACCATTCTGTTTTGGTTTGCATGCATTTTGCATGACCATTTCATTTTTTCCTGTTCACATGGGTCATGTAGCAACAAGTAGCTCTCTCCATAAGTCCAGCACTTGATCACTATGTACTGCAGAAGAAGATATCTGTCACAGTAGTAGCTTAGTAGCTGAGTCAGGTAATAATGTTTTGTATTAGCCTTGCGCTCACTGCTGTAACTATTGTTTCCACTAACATTTATGTATTTAAATCATATAATTAAAAGACTGATTGTTTTCTTGTTGACAGGTCATTCAGCTCAATTGTTGGGTTCACGTATGTGTTTAAGCAGTGTGATCTTAAGGAGGCTATTTTTGCTCTTCATAGCTTTCTCAGAAGTTCCATGAGCACCCACACTCACATAGACACAGGCACACACACACACACACACACACACACACACACACACATACAACTGCACACACACACCAAGTCCAGCTCTAAGCCTCAGGGCTCAGTGTGATCGCACCTTGAACTTGCGCCATGGAGCAGCGTGTGGAGCCGAGAGGTTTTGGTTGCAGCGCAAGTTTGTGCCTGTCTCCTGCTCCTTGCCATAATGTTTGAATTCTAATTTGAACCTGCAGAATTCCTTTCCGGTCTCTCCTGAAATTGTACTCCAGGCCTTAATCCAGGACTTCTCTCACATGAGGACTCACTTACTATGTAATGTAACTGAATTTCCTCTGCTTAACCAAAATATTAGAATTAAATAACAGTCAGGTCCCCTACTGCTGGTGACTGTGGGGTCAGGTGGCACAGCGGCCGTGAAGTAATTATCAGTGATAGAAACTTTTTGAGCAGCTATATGCGAGATCTCTTGCATTCATTATTTTGGATATTTTGAACTGCTCACAAGGACAGGTTAATGTGATATTCATACATTCATGAGTTATGATTGTTAACTCCTCTATTTGTGCTAAGAAATAAGGGTAATCACTACTATTTTCCTTGTAGACTTTATTGGAGAGAGTAAGTTTATAAATTTATTTTTAGTCTGGACTGAAAGCTGGGGATTTCAATTGCAAAAATTTTTTCTGGAGTAATTTTCCCAAGAAATGACTCACTAACAACACATTAACTACCTTAGAAAAATTGGACTTTGAGAATGCGTGATTAGAAGCCTTCGGCACTCAATGACTTGTGCTGCTGTGAGGATAGAATGCTGGAACCTGTGGTCCCTCCAACTTTATTGGAGAACTAAATATATTCAGCTGTGTTTTGTGAATCTGGAGGAAAAATATTATTTAGATTTTTTTGCATCTCAGTCTTATTTCTTGCATTAATTTGGGACACTTTCATTAGGGGTATGCACAGCATAGCCACGGTGAGTGCATTTGTTCTGTCTTTATTACTATTTTCATTTGGGGGATACAAGCAGCGTAGCAACTGTATTCCTATTGGAATTGTTCTGTTTATCATTATTATTCTTCTTATTATAATTATTTGTCTTCTGTTGTCTATTATTATTATTCTTCTTCTTATTATTATTGTTATTAATACTCAAGGAAAATCATTTAATCTCCTTAATAGTTTTGTTTAAAAGGAAATTTGGTAGGCATGTTTGTGATGTGTGAATTTGTGATCTATTGGTATACAGCGGTATCTGGCCTTGTGGTGGCCCTATGGAGCATTTTGAAAATTTCCTGAATCGAAAAGACATGTATTTTTCCATTTGTCTCACTGACATGCAACCAAGAGTATTGTATGCAGCCCCTCGCAAGGAACAAATGCTATGACTGAGGCATTAGTATGCAGTGATTGGGGCAGTAATATAGTTTGAATTAACTGAAACGCAGAAAACAGTCTTCTGATGAACTATACATCTGATTGTTTTAGGATTTGGCATAAAACATCTTTGAGCAAGGCCCTAACTAACTTTTGGTGCAATCATTGATACATCAAAAAAATGGCTGAATGTCGTGCCCGTATTTTCCAGTTGGGGCATGTCCATTAGAATTAGTGTAAATTATTCCAGCTGTGGTCTTCGGCCTCTGATATTGTTCAGAATTAAACGTCGCATCACAGCAATGTTTGAATGTTGTTGATAGCTTGAAAAATATGGCTGCTATAAAAATTGAGACATCTAGCATTGTTAGCCATTGTTCCAGCTGAAAAAATAAAATGAAAAAATCTCTCTCTTATGAAGCATGACCCTGTCTGGCTAAGTTAGAATTTGAAACTTGAACACTTTGTTCTTCTACCTACCCAAATTTTAAAGAAAACGTTTCTTTGTTGAAAGATGGCAAAACAACAGTCAATCATAGATTGCGTTGAATGAAAAAGTAAAAACTCAAATTTTGGGCTGATTTATTCTTGACGGAGTTTTCTGATGAAATATGGCCTGTATCAAAGGTACATGGTCATGAGCCTGGAAAGTGGTGAGCAGTGTCAAGAGCTTGTACAGTTTGGCAGCTATAGAAAATGGATATAGCATTATAGCCATTGTTCCATATGGAAAAATACAAAAACCCTTTTTCTCCTGAAGCATAAGTCTGAACAACATTAATGTTGCAATACGACTTCTTTGTTCAACCACCTATCTGCCGTGTGATAAAAAGCATTTTATGCGAAAAGATGCCAAAATTTTGGCCAGTCAAATTTCAGTACATGAAAGTTGACGTACGATGCAACATAGCAGCACTATTTCTTAGTCTAATTAATTCTCTGGTTTATCTTTTGCCGTGGAACATGTTGTGATCTGAAGGTATGCCAGAAGCACTGTATTTTACTTAGCTGCTGGAACCCTGGAATCGCTGCTTTTCTACGGTATCATTATGTTTGTGCAGACGGGCAGGAGCTTTTGGAAGCCATAGCTCTTGGAAAAGGGCAAGGAGCTACTCATGTGCAATAAGGAGTCTCTGGCCATTTGAGAGTCATTGCTGCATGTATCCTGATGCCTTTTAGTGCTCTGTCATACACAAATCTATCCATAATGAAGTATCAAAACCAGTTGGGCTTTTGTTGTGATTGTGACAGTCTGTTTTTCTGTATGAATTGATCCATGCACACATGCATGTGTGAGAGAGTGTGTGTACCTTTATTGAGGTGTCACAAGTGCTGTGCTTTTAGTGTTGCCTTCAGTCAAAATTCAGCTAAACTTTTTTTAAAAATTGTACATTGAAATCAAGTGCTGGGTCTAGATATTGAGAGGTGAAAAAGATCTGTCTTAAGAACCACCAGACACCCAATCCCTGTTTGAATGTTGGCAGGGCTATTGATTTACAGCCATAATGCTCTGAATTAATATTTGCGGGGGTTAATAAATCATAATATAAGTGACTTGGTGAAAGAGTTGACTATGTCCTGGAGATAGAGTCATGGCCTAACCTCTAACCTTTCCCAGCAGACATGAAAACTTTGAGGTTTCACAATTACTTTTTTTTAATGTGAGTCCAAGCGTAAGAGGAAATGTGGTAATGTCAGAAATATTAATGAGATATTCAGTATTGGTTTGTAAACGGGTAAATATGGAATGGAATCCTTTCAGTTTTTCCTATTTTGAGGTGAGTGTGATGGGTTGTCTTTCTCTGAAACTGAAGCACATTCAGCGGTATTGTTTATTAGTGTCTTATAGTATGAGGTTTATTTTTTGCATCATTGTTTCTGTATATAGAATACTTCTGAAGAGATTGGTGGTCAAACATCTGTGGGCTAAACTTAACAGTGGTTTGTCCTTGTAAGAGAGGGGGGCAGAATAGATTGTATGAAGAGTTTAGTTCCAAAACGCGATTTATCAATTTTCAATGTTAAAGAAAAATCTCTTCTTACAATTGGGGAAGTGGGGAAAGGAAATTCACTGGGTCATGTTTTAAATTTTATTGACTACTTAAAGATAATAAGCGAAAAAAAAAAAAAAAAATCCACAGCTACTTAACTTGTTTTAACTGAACTATTTCATTTTCATAGCGGTCTGTCGGTTATATCAAAGGCTATTGGTAACCTCACCTTTCAATGCTTAATTACCTAATCCTGCTGCCATTTATTTTGCCTAATTTTCAACAGTTGCTTAGATAAATTGGTGGAATGACTGTAAAATTTATTTCCAATCTCATTGTTGTGCATTGCAAAGTTTTGAGGTGATTTCTTCTGCACGGAACATAAATGAGGATGTAAAACGTCAATGTCTTTCAAATGTTCTGAACTTATGTAGCTCATGAACGGGCACAGATTTGCATACATTAGTTTGCAAGGCTTTTTAAGGGATAAGGTAGGAGAGGCTGCGCTATTATGTGAATATACATGGTGAAAAATAGTTTTAACTTGAACAAGTCAGTGTACGGGCTTCTTTGAAATTTTAAGTGAATTGATTTTAAGATGATAAGTTGAAGTGATTTTTAATCATTACAAAATTAGTTCAACTCATCTTAAATTCAGCAAACTTAAAATTTTAAGGCAGCCCAGACACTATTTTAAGTTAAAACAACTAGTCTTTTTTTTTTTTTTTTACAGTGTAGCCCTGACACAGTTGAAGGGCAATTTTCGGTATGAAGCTCAGTGAAGTGACATTGTAAAGATGGTGATAATCTAAATGAATGTAAAAAAATCCAAAGGAACACTGAAAGTGTTGGATTTTCTGCTTTTATTTGGAATATTGCCATCCTGACAATGCCACATCAATCATATAAATGCTGCCAATGGACAATCACATTGTCATGATCATTTCTTAATCGTTACAGGACATGTAGAGGTGTGAAGAGGTGTTGGTGGGCCAGTAGGTTGCAATCTACCTTCCGGTGGAATAATCCCCAATGCCCCGGTTCAGTGATGGGGACACTGTACTGAAGGAGACGCCGTCTTTCGGATGAGATGTTAAACCGAGGGCCTGACTCTCTGTGGTCAATTAAGATCCTATGACACTCTTCGATAAGAGTAGGGGGTTCCCCGGTGTCATGGCTAAATTCCCAACCTGGCTATTTCAACCTGCCGCTTAATCATCCTCTGATCTAATTGGCTATGCTACTCGTCCTCTCCCTCCCCCCCTCAACCCCCCAGGGCTCCCTTGAAAAAGAGATTTCAATCTCAACGGGACTTCCCTGGTTAAATAAAGGTAAAAGAAAAGCCACACTGGATAACGTCTGTTAAGAATCACTGTACAGAGCCAAACACAAAATCACTGATAATGCCGCAGACTGAGGAAATGAATGCCCAGGACTGTGGGACCTGAGATGAGAATCCTGTGGGATTACTAGCTTTTAATTTTAGAAGAGGATTCCCGAAGATGGTAGACACAAAGCACTTTGACAAGGCAATGTAACAATCCATCAAAGGGGACACATAGACCAGGAGCTTAAGTACACGAGACAACAATTAACTAAGATGGGGAAGAGGTGTGCTAAGATGGGTAATGAAACAAGAAGGGAGGGGAGTGGAACGAGACAATAAAAGGATAATGAGAAACAATAAACAAAGCAAAGCTGAAAGTGAGGGGCACAGCTAGATTGCAGGGAAAACAACCTGAGGAACAAGATGTGGCAATGTCATGCTGAAAACATCACACCATTGGTAGTCTCTGAGTGGTGATGGGATGTATTGGGATTTCTGCAAAAAAGGGTCATAGCGCTTGTGGCATAGTGGAAAGAAAGTGCATAACACTATGCATTAATCACTGACAGTTATCGCGCTTTGGCGAAAACTGAATACGAAATAGACAAGATAATGATAATTAGCAATCTATAGGTGGCGGGAGTTTTGAATTTTGAAATTTGGCATTCAGCGTATTTTGGAACCAAACTCCGCATATTTTGATTTTTGAGACTATTCATGGTTTGGAGTGCCTGCCTCCAGTGGCTCAGTTTGGGAAGCCAATGCTAAAAGTGAACTCTCACTGGCGCCATCATCACCATTTATAGAATTCCCACTCATACTGAGCTCATGAGACCTCATGGCTTCAAGTGTTGTATGACACTAGGGAAACTGCAGCGTACATGCATGGTGTGGAAGACTTTTCTTTACATACATTTTACTCCTTGAACTTGATGAACTCCATACACCAAAGGAGAAATATTTTGTTGTGGTAATCATTATTAGTTTGTATGTGACATCAGGCATTTTATGCAAGTATTCTTTAAATTATGTGTTCTCAGTTTCTCTGATATTCAGCGTGGCGCTCGCTCTGAGTCTATCAAAACATTATGAGCAGATGTACCAAGAACCATGTTGATAATGTCAGGTTATGGAGTCACTGCTGGCATTATCTCGGTGTTGTTTTCTCAGCCTGCGTTTTGGCACATTCAAACACTTTAAAAAGGAGAGAGTGGAAAGTGGGAAGGGACAACAGCACCCAAATCATTGCGTGATTGACATGGACACAATGTGAAAACATCCCAGTTTTCCCGGGAGGCAAATCTACAACTTGAGTCCTTCTTTCTGTTCTTTTTGTCCAGGCAGTGGCAGTGATGAACTCGGAGCAGGAAAGGCCGTTTGTGTGCAGCGCCCCAGGCTGTTCTCAGGTCAGTACCAGGACACAATTCGGTCGACGTGTGAGTAACCTCATGGAAAGGAGGCACACTCATTGAAAATAAAATGGAATTACGCGGAGCGCAATGAAATGTAAGCTCGTATGCAAAGGTCATTCCGCTACTGATTGTTTCCATTTTCTGTGCTAATATGCACAGATGCATAGATTTAATGAAATCACTGCACGGCTTTGAGTGACCGCGAGAATGTAAGTCTTTCCATCAGATTGGATTGTCAAAGTAAACAGAAAATTTTGCAGCATCACACTTTAGAATTTTTTAAAATTTGTCTTGAAAAAATCATTCTGCATTTTAACTAGTTGCTGGTGAGTTGTCATGGCTGGCAAAAGGAAAAATCTGTTTGGAAAAAAAATTGGACTGGAGGAGGACTGTGTGACACTCAATATTTAATTGAGTGGCATTATAGTGAGTGGCAAATAATTATAATTGAGTGGCCAGTAATTTAGCAATTTATTTTAATTAACACAATTACTCTACTGTTAGTTAGTGTTAACTTTAAAAAAAGAAAAAGTCCTTTCATTTCCTTTGTAAATATATTTTATGATGTCTTAGAAGGTACAACTGTACTGGCTAAGACACACATTTGAAATACAATTTCATTTTTCTCTGTGTTGTGAAAAGCAGCGCAAGTTTTTTTTTTCCCATCAACCCCTAGTTTTCTGAACCTGACCCTGTTGAAGTTGAACTGAGATCGGGACTCTCCTCACTTGTTTGTATACTGTATAATTCTGCCTGTTTCACATTAAAGTTTTTTTCTGCTTACAATATTTGTATATGTACATAATTGAATTGTGTATGAATGATCAGATGATACAAACATAGCAATAACTGGCCAGATAATATGATTTATTCATATGGAAAATGTATGCATTTGATTTTATTGCCACCATTCAATAATAGTCCAACCCTACTTGGAAAAAGTTGGGACGGCATGGAACATGCTTATGAATACGAAAAGCAGTGATTTATGTATTTCCTTTCACTTGTACTTCGTTGCAGACATTCTGAAGACGAGACTGCTAAAGTTTTGTCTGGTTAACGACATTTTATTTGCAAATATCCATTCCCGTCATTCAGGCCTGAAACGCATTGAAAAAAAGTAAGGGGTCGGAGCAATTTAGGACTGGTAGTAAGGTAAAAAAAAAAAAAAAAAAAATAATGAGGTGATTTGAAACAACTGATGTCAGCAGGTAATTTTAATCATGATTTGGTACATCAGATAGTGAGGGATGTGTACATTTCTACAGTGTGTAACATGGTTAAAAGATTCAAAGACTCTTGGAGGAATTTCTATGTGTAAAGGGCAAGGATGCAAGCTGAAGCTGAATATCTGTGATACCTGATCACTCAGACAGCACTGCATCAAGACCCATCATTTATCTATAAATGATTTAACTGCAAGGGCTCAGGATTACTTCGATAAACCTTTCCCAAGTGCTACAGTACATAGTTATATCCACAAATACCAGTTTAAACTTTACTGCGCTGAAAGGAAGCTTCATATTAACCGGAACTGCTGTTGACTTCTCTGGGCTCAGAGGCATCTGCAGTGGGCCATTACAGAATGGAAACATGTATTGTGGTCAGATTAATCAATATTTCAGGGCTTTTCATGGAAGAAGTTGATGCCATGTGCTCCGGACAAAAAAAGTAAAGGACTGTTCAGACTGTAATCAGCACTAGAAGAAAAGGACCATCCAGACTGTTACCAGCAGCAGGTCCAAAAGTCATGCACCTTCATGATACAGGGTGGTGTCAGTGCCCTTGGCAGGGGTAACTTACACTTATGTGGAGACATCCATGTTGAAATGTACTCAGAGATTTTAGAACAACACATGTTACCTCCAAGGTGACATACAGTATTTATTTGGGTTGCCCATTCATCTATCATTAAGAAAATGAAAAACTGCATTCTGCACGAGTGACGAAGACGTGGCTGCTTAAGAAGCAGGTGCAGATGCTGGACTGGTCTGCCTGCTGTCCTGACTTTTCCCCAATTGAGAACTTATGATATACAAACACAAATTGCAGCAGCAAAGACCCTGTACTGTTGCACACCTTAGACTTGTTTGCACTATGAATGGGGGAAATTACTCAAGAAATACTTAATCACTTTGTTTTTTCGGTCTCTAAACGTTTATGAAGTGTTGTGAAGAAGAATAAATCATGACAAGGTGGCATATACTTATCTGTTCCAACTTGCAAAAATCAACATTGAATTGTGTTAATTTTGAAAAATCAATAAAATTCTTGTGAAATGTCAAATAATATGGTAATACAAGTCAAAGATATTTTACGAATCACTGTTTTCAGTTTTAATTTTAATTTAACATACTGTCCCAACCTTTTCTGATTTGGGGTTGTAATAATAATAATAAGAAAAGAAGAAGAAGAAGAATTATCATCATCATCATCATCATTGTCTTCATCCTAATTATGGCAATGGCATAGTATATAAAATGTAGTAATTTATACTTTACACAGCAGTGTGAAGATATTGTTACATACTGCACAGGGAATATATTGGTTATGGAATGATGTTCATTTATTAATATTTGCCTTTAGGGAATCATAATGAGGACCTTGAGTCCAGGTTCCAGAAAGAGACTCAACCATAAGCCTCAACTCTATGGGCTATTCTCAGACCACAAGCATGCTTAGAACAGTAAGGCTGACAGTCTCTGTGTTCCACAGAGATTCCCAACAGAGGATCACCTGATGATTCACCGGCACAAGCATGAGATGACCCTCAAGTTCCCCTCCATAAAGAATGACAACATGCTGTCAGGTGAAGAAGAGAAATTCTCTGTCCTTGAATTCTGAGCGCTTGATATATGTATACTTTCATGTCTGGTGCTTCAGAAGGAAGTCTTAGCTCCCGCACTACTGCTTGATTGTTCTGTTCTGCATTTGAGTGTGTGGTCATGCCCCTGCCTCTGCAAATTCTGGGGCTTAGGTAGACTTGAAAAAGGGGTGAAATTAATACAAGTGCCCCTCCCCCCTTATTTGTTTTTAATTAGTCCTGGAGGGCAATGAAGTTTTCTTAGGGTAAAGTTCTGTAGTACTCAATTGAGAATTTTGTGCCTACAATAATATTTCTGTTCCCCCACTGCAGTGTGCAACCAGATCGCTCTTATCACTGCATTCCCCTGTCGCTCAATCAGAGCTTTGGCGGGGAAGGGGCCAGGGGGCGGGAGTGGGGGTGGTGGCGGGACACTGATAAATACAGAGCCTCGCTATAATGTTAAAAGGGAAGTGACAAACGATTAATCTGCAATGCTAGACTCCGAGAAAGTGATTTTATAATCATGAGATAGGTGAATTAAAGTAATTATTTAATGGCTTTTTATGTTGCACAGCACTCCACTAAGGCCTGGGAAAGGTACATTATACTCTGTGACTTGCACAGGTTTGTGGGATACTGTGTCCACAATTCCTCCAGCAGACATGTCTGTTACTCTGGAAACAGACAACCTACATGTGTAAACATAATCTTGACCTTTTAGCATTCATTTCACAATCACATAAGAGCAGGTTGTCAATAGAAAGTGTTTAAGGAAATTTTAACCATAATAAGAAGTGACTGGATATCTTTGCAGAGTGTCAGACTCTGATTTAGATGGAGAAGGTTAGACTCAACAAAGACCTGATCTTATCCCACTCTGTGAATTATGACCCTTGGGGGAGTTGTTTTTGTAGGATCTAGAGTCAAAGGTAGACTAAATTTTACTGAAGAATGTGGATGATATTTTGGAGTGTGATGTTGCTCGCACTTTTGACTATGCTATGGTCAGTAGAGAACAAACAACAGCGAATTGGTTTTTATGCTGTATTTTATTGATGGTAGCACTGGCACAAGGCCGCACAGTGCGAAATAAAATGTTTGAACAAGTCACAAAATAAAAACAAAAGGTGAAGATCGACCTATGGAGTACATAATGCTTTTGTTTTTTAGTTTTTGAGGGTGAAATATAGTACTGCTGTTGGGCTCAGGCTGGGTGCAGTATTGACTGGCTGTGGTGTATGTGGATGCTGTGATTCCATCCACTTCATTATTTATACTCCTTAGAGTGGAGGATCAGATTCCCAGAGTGTGCCTCCTTCTTCTTCTTACATTTCTGTTAACCAGTGCACTGGGCATCTTGTAAGACAGACAATTGTTAAGAAGACACAGTTCCTTGTTGTCTCTTAGTAAAGAGCTGGCATCATCAACAGGGTGAAGAGTTAGCACCCTGAGTTAGCATTCTTTGTACCTCTTCACATTGAATCACACTGGCTCCGTAGATTACTGCACTGCATTTGCCCTTCGCTCATTTACTGTGATCATGGCATTTTAATGGGAATTTAATCTGTTATAACATTACCTGCTGTATGAAAGTTTAATTATACCATATGACTATTAAAAAGGAATGTAGGGATATAGTATCGTTAAATCTTTAACACGGTCTTACACCCAACCTTATTTTAGCAGTATTATAAGCTTTTCATGTTCAGTGTACTGTATATTGAGAGAAAAAAAACTTACTCCGCTTTTCAACTGACAGCTTTAATACAATCTATTCGCACGGAGAGCAGTTCTGGTTAATGTCAGGCCTGTAGGAGGTTGTTAAAGGCAGATCACCAGAGTTTTGTTTCAGTCTGGCCTCAAACAGGGAAATGTTGATGCCCGTACACCCTGTTTATTTGTGTAGATAAAAAGCATAACTATAGAATGTTATTACTGATATAACTCTACAGTTCATCTCACTACAGTTCAAGTTGCTAGAAATTAGAACTGTGATAGCACCTTCTTTTTTAAGTGTAGCTCATAACTAGATTAGTGCTGTACAACAAACTCTAACTGTACCAGAATTGTTGGAAATGGCATTTCTAACTGCAGTATGTTGTTTCAGATTGTATGGGAGTGTTTTTTTTTTTTTTTATGACAGAACTTCTCACTGTATCTTCTGGTCTCAGATAGTGCCAGAATGTTGTAGCCAGTAACTTTTGATCAGAATACTAGTGCAGTATTATTGCAGGTGTAATTCCAGAATGTACAATTTGCCATTATGTTATATTAAACTTCAGAATTTTCCCAACAACTGTACTTGTATAAGAAAGTGTTGATGAAGGCCTCAAACCTCCAGTTTTACTGCAGTATGTCAGGGTGATATTAGGACTGTTTTTAACCTCTTAACTGAACTTGATATCTGAACCATGTATCAGGCTTTAGACAGTCTGAAACACAATGCCCTCTAACCCCATACGAACCTATGGGATGCAGCTTTAAAAAAGTAACTTTAGATAAAGCATTAAATTGGCGTAGTATCACCTGGTATTGCGAGGTAGTGCTATGTTTCACTTGAGTCTCTGTGCTGGATTTCAGACCAGACACCAACGCCCACGCGGTTCCTGAAGAACTGCGAGGAGGTGGGGCTCTTCAGTGAATTGGACTGCTCCATCGAGCAGGAGTTCTGCAAAGCGCAGGAGGAGGAGGACAGCAAACAGGTTTGAGCCCGCTGAGCTTTCGCTGTAGAAGTCCTCATCAAAAAACAACACTGAAACATATGCAGTCCTCCTGAAATGCTAATAATATCCCGTGAGTGAGACCCAGACTGTACCGTCTGGCAGTGAACAATTAAGAGAGTCGCGATTACGCTAATTTTCTCTTCTGTCAGCATGATCTGTGCCAGCATAGCATGACCCAAATACAAGCAGCAGCCTTAGTTTGTACTGAATATAAGGACTGAATGGGATTATGTCACTGCGTTTTCTTTGAATGTGGCTCCTATTCCCTTGTGAGACATAGCATTGGTCAGTATTGTTTTGGGTGTTGTTTATATTTCTGGGCTGCTTGGATAGTAGCAGCAAAGCTTGTATGGCAGGCTGCTGTATAGTCAAAAAATGAAGTTTTAGATTGATTTAAAAATGTTATGTCAACTGGTTCACACAAGTGTTTTAACTAAGTAACTTCAAATTACTTTCTATGATTTAATCTATCATTTAATTAATTGAAAGTTACTTAACACTTTCCCTGCCATTGATGAGATTTTCTGTCAATGGATGTTTTCACTGTTATATGGTAGCAAGCCCTGTTACGAATCTTCTGACGAAAATAGGTCTTATAAAAAAAATTGAACGGTGTGTTCAGGTGCACCTCGCAAAGTTGTAAAGACGGAAATCACATTTTTTCTTGGAAAAGTTCTATGATCTCAAGCTTTTTCACCAGCTGTGACAAATCTCCTTGATACATCCGGACAACTTGAAAACAAAGCAGCAGGTCAGTGTGAAATAGCATTCTAACATTTCTCTCAGCTTTTTGTCCAAAATGTGTTTTTTTTAATGAAATAACCAACATTCAAGTGTTTGTGAAAAAAAAGGCGATTTAAACTAGAATAAAACGGTGCTTTGTTTCAAAAGTTAGAAGTGCTGTTTTTTTTCTGTTTACATGTTTAAAGAACGGTATATTTTGGGGGTATTGAAAGATCATTACATTTTAACAAAAATGCTGGCGGCAGCTGGCAACTTAAAAAAAATACTCTGGCGAGGAAAGTGTTAACTCAGTTATTTGGAACCAGTTGACATCAAATTTTTCGGTATATCTCATATTTAATTTCTCTGAGTGCACATAGCTAAATTGTTCGGCGATAGCCAGTGAACTGTACCTCTGAAGACTGCTTACCTCATGTCTGTGGGAGGCGTGTTTCGTTTCCTGGTTTAACCAGCTGATATGTGGGTACTTGAGTGTTAGGGTCGTCTGGGTTTAGTTCACCTGTGTTTAGCTCACTTGTCTGGGCGGCTGAGGGTGGGAGGACTGCTCTGTCAGCAGCAGGCAAGATGAGGCAGGACTCTGATTACTGGGCTCAGGGGAACACAGGAAAGAGCAGCGGCTGACATGTTTCTAGGTTGATAAACAGTTTCCATCAAGCTGCAAATCAGCATTCAGCAAAACATTTCAAATAAAACCAGCCCTTTTTAACCCATTGAAGCCTACAGACCCATATACTGGTCTGTCAAATGCAGCAGCTGTATTTAAGAATTTCAGGCAGATTTTTAAGTGTGGTAAATATCCCAAGGTTTCCAAAGATCCCAAATATGTCCTGCAGGACTACAAGGAAATGTGTGTATTATGATCTACAATATCTAGATATTTTCTATTTGATGTAATACTGTTGCCATAAAAAGCATGGCATCCTGGGTTTGAAATTGCTCTCCATACAAGTGTGATGTAGTTTCACTGATGCGCTGCATCCAGCAGATACAGAATATGTTTGTGACATTGTCCTACAGTATGAAAAGAATGCTTTTCTTGCATTAAATCTACTTAAGGGAAAACTGAAGTGAAATATTCAGAGTTTAAGGGGTTAAGTGCTTGTTACTCTACTTTGGCTCAGTTTACCTCTCCAGGACTCAAATCAACTGACAGGGTCTGATATACTCAGGGCTTTAACACATGAAAAAAAAATCTCATAACACACAATCATGGTGTTTGTTTTGCACCGAAATTGTTGTTTTATGAATTTACTGTGTGCTGTAAGGTTGTGCACGTAGTAAAGGTCTCCGTAAATCAGGCCCAGATAGTTATCATAACTGTAAATTTAGCTTTACAAGCTTGTTGGCCCTGTGAGTAAAGATGATTCTCCTTTCACAAATAGTTTATTGCTTTGTAAAATGATTTGGACAATTTCTATACTCCTTTTCTGAAGTGCTGATGTATATCCTAAGTGCATAAATGTTACTTAATTCAAAGATGGTTTCAGTGTTGAATGAAGATGCCAAGGAAATGTCTGCCGCTGCACTAAAAAGCTAGAAAGAAAAGACCTTTTTTGTGCTGTGACATGTTATCGTAGGAGAAATACAGTTAAATCAGGAAGGAACTCTCGTAGGAAACACACACACACACACACACTCGCACACACACACAGTCTTTACTATCAGAGGAAGTTTGATATCAGAGCCATTCCTCACACTACAGCTGGGAGATACAATACAAAAAAGCAGGATGCACCTGGTCAGAAGAAAACACTTTGGCGCAAATGTCAATCAATTGGAATTAAAACTATCATCATCATCAGTAGTAGTAGTAGTAGTAGATGTTGTACAAGTAGTCGCAATATCAAGACTGCGAACAAGTTAGTTTTGATAAGAAAAATAATGTTAATACAAAAATATTTAATATAGTGAGGTCCATAAATATTTGGTCTGTGGCCCAGTTTTGAAAGGCTGTAATTCCTATTTGATTCTCTTGTAATGGATTTAAATAACCTCATGTTTTAACAACACTTCAATCTGAGGTTAGTGACATCCATAGTGAGTACACTGTGCAGGAATTACCACCCTTAATAATTGTATCACTGCCCAAATTAGTGTGGATGTTGAAAGGGAATGGAGCAGGGCGACAGGAAAGAGTTAATCTGGCATTTGCAAATCAGTATTTCTTGATATGTATTTGGGTACCATGCTCTCTTCTCCATTTATGAACGAATCCAGTTATTTCCTCAGAATATTTTTCTATGAAACATACATTTTAGCAAACTTTTAGTATTCAGTTGCAAGTGTATCTCAGGGAAATGTATCCCTGTAAATGCAGTATATGCAAAAATTAATTAATTAATTCATCGGACCATTGAGTCTGGGTAATTGTTAGGAACAAAATTCAGCATCCAGACCAATCCTCTCAGAATTTGACCTACAGTGTGATTGGATGATCCACCTCAGTCTGAGGAGATTGTGAAAGTCTCCAAAGGCTCTCCTGGTCAGCTTATACTGAAGAATACAGGTTACACACGTTTGTACTTCATATTATATGTGCCAGTCATGAATCTGGCTGCAAAACAGCTAAACTATCTGTAATATTTTACACAGGTAGCACTTTTACTGAAAGGCAAGCTGGCACTCCTGTAATTCAATGTGGGATCATAAATAACTCACGGACTTAAACTCATTTGCAGTATACTTCTCTGTCCAGGTCAGTCCTGGAGGTTATTTCCAGTGATGTCACCGAAGTGATATAAATAGAAGGCAGCAGCAAGACAATGGTGGCCTGAGTATAAAGAAGAAAGGATGTTGTGATTTAAAGACTAATAATTTAGCTATTTTTGCTGCAGAAAGAGTGGGGTGGATGGAGTGATGAAGCTGTACTGTAGCCATCTCTGATTTAGCCATTCAGTAGCTCCTGTGTCACTCTCTACCTCTATCCCCTCTGTACAGAACATTACTCTTCAGGGGTCAGCCAATCAGAACCAGCACCAGGCCCACTCGCGCATGTCCAACCACGATGGCAACATTGTGATCCAGCAAGCACTGCCTTCACCCCAGTCCAGCTCTGTCATCACTCAGGCCCCCTCCACCAACCGCCAGATAGGGTGAGTCCCTCTCGCTCTGTGGTGGTCTCACGTCAAGTGAAAACCAAACCTGTGCAAGCAGCCACCTCTGTGATGTTCTCCCCGTGGCTGTGTCATTCTCTTGGGGGCGGCTTATAGCCTAGAGCAGGGGTCCCCAAACTCGGTCCTACAGGGACCCACTGTGTATGTTGGTTTTCGTTCTAACTACACACTTACAATCCCAGAATTAACAAGCTTTTTTTTTAGTTAATTGCTTTTCAGGCTAGGAAGACGTTTCACCCTCTGAAACCTCTTTGACAAAAATGGCTATGCATTCCATGATGTTTAAAAGCCCAACATTGTCCTTATTTTTTGCCATTCTTAGTAAGAAAGCCTAGCCATGTTTTGAATGATCAAAATCAAGACTGTGGTGAATCAATAAGGTGCAAATTAGGCTTCAGAACACAGGTTTTCAAGTTCTTTGCAAATGGTTTTCCTTGAAGCAATCACAAAAATGAAACCAAACAGGATTGACTCATCATAATTTGCTTTGTCTATGAAATCTTATTGCTTAATAAATGGGGAGTTTTAGTGACCACAAGTCCACAGTTTCAACAATTAAAAGTGAATTGATTTTGCAATTTGAAGTGTCACAAATTTTCTCTCTTTTTATGCAATAAAGTAATTTGTAATGTGGTACAATTTTAATATACAGTTATTTAGCAATAGCCTTAATAGCTATTTCTGATATATTATTATATATAATATAATAATAATATAATAAATAGTCCATATGAGTATGGGTAGCGCAGTTTAAAAAAATGAGCAACTCATTACCTCTGCCAAAGAGGTCACATTTTCTCCCGCTTGTTTGTTTGTTTGTCTACTTGTTGACAGGATAAACTCAAAAATTTATGAACGGTTTGGCATGAAATTTGGTGGATGAGAGGTGGTAGTCCAAGGATGAGTTGATTCAGTTTTGTAAGTGATCCAGAACATATTCTGGATTCTGGATCCGGAAGAATTAAAATATATCTAATGCGGGTCTGTGTGATATTTCTGACCTGATAACTCAAACAGTTATGAATGGTTTGGCATGAAACTCGGCAGGATGATAGGTGGTAGTCCATGGAAGAGTTGATTTAATTTTAGAAATGATGGGTAACGGGAACATATTCTGTGACCAAAAGAACAGATATATGGCATGGTGGAGGTATGCGCTCTACTGGGCCCTCTAGTTAAAATTCTGGAATTGTAATTGCGGCTGGAACAAAAACCAGCAGAAACACTGGGTCCCCAGAATGGAGTTCGGGAACCCCTGGCCTAGAGGCTTGAGTGCCGGGTTGGACCTGATTGCTGAATCACATAGTACTCCGTGTAGCCTCCTTAAGAATGGAGCTGCTGTTGGGCGCTTGAGCAAGCAATTTAAATTCCGCATTGCTCCAAGTGTATTGACCCTGCCTTTGTGAAATTTGCTGTTAGTCGCCCTGGTTTATTCACCTGTTTGCTGGTAACAGAAGTAAAAATAGCTGAGGCTTTTACACCTGTTTTAAGAGACTCACATCATTTTCTGATTCTTAGCTAGTTCAGCCATTCTTTTTTTCATTCTCTGTGTTCGCTATGTTATGCTACCCTGTACTATTAAGTTGCCCTTTCTAGCTGTAGTCCAATGTGCAAGTGGGGCACAGGAAGTTATGGCTGTATTCTTCTTTTGCTCTATGGGCAATTGTTCTTTAGGCCATGAGGTAATGGCAGTTTCTCATTACTTTTGGCAGCGATTGTGTGTGATCTTCAATATGTATTCTGTGTTAAGTCAAAAATGTCACACAAGCAAGCCTGTCAGTGGGTCCCTAGGGATGAAGTGATGAGATCAGTTCATAACGAAGCGAGTTACTAGTCCGAGTTACTACTATATCGTGGTTTAATGTTACAAAACAAGGCTTTTATTTGCAGAATGAGAATTTTTCTTGGTTTCCTTGTAATGGAAATCATTAGTGACATTTGAGCAGTGTCCCTGGTCATGAACTGAACACATTGATCTTTGGTTGCATTTCAACTGACCAAACAATTTTTAATGTGTTTCATTTTTTCACTGTTTTGGAGGTAGTCTCTTTATACAGTGTCTATAGACTCTTTTCATGTCCTGCTGTAAGTTGAGCAGTGACCTGTCCTGTGCACAGTTATGGTTTCATTGTTACTGCTATGCTTGCTTAGTAGTAAAAGTCTTTATTTGGTAGAAGAATCAAACCTAGTCATAGTTTGTCTGCAACTTTAAGATACTTTTACACAAACATGTTTTTAGTCCATCTGTATTTTGGCTGAAGTTGTGTTGCTGGATCTTGCTGGGTGTGTCCTTATTTGGATTCTGGTGGGGATATTAGACTTTTCTGGAGACACCCAATTCAGGCTTGCATGCTATCTGCAGTAATAGATTTTCTTTGCGGGATGAATTCACAGTTTATAATACAACCCCCCCGAACCCACACAATAGGCCTCAATTATCACGCAGCATACGGCAGATTTTCTTGAATTTCCTTTGTATTGAAGTTTACCTATGAAAATTGGGATTCATCTAACTTTTGGGGAGAAAGACTTGAGAAATTTACGAGAACATAAGGGCACACATAAAGCATGTATGTCAAGCATCAACCTCTTAGTTCACAGTTATTAAAATAGTCAGAGAAATTAAAGAAGCATTTTTTCCAAGTAATGTTCGGCTTCTGAATGAAGAGGGGCATAAAATAAAATATTCAAAATGGTAGTGGCATAGAAGGTTACTGGGTGTTATGAGTTCTAATGTGCCTATTGCGGAGAAAGATTATTTAAAGGGTCAATCCAGCGTGAATCTAAGCTTAAAATGGTTGACTTCGCCTAATTAGATGATTTGCCGACAGGGCATTTTCAGAGACCAGGCTAATTTTTTTTGAGGAGAGTAAAGAGTGGTGACCTGATATCCATTACCAAAAGGCTGTGCAGCACCTTAGAGCAGATATAATATGAGTATCTCGCCTGCAGCTCCTTTTTAAAGATGCGTGGTGTAAGGGACATTTAAAGGTACCATCCCAGGCGGCTCATCTTTTGGCAAAATTATAAAAATCTGAGTAAGTAATCAATAACATAAGTGATTTGACATATCAATGACGAAACTTGGTCATCTGTGTAAGGAGCAGGGGCCAAAATTAGGCTACCAATCAAATCTATCTCAGACAACTCTAATTGGATGGCCCGTCCGTCAGTGAAACTGCCAAATCAACATGCACGCTGTTCTGCGCGTGCATTCCAATGTGCCGCACTTTGGCTGTAGCTACATAGCCAGCAAGAGCTAGCAAGCTAGGCATTCGGACGGAGTCATGGCGCAGCCGAACGAGCAGCCAGTTTTCCGACCTCCAACTGCACCCAGCAGTCAACCACCAGCTAAAAAGACAAAAACCTTCATTGAAAGTATGCAAGAGAGACAAGAATATGTAAAATTTGCAAATGCAACTCGAGTATCCCTTGGCAGAGAAGCATTTGACCGCTGGAGAGAACTGAAGGCACTGAAGGGTTTTAAAACCGACGCACTCGTAGCGGAGTTTCTCTTACACTGGTAAGCTAACTTCTTGTCTCTCTTTCTGTGTGAATGCTGTACATAGACAGAAAGTGTTGTCTATACACATTGAGTAGTAAGGTCTAGGCTACTTTTGGTGTTAGCCAAGTAACAATAGGTACAGCCTAGAAATGGGTAGCTAATGTTTGCTTGTTGTTGTAAGCGTAGAGACTGGCACTAGCCTAGGAAACGTGTGTAGGCTATAATGCCCTGGTTATGCTGTGAATCCAGTGTTGAAAGATACAGGTGTTGTTGTTGGTGGCTTTGTGTGATGCCATCGATATCCACCGCTGCTAATGCTGTCTGTGTTGTAACGTTGTCTCCGGCCGCACCGGTCAGCTGTTTGTGGTGAAATGAAGCACGCGCACGAACTGAGTGGTGGGGGCGTGGTTTGGGTGATTCCTGATTGGACGGAGGGGGTGGGTGCTTATCAGTTGTGCAATTCGAAAAAAAAAATCTTAAGTCCAGCCGCCTGGGATGGTACCTTCAAGTGTTAAAAGGTTACATGAATTTGGACCTAAAAGACCAAAACAACGCTTTGAGTAAATCAGGTTGAAATATGGGAACCATTTCATTTTGTGTTAGGAGGACTGGTCATCAGTTTTGAGAAGGGGGAGACATAGGATTATACTTAAATGAGAGAATCATAGAAGAATTATTGGAATAAGATATGCATTTTCACTTGGGTGAAGTTGCGGGATGAATGCATTTTAGAACCTTTGCCTGTACCTTCCAAGAAACTTGTCTGCTCTTTGGAGCCTGACATGTGCAGGTCTTTTTCGCTAGGCGAGATATGGATTGCTGTCCCACTCTGGAATTATCCAGGATAATAACACCAATGATGGCAGTGATGCGCTCATCCATTTGGCAAATATCAGATCTTCTTTGGCCTCCCTTGATGTCTTTAATTTTGTCCTGCAAGTTTCATGTCTCAAACTATTTGTGTCTGACTTGTTCACCGTGTTGCCTCCATGAAACTTCTTCCTCCCTTTTACTTCTTCAATTATTTCTTGCCATTTTGCCTTTTGTGGGGCAGAAACTTCTACTAAAAAGTAGAATTGTGTCAGGGGGTGTCATAAGATGCCTTACGTGGTGTTTCTGAGGCGGGGCAATCATGTAAATTGAAGGTGCAGGAACTCTCCTCTAAGTTGCGTCTGTTTGGGATTTATCAACATTATGCACATGAATACAATTGAAACTAAGTGCCTGCAAGCGTGATTATTGCAGCGGCAGTCCTTGTCTGTGAAATTTTACAAGGCAGCTTACAGACAATATTTCCAAACTGATAAATAAATGAGGCCCAAAGTGTGGGAGAAGAAGAAACAGGTGACTGTCATTTGGACTCAGTGGTTATGATTTTGAATTTTGGTCTTTGGTTGGGTGAATACTTGAAATCATTTGTCTTATTGAATCTGGGTCATGTTTCACCATGGCCCTCCTCACCTGGGATAGGTTGTTCCCATTCATTATTTGAATCATAGATTAACTCATTAAGAGAGTGAAAAATGAAGAAAACCTTTCATTGACGTCCTTGATGTAATAAGATATTGAGTTTCTTGAATAGCCAGTTTTGTGTTGATTTAGCCTAAGTGTGTGAAATGATAACTGTACTACTGTGTTGAGATGTATGGGTGACGGTGCATGAGTGTGTGTTTGTTTCTGTAATTTTGAGAGAGTGTAGTTTAGTGGTTCTGAAAAGAAAAACTATTTCACTAGTGTATATGGATGGATGACATTGATGCAATCCCTGTAGAGAGGCATTGTTGTTTCTTGTTTATTGGAGGAAGCGAGTGGCCTGAATCCAATCAACATTCGTCGGTAACTTTGGCTCAAAATGAAATGCATGTGTTATTGTTTGCCTTCATATTTAGAATACAGTTTGGCTTGCTGCACAAACAGAAAAAAAAACCTGCCAGTCTGTGCGTGTTGCACTGCCTTAAAGCATCAAGCTGAGGGTAAATGTCAGGTAAACTGTGTGAGTGGTTTTATCATATTTTTATCATATTTTCAGACTGATGATGGTGAGCCAGTTGCATGGGGCATGTCTTATATTACATCAGGAGTAGGCCTCAATCTGAATGAGCAAAATAGAACTTTTAAGTGGCCTTTATGGGCCCATCTTCAATTTTGATTTGTTACAACTGGACTATTGAGTCCATGAGTAATGAAATCAAAGACTAAAGACGAGCAAGGATGGAGGCTTGGCATTTTAATTTTGAATGAGGCTTAATCCAAGTGCACGTGCAGGCCCAGTGTTTTTAACCCTTTCATCACGGCACCATGAACATACATTTTTAACCTTTGCTTTCATATCGCTGAATTACCCACTGAATGGAAGGCAGCCATTGCACACCCTCTTTAAGGGTGGTGACCAGGCTGACATGAATAGCTTTTTACCTTGCTTATCTAAGCTCCTGGAGAAATTTTTTATCAAGCAGCTAACTATCTGGAGGAACATCACATTTTGTCCAGTTTTTAGCCAGGATTTTGTTCAAGCTATGGATGTGTTACTGCCATTTTTATGTGCCCGCTTCACTGGGTGTGTGTATATTTTGATCGACCATCGGTCTGTCGGTCGGTCCATCGATCCAACTGTCGATCTGTCCACATTTTATTGTTCTCACTCTGATGACTACAATTTTTATTGGATTACTTTCTTTAATTGTGGGTCAATTGTCATAAGAGGATCCCTATTGATTTTGGTGATGATTGGAAGATTTTCAGTCAAATAACGTCGTTGACAAGGCTGGCATGTGGGCATATTACCACACTTTGCATAGCTATGTTGAATGTTCTAAGTAACCGAACATCTATATTGGATGTCAAACAACATTGCGCAGCAACATTTATTGACCTAGTGAAAGCATTTGACTCTGTGGATCATTCCATTCGATTAAATATACAGTACTAAATATGTTGTAGTATTGGGGTCCCTGGTCATTCGTTAGCTTAGTTTTCTGACTACCTCTCTTATGGGGAGGTAAATTTGAAACCGTTAAATGCCTTTTCCGGTATACTGCTGGAGGCTATGCTCTCACATTTCACCATAGACGGAAAATTCAACATGGAGTGTGACAAATGAAGTTGGTTGTTCTCAGTCAGCTGTTTCTAAAATTTGGTGTAAGTATATGCAAAATTGGAAGGTTATAAAAGGAAAAATTACGGGTAGATCACAGAAGACATCAAGTGTCACGATAGCAGATTGGAAGCAATATGCCTTGAAAGCAGAAAATGCACAACCTAACAAATGAAAAACAAATAGGCAGAAACAGGAGTCAATGTTTGCAACAGAACTGTCAAAACTTCTGCTGAATGAAATGGGATTTACATGCAGAAAAGCCCATTGAAAACCAGCTCTAACACCTTAACAGGGGAAAGCAAGGTTACAGTGGAATAAAGAGAAGCACTCACGAAGTGTGGATGATTAGATGAAAGTGATATTCAGTGACTGCGTTTACGTGCGCACCATATTCCTGTATTAATCGGAATATGGTGTGCATGTAAACGCAGTCAGTGATGAATCACAAATCTGCATTGACCACGGCGATGATGCTGGAACTTTATTCCAATGTGGTTCCAATGAAACATGTAAGGATGACTGCCTGAAGAAAACAAGTAAATTTCCCTATTCTTTTATGATATGGGGTTGCATGCCACATAAAGGACCAGGGGAGATGGCAATCATTAACTCAACAGTCAATGTGCAGGTTTTCATTGAAACTTTTGGCCATTTTTTCGTTCCAGTGATCGAAAATAGATTTGGTGATGGTGGTCATTTGTCGAAATGACAATGCATCTTGCTACAGGGCAAAGAGTGTGAAAGCTTTTCCTCTGGAAAGGCATATCAGCTCAATGACATGGCCAGGAAACAGTCTGGATCTCAATGCAATTGAAAATTTATGGTGGAAATTTAAAAAAAATGGCCCATGACAAGGCCTCATCCCGTAAAGCATATCAGTCAACCGCTGTTTGAGAAAGATTGTTTTGCCGTTTGTGAAGTTCATGCCTCAAAGAATTCAGGCCGTCATAAAACCCCTAGGAGGAGTTTGAAAATAATTTTTGTCAGTTTTTTTGGGCCCTTGAAACTTTGGCCACAATGTTGTAAGATAGGACCTAGAAATGGAAATTTAAAAAAAAATTTATCAAAACTGCTGGATAAATTTTTTTCTAAATTTGGCAATCCACTCAGCTACAATCTACAGTACGAGCACCATTTTGATTGAATCGACGGGAATGGGTCTTGTGGGGGCGCTGTACTTTAACATTGGGTCTTATGGAGAATAGGCAAAATGACCCGTAGAAGCTAAATGTTTCAGATAGAGATTAAGTTTGTATTATTGACATATAGGAAGTCATGTATGACCTACATTTTGGCAGTGTTTTTTTTTTTTTTTTTTTTAATTTGGCATCTCCAATCCCACCCAAATCTGGAATGTCCAATTGGGGAACTATGTACAGGGCTTTCGCATATGTGACCCCCTGTTGCCAACTCAGGAGAGTGAAGACAGCTCGCGGCTCTCCTCCGAAGCACGTGCCTGTCAGCCACCGCTTCTTATACACTCATTGGTCAAATCCTCGCAAGTTCAGAAAGAGGGCGGAGGATACCCGAACATGAACAAGCTTAGAATCTTCCTGACGAGCGCCTGTCTGGCCAACAGGAGGCGCCTAAGGAACAAACAAAGTAACTTATATTACCCTCCCCGGCAGACCCTTCCCAATTTGCACCCCTGTAGCGCATTGGCCAATTGCGCGCTACTTCTGAAAAAGCTGCCGACCACTGCCGGTTGGTACGACCGGGGCTCAGACCCGCGCCGTGATAGTCACTTCTGTTTCACAATGCGATGCTTTAACCGAGTGAGCTATTTGGCATATTTTGGCAGTGTTAAAGTTCACCTCAGATAACCTTGAAAGGTCAAACTAGAGGGCAAGCAAAATATTACAATTTTCAAAGGCTTCTTGGCTTGAAAATATTGAAGATAGGGTGTTGAGTCATATATGAACTTTCATTTGGTGACCTTGAACTTGACCTTTGGTGACCTTCGACGGTCAAACTGCACATAGTGAAATTTCAATGACTTCTATCTCTAAAACTATTACAGATAGAGCTTAGGTTTGTATAAGAGGAATATAGGAAGTCATATGGGCCAGGTCACGTGGTAACGGTGTTACAAAATTGGTGTATTTTGTATCATGGCTCCAAAACTAAGCAAGCTATAGTTACAATTTAAATGGCTTTGTGTAGGTCTTCCCATGTACTTCAAACAACAAAATAGCTTATTTTGTTAATTTGATTTATTGTGGGTGAAAACGGCAAAAAAATGGTCGGTAACGGAGTTAAATATACAGGCTTGCATGTACTTGCTGAGAATAGACATTATTTTTTGTTTCTCTTGTACATCATGTGGTCTGTATTTGCTGTGGGTGGGCAATGTCATGTATTCCTTGCATACAGGCTGTGTTGTGTGTTTGTTATGGGAATTTGTGTTGTGTGTTTTCATATAGGTTGTGGTCTGCTTGCTGTGGATAGGCATTGTTGTGTGATTACTGTATACAGGCTGTATTCTGTATTTGCTGTGGATAGGCATTGTTGTGTGATTGCTGTATATGGGCTGTATTTTCTATTTGCTGCGGATAGACATTGTTGCGTGTTTCCTGCATGCAGGCTGTGTATGTTTTTGGAGAGTGTTCCCTGTATGGAGGTCATGGCCTTGATTTTCTGGGGATAGATGCTGTTGCATTGTTGTTCTATACAGCTTGTGATTTGTATTTACTGTGCATAAATATTGTTTTGTGTTTTCTGTACAGACATCATGGTCTGTGTTTGCTGAGGATAGACACTGTTGCGTGACTGTTGCATACAGGCTGTGGTTTGTATTTGCTGTAAATAGACATTGTTGTGTGTTTCTTGTATGGAGGTTGTGGTCTTTGTTTACTGGGGATAGATACTCTTTTATTGTTATTGTGTGCAGGTTGTGTTTTTTAATAATCATGCATAAGTATTGTTGTTTGTTTCCTGTATAGAAGTTATGGTCTGTGATTACTGATAGACATTGATGTGTGATCGTTGTATACAGGCTGTGTTTTGTATTTGCTGTACATAGGCATTTTTGTGTGTTTCCTGCATGGAGGTCATGGTCTTTCTTTGCTGTGGATAGACAATTAGACATTGTTATGTATTTGCTGTATGCAGGCTGTGTTTGTGTTCACTGTGGATAGCCATTGTGGTGTGATTTCAGAAACAGGCTGCATTTGCTGGGGAGACATTGCAGTGTCTCTTCTGCGTTGAGGTCTTGGTGAGTTTTGCTGCAGAGACACTTTGTGTGTTTGCTTTAACCCTTTAAGCGCTAAATAAATTTTCAAGGAATTAAAAATGTAGTTATCCTGAGCTGCTGAAAACCTATCATGTGGCAACTTGTTTTTAAACAAGTTGTCAGATGATAAGTTTTCAGCAGCATCTGGTTTTGATATCTCACACCATTGGGCAACTATGGTTGCCTGTGGCGTTCAAAGGGTTAAGGAAGGAGAATTGTGTGATTGACTGTGGCAGGACATTGCCATTACCTTCAAGGGTGTCTCACAAAAGCAGAGAACACCAGTGTTTGCGTCTGCATTATACAAGTCCACCATTACCAAGAAGACATAGAAGGCCCAGTTGCATTCACTTTTTTTAAATTACGTTAGGCCTTCAAAGGACTACTGCTGATTGGTAATACCCCCATATATCTTGAAGCATTGTTATGTTCATGGAGAGTGAACATTGATTTTGTGTGTAGAGAGAGTGTGTTGTCATGGTATGGCGTGTTTTGTGAAGACAGGACTATATAGTTGCACAGTGCTGAGGCTTTGTGAATATTGGATGAGTGGTCAATCAGAAAGCGAGGCTGACACTTGATTGACACCCCAGCCGCCTTTTTGTTCCAAACAGGGATGGAATTTCACTCCTTAGAAGTGTGGAAATCAGTGCTGCCTGAGGATAGTTCAATGTGCACCTCGCATCTGAGTCTGCAGGTTGCTGTGCCAGTTTGTTGTACATCCAACATCAGTCCTGTCTTCACTGTGCACTTTACCTTATACCATATTTAAAAAAAAAAAAAAAAAACTTGTATCTTTATGCTAGAGCACATTGACCCTCAACCTGTACACAAAAATGTCATGAATATTCCTTACAATATCTAACACTACATACTATGGGGTTTCTGTATCATCCACTCAGCACCTCACTGTGGCTAATGTGAAGTAGTAACCATGATTTTGAGGACTTTGGTTTCTTTCTTTCTTTCTTTCTTTCTTTCTGTGTTTCAGTAGTAAGCTCCTGTTATTACGCAGTGTCAGACATTTTTTTTACTTATAGTTTATGGAAATAGTTATAGACAGATTATGTTAGTAGTTGGAAACAGAGAGTCGGGTCAGTAAACTAGGGGGTTATGTGACTCAGCCATCACCCACTCACCCCCCCCACATCCCTCCTCACCAGGAATATTGGTACTAACAGTTTTTCCAATCACTTCAGTAAGATGTTTCCTGAACTACACTGGACTGAACTCTCATGAGAATATGGAGGATGAGTGCAGTCAGTCTGCTGTGCACTTTTCACACTGCATGTTAGAACAGATATACCAGAAGTAACAATAACATCCTTTTTTGGACTGTATGAGCTTTGATCGCGGGAGAGTGTGTTAGGGTGGAGGGATCATTGAAGTTAATTCTGCCCTCGGGAAGGAGGGGATTGGATTGAGGAAGATGAACTTGATGTGACCCCGGGGTTGGAACCATTAGTAGGGGTGCAAAGCGGGTCAAAGGCCCTCGGGTGAATATTTGTGAGCGGGTGTGGTTGACCTGACCATTGGCGGTCACTTTGTCACCAAAGCAGGGTCAGGGGGTGGAAGTGGGAATAGAGCAGACAATCAGAGTGAGTGACAGACACAAGCAGACCACGATGGAAATGTTCTCTGCAGGGAAAATGTAAGGGGAAATTCCCCTGCTATGGCACACAACTTCCACAGGAAGTCATCACAGCAAGTGAGAGCACCACGCATGGGCTTCTTCTCACAAACAACCTTCTGCCAGACCATGGTCGCAGCGTCCATGTCTCCCCCCCACCAACATAGACCAGCTTGCACTATCTGGGAGGTGGGCTTCGTTTTTTTTTTAATGGAATGCTCAATTTGTGGGGTCAAGAGAAACAATAGAAAGATAATCACTGATAAGAGTTGCTCCTCAGCAAATCCATTATATCATAATATCATGTGGCATGTTTAGTGAGTCAGCTCAGTTTGACAGTGACTTAAAAGGTAGTGGGGTCATGCAAACCAATGTATTGCATTGTTGCATGTTTTATGTTCTTAATGTGTGGTACTATTTTAAGTATGGTACTTCTGAAACTTGTTGGTAGAATGATCTTGCATTTAACCTGCCATTGGCTAAGATAGCATTTTAAATAACAACACAATTTCCAGAAAAACCGGATGTGCTAACTTTCTATAAATTAATTTTATAACATTGAGCAGAAAGTTTATAATATCACAAATTAGCAGCTCTGTTAATCAGGGCATTCTCACTAATAGTGATCAGGTTGACTTTAGTAAATATTTTTGGTTTAAGCATCACCTGTTATTACATGAGTACAATTGAGACTCAACTCACATGAGTCTTAAGTGCACGCACTAATCAATTCCTCTTTCGGAAATCTTCTGGGGTTTATGTACGTCATTAATTGCATACTTGTGTGTTTAAGTACATTAATATGCGGCCTATGGGCACGTGTGTGCGGTCATGATTGAAACAATTTATGATTTTGGACTGTGTTTTGCATGTCTGTTTAATGCAGAAGGTGATGGTGTGTAGCACGCATGTGATATTGTGTGATGTCATATGTGATGCAGTGACATTTTTGAGTGTTTTGATGCGTATGTACAGGAAAAATGTCTCAGGCACATTTAAACCAATTCTGTAAGGCGAAGATGGTTTAAAATGTGAAAGGAAAATACTTAATGAACATCTATCATGTTGCTTATGTGAGCATATTCAGCGAGAAATTTTGCCATTTGATTCTTTCTGTCATGATGAATTATTGCTGAATACTACACCAAAAATATCAAATGATTAAATAATAAGCTAAGTTGTTGAATTTATTACTGACCTCATAAAAAAAAATTGTTGCATGTATTTTTCATTGTTAATGGGTAAATTGGCTATAGGCAGTCTGAGCGCATATAAGATGAAATGGGGTCAGTTTCTAACAATTTCATAAGGCTGTCTGGGCAAATACTGTAGCTAGACTTTCTTTCTGGGGAGCTCTCACTAGTGGGTTTCACCAATATACCCTTTGCTGTCGGGGGCGACAGCATAGGCCTTGTTTTAAATTAAAGCTGAAGTTTCAAATAAAGTGAAAGTCACAAATTTACTCCTCTCTATAGAAACACTAATGCATAAAATAAGAATAAATATCTAAGACCAAATTCTTATTTTATTTAATCTTGGGTACCTAATGACTGGGCCACACAGCCTGTGTTTTCCTGTGTCTGACAGCTATGGTACCTTGCTGGAATACGGCAGCTCACAGGCATGTGCTGTCCACAGACAGTGTTCCTGCTGTGGCGCTGCTGCAACACCGCTACAGCCAGCTCCATATTTCTGCATTGAGTTTTCCTTTTATAATGACCTTAAGTAATATGATTTCATAATTTCATTTAAAAAACATAAAGGAGGGAGTCCACTCTGGAGCTGTGCAAGTCAGAATTTTCCAAACCACGGTCCTTCACACGTTTCACGATAAAAGCCTGGTTAACAAATGAAGAGATTCTGTCCACAAAATCACTGTATGGGGCTTTGACTTTGAAAAGGATACAGTAAGTGTAGAGTACATTTTTTTCATGTCTCTTACATATTCTCTAGATATAGATGTTAAAGTTGTAGTGAGAGGTGTTTATGTTGCTGGTATGATGTCAATATGACTATGACAGATTGTTTTTATTGTCTTTTTTTCTGAGAACTGTGCACATTCCAGACAAAAATAGGCGAGAAGCCAAATTTCTAGATGAGGCGCCGCTATAGCCCCACGTGAACCGCACAGCTCGCATGTGACTGTGCGGCTGCGCTAACCTGTTAAAATGGGTGCCAAAAAGGAAAGCAAGAGGTTCTGCAACACACTGCTTAGGCAGACAGTGTGGCCCAGGCTTAAGATTTTTTCACAGTACTGTATGTTTGTGCATACAGTGTGTGTTTTCAGTTATGGTGTTGTTTGTGTCTCTGTGCAGGGCTTTATTGAGAGAGATTTGCTGTCCTTTTGTGATATACTATCATTGTCTTCTCCATCTTCGCTGCAACTTCATTTTGTGATTGAAAGCTTCTGAGTCTTATTATTTTGAAATATTGCCATGGCATCACAAATCCATTCCATTATTTATACTGGGATCATAAAAATCTTTGGAGTGCACGTCACTCAAAGGAAGTGCGGATGGCCTCTTCAGTGACCATGAGTGAGAGAAGAACAGGAAGTTACTGATAACAAGAAGGAGGAAGTTGGAATCTAGAGAGGATGAGCAAGGTGTCAATACTCTCTTGCATGCACCGTCACACATGACTTCTAAACAAGTGTGGATATATTTCTTAGTCCGTGTGGGTTTATAAATCAAGGCTTCACCTCAAAAGCACTGGTCTGCCTGCAGAATAAGATCACTGGGATATGCACACTCCTGCCAGTGTCTTTCAGTGAAACTTGCATCTGCTTTCTGGTCAATTTCAGCTCTTCATAAATCGAGGCACTGGAGGTCCATTGAATCACAGTCATAAGTCATTTTCATTGCTTCACTATGTTTACTGAAGAGCTTAGAGGCTTGGAATCAATTAAGAGTAGCTTTCCTGAAGTCCATTTGTTTAAGGGTTGAGCTGAGGCCTGTAGCTGTGAAACGCGAGGACTGCGATACATGTTCCCTGTCAGAGTCCCTGACTGATTACTCAGGGGAGCTGTGCTGACAGAAACCAGCAGGAGGAGTTTGCATTTAGAACAGGGAAAGTAAGAAAGTGTTCTGGGCATATGAATGCCTTGGTTATCATTATCATAAAAAATAAAGCTGTGTCCAAGTGATTAGAATGTGACTTGCCTTTGAAATCTAAACATCTGTTCCTGAGTCATGTCAGCTTTAAGCTTGTTGGACACAATTAATCAACTAAGTGAGACACAACACAGAGAGGTCTCAACCTTTTGACTTGAGAAGGGGTATGAGGTAAAATATGCTGCTTGATCGAGAGAACTATCCAGCATCCTGCCTCAGCTTTTAAAGAGACAGAAAGTGTAGTGTCACTGAGAGTGATAAAAATTAATAATAATAAAGTAATAATAATAATCTTTATTTATATAGCACCTTTCATGCAAAAAATGCAGCTCAAAGTGCATTACATGCAGGAATAAAATCAACACAATTACAAGGGAAAAGACAGGACAGCTTAAGAACAAATCACACAGAAGACTGTGTGAGTAAAATCATACACAATTTAAATAATTGGGACAGAAATAAAATGGAAGCATAAGAACAATAAAATAGTAAAAATTATCATACAATAAAATAACAAAACAATAAACAATAAAACCAATAATAATAATCAATAATCAAGCCTCACTGCAGTTTTAGAAGGTTTAGACAGTTCTCATCAGTGGAAGCAAAGTGAGTGGAATAACTTTGCACATAAATTATGCATAAATTATGTATAATTTAAACCCAATCATGTTGTATTGCTGCAGAGGGACAAGTCTTGATTGATTCAGTGGTATTAGTGACTGGCTGTGCTGCAGTCATTGTCTGTCTCCTCTTGACAGTTGAAAATGGCTGAAGATGTGGTTTTCAATCAGGAACCTTATTTTGTGCTAAGGATTTTATCATGACAGTTTTTCTTACTAGCCTCACAAATTTTTTTTTGTGTGATCATAGACTATACCACTTGTAAAATAGTGACTTCAACTAATGGAAAATTCAACAAATATCCTTGTACAACAAGAATGCTGTTAAGCTCTGTCCAATCATTTTCAAATGCTGAAATTTCATTTTAGCATTTGGCTGAAGCTGAGCAATTTGGCCCAATATAAATCTGATTTCACCCTGGTGCTTTTTTTTCAGAAGTCACATCATCAGTAAATACATTGGCAGTCATACATGCTGACAAAAAACCATGTTTCACAAATGAGGTGGTGTATGAGTTGGATCATGTTCCCTCCCGTCTCCACAGTCTCACAGGCCTTTTGTTGTTCCTGAGCTGACCATTACACTTTCTCGATTTAAGAATATAGCAAGTAATTGACTTGGCCACGCATGATGTTTCTGCTATTTCTTTCATAGTCTTGTTTTTTACACATAATGATGGTGCACTCCACAGCTCTTTTGACATCATGTTGAAGGCAGGGTAGCTACAGTTTTTCAGAAGCATTTATTGTTATATTTAAATTCTCTTAAGAGCCTGATAGCGGTCAATGAATTAAATAATTTAAAAAAATGAAGAAAATCTGGTACCTGTAGCTGTCGCAGAGCTTCAATAAGCTCGTACAATCATTATATTCTGCCCGAATGAAATGATTGAATGGTCTACCTGCCTCTCTATTTAACCAATCTTCCTGCGTGCACCCAGGCACCCTGCCTGTGTACCCATTACGCATGCCTGGAGGCTACTTAGACAACGCTGGTAAAGCTGGTGAGCTTGGAATATGAGAATGGCAGACATTGCAGAGAAAGAGCAGCCTGAATTTGCAGTTCTACCTACACCTACACCAGCTTGCACTCCCAAACTAAGGAAGAAAAGAAAGACAAAAGAAGCAAAGACAATGACTTTGAAGAATTTGGATAGATAACCAGCCTGTTACACACCCTCCACAGTCTTCATTGAACAGATGTGCTGGGTTCTGGATTGCATTGGGGATCAGCGCCAATTGTTCCTGTTCTCGGCATGGCTCAGGAGGTAGAGCGGCTAGGCTAGGAATCAGAAGGTTCCTGGTTCGATCCCCGGCTCCTCCAGAGAACGTGTCGAAGTGTCCTTGAGCAAGACACTGAACCCCACACTGCTCCTGATGTGCAGGTTGGTGCCTTGCACGGGAGCCACCGCCATCAGGGTGAATGAGAGGCATGATTGTAAAACGCTTTCAGTCATCTGACTAGAAAGATGCTATATAAAAATGCAGTCCATTTTAAAATGTGAATCATTTTACAAGATGGACTTTTCCCAAGATGGACTAACTCCGGAGTAGGGCCAAGGTGTGCCAGACTCTCCCTCAAGTGGATTTCCGCGATGTCAGTGGGTTTCCTCATCAACCGTTGCACAGTGCAATATTTATTTATTGATTGATTTTTTTTTTTTTTTAATGGATGAAATACATCACATATCGTAGGCAAATTAGCCAGTTTGCTGATTCAAATTTGCACCAAATGAGTTTGCTATACTGTCATTCAGTCAAGATACTGAGCATCTGGCGAGCCTGCCTTAGTCAAGCCCGATTTTGACTATTAGCCTCCACCATCCCACAGAAGGATCCTTGTCCTGGCTCACTTCCCAAATTTACCTGTCTTTATAAATGGCTCCATATAACAGGAAGCATTGACAAGCATTATTTCAGTTTATTTTTTAATCAACCAGCAATTAAATAGCTGATTGTTGGGGTTTGCATCTGTACGGGTTGAGTTTCTTTGGTAATTCTAGCAATTATTCCATCACTCATTGGGTATATTAGTCAGGAATTGATTGTGTATAAAGATGGATGACTGACAGCTCTCCAAAAGTGAAGTCAAAACATCTTGATCTCCCCCTGGTTAACCCCGCTCCCTCCAAGTGAGAGGATGGGACATGGGGCACACTAAAAAATGAAAGAATGTGTCAAATAAATTTTTTCATGAAAATTGTCTCTGTCATTTTAGGTAGTTTTTACCATGCTGATGTATAGAAGACTAGTTGGCTGGCAAGAAAGCTACCTAGTCGAGCAAGATTCTATGATGGGTCACATTAATATAAATGGAAGATATAAAGCTCTGAGCATAGTGTAATGCACTGTTAGCAGTGATGCTATGTACAGAGCAAAGAGCTTTTTACCATCTATATTTGTTGCTGACTGAAGTGACCCATTACCGAATCTTGCTTTGTAAAATCAGGTAGCTAGCTAGCTAGCTAGAGCTAACTAGCAAGTAAAACAAGATTTGTCACTGAGGCACTTTAGTTAGCAATGCGAATTTATGGTAAACAGCTCTTTGCTCTGAATATACCATAACGCACTGTTAGTAGTAATGCTATGTTAAGAGCTAAGAGCTTTTTACTATCAATTTTCTTTGCTAACTGAGGTGACCTATCACTGAATCTTGGAAGCTTACCAGCTAAAGTCAGTTGGCAAGCTATCCAGCTGGTAAAGCAAGATCCTTTAAAAGGTCATCTTAGGTAGCAACAAAAATCGATGGTAATAAGCTCTTTGCTCTGAACATAGTTTAATGTACAGTTAGCAGTGATGCTATGTTCAAAGCGCTTTTTAACATGGATTTTTGTTGCTAACTAAGTCTAAGTGACTTACCAAATCTTGCTTGGTAAAATCAGTTCGCTAAGCTACTTAGCTAGTGAAGTGAGATTTTTAACCGGTCGCCTTATTTTAGCTCACTAGTTGGAGAGAACTAACGTTGAAACACATGGCAGTGGGGGGTCTAATGTTATTCACCCATGGACTGCGTTTAACTTAACCTTATTTTAAAGGGTTGGTTTGGATTTGTTGAAGTGGGTTATATGAGATGCTTATCCGTAGTCAGTGTATTAGCTACCTAGCTAGTGGACGGAAGTTGGCTCGAGCCTTTAGATGCAGGCCGGAGTGCCGGACATTGGAACAAAAGCTAAGCAATATGCTGCTAAGGATGAGGAAAGCAGCAATGTATTTTTTCCCCATACAATTCTTCTAGAAAAAAAATCCGAACAGCTAACCCATTAACAAGCCAACAGTGGTAGCAGAATTATTCTCTAGTCTGCATGCAATAAGTGGTGTTGACTGCTAACTTTGGAGCTGCCAGCAATGCTACATAAAACGTTGAGGGGATTTGTTTGCGACTGAGTCAGGCAAGTGGACCTTGATACTGCAGTTCAACCCCCGATCATTACTGCACAGACTCTGGCTCCAAATGATGTCACTGGCACAAGATGGCAGCATCGGTATCCAGGATATTTTGGCACTATTTTTGTATAGTGTTCGACAATGGAGATGCTTTGTCCATCTTTGTGTACCGTCCATGGTCGGAATATGACAATTCACTCGCTGGTATCCTGATTATTAACTTCGTGTAAAAAGAGTTACTAATGCACATATAACATTGCATGTGTCCATGCATTCTTATAACATACAGTGCCACCATTGTACTTTGAAGATTGAAAATACAAATACTGAAAGTCAAATGAGATCTATTGACATATCATTTAGAACATAAGTTTAGGTAATATCCTGTGGTCACTGGTGGTCACAATTTATTTGTTTGTGATCACACAGTTTGTTTTTACACTGCAAATCACAAATCCATGCTATATCAAGCTATTAGTTTGAAAGGATACAATTACGATGAGGTTGAAGTTCAGGATGTCAGAACTTTAATTTGATATTTCATGCACACCGACTGAAATGCCAGCAACTTATGTAGTCCCTTTCATTTTCAGGTGCTTCAAAAAAATGGACAATAATTGCATAATGTACGACCCCAATTTCAAAATAGTTGGGACGAAGTGTAAATTGTGAATAAAATCATAATGCAATGACTTTCAGATCACATGAGCCAATATGTTATTTACAATAGAACATAGATAACATCTCAAATCTTGAAACTGAGACATTTTAGATTTTTATCCACAAAATGAGCTTATTTCAAATTTATTTCAAGTTCTCAGAAAAGTTGGGACACAGGCAAAAAAGGGCTGAAAAAGCAATTAATATATAAGAGAATCAGCTGAAAGAACATTTAGCAAGTAATTAAGTTAACTGGCATCAGGTGTGTAACATGATTGGCTATGAAAGGGATGTCTTAGAGAGGCTGACTCTCTCAGAAGTAAAGATGGCCAGAGGCTCCCCAACCTGTGAAGGCTTGCGTAAAAAAATTGTGCAATACTTTAAAAACAATGTTCTTCAATGTCAAATTGCAAAGGCTTTGAACGTCTCATCATCGACAGTGCATAACATCATCAAAAGATTCAGAGAAATTGGAAAAATCTCTGTGCGTAAGGGACAAGACCGAAGACCTTTTCTGGATGCCCGTGATCTTCAGGCCCTCAGACGCCACTGCATCACTCACCGGCATGATTCTGTCATTGACATTAATAAATGGGCCCATGAATACTTCAAGAAACCACTGTCTGTAAACACAGTCCGCCGTGCCATCCACAGATGCCACCTAATACTCTATCATCCAAAAAGGAAGCCATTGTTGAGCATGATCAAGAAGCGCTGCCGTGTTCTGTGGGCCAAGGCTCATTTAAAATGGACTGTAGCAAAGTGGCAAAGTGTCCTGTGGTCAGACGAGTCCAAATTTGACATTCTTGTCGGAAATCATGGGCGTCGTGTCCTCCGGGCTGAAGAGGAGAAAGACCACCCCTCCTCTTATCAGCGTTCAGTTCAAAAGCCAGCATCTCTGATGGTATGGGGATGCATTAGTGCATATGGTGTGGGACACTTGCATGTTTTAAAAAGCACCGTGAATGCTGAAAGGTATATAAAGGTTTTAGAGCTACATATGCTCCCCTCCAGACCACATTTATTCCAGGGAAGGCCTTGTGTATTTCAGCAGGACAATGCAAAACCATATACTGCAGCTATTACAACAGCATGGCTTCATAGTAGAGGAGTCCGTGTGCTGAACTGGCCTGCCTGCAGTCCTGATCTTTCACCGATTGAGAACATTTGGCGCATAATTCAACGAAAAGTTTGTCAAAGGAGACCCAAAACTCTCTAGCAGCTGGAAGCCTCTATTAAACAAGAGTGGGATCAAATTCAAATGGCTAAACTCAAGAAACTTGTCTCCTCAATGCCCAGATGCCTCCACTCTATGTTAAAAAGAAGAGGGGATGCTACATCACGGTAAATAGGCACATGTCACAACTTTTTTGAGGCCTGTAGCAGCCATCAAATTTGAAATGAGCTCATTTTGTGGATAAAATTGTAAAATTTCTCAGTTTCAACATTTGCTGTTATCTCTATTCTATTTTGAATAAAATACTGGCTGATGTGATTTGAAAGTCATTGCGTTTTGATTTTATTCACAATTTACACTTTGTCCCAACTATTTCGGAATTGGGGTTGTACAATAAAGTCAAAATTTTTGATATTTGGCTCATATCCTTTGCTTGCAGTGAATGTTTGAATGCATATACTTCACCAGACCACCAGACAGTCAGTATCTGCCCTAATGATGCCAGGCCTGTACTTCCAATTTCTGAGACTTTTTGCCTTCAGTCTCCTCTTCGTCATGTAAAATGCAAGTTCTGTTGGAACCAGATCTGGTGATTAACTTCGCCAACAGAACCAAAATAACAAAAATTGTATCACTGTCCAATAAAATTTGTTTTTCACTGTGTATTGTTTTTAATATGAAAAAATACACCCCAGACTTGGTCCATTGTTACACTTTGATGAGAGAATAGTTTGTAGGAGCACTTAAGCACTGCACCGAGCCACAGAAGCCATTGGTTAAAAGTTAAAATAAGAGCTCCAGAGCCCTCCAGAAAATTATTTGCAGATTTTAGGAATAATAATGAATTGTTTAGAGGGGCTGGAAATGTTTCTAGTGTGTGACGGGGGGTGGGGGATGGGACTATCCTGGTTGCATATTTCATGAAACATGATTAAACAATACTTTTTTTGCCTTAAAAGACTCAATCTGCGGTGGTTCCTGAAAGCAAAGACATTATTTTAATATTTTTATCAGATTGTATTGTGTGCTCTGTGCCACATTGGCGTGCATAGGTTTGTGGCGGAAGCATTAAAAATTTCACATGCAGTGATAAATATACATTTTCACACCCAAATGCTTCTGCACTCAGGACAGGAAGATTGATCCTAAAATAGAAGGAAATGGTCGCCTGCCAATTTGGGGGGATTTTGTGTGTGTATGTGTGCGTGCATGCGTGCGTGCGTGCGTGCGTGCGTGCGTACGTGTGTGCGTGCATGCGTGTGCGTGTGTGTGTGTGTGTGAGTGTGTATGTGCGAGAGAGTGAGAGACTGAAGACTACAGACTGAGAGAGTGAGAGAAACAAAAAGTGTGTGTGTGTGAGAGAGAGGGGAGAGGGGGAGACTGAAGACTGAGAGAGGAAGAGGGACTAACAGTCTCCTGTGCTGTCAGCAGTGAAATAATACTTCATGCTCATAAATGAGGAAAGAAGTCCACATGTCATTGATTTGAGAATCCATCTTGACTCAAAAGTGTTATTGCAGTCAAATCCATTGTTCTATCACTGCATACCTTACTTACTGTAAACATGGTACAACAGAACATTTTATTTCAAAAATGCTTTGTGTTTAGCTTCTTTAAAAAATGGACTGGAAAAAAAAGTGTGAACTATTTTTTAAAAAGTATTCTGCTTCTTCCTGGAAGGACCTGTACAGAGGACTCCTCTACTCTAACTCATTTACTACTGAGTGAAAGTGTTGGAGTACATTGTTAAAGCATGCAATTTTATCATGAAAAAATTTGATAAAATTACATTGTTCAACTATGTAACTCATGCAGGAATTGAGGAAAAAACTTTTTTTTTTCGTTTTGCTGAATGTTAATAAACTGAAAAATATTTTCTGACCATATTTTTCCTGCTGGGTATGGCCTATTTCTTCTGGTTACACTGTTTGTTTTGCTCTTTTGCAAAAGCGAAGTAATTAAGGGGTAAGTGACCAATTCTACAGAGAGGTGATCCAATTATCTGTTGGTAGTGAGCTGTTGGAAATGGATCAGCTCATATGTCGATGCACTAAATAAAAATAAAATTCTGACTTCCTCAGACTTCCTCTATTAATGAGATGCTGTTTTCTAGTACTTTGACCAGCATCCACAGAAATTCATTGTACCTTAAATGACAAATCCTTAGCCCCAACCCTTATAGGTTAAGGTCCAGTTCAGCAATCACTGCGAGCCATCATTAACACAGACAACTACACTGCCTGGCCAAAAAAAAAAAAAAAAAAAAACGCCGCTTGGATTTTAATCAGCAAATACACAAGAGCCTATGTTTGCCAATGCACATGATGCAAAAGAAAACGGGCCTCACTGAAAAGTCCAGTTCCAACACTCGTGCCCATTGTGGCCACTTTCAACAGTGGACCAGGGTCAGAATAGGCACCTTGACTGGTCTGCAGCTATGAAGCGCTGTACATAGCAGGGTGCGATGCATTATGTATTGAAACATGTTCCTTACTGAAGTATCATTGAAATTCTCGGTGAATTGTGCCATTGTAGCCCTGCTGTTGGCTTGGACCAAACAGGATAGCTGTCTGTGATGAGCTTTGGGCGCCCAACACCCCGTTGCTTGTTCTTGGTTTGTCCCTAATTGGATCACTGTGGATGGGTACTCACCACTACTGACCGGAAGCTCCCAACAAGGCTCTCTGCTTTCGAAATACTCTCACCTACTAGCCTGGCTGTAACTATTGGGCCCTTGCAGAAGTGGCTGAGGTCTTATTTCTCCCACATCCAGCACTTTGACTATGAGAACCGACTGTTTGCTTACCATCTAAGGTCTATCTACAAACCTTGACATGCGCCATCATTACAAGATAACCAATGTAGTTTGGTAACATTTTCTTTCTACATTGATGATGCCCTCCCAAATGTGCAAGTCACTTGTGCCATGTGCTCAGACACAGCCCCATACTATGACAGATACTGGGTTTTGGAAATGATGATGATAATACTGTAGCTTGGGTTTTCCCTGTCATCTTTTGTCTGGGGAACATGGCGACTAGTTTATCCAATACCAACTTGAAATGTTGACTTGTTGACCACAAGAAACATTTCCACTGAGCTAATGTCCATCATCAATGACAGTAAGCCCAGAGTTGGGGCCACTTTTGGACAGTGTTGATGTATGGCTTCGGCTTCAGTACTAAAGTTTTAACTAGCATCTGTGGATGCAGTGGCGAACGTTGTTGTCTGACCAAGGTTTTACAAAGTACTTCCGAGCTAATGTCATCATATCCGTTACAGTCACGTGATTGTTTATAAGGCAGTGACGTCCGCGGGATCAGAGATTATGCGCATGCAGAATTGGTTTTCAGCCTTTTACTGTATTGCTCCATTTTTTAAATTACATTACGCTCTGTAGAGGGTGTTGATTTGTTAATGGGGAATCATGTTCTCGAAATTATGGATCATCTATTGGCAAATTGGACAGCCTCAACCTATCTTTGCTCTTGATGGACTAGGCCTTATTGTAAGGCTCTTTTTCATATTATACATGACATGATTAGCCCTCCTGTTTCACATTACCTTATTATGGGAACTTGTCTCATCATTATTAGTTTTAAACTGCCCCTTCACAAACTTTTTTGGAGCCCGTTGTCATCATCAGATTTGAGATGTTTACATTTTCAAAAAAAATCATTGAATTTACAAGTTAAAGCATTAAATGATGTGTTGTTCTTCTGTTTCAACTTAGTAGAGGGTGAATGAACTCATCAAATCACTCCTTTTTTATTTTATTTGCATTTTCTATAATGTGCCAACTTTTTTTGGAATTGAGGAGGTCATACATTATCGAACTACATTTCTCAGTCATTGTCTGCAGGGGGTTGTTTCTGAGGTTTTGCGAAGGATTACTGCATCTGGTTCATATTGACATTAGCAGAGAAAAGCACTGGTTTGACACCATTTCCTTTAGTTGTTTTTTTTACATGTGACAGTCCCATTTATATATTGAATTATCCCTGTCCTGATTTCGAGAACTAGGTTATCTGCCAGTAAAGTTGGGTTGAGTCAGTATTATGCAATTCAGCATCATGTGTTTGCATTTGGAAATCTGTGCCCTGGTTAAGTGCAAAAACTGTGCTACATATCCATGGAACAAATAACAAATATCTGCGTATCTTCATCACTGTGAAAGCAACAGATTTCTTGCATATCTTCGCACACTTACTTAATATCCCAGGTGGGGTTGGACTGGTCTTTCCGACATCCAGATGCAAAAAAAAGAAAGTGCAAAGCGGGATGTCTTCTTTCATCCCACCTGTCAGGCCTGCATCCCATTCCCCCGTTCACCCCCCCTCCAACCACGAACCGAGGGACCTGGATGTTTTGGAGAGGGAACGCAGTGACCCTGCCTTTATGGCCCCTAGCTGCACGAAGAACGAATGCGGGATGTACATCTGACCTGAATTAAGATGAGCTCATTGTGTACTGCAGAGGGTTTAATAGTGCGTTTGGAGAGGAACGCCCAGGCTCTGTTCCCTCTCATTCCTACGCCGCTGTGTCATCCCTGCCTGGGGCCACCACACACGCGGGGCCCCCATCAAGCAGAGCCCGGCAGAGAGAGGGGATGTGTCACCACATGTAGCCTTCGCCATGGGGACCTGCCCTCCAAAGAGAGAGAGAGAGAGAGAGAGAGAGAGAAGAGAGGAAATAAGGAGAGGGAGGACTACGAAGAAAAAATAGTGCACAGCAGGGGAGAAGAATGGGATGGGGTCTGACAGGAGGGCGACAGAGGAGGAAGGATTTGGTCTCGGAGCAGGTAGCGAAGCACCTGCACTCGAGATGAGAACCTGGGGAGGACTGAGGGTAGGAAGAGCGGGATTAGCCGAGCGAACGCTGAGAGGAGGGATGTTAAAAGCAATAGAGTTGTGGACAGGAATGAAGGAGGACACGTGGAAGAGATCTCTCAAAGGAAAATGGTGTCACCATGTCATCAGAGCCATAATATGCTCAGTGGGTTGGTGACTGCATGGACCTCTGTCGAAAGGGAATGACTGAGGAATAGAAACAAAACTTCCTTTATAAGCCTTATTTTTGCACACGAATTTGATATGGGGCTCAAGTAGTGTCAATCACTTAAAGCTGCTTAAAACAGCTTAAGCAGGGGGCGGGGTTTACCTGTACATTGGCAGCCAGTTGCATTTGGAATCCACCATCCTCTCTACTTCCAATTGAAGAGCATAGTCAGTCTGGTTGAAGGCCTGCCTGGGTTACTGTACTGAATTGGGCTGTGCTTTTTTTTTTTTTTTTTTTTAAAGAATATGATTCATAATAAATCAGACCTAGTTTCTGGAATCATGGCAATCCTGATTGTATCCTCATATGGACAGCTGAGATTCCTCTTAGTCAACGGTGACTGTCCTGAAGAGAAGCTCTAGATTTGCAGCCGCTCAATCAAATGGCGTGCTGAGGTTAAATCAGGGCAGTGGCGGACAAAAATTTTTTGCAAATGGCAAAATGTAAACATGAGCTCAATATGTTATTTCAGTCCCTTGTCCTGATAGAGTGATGATGTGGGCTGACTCTACTTCCAGTGGGTACATTGACTTTTCAAGACCTCGAAATCTACACCAGAATACACCTGTGCTTTCCGCAACAATTGCTGTCACCAACATCCAAATATCACAGAATGCTGAGATACCCCAACTGCCGAAGATGGCCTAAAATTCACATGATCCCCGATTGTCCAAAGATGCATGGCGTCCAGAGACGCCCCTGAGATCCTCAGAAATCCCAGTTTCCCAGTTGCTGGCCCTTCACGCACCAGTGTACGTCAGGCTCTGTCATGAGCCATTAGAGCAGATTTATTTGATCAGATTCTTGTTATTTCCTCCGTCCAAACCCTGTGGCCCTCTCCTCCCTGCTGGTGATTAAAGACAGTAAATCATGGCAGGTCCTGCGCAGTGTTTACTCAGAGCGGCAAGCAGCTGCAAGCTGTTTCAGCCTGCTGTTTCTCCCCCTATTTACCTCCGTTCCCATGGCGACTGCACCACCGCGTCTCGCAGTGTCTGGAACTTGGCCCTGGGCTGTTTTGGTTACATTTGAAAGTTTTTAGATGCTCTGTCTACCAGAGTTAGCGGTGACTTCACCAGCCTGGAGCGAGGCTTGCGTTGTTGGGACGGGGGGTGGGGTTTGGGGGGGGGGGCGGGGGGGATAGAGGTGGTACTGGGGGTTTGGGGGGAGGGAGGGAGGGAGAGGGAGAGAAGCCAAGAGCATTACATCATCTCTGGATGGCAGTCAGAGGGGAAGGATATGAGTCAGTGGGCTGACTGTGCCTGGCTCACTCTCCTCCCACCTCTTGGGCCGCTGCCAAGCC
Source organism: Gymnothorax javanicus (assembly GCA_029692085.1). Taxonomy (NCBI): domain Eukaryota; kingdom Metazoa; phylum Chordata; class Actinopteri; order Anguilliformes; family Muraenidae; genus Gymnothorax; species Gymnothorax javanicus. The sequence continues at coordinate 148,514,447 of CM056193.1, forward strand.
GCTTGCATCGGAGCAATAGCGCAGGACGGTGGAACATGGGACCGAGCAGCAGGAGGGAAGGTGCGCGCTCGACTGCTGGAGCTCCAGAGCTGAGCAGGCTGAGGCCGCGGGAACCTAAGGTCGAGGGGTTAATGTGCGAGACCCATTCCCGTGCGGGTCTGCGGGAGGAGAAGGGACTGATCTGGTATTTTAATTCACACCTCTGGGTGTCAGATGGGGGAATGACAGAATGAGAGAGAGAGAGAGAGAGATGGGAAACTGAGGACGAGAGAGAGGGAGGGATCTAGTGTGAGTAAGAATGAGAGAGGGAGAGACAGTGAGAGAGAAAGAGGCGGGGCCTGTGTGTGAGCAGTGATGTCATGCTGGACCTGTTAGGCGCTCAGTAATGTGAGAGCTTCGGGTCAGGGCTGCAGTGCGTCTACCTACTCCCCTGGGACCTGAGGAGTGCTTATTATCAACCCAGTCACCGGACTTACAGCCCATAATTACTCCCAGACTGTGCACTGTCCATGAGTGAGAGCACACACACACGCACACACACACCGGCATATACACATACACTTACTAACTGGCACTAGCACACATACACACAGGCACACTCACAAACATTAATGCAAGCACAAACACATAAACACTTACACATGTTTGGAAACAAAAAAAAAAAAAAAAAAAACAATGCGGTGTGCACACATATATGCGCATGTGCAGACTCAAACACAGGCACACAAATGCGCAGACAGACAGTCACACATACAAACATGCGCACATACATGCGCGCCCAAGCAGAGAAATGCAAAATAGTGTTTGCGGAATACAGTGCGAGTTTTTTCAAAGTACATTTGTGTGCAGAAATTCCAAACTGGATTCTAACTCAATTTTGTGGGGAAACAGGAAAATTTCTCCAGAACCACTTTTGGCTGGCTGCAGTTGTTGATTTTTCCATTGGCAGCGCAGGTGAGCTGTGTTGACAGACAGGCGGGACAGCCAGCCTGCTCAGCTTCAAAGACTTCTTTCTTCTCGCCTCGCCAGGTCTAGCCTTCCATTAACTCATTTTCCTGTCCCATGTGCATTAATATGCTATTCTGCTGGGCCAGTGACAAGAAATCTCTTTATATTGCCGACAGTATGCGTGCAGGGCTGGCTAGGTGCCCCTAAAGGTGATCAGGTTGTCCCTGTGCTTTTCCAGTCTTCAGGCCTACAGCATGTGCGACCCCAGTCTGGTCACTGGGATTCAGCACATTTTGTAAGATGTTTTAATTGAAATACATTGCCCGAATACTATTGACAATATGGCAAGAAATATAACAGAAGAAAAGTAGTCATTCAAAGAGAGGTGGAATGCTTACACTATATTTGAGCTGTGTTGGTTCAAACAAAAGAAATATCCTGATATGAAATTGCACACAAATGGTGACACTATTTCTTGATGCACACATTACTTCCTGGAAAGAGCAGTCTGTGTTTTGAATGGCTGCTCACTTGGTGGCATTACCTTTACTCTTATGCACTGTTCCGCCTGCTAAATGAGTTCACTCTCTGAACTCTATACATTTAACCAGCTGGAGTCATGTGTGATGATGAATTAGCCTAGTGGTGATAAACTGGCTTGTTGAACAGAAATGGCACAGAAATGCAAAAAAGTCCAAGCTGTAATAGGGCAGTATTTGTGTCCATAATGTCACTGTTTATGTCAGTAATGGCTCTACGCTAGTAGTCCACAGTCAAAGTGGAAAATGAATACATTCATGTTACAATAATGCAGGTATTTGCTCAGGTGCAGGAAATCAATGTAAGACCCGCTTCTGCACTGTGTTTTCATGGTCTTGCTTGAAATGCTAATTGGATGACAGGTTGAACGGATAATTGTTTAAACTGATCAACAATTATCTTGTCACTCTAGCTGACTTTTTATTGATTGGAATTTTTAATCTGAAATGTGTACCACTCCATACTATTATATAGATCAACTGACTTACAGTAATTAAACTGCTATATTGTAACTGCTCTCAGTACGGTATTGTGTACGTAATTGTGATTACACATTAAATAATTCAATGTTTCCCAAAACGTCTGTGAATACATAGAGGAATGGTGATATACTTTGCTGCAGTTATTTGTTGTGAGATAGATAACTGATGCAAATCATTTGTGTTTTTTCCTCAGCGCTCAATTAATTAAACGATGTCCAGAGAGTTTATTATATTGTGTTCTCAGACTTGTGTTGTTGCTGTGATATCTTAGCTTTACTCATATCCAGATGGACATTGAACATACAGCCATTCTGTTGGCCAGACCAGGGTCATAGTTAAATACAACAGGAGACACGTAGGGCACTAGTCACTAGAATATTCCGTGTACCCTCATTTTCGTGTCTGCAAGCTTTCCCACCAGAGCCAACATCTGAAGAACAGTCACTCACATGGCTGGCAGAGCAACAAGCTGAGAAGGCAGGAAGGGGGCTGGACAATGCAAAGTTTATTTCTGTCACATCTCAACAATGTGTAAAAGCAAAGCCTCAACAGCATTCTCTCTGTGCGCTTGAAAATGACATTTTAACATTAGACAAATTACCCACGATAAGGTAAACATAACTTTGTTGAAGCAAAAGGGTTAAAATTTATGGCTTGCGGTTTTCTCCATGCTTGATATTTCAGTTTTCCAACTTGCGTGCAAGAAACATATTTCATCAAACCTGTGCTTGAAGATTTCAGGTGCCTCTCTTATTTAATGCTTCCTGCTAATAATCAGAATATCCTTTGGAACTTTTTGGAAATGTAACAATGTTATGCAATTACTAATTGTGAAGGAAAGCTGGAACTAATGCCAATGACTGCACAGCTTTTCTGAAAGTTTTAGGAACCAGTAGTAATTTCCAGTAACAGAGATCCCTCTCCCTGTCTCACTCTCTGTAAATACAGGCCTGTACCAGGCTCGCTGTCATCATTACTGCACCTTCGGAACAGACAGAGACAGCCGCTACCTGCCTCGATGCCAGGAACACTGCCAGATCCCACCATGCCTGGCTCTTCTGCTGTGTTGATGCCGGTGAGTAGGATAACGTTTGTGTTAGCACACTGGCAGTGGCCTCCTCATAGCTGCCTTAACTGTTCTGCTCATCATAATTTCTCTGTTGCCTTCCCCGTCTTTTCATTAAGATAGCTTTTTACACTCCTTTTACCTTTTATTATGTTTCATACAATATTGAAGTCAGTTCAGAGAATATGCTGGGTTTTTGATTGAACCTTTTGCAATGAATTTTGTGAGGGCTCAGTGGAAGTATTGGGTTTGCATTTGTAATGCAGCCTGTCAGTGAAAACTCGTAGATAAAACTTTGCTAACCTAGCAACCTATGTATGTATACCTTAGGCATAATAGCACTGCCTCTATGATGAGTGGTTTGGTTGAAATATAGCTAGTTATGTGACCCACAAAATTTTATTCATTAGCTTTCTTTTTGCTTCCTAACTTTCAAGTAACAACAGAAAAACAATATGGTGGTAATAGTAGACATAAAATGAACACACTTTGGCCTGGTATTTCCTAAGTAGAATAGAACTCATCTGTAAAAGTTTTAAGTTTTACATGCTATTAACCCTAGTCCTGCTGGTCGCTGATATGTACAGGTCCCTCACTCATTTCCCTGTGTGCCAGTTGTCAATATATCATTCCTCGGTAGCTATTTCAGTGTATGCCAGTCCTTGATAAACATTAACATAGAGGCAGGTATACGCAATCTCGGTAAAGTGTTTTCTGATTCATTGACGTCCAGTAGCTGCCATTCACGTCGTGATGATGGGTGTATTACGGTATTGCCCTGTCCGTCTGTCTGTATGCCTGTCTGTCCATCTATCAAGCTGTCCATCTGAGAAATTTTCTCGGAAATGCAACTTGTCTGAAAACTTTTTGTACATTGTTTCCAAATTTAAGTCACACTATTGCATATGGGTGAAGGTGTGCATGTGCCTCTTATGAGAGTTGGTGGGGGGTAATGGAAGGTTCCTTTCAAAAATGGAGGTGCTGCAATTTTCAATATGGCCTCCACAGCAGCCATCTTGAATTTGGTTTCTGTCAATTTCGAGGAGAACAGCTGATCCAATCAAATTTAAATTTGCTATCTGCATTGGTAATGGGTAGAAAAAGGTTCCTTTCAAAAATAGGCAGTCCACCATTCTCAATATGGCCCCACGGCAGCCAAATTTTATTTGGTTTCTGTCAAAATTGAGGAAAATGGATGATCTGAGCAAATACAAATTGTATGTATGCATTGGTGGTGGTAGACAAAGGGTCCTTTCGAAAATGGGCACACTACGATTTTCAATGTGGCCGCTACAGTGGCCATCTTGAATTTGGTTTCTGTCAATTTCAAGGAGAACGGATGATCCAATCAAATTCAAATTTGCTGTGTGCCTTAGAGGTGGGTAGAGGAAAGTTCCTTTCAAAAATGGGCAAACTACCATGTGTTTTCCTTCGTTTTTGAGGAAAAAGGATGATCTGAGCAAATTAGAATTTGCTGTGTGTGTTTGAGTTGGCTAAAGAAACGTTCCTTTCGAAAATGGAAGCACTGGGTAGCAATTCTGAATTTTGTTTTAGCATATTTTAAGGAGAACGGATGATCTGATCAAATTCCAATTTGTTGTGTATGTTGAGGATGGCCATAGAAAGGTTGATTTTAAAAATCAGTACACTGGGATTTTTAATTAACGTCATCACGTCATCTTGTATTTGGTTTCTGGCGATTTCAAGGACAATTGAGAATCCAATCAAATTCAAATTTGCTGCATACGTTGGGGGTGGGTTGAAGAAGGTTTCTTTTGAAAATGGGTTTGCTGTGATTTTCTATATAGCCGTCACAGCAGCCATCTTGAATTTGGCTTCTGTTCTTTGTCGATTTAAAGGAGAACAAATTATCTGATCAAATTCAAATTTGCCCTGCATTGGCAGTGAGAAGAGGAAGGTTCTTTTCGACAATGGATGCTCCGCAATTTTTCATCAAGCAAATTATCTGTCAGCCAAGCACAGAAGCATGTAAATGCTTCTTGCAACACATGCTCGGAAACTTATGCAGTCAATGGGCTCTATCTTACACCCAGCACAGTGGGGCACAAAACGTAGCGCAAGTGTTTTTGCTACTTTATAACCGATGAAAATACCAATTTCCTGACCAGTGTCCTTGCTACATAAATAGCCAATTTATTTGCACCAAATTGAGCGCCCATGGGCGTGTTGGTCTTAAAATGAGGTGAGGTCAAGCGTATCACTATCTTAAGACTGCAAAAAGCGATCGCGCTATTGACCAACAAAAACGTGGTCTAAAGTCAATGGAAAGTTTTCGACTGCTCATTTCAGGGGGGATAGTCAGATAGTATTATGGTTTTTTTGTGGGCGAATGCACAACGTACACACACTCTGCTTGTTACATACTACCCAAGCAGGGGTGAGCAGCAGCGCCCACTCATGCAACCGATTAAAAATAAAGAGATTACGATGTGAAAGATTTTGTCAAGATTTTGAGAAAATGCATGTTGGAATGGATAGTGCGACCGACGTCTGCACATCAAGGCATGCTGTGATACAGGATATTTAATTCGTAAGTGAACCAATTCCATCAGGTAATTTGCGATTCAACATGTGCGGTTATGCATGTAGGTTTTCATAAATTCTTCTGGATAAAACCACGACTTCTTGATATTGGTGAGCTCTGTCATTCCTGCTGTTCTCCATGATACCTCTTGGAGGGGACGCTATCCGGGGACAATGGTTAGCCTACGTATTCATTACATGACACATCGTCTTGAACAGTGCATGGATTTTCCTTCCATCACACAAACACAAACTGCAACAGAACAAATGTTTGAAGTGCTGAAAATCCGCTGGATAAGTCGTGCATGAGACGACCCATTATCCACATTTATCTGAAAAATCAAGTTTGATTCCGACCAGGTTATTTAATACAGTGCCTGCAACCCATGTGACCCACTTCTATCACCAATACAAAACCCCGCATTTCATTTGAAATGTCTTTGTTTTAATTTACAGTTCGGCTGAAAAAGGAAATGGCCACAAAAAAAAAAAAAAACGCGAAAAAAGGAGCACCCTCCAAACCAGTAAATTATTTGGTGCTGACAAAAAAAACTATTAAACAAGAAGTTTTTTGTCAGCACCGAAAAATTTCCTTTCAAGGGTGCCTTTTTTGCTGACTTTTTTGTTTTTTTTTTTTTTTGTGGCCATTTCCTTTAGGCTATCAATTGATAGATTGAACCGAACACAATTCAAGCACGAAGCAAGTAAATAAGCATATAGCAAAACATAGGATAAAATAATGTCAGCGCACAATCGCTAGAGCTTCTACTGAATTTGTGATAGGCATACAAACGATTCCTCTGTCAAATGACAGAGGAAAGTCCACAGAATCCAACGATATAAGCCATGTCATTTTAAATCGACGCCACATTTAAAGAACAGCAGGCATACACTATACATTCTACAAAGATGAGCAAAGAATTTTTCTTACCTTTGATATTTTGTAATCAACTGTGTTCGAGGGTCAATCTGCACTTCCTATTGTTAGCCCAATTTGTCCATGTTATATCGAAGCTAGATCTTCCAGTTTCCATGCATGTTTTTTCTGGAGCACTGCTTCAAAGGATGTCAGCTCCAGAGCAATGCACTTGCTTGCAATGTATATTCCTCTCTGTGATCAGCTTGTGATGCTGTCGCGCGGGTGGCCATTTGATTCTATGGGCTCTAACGTTTCCAACGAGCTCTAAACCACCTTAATTGCTCAAACCTAGCCTGAGCTAGAGCCTTGCGTTCCCAGTGCGTCAAACTGAGTCCGTGGCCCATTCACAAGTACTTAAATAGCGCGACAATATAAATGCTTAACTAGTTTGTTTGTAGTATTTTCGGCATAATTATCCTCTAAATATTCAACAGTCGTTTTTAAAGTCGTTTTCTGACTGGGAATTCTTGTATCATTCTGCGTGAGTACTGAGAGCACAACAACACAAGCTGGGTGCATGTTTTCCTGACTTGTTTTCTTGAATCACTCTTTATATCGGCAATTTGACAGTGGGAAATCAGTCAACTGATGCCTACTAGTGAGGGTAATGCGCTTCACTCTCGGCATCCAAGGTTCAAATCCCCAGGCGACATTTACTTCTTTAGGCAGTAATAGCATTTTTCTTCAGTAAATAATTGTTGGGTTTTTTGTTCTTTTTACCTTTTACCATTTGTATTTATAATTATAATGATATAATATAATTATATTCATAATTTTGTTTATTTGCTTTTTTTTTCAATAAATCTGCTCCAGTGGAATCAAACTTTATTTTCTTTGTATGTAGTATCTTTGAATGGGAAAATGTATACAGGACTGGCAAAAATAATAATAAAAAAAAGTGGTTATGTTTGGATGGAATGTATGCCTGTAGTGACATATGTGAAATTAAATGAGTTTTACAGTTTGGTATCTGAGAAATATGAAATTTTGGAGAGGCCACCTACAGTTTGGAGAGGCCACCAAGACATTCCCAAACTGAAACCTCTCTAATTTTGCTCTGATTTACTTGGTTAGAATAAACTTTGGCACAGATAATGGTGAGATTCCGTGCTGTAATTTTTTAGAGGTTTCAGAATGCAACTGAATAATTTCAAAAAGGATAGAAGTAAAACTTTGTTAGGCGCACATGAGATGTGTCATTTATGCTGTGTTCCATCTTCATTTACTCTGACATAGTGACATATGCACTGATTCTTACACCATGACAAAAATCCCCAACCTGTTACCTTTATTATGATACCAAGATTATTCAAATGGACCAAGAAGTCGCAGAGATATACTCATTTCATTTTAGGCATTTCATTTTCGAACCAGAGGCTCAGGGCTTATTAAGTAATGGTTTACTCTTGCACTTCGTGGATCCTCTCATCTGCAGTGTATACTTTTTTTCCCCTGCCACCAGGCAAGTACGTCCTTAATAGCAGCTCGCCAAGGTGCAAGGGCATCTAGCTTTTAAAGGACATGGGAGATGACACTTTGATTGACTTATTTCGTGTTACGCCCAAAACAGGCCTACGATTAATTAACAGATTAAATACGACCCCTTTAAACCTTGCGCCTTGCACTGTGCCCGAATAACCTGCTGTTGATCTACCGAAAATGGATTTGGACACGCCCTTAATGCACTTGTGCCACACGCTTCGAACTGTGCGCTTAGATCGTTAAAATAGGGTCCAATATCTGTACTGTTTCTTCAACTGCAGTGTCAGGGGCATATGCCACTCCTTACATTGTACTTGTTTTGAATTCTGCAATGATTTTTTTACCGAGAGTTATTTCCCCTTCTAATATCTACTTTATATATGCAACTACTGTTTGTTTTTAATGAATGGTTTCCACATTAAGGTTATTTCTACCTCTGTCAAGGAGGTTATATTTTTGACGGAGTCGGTTTGTCTGTCTGTTTGTATACAAGATAACTCAAGAAGTAATGGACGGATATCTCTGAAATTTTGTGGGTGAGTTGCTATTACATCAGGGATGGACCCATTTGATTTTGACTGCAAACGATCAAACAACATGGCCGCCACGGCAGCCATCTTGAAATCCTATGACATGCGATAACTGAACTTCGCTCCCAGTGTTATCACTCAAACTTTGTGGGTTGATTGGGCTCGCACCAGGGACGGAACCTATCTTTAAATTATTTATGAGCCATGTTCACTCAGCAAGATTTTGACTGCACTGCCTTGGCGGAGGTTTGCACTCTCGAGTTGCCTCTAGTAAATGTTATCTGTTATCATGTGGTGTATCTTGCAAACAAGAGTGGAGTTTGAAGCATTGACTGACGGACAAGCTGTTGCATACATTGCTGAAATGAACAGGAAGAATGTGGCTCAAAATTGGTAACACAACAGTATTGCTTCCAGATGAATTTTCTGTTGCCAAGAAACACTTGGCAATACAGAGATTTAAAAAAATCTGCTTATTAAGTTTTGATTATTTTTTTCAATAAATATGTGAAAATAAAAAGTGAAGACTTCTAACATTCAAGTTAATTGAGCCTCTTTGGAATTTGTATCTGTTGAGCCCAAATGTACTTCATGCATTACATCTGCTTTGTTTCATATGATTTTGTTCAATTCAATTAATTGCCTCCCACCGTAGTGTCTATATGACATATCAAACATAGCATAACACTTTGTACTGCCTTAAGCTTCTAAAGGCACCAGAGTCACCTAATTGTTTTCACTGACTGTGTGCTAGATGATGGGTGTACGCAGAGTTTACTTAAGCTCTTGTTAAGTATTAAAATGTTGTGAAAATACGCTGAGTTTACTTAAGCTCTTGTTAAGTATTAAAATGTTGTGAAAATACATCACAAAGTGTCACACTATTCAGATCCATTTTTCAGAAAATAATCACCTTTTGAAACATAAAGCAGCCTTCTTACATCTGCGCTGTTATAATGTTATGGTATTTTGCTACAGTACAACGTAGTATAATAGACCTTCCACAAGATTTTTCCCGAAAGTCATGGCACACAAGCCTATACATTGCAAGGAAATATCATGATCTCCCTGTTCAAAGGTGTTCATTACATCCCACAAGTGGGACGGGTCAACATCAGGAGAGAGCTGCCCTTATTTTCATGCCTTGAAAACTGTGCTCACCAAAATCCTTATCTTTGAAAATGATTTGCCACAGTTATTATGGATTAAGTTTATGTCATGTATTTTTAAAATATGTCAGCATTTTTAATAATGAGCATCCAATTTCAAACAACATTCTCATTTTAAAAGAGCCGAAGTCAGTCCATTTGACTGTCACAGCACAGTGCATGAAGGAGAAGGAGGGAGATATCACTTCAAGCAATTCTTACCTTTCTGGCATGTCGCACAGCACTTAGTAAAAATTTGAACATGAACAACTCCGCCTCCCTTCAAAGTCCCACCCTTTTCCCCCCAATTGCCAGGCTTCTCCTACGAAAAAAAAATATAACTGATAGTTTGTCAGACTACAAAGGTAACTAAACCTTATGAGGGCATTTTATTTTATACCACATATAGAATTGAATATTATTTAATTACTGTTGGTTAGTTTTCACTTACTGGTGCCTCTGAATCTGACTCCATTGACCTGTTTCACTCACGCTGCTCACTTAGTCGCGCCGCACGCAATATTTCTTTTCGTAGGAGAGTGAAACGGGTCAATGTAGTCAGATTCAGAGGCACCGGTAAGTGAAAACTACACCAACAGTAATGGCATAATATTACATTCTATATGTGGTATAAAATAAAATGCCCTCGTAACGTTTAGTTACCTTTGTAGTTTGACGAAATATCATTAACGTTATTATCATAATTATAGCATTTCAGCACCTGTTTGTTTACAGTCAAATGCGTTGTTTTTTTTCTGCCAGAGAGGCGCATGACTCGCAAGCGCTGACAGCGGTAGGCAGCTGGAAGGGGCGCTGCGACGGATGACAGACAGGAAGCTCGGCAAATCATTTTATTCGGACCGAAGAAAATGATTGGTCAGACTTCTATCAGAAATATATGAGAATTGAATATTGAAGAGTTTCAACACCTGGTGGATTTCTTTTACATTTTAGTGTGCCATACGCTTATTAGGAGCATTTTAAGATTACAAAAGAAAAGTGTAAAAATGCCAGAAAGGAAAGAATCGCTTTAAATTAAGTGTAAACTTAAGTGTAAGTGCTCCAAGGTCCAGTTCTGATGCTCATGTGCCTACTATAGAAGCTTTCAGTGGTGGACTAAGGTTAGAATGGGCACTGTGTCTGGTCTGCAGCTACAAAGGGATAAAGTAGGCTGGGTATGATGCATTGTGTGTTATGACACATTCCTCACCTGAGTTTCGTTAAAATTCTCTGCGACTTGTGCCACATTAGCCATTCGGTCGGTTCGGAGCGGACGCTTTGTAGCTAAGGTTGGAGTCAATTCCTGAATTGGAATTGGAAATAGAATTGATAAATCGGGGAGGAATTGGAATTAGAATGTATTATGTAGAATTGAAGTGGAATTGGAAGTGATAAAACGGTATTGACCCCAACCCTGTTTGTAGCCCTTGTACATTGATTGGCTTCAGGCACACAACATCCTACCGCCAATTCATGGGTTCTCCCTCTGTAGACCACTATCACTAAGTACTCACCACTGCTGACCAGGAGCACCCTTAATTAAAACCTTGCTGCTTCAGAGATGCTCTGACCTAATGATTCGACCCTTGTCAAGGTCGCTCAGGTCCCATTTCTCCCACATTCAACACATCGACTGCAAGAACCTACCATTCACTCTCCATTAAAAGTCTGTCAGCAGACCTTGACATGCGCCTTTGTTATCAGAAAATCAAGCTCATTTGCTTTATTTGCCTTTTTGTTTTTAATGTTTTGACTCATAAGTGTACAAATTTTGGAAATATGCAGTTGCACAGCAAAATGCAGTGGGTATATCATAAAGCAAGAGCACTGAATGGGCTGCCAAAGTTGACTAAGTAAAACCCAGAACACTCATAGAACTGGAATGTGGACTGTGTAGTAAATACAGCTGTTTTACTTAGTGAGCTTAGTCAGTAATCCTGCTTTGTGATATATCCCCCTGTGGAGTTCACTTTGCTTGTTTTTCTTAAGAGGTTGCATGTGATATGCTTACAAGCAACCGAAACATACTGTATTTGGAGTTACCAGATGAACATATGTTCATTGTGTTTTTGAGGGCTTTGTTTGGTTTGATGTGCAAGACGGAGAAACTGCTTTTCTCTGTGTATTGTGGCTGTGCTGTGTTGATTTTACTTGGAACTTTATGAACTAGGCCTAATCATCCAAACGAATGCCATCGGGGGGATTATTGCAGGCAGTGTTAAGATTTTGCTCCTTGCAACAACAAAACTATTTTACTATTTTTAGGGCAGGCTGTTTATTTATTTCTTATAGGATTGAGTAAGTTCGCAAGTCAGTTGAATATATTCAAAAAGAGCATAGCTGCAAGTATATAAATGAGTTCAAACTTGCAAATTGGTGTATTGCATGGAACTTTGTGCCCCTGTGCTTTTCAAACTTCAGAATCAAATTGCCATCCAATTTTTGGAAGTGAGTTTTGAACTTAGTGGTTATAGGCTGGTTAATGTTCAGATGTATGATTTTTAAGTGTCTTGTAGAAAAAAGTTTGATGACTTTTCAGCAGTAATATTGAAATGAATTGAGCCGCAGGGATAATATCACTGACAAAGGTCCACAGACCAGGTCTCTAATGACACCATATGTTCCCTCTGTAATACAAACCAGCATGTGTTTATGAGGAACGTGTTCTGTGTTTATTAAGTTAAGCGCTGACAGTATTTTGCTCTGACTGACAATGCAGGAAAGGGGTGAACATATTTTCATACAAAATGCACTTAGTGCAATTAAGTCTGTGTGCAGTGTTACAAATGGTCTCAGAGGACATGGTCTCCACAGTTACATGATGGAGCCCAGCAGGTCTCAGGTCCCACAAGCTGTAGCCGGCTGTCTCCTCAAACACAGAATACCTCTCTTACTGTTGTTCTAACACACTGCAGATAGGTTACTCACATCATGGGCTCATCACAAAGCCAACCTGAATCACTGGATGGTAACATGACAAATAATTCTTCCGTAGCACGTGACCTATAGATGCAATACAGGGGTGGCCTCTCGGTAAGGCAGATTATTTATAGACTGGTGACTGGCATGTTGTGCAGAACACCTTGAAAAGTGGTATTTCTCAGCGAACCAAAAGGTGAGTTTCCTTACAAGTGAAACTTCTAATTCGCTGGTGACCTGCTGCTTGAATTAAGTTGCTGAGGTTGTATAACTGAAAAGAACAAAAATGATATTGTGGGACCTCCTCAGTGGTTGAAACATACTTATTTTTCCCACAGGTGAGAAAGTAATCAAAGCGTTGAATTTATTGTAATGTGAATTAAGTCTTTCTTCTGGTCTCAGACAAAAACTTTATACAGATTTTATTTAAATGTGATAAAATGTATGTAATGCAAGCCGGATTGACATGAAAGTGCACAAAATGTTTAAATTATCAAATAAGGGATCAGATCAGACAAACACACACACACGTACTTGGGCAGACACACACACACACACGCACTCACACATACATTTTTTCCCCCCACAGAACCAGAACTAAGCCAATTTGCCAATTTTAGTAACCTGGGCAGAAAACCAAATTTGCTTTTAAAAAAAAGAGTTCTATTCTTCTATTTCAAACGCAGTTGTAGGTGACCAGTCATATATTGCAGTGAATGTCACAGGCTGGAGTAGCTATTAGCAGGACATATCCCTTCACACTCTAGTTTCCTGTGTTAGTTTCAGTTTGACTAAAGGGCTGCTCATCTTAACACCTTGCACAATGAATGTACTCTCTCACAAGCTATGATGTCACATGAAATTAGTTCTAAACACTTTCTCATTAGTTGGGTTTCTCATTTATCATTGAGCCCCAGGATATGTCCCAAATTTTCACCCCTTTTCAGAACTTATGTCATTTGGAGGGGAAAAAAAATCGCATAAAAGCACATAAAAATGCAATGTTTAAGAGTGAAAATGGAGATAAACATTGCCTTCAGGATCATGCAAATATTTCTACAGACAAATCAATGAATTATTCATTTGCAATCCTAAAGAAAATAATTTTGTTTATTTTCAGTACATTATGTGTTTAAATCAATCTCTCTGAAACTTCTAGATGGAAAGACAGATGTCTATGGGCTCCAATATGATGGGCATGCAAGGTCCCGCCCATAGCAGCGCTTGCTCCTCCCCCCACGTTTCTTCCATGCACACAGACGCTAAACTGGTGAGTTTCCCATGAATATGTTATTCCTATCTGCACAGACACACATGCATATATACACTCACAAACACACACGCACACTCACACACACTGAAATTCACACATGTGCATCCACATGTACACACTTGTTCAGTCTCTAACAGAACTCTTCAATTTGCCAAGCCAAAGCCACAGCACTCTGTTGTGAAGTAGTTGTTGCCATTTCTTGACTGGGTCCTGAATCAAAGTCTCAACCTGCCAGAGCAGCGCTGGGGATTCTGGATGAATAAAGGAGCCTTTATGCCTCTGAGCAAGGAAGCCTATGGAGAGCCTGATGTATATCTAAACGCATAGAACATGCAATGTGGGTCCTGCAACTTGTTAGTACTTGTATAGCACAAGGGGGGAGCAAAATTCCCGATGACCTCATCCTGAACAAAGCAAGCAGTTAGTATGTGGAGACGGGAAACTTGGAGAGAGCACAGAGACTGTACTGCTTGTATTACCGCCGCAGCGATCCTGCCAAAGATTTTACCACTGCATGACTATGCTGCTGCGGATTGTGTCAATGAGAGGATATACTGCTTAAGATGAGAGGAGTTTAGAGCTGTACAGTTAGATTATGTCATTGTGCGACAGTAATGTTGTGGATTATTATGCCCTGTCGTGCACTGCTGCAGATTATCTCACTGACCTGCCGCCTCTCTTTCTGTACTACGTACTGTACATTTTATCACTTTCACTGTGAGGCCTGATTTCAACAGTTCATACCAGAAAAACAAAAAAACAGCCATTTATAAGCTTTCTACATACTTTCCATTAAGAAGACAGGGATAAAACTAAGTTAATGACCATGTTTGGAGCTACTCATTTTGAATGAGCTGAGGCCAGTGGGGAATCTTCAACACTTGACTGAGTCAGTCACTCAGTCACAGATCTCATTTAATGGTCTCGCCCCCACTTTACTTTTTTAGCTGAAAATATGAACACCTGAACACCCATTAGCTATGCTGCGAATGTTGACTGCTGTCTTTGGTATATAACGGTACGAAGTTTGGGATTAAAGTTATTGTTAACGCACTTCACTAGCTTAGCGGGATTTCAGCTAGAATTATCAGGCATTTTTGAATATTCACCATCAGGCATTGATCCAAAACAAAAATTGTTGATTTCAGAACTTAATCAGCTCATATTGAGTTGCCTAATGTGCAAATGTGAGCGTAATCACACCCACTTAGCTAGCCAGATGGAAAACACGTTGTCACTGTGATAGCCAGAAAATGTAGACTAGCTAAAAATCACCTCTTATCAATGAATTGGATGAGCAGCTTTCCAACATTAATTTTTGGAGCAATATGTTAACAGCACAGCAGCAAGTTCGCCGAGCTGGGTGATAATATAACATCAGTAGCCGGCTAATGTTATAATATTATACCTAAATAGGATGGGACCTGTTTAACTTGTTTGATAACCACAAAGACAGTAGCCTAGATTAATGAGCAAGTCAGTTATTTCACCGTTGTGGCTTCGTGACAATTTTATCACATCCTATGACAGGAAAAGTAAGCAACTGTATCAAACACAAAGACATTGCTGTTAACCAAGCAAAAGTAACGTTAGCGTGCTCAATGCACTCAGTACAGTTAGTTGCAAGATACTGTGGGATAATCTAATGTTAGCCATCCCAACTAGATAACGCTATCTGCTAGCAAGCTATGTTTTCAGTTGCTTTTGATCCAAATAATTGATTAGATCTCGGAAAATCAGCAAAAACACCTGCCAGACAAAATGTAAGTTCTCCTAGGTTGCAGTCAAAATTAAGAGATGCACAATGTAGGAGGTAAAATAGGAAAATAAGCAACCAAAGTTAACCAGAAAGTCATGCAAACAACAAAGAGTTAGCCAGGATAGCCACCAGTCGTCTAAGTCTCAAATCCTAGTGTGTTGCCTTGCTGTCTACTGCCTACGAAGGCAGCAGTCTACATAGACAGTGTTTTAACTGAATTGGAACCTTATAAGATAGGGTTATGGAGATGCTGTAGTTATATAGTGAATGCATCAGGAATCTTCCCTGCCACCAACACAGCTGGTCTTTACCAAAGCGTACCGACATGGGGCATGTTCAAAGACTGCGGGGTCAAGTGAGATCCCGCAAGTTCTGGCCGCTTGAATGATTGAACTACGTTTGGTCTTGTATAGACCAGCGAGAACAAATTTGAACAGTCACGCCTTGCTTTTCAAGATGGCGTCCAAAATTGCGAACATCGGTATCCTCACGTGTTAAATAGAACTTTATGCAAACCCTAGTTGGCAGCCATGTTGGAAAATGAGAAAGAACTTGTGGGTCCTTTGAAACGGTAGTCTTTCCCTCGCGAGACTCAGCGTGAGACCCTTTGGTCTTGAACACGAGCTCTATTGCATCCGACAATGCTTCCATGTCCAAGTGGATGTGGCAGAATTTCTCTCCCCTGCACATAACCTGTCACACAGCGTATGCTTTCATAAAGGCTTTCAAATGTAGCTTAGATCCCTGATAAAAAGAAACAGGCCTCCCTTGTCCTGCGGTTGGACCGCGACTGCAGTTATCACCAGAGCTAAGGCTCTCATCTTGTACACCATAATAATGCAAGAAAGAGTTTATGTTATTCATGGCTCGGTAGCTTTTGCAATTAGTACAGATAGATACTTGGTTCAGTAGCTAATGGTAACGTTGTTTAGGTAACATCAGCTCGCTAAGTTCCCACGTTGATATACAGCCTTGTTTATCGAACACCTTTTGATTACCAGGCACAATTACAATTACATTGAGATAGCGTGGTATATACCTGTGGGTAATATGTAAATACTCAGTGTTTACTTTTTTGTTAATACCAGTGCTTCTTCGGAATCAAACATATCGGAGCTCTTCATGTGTTTCTGTTTACCCCCAGCAAATTGAACTTATGAACGAGCATGAGCCTTGTTTGAATGGAGGGGCAATGGAAGGGTAGGAGAGGCTTCAAGAGGGAGAGAGGGAGCAGAGAGGGAGGGGTGGTGGTGTTTCTGACAAAAATCTCTCTCTTTATTGGTCTGTTCTCCTAAGTTACCAATTGCAGCTTGGAGTCAAATCGGTGACTTTAATTACAAGTACACAAACACAGCAAAAAAAGCCAGCAGACACTGCAACACTCCAGGGCTGGAGTTTGACTTGTCTGCTCTACTCCTTCTCCCTACCCACTCCCCCATCATTTGTGCATTCATTTTGAGGGACCACCATGTTAAAGTCTATTGCAATATAATTAGCGATAGACTTTGATGGACAATGGACGTCATATATGACCACAGAACTATACAATTCAATGTATATGTTGGAACCTGTCCATTGGTAGCTATGGTGAGAAATCTGTCTATTTCCTGGTGGATAGATGGCAAGGGCATGGCAAAGTTCACACAGATATATTTATGCTCTCCCTTTAAAGAGGAGTGCCCTCAGCTGCTGTGAGGGAGGCTTCACATGGAGTGACACTTGGTAGTGAAGAACTAGCAGCGAAGTAGCTGTTCGGGAAAGTGCCATAGCGTTCTGATGTCTGATTTTCACTACACCCCTCCCTGCTAACCCACTGTCAAGCAGTATCATATCTTTATTGTCATCTGTGAACCTCTCTGGCCATCACACTGTTGCGATGAACAGCACAATCAAGAGCTACTTCTGATATATATTTTTCAATTACTCTCATTTACCGGCATCACAGTATTGTGGCAAGAACGAGGTGGGATCAGAACAAACCTGGTTGCTAAAGACTGATCTGCCGAGGAAGACAGTTTGGGATGGCCCAGCAAGCGTGCATTTTATCTGCAGAAAACTCCCTCTCAGTGATGTCACTCTCAGCTGGCATGCTGGACCAGGGGGAATCATCATTTTATGACACTGGAGAGACAAAACTCCCCGCATGTACAGTATGTCACATTATTTTTTAAAGCTATAGCATAGCATACACAACCTGCCTTTTCAGATTGAGAAAACGTAGTCTGCGTAGTTGCTGCGTGGTCAGACGAATAATCATCAACAAAAACATAAAAGTGCAACGTTAGCCTGAATATTAGCTGGGTCAGAGATGAGGGAGACAGCGAGACAGGCAGAAAGAGAAGGGAGGGAGTCAGTCTGAGAGCAATTGCTGTGGTGAAGGGCAGACTGACAGCAAAAGATGAGTGCATTCTTAGGGCACTTAACTCTCCCTCGTCTCACTCTCTTAAGATTGATCGCCTTTGTTATCCTTCTCATTCCCCTCTTGGTTTCCAAGGCAACAGTCAGGGGGGAATACAGTGTACAATATTAGTTTAATGTTCATTATCTCTCCTTTGGCTTTCATCCAGTCATTGTTTTCTTTCTTTTTATGTCCTTGCAAATTTGATTTATGGAGACCGATCAATGCTTAAGATTAGCAAAGTTTTTGGCAAAACCCGTATTATATTCATGCTCTGTATTGCTCGCGTTCATGAGCAACATTGAGCATGAATCATATGACATATTCATCAGGGGATGACTTTATTCTACAAACGTATTATGTCCAGATTATTTGTCCAGCTTGCTTTTAGCTTACAGTGACAACTGGTATGAAATTCTACGGTAAGAGGCATATGCACATACTTTTGCAAGAAGAAAAGTTTTTTCTTTCATGTCAATGTTATGCTCCGGGTGCTATAGTGTACACTGATGAAATCTAAAGGTTCCATTAGGACAAAAATTCAAGTCTTAATCGTGTTATCTATGATAGTCTGAGGCCCAGGTTCATAAATATTAGGCAGTTCTGTGATATCTCCGCCCATCCGAGGTGGATAAATAGCACGCCGCTATCGTATGACCCAGTGCTGATCAGCCCCATGTGTGCTCAACAGTGTGGCTTGACTCTGGCCCTAATCGCATTACACTGAGATGTTGACTTTCTGCAAATGGGAAATCTCCGGACGTAACCCCACACCCCGCCGGGTTCTGGCCTGCGCGCGTGACACCAACAAGACTTTTCATTTTCCATTTTTCTTGTTCCCCCCCTCTGAGTTTTCTCGGTGAAAGGAAAGATGAAAAGGCGAGTTGTGTTTTTCCTCAGCCTAGCTTTCTGTGCTAGGCAGCGGCGCAGCGAGGGGCTAAAGGGGACCCCGCCGAAGTTAACCCTTTCTCCAGCTGAGAGCCCACTGTGGGACTTGTGCCGCAGCTCTAATGACCAGTAATTGATTTTGTGGGGATTTTGCTACTATGAGCACTGTATGCAATGTAAATAGTTAATGAGTAGCACAGTTACTGCACAGGCCCCTTGTGGGGGCTACTATCAGATAATCTTTTGAGAACAAATCTCATCCCATGATGTTCTCTGGCACCCAGAACCTAATGCCACAGAACCCACTTCTAGCTCCACGTTCCCATCCTGCACTCCTTGATGTGCCTCAATATGTGAGTTCGAAGTGCATTGCATGTGGATTTGAGGCAGTACACGTCAGTAAATGTGCGTGGGGTATGGTGTACCTTTTGTTTTAGGTGTGGATTTGGGAAATGGATTATTTTGTCTTCATGTTGGGGATTTGTTGGTTTGTGTTATTGTACACAAGGGAGCACATTATTGCGTATAACTCTGTGCAAGCTTATGTATGAGAGGGAGGACTGTGCGATGTTTTATTCTGGAAAGAGGTCATTGAGTTTGTTGTGGGTGGTGTGTACTTTTGTTCTGGGAAGATAGAGGGAGCAGGCTGTGTGCGTGCTTCTGTTTTGAAAATGAAAAGTTTGTCTGTTGTGTCTTTTACTGCTGGTAAGAGATAATTTTTTCGTGGGTTTTTTTTTTACGGTTTTACTGTTATATGCTTTATTTTGGAGAGAGCTGTGCTGTAATGTGTCATTTTATCTTGGGGTGCAGAAGTTTTGTGTTGGTTGGTGCTTTTGAGAAAGTTGTGTGCATTGTATGTTGTGTAATGTTCGATTGGATTGCGCTGTTTACTCTCGGAGAGGGAGCCGAGTGAGTTGCTGTGCGCTGTTTCACGTTGTTGTGAGGGAGTGTATTTTCTCTCCCAGGGTGAGGGCAATGCAGTGGAGCGAGTGCCAAGTTCCACACGGCCCAGAACATTACATCACAAAGGAAACTGTGCTCTCCCCAGTCCTCTCTGGACGCTCATATTCGAAGCCTCATCCCGCGAGTGCGTCACGCTCTCAGCCGTATCTTGCAAACACGCGGCAATCTCACGACGATCTAAACAAACATCCACGTGTGATTACGCCTGTGTGTACATACGAGCAGTTTTAAAATAAATCTGAACCTCCACGATTCAAAAAAAAAAAAATTCCTTGTCTCGGATTACAGCTATTGTTTCCATAATTTGATTCCATTCCCTTTCTTTTACGTGATGAAAGAGATCACTTTGTTTCTGGAGTAGCCCAGTCTCTTTTTTCCTATCAAACATGAGAAGATATTCCTTATGGGCTACCTTACGATGAAAAACTGAAACCTGAGCTGGAACAATTTCAAAGCGTTTCGGTCTTCAAAGTGTCTGGCTGGATGCCGTGTGTTTTTGAAGCAGTTGTTATCACTGTTGTTGTTGTTTAGCATTTAGCGGTTTGGTAATTACTCTCGACTAGTTTTAAGCTAGCTCTTTTGGACGATCTTTCAAACCTGTGCTTATGAAAGCGTGTTATTTGTTATTGGGCTGATTATTTTATGTTTATATTGTTACCAGGGAGAGTGAACGTGTCTCTCAGAGTCAGAGAAGGTGCTGAGTTTTTTCACAAGATAAACAATACTATATGTTCCGAGGCTGCCACTCTACTGGCTCTGCTGCTGGCTTCATTTTAGAGAATGACATAATTCTTGGCACACTGTAAATGTACTTCTTTTTAATTGAGGGTGGAAAGAAAGAAACCGTTCTGAAAGCATCATTTCATAGAAAGAGTCGCTCACCATCAAAGCTCGATGAAGTATGATAAAGTTAGTGCTGCTTTACACCAACGCATTTTAGAAACCAGCTGGCAGCTTTCAAACGTAGGCATGCACTTCAAAAATCCAAGGAAGTTTTAAATTGAATAGAACATAAAGGTTTTTAGAGTTTATATATACAGTAAGCACCAGAATTCACTGGACAATGACTCATTTTTTATTTTGGTTCCGTAGCACCTATAGTTTGAAAAAAATTGCACAATGACTGTGAGGTTGAAAAGCAGACTTTAAGCTTTGATTCGGCAGTGTTTTCAGCCACATTGATTGAACCGTTGAGAAATGACTGCAGCTTGTGAACACTGTCCCCTCATTTTTTGGAGCATCAAAAAATATTGGACAGTTTAACATTATGTGAACTAAAGTAATCATTTTTAATGTTTGGTCACATCCCTTACACGCACTGACCGCTTGAAATCTATGGGGCAGAGACTTCATCAGAAGTTGGTGATGCTCTGCTGGGCCACTAGTACAGTCATCTTCAGTTCCTGTTTGTTTTGGGACCGTTTTACTTTGGTTTCCTTTTCCCCATTTAAAATGCTGTTGGATTCAATTCAGTTGGATTCAATTGATTTTTTTGGAAGCAGAACCAAAATAACAAGCAAACGGTGTCACTGCCCAATGAATTATGGTTTACACTTTACGTTTATATACTTGAACTCTTTTGAAGTATTAAATGGAATTCCTGAATAATCTGAATTGAAAAATTACGTGAAGCCAGTTTGGCTGTTTGCATCTAAAATCTTATGGTACTTAATAATTCCATTAGTGTCTATTTATTTGGCTTTAATAATGTTCTTTCACTTGTGCCTATTTATCTTTGCCCTGGAAAAGACAACCAAGTGCGCAGCAGACCTTTCTCTGCAAATGAATATTCATGCTTTTGTGAATCAAACATGCACTGCTAAATTGAGTAAAAGGTGTGATTTCCAACGAGCTGATTATTGTCTGCATGCTTGTGGTTTTGTTTTTTTATGTTCCACCTGCGTAGTTAGGTAGAGTAGCTCTTAGATAAAAGTGAAAGAGCAGCTCTTAATAATGAGATCTAAATGCAGCTTTTGTGAGCGATTTTCCGCAACATCTGGGTGAATGGTGTTATTGTTGGTGGTTGATGTCATCCAATTACGACGAGCTCTGAGTACTGCCGAATCTATGGGCTTCGGAGCAAAATGTAACTGATGACCACGAGAGAGTAAAGGTGGAAAGAATAGTTTCAAAGTGCAATGAAAATCACAGTTATACTTTCATATATTGCTGAGAATTACAGTCATTAGAATTACAGGCTCTATATTGACATGGTAAAATGAGTGTAAAGGTCTGGATATTCAATGCAGTGTATATAACTGAAA
Source organism: Gymnothorax javanicus (assembly GCA_029692085.1). NCBI lineage: Eukaryota > Metazoa > Chordata > Actinopteri > Anguilliformes > Muraenidae > Gymnothorax > Gymnothorax javanicus. Next base: position 148,536,570 of record CM056193.1, read on the forward strand.
GATTTCATCCTAAAAATAAACATTTCACAGTATCTGGTCAGCATTCAAGACTGACAACCTCAACTCCTGGACATCCTCCCATTCTTAGTAAGATGTCAAAGGGTGAGAATATCTGCCTGGGCTGAAGCTGGACTCAAGTAACCCAGCATAAATTCATAAATTTATGGCAGCACTAACTAAGCTTATAAAGTGTATTATTTTGTTTTCACACTGATCATGTTTCACTGGTGCAGTATTGTGGAAAAAAACAGATACAATAAGAATGACAACCTAGTGGTTCCTGCCAGTACCTTTCAATACCCTGTTATTACCCTAATCATCTATTGACATTTTGTGGACATTTCCAGACAGGATGGCCAAATTGACTCTCTTTATAATGTGGTCGTTTGGCTTTTATCTGGATTTTAAGATGTCAGTTTCCTTAACTGTTATCTGAGGTAAAAAAAAAAAATACAGATATGATGTTGCTTGAAAAAGCATGAAGAGAAGAGAGATTCACGCACTTCAGTCAAGATTGGCTGGTTTGCTTTTTTGACGGAAAAAATATTGAAAAATTTGAACGTTAGTTCTATTCAAGTCTTATTGGTGGAATGGACAGACAACCGGGCTTGTAGGGTAACTGTTGTCCTTTGTATCACTCCCTGTTGTACTAGCTGTAGCAATAGAGGTATGTGTTGATGCCATCCTGTCTCGGTACTTGGGCTGTGAATGGATTGGCTTTCTGAAAACCTCAGGCTTGGGTAAACCATTTGGGATTATCTGAAGACTCAGAGTCCAACCCCAGTCCAACCGGAACATCACAATCACTCCAATCTGAGATCCACAAAGGTTGTTAAACCAGAACATTGTGTACTTCACTTCTACTGGCAGTATGGTGAAAAGTTCTTGACGTGAAAAGGGCCCTCATTCAAGGTTTTGCTTGCTCACTACAGATGGATTGTGGAGGTTCTATAACCATCTTAGCAGCTCAGAGTATTCTATTTGGGGAGCATCTGAACTTCATATACAAGTAAATCTAGGTGTATTTCCTTTATAACCTATTTGCAACAATGCTAGCCTCTGCCTGTCTCAACATCTTGTTTTTCCTCAAAAGCCAATCTGCAAAAAAAATGAAACTATTGTTTTTTTAAATTCAGTGCTGACTCAAAAGCTAACTAGTACGTCCCCAATAAAGTTAGACTGTGTTTGGGTTGGCTGTCTTTGGACACAGAGGTACAGCTTCACCTGGGAGAAAGCAGTGAACTAGAACTATTGGGTAGCAGCCGAGGGTGGGTCAATGGCTGGGACCCCAGTTCCAGTGTAGAAACATAGTCACAACATGACTTTGCACCGAACTGGCAGCAATGGCTCACTCTCCCATAAGAAATCAATTTAAGAACCGTGCATTGCGGTGAAAGAAGGGGTGCATTTGAGGAGAGGAGCGAAGGAAGGGGCTTGCTGGCAGGGCTTACTCCCTCCCCTGGGCAATTGAAAAATCTAATAAACTGAGCTAATGGGGGATGTTGAGTTTGGGTGTATTAAGGAGGCACTGCTGTGACTTAAAGACAAGGGGCCCTGGTAGACCCTCTGAGACTGGTTTTGGGTTAATGAGTCGTGCCCCCCCCCAAAAAAAACACGCTATGGAGGCAGCTGTGTCACTTGGGGACTCACAAAGCTCTCCATAGTAAGTATTTCCATTGGAACCAGCCTGATTATTAATTTAAATCCCTGGTCCACATAGGAGCATATTCATCAGCAGTCCTATCCTCTCTTTGACCAATCCTCTCACTCTTTCCCTTTCTATTTCTAGCTCTCGTTCTCCAACTGTGCATTACATAATCCAAAGGCTCGTTCTCAGAAGATATTTTTATGATTGCGTATCTCAAAATTCGGTAAAATTACGTCTGAAACGTGACTCAGATCAGTTCAGTGCGTACAGCTTGTTATTTACTTGTTATTATCTCAGAGCGCTGCTTTAACTTAATTTAATGGAATATCTGAAAACCAAATATTAAATGATGTGCTTTGAGAGGAGGTTTTGTGGTACCTGACTCACTGATCAAAGGCCTGTAATAACGTAGCTTAGGATGTCAGGCCAGTGTTCCAGGGTGCCAACATTTCTCTCCCTTTCTCTCACTTTACTCACTGTCTTGCACACACACATCCCTCTGGGCCCGTCTCTCTGTTCCTCTGCCTCGTCTTCATATTTACATTATGCGCGCGTAACGCTTTGCTTAGTTTTGCATTGGGCCCATCTTGAGGAAGCAATGTTTGTCTGGGTGAACAGGTCAATGCAGACATTGTCTGGAGGCAGGATTCCCTGATGGAGAGTGTGGTCTCCATGTAGAATGCTGCCTACGTCACTGACTAACACCTGCGTTGGCCTAATGACTGTTTTCGATACCGTATGCAGTGCAATTAGAGAAAGGTGTGTGTTATTAGAGGTTAGTGCAGGTGGGGGCTCAGACCCCATGATGAGCACAGTCCTGCAAACGCACGTTTGTCTCAAACCCATCATCGTTGCAGCGCGGAGATGTTGTGTAAATACAAAGGGAGCTAGCCTCAGAGAATCTGGTCGTCGTTCGGTAAAACGTTTTTACGTCATTGTGGCTCTGGACTGGAATACTTAAGCTGGGTTTATGCAGGGGCGGAATAAGGGTTTTACTCAGTGTCGGATGGCACCGATCAGGACCGCGAGGAGTGTCTCACCTACGGATGTCAACTATAGGCCTGACACCTGAACCCATGTCCAGGTGAGGCTAGTTTTCTTATGTTTCCTGTTTTATGCAAAGTTTTGTACAGGTAAGGTGTTGAGCATTTACCTAATATTTTATTAAGATCCAAGGATTATTCGTTTTTTTTTTCTGAGCTGTTTGCTTAAGGTAATCAAAACTGCGACTGTCCAGACACATTGCTGAGCTGTAAATACATTTTATATGACGTGAAGACTTAATAGCTTTGGCATACTAAAATGCCTTTTAGATATTTCACCGCATTGCTCTTTGTATACAATTGCCATGAAACAGTATCTCCAGCCTGTCATTTGATATGGTCAGGTATGTCAAATTGATTTGAAGACTTGATTTGAAGTAGCATGCATAAATATCCTGGAACTTTGCTGTGTTTTAGAAATTTGCTGACAATTCTCTGAAATCTTACTTGTCAAATGTGATCTCTGAGGAATAGTTGTGCATTATTGTGCAACTGTACAGTCTCACGTAGCTGTATAATGTCCAACTAAAACCTCTCTTTTTGTTGAAATGTAGGTTTCTTATCTGTGATTTTGTTTTGTTATATCATGTTTCACTTTATTTTACAGTTCTATTCTGTATTGTATAAATGTCCTGTATTGATAACATGATTCACCACTCATCTAATTCTACGGTGTGACCTTAAACTCTTAAGGAGCTGGTCTTTGCCATTAAATTTTATCAGCTCAGTTTTGTAGTTGTAGGTTGAATAGGCTCTCAGCTTTGTTTTTGGGTGTTTTGTAACTTTATTCCTTTTTGCATGGTTATGTGTTGCCAGACTCAAATTTACTTTGTAGTTCAACTCTAAACTCTGTGTTATCTGTGTAACCTCTGGCATTGTGATTTGCTGTGACTCAGAGAGGCCTCTTATGATAAATCGGTGGAGTAATTGAATTAATAAATTGATACCGCTGTCTCTACCAGCTGGAAAGCTATCAAAATGTGTGATAAATGAATACCCTACGGGCTAAGCGAGGGACTTTGAATGATTTCCTCCCCAAACCGCACACCCACACCCCACACCCTTCACCCTACCCACTGCCTGGCAGAGGTCCAGGCAGACCCAAGTCCAGACATCCTTCTCACCCACTTTCAGAACACATTACTGGTCTTCAAGTCTGTGGTGGAATGCCGTATCCCGCATCGTTTTGTGGGAACAGGAGATTATGTGCAGTAATGGAGGAGGGGCTGGAGATTTTGTGGAGGTTCTTTACTCTCCCATGTGATAGGAGTTTTCATGGGAGTGGGCCTTACATGTGGGCTCTGATTGGCTGGCTGTAAATTCAGGGCAAGGAACTGTTCTAGATTATACTTTATAATCCTTGGACGCGCACTTAAAACAAGCTATCTTTAGCAAATGGAGATCATTATTGCTTTTAGGATGAAATAACTGTTTTGAGTTTGCTGAAAAAAAGTTTTTGAAAGTGATCTTTTGAGTCTTACCAAATTCTAACCCTGCAAAATGAAAAATGTTTTGTTTATTTGATTAAAATAAAGTAGATGGAGAACTAGTTTTCCGATAAATATTTCTTTGTACCTGATATAATAGCTAACATACATTGTATTGTGTATGTTAAGTATATAAAAGCACAGCTTACCCAATGGAGAATGGAGAAAGTGGAGGTGGGTGTTGGCCTGGGAAAGTGTGTGAACATGCAGAACTGCACTGAAATTAAGCACAGCTGTTAATGGGATGTTTGAGCTTCTGACCACACCTTCCTGTTTCTATGAATTAACCTTTTACTTCAGTAATTTTGAATTTACTTCAGCTGTGTCACAAACTTGGTCTGGAGCCTGCTCTCTGGAAATTGCTACACTGCATTAGCAACATGCTACTTAGACAAGAAACCTAAGGACACTTCCCTGTAGCCTCTACATATTTTCATCTATACAGTATTTATGTTGTGGTTGGAACAACAGTGGTACAGAATGAAGGCGAACAGATAGTGAGATGTCAGAAGCGTGAATCATTTATGAAAGAGAGCAGGCAGGGCAGGGTCGCAGACAAGGAGTCAAGACTGGGGGAATAAAAGTGTTTGGGCTCTGGGGATCCTCACCCAGAAAATTTTCTAAACTTTCTTGTTGTCATTCTGAGTTCCACCCTACTCTACTTCCCTTACCCTGTGTGTGACATAAGCCAATTCAAGGCAATTCTACAGATAATGTGATAAGTTCATACCTGAAAGGAAATATACTTGTATGACCGAAAGTGAGATTTTCCCAGATCATATTCTTCAGCAGTAAAAGTCACATTTTGATTTTGGCGTCACTTTAATGAACCATCAATAGTTCCTTCCTGCCCTCCCATCACTCTGGACAATGTCATGCTCTCTCTACATCTTATATTACCCTGACTGCATCAAAGTGAGCATGAAAGAATTATAATCCATAAAATAGCGAGAGAGGATGTTGACTCACATATGGAGGCCAACATGAGTCTGTACATGAGTCTGTAACTCTGATTAGAGTTAGATGGCTGTGATACCATTGTGTTTGGTCTTAACTGTCAATATTTTTTTCTTTGCCCTCACTCACCTCCACGTCACATGCTCTCCCAGGCATCTCAGCATTCTCCCTCTCCCTCTCTCTTGCTGCTCTGAATGCACCAGAGTGAACTTGAAAGAACTATAACCAGTAAACTTAGTTACCAAGAATGTTGACACACGTACCGAGGCTAACGTGAGTCTGCACATTGGGATTAGACTGTCATCATGTGTTTTCATCTCTTGACGCAGATTTTCAATAGTAAAAATCTGATTTTGATTTTAGTATCACCGTAACCATCAAATTTTGTTAATTTTCTTGCCAGGTTGTTCAGAAATGGATTGCTGGCAGTTTTTGATCTGATCTTATTAGGCTATCTTAAAGGAGACATATTATGCCATTTTCACTATGCTAACGTTCCCATTGTGTCAGTTCTGAACACCTACTGAGTAGTTTAGCACGACTTTCAACTCGAAAAACTCCCTACCTTTCTCGGAGCTGCACCCAGAAAAATACCCATTTTAACAGCCTTGCAGCCACTTCCTGAAAACGGTCGGTTTTGGACTACACTCTGCCATGATTGGTCGGTTTAGCGGCACCTTCTAGGGGCGGAGCCAGAGGCAGAAGGGGCAGACATAGGTTTCCAAGGCCCGCCCCTACCCGGCTCCACGTGCTCTTTTAGTATACACAGTATACTCTCTACCAGTAGTCCCCAAACTCAGTCCTGGGGACCCACTGTGTCTGCTGGTTTTTCTTCCAACCACAACTCCAATCTTAAAATGTTAATGAGTTGCTAATTGTTCTTAATTGCACTTTTCTCGTTCATAATGATTGTTTACCGTTTTAGACCACATGTCAGAAATGCCCATGATGAAAAAAAGTTTCAAAGTTGGCTATATTGGAAATGACTTTTCTCACACAAAAAGTGGAAATTTCCAATTGATGACATTAAACTATGAACTGGCTTCTAATTGATAAAACTGAGGACACATAGTCACTAAAACTAACTATTAATAGGCTATTAAGAAGACAAAGCATTTTATAATGAGTCAAACCTGTTAAATATTACTAGTTTGGTTTCAGGAAAGAATTTGAACATGTGCGTTCAGAACCTTATCAGCAGCTGACTGACTGATCGCAGTCTTGCATTTGATCACATAAAACATTTCAGGACCTTTGCTGGGCATGCTTACTTGGAACATCTAAATAAACAAAATGAATGTTGGGCTTTGAAACATCATAGAATGCATTGTCATTTCTGTCATAATGTGATTTAAGGGTAAAAATTTTCCTCTAATTTGAAAAGCAACTAATTAAAAAAATTAATAGCTTCTTAAAATTCTGGTATGGTAATTGTGGTTGGAACAAAAGCCAGCATACACAGTGGGTCCCCAGGGCTGACTTTTGGAATCACTGCTCTATACTACATCAGGGCTCTCAAGTCTCACGGAATGAGCGTGATTGTCACTCATTTCAGTCGGATGTCATGCACTTACGCCACACATAGTATTTCTCATGCAAAAAAAAAAAAATTAGAACGAAAACTATTTCCAACAGTAGGCCTATATGCGCAGTAATACCGCTATAACTGTGGAAACCGGCAGGAATCAAACACGTCTCCCCTGGAGTTCTCTGTGGCAGCTTGCCACCTGCCAGCCAATCAATAAAGAGAAAGGGGCTACACAATAGCCAATCAGATAATAGCACTATCGTAACTGGGTAAGATTTAGGGCAACAACCAATGGAAAAAAAAAAACGGTGTAAACTGCGTGACTATAGAGGTCTTGATCACAGCTGTCTGGGTAGAGACGCTGACTCGGTGTGTGCTTCTCGGCGGTTTGGGGTCGGGCGTTGTGGGCGTGGTTTAGAGTGGATACGTCCTGATTCATCACAGGTTTTATACATTCCTCCTGATAGTCTTGAAATCGCAATGAAAGAATTTTGACAGATCTCGCAAATTTCTCGTTCCAAGGCGTTCCGAGGGGCAGGAAATCACGTGAATTCCCGTTTGAGAATTACGGCAGAACCCTGATGTGTCATTTTTGACAACTCTTTCGACGTTCGGCATGGAGGTGGAAGCTTATAGCATTCTCAGAATGTCAAAAAGCATGGATCAGCATAATATGTCTCCTTTTAGAAACAGACACTCAGTCTTACAGTCAGGTACAACTGAACTGTACCTCTGCACTTCTGAGCTGAGTTCTATATGTCAGTTTCTCACTGTTCTCAATGCTTTTCTTTTCTGATGCTGCCCAGAAAACACTCAGATATCCCAGGAAGCCTTCCTCTTCTTCATGATGACACTGTGAATGAAATCCAGCTGTAATAAGGCAAACTTTTTGCACTTTCAATCAAAGCTTGTGCTGGTTTTGGTTATTGTATCAAGTGTAGATGAATATAAGTACTGCAAACCATTTTACACAATATTACATTATTTGAACATATGTGTCATCAGCAGTATGGTTGGTTGATGGGAGTTGTGTAACTTTGTATGCTAATGTAGCTAATGGTATGGTTGTGTGTACTTAAGCTGCTGACTTCCTATCAAGTATAGTTAGCCATGACGATTGCTAAGTTACCATTCGATTGCTGGAAATTCACCCGGTTTTCACCAAAAGCGCTTAGTTTGCACTCCTGCAATTACTGACACTTGTTCTCTTAGAATGTATAATTTCCACAAATACGTCCAGTGAACCAGAGAGAGTGAATTACGCGTTGACCACAGACCGACCGTACGGTAACATTCTCTATGTATCTAAACATGTTGTCTTAAAGTTATGGTGCTTGGGTGGTATGGGTGTGGCTGGAGGTTGCAACATAGCAGTAAGTAAGTAAATAAATACATAAATAAATAACTACTATTATTTTAACTAGCCTGAATATTGGGGGGGGACAATTTGAACATATTGGTAGCCTCCGGACGAAGTCGGGCGGCTACTATGGATTCATGCTTGTTGTCTCCGCCGCTGCGTCCGCATCGGTAGACACCTCCTTGTGGACGCTCTACAGGCTGTAATTTTTGGCTGATTTCTTCCATATTTGGTATGGACATGTGTAATACTTAAGTTATGACACCTATTGATTTTGGTTGCCATGGCGACAATATTGGCCAAATAATGCACAAATTTGTGCTGAAACAGAGATTTGTGCACACAGTACAGGCTGGAGAAGTGGGCTTTCAGGGGCTACACCCATGCGGTTGTGGGCGACCGGACTGTCTAGTTGAGTATTGAGTGGTACTACAGGTCCTCCCCAGTACATTGTGTTTATGGCCTTGAGGCAAGGGCTGTGCGGAATATTTGAGGGAGCTGGGATGGCTCTGTATAGGGAGAGTGAAGAGGTTGGAGAGGGAAGTGTGGATGTGGGGGTGAGGGGCTGTTCTGGACACAGAGGGCGGGGCGGGTGGGGAGAGCAGTGAGAGGGAGGGGGTGAGGGGGGATGATGTCGCTCGCTGGTCTGGGCCCAGCACTCATATCCCAGCCAGCTGGCCGTCTCTCCCAGTGGGAATCATGAATGTGCGGCTTGTTAAAGATATGGAGCCCTGGACACGAGCTAGACTGACTGACAGCATCTGGAAAGGAGGGGGAGGGGAGAGAGAGCAGTGAGAAAGGGAGGGAAAGAAAGCAGAGACAGAGAGAGGGAGGGCGAGCGAGACAAAGAAATCATTGAACTACATTGATCATAACTTTTTTGTCAGAATTATTTTTCTTTTACCGTACTATTCTTTTCACATATGAACAGCTGCAAAAACACCCTACCACTTCAAGTAGATTTATGTTTTTACACTGAGCCTTGTGTCTTTTTTTTTCTGTAAATCTGGACAGAGTTGAAAACGTTTGTGTGTTTTGATTGTTTTTCCTGCCTGGTACCAAAAAGTTAAACCATCATCAGTAACCCTCCCTGTCAATCACGTTTTCACTTGATAATTTCATGCCATTAACGGATTAACCTACTGATTATGTGGGTCACTTCCTATGATAAGTAAACATTTTCTTAATGATGGTTTTGCACAACCATTTTGCCAGTACAATATTGTTGTTAAGAAGACCTTCAAGCTGAAAAAACATTTTACTTGACTAGACCACAGCAATCTTTTTTTTTGGGTTTGATTGATCTCCATATTCTGGTCTGTTTTGTGACAGACCGGACGTGAAAATTTACTTGCTTGTTGAAGAACTTTAAATTAAGCCCCTGTTTCGCTCCCTAGTTGCAACTCTTCTATCAGGCATTTCTCCTAGGTCATCCCTAAAACAGAGGCATGTATTTTCATGGAACTTCCCTGGATAAACAAAGGCTTAAAAATGTTTATGGTGGAATTTTGCGTTTGAAGGTTGGTCTCATGTAGCTATGTCCTACGTATGAATAAAACTATTTATGTACTTTGTGCACCCAAAAGGGCTGTAAATAGGCCCAGATGCTCTTTCTGTGGGTAATTCAGTGTCTCCAATTAGCTTGGCATGCGTGTCTTTGGACTGTGTGAGGAAACCGGAGTACCTGCTGTAAACCCACTCAAACCAGAGGAGACGCAAACTCTGTAAATAACGGCCCCAAGCTGGATTCAAACCTACAACCTTCTTATTGTGATGCTACAGTGCTACACTCTCTACTCCATCGTTACGCCCCTTTTAATTGATTAGTCCTAAATGTAGAAAATTCATGAACAGAGTTAATATTTTGTTCATATTATGAGTAAGACTAAAAACACTACCAAAACTTTGGATAGTGGGTTTTGTCACATTCATATTTTGATAATGAGCGATCGGAACACGGTTTATCCACATTTTATGTAAAATTACAATTGAAGATGGTCTGTTTCCTGGAGTTTGGGGGTGCTTGTATGTATAGTAGAAGCTGTTTCAAGCAATCTGTTCCTGCAACTAGGAACCTTGCAGACTGTATGAAAAAAATGACTCTGCCCACTATACTAAACATGATCTGTTTACATCCTCCATGTTAACGTAGTGCTATACCTATTCAGGGTTGCGTTTCCCAAAAGCGTAGCTGCTAACTAAGTTAGAAACTGACATAATTTACCCATTCACAGTCAATGGTTCCAACTATGTAAGTTATTATCTGTGATTTCAGGAAATGTATCCCAGAATAGTCAATCAGACAGTCTTTTATGCCTCCTGGTTGGGGAGCCGCTGATTTAGACTACAATTCATACAAATTAAATCTGATTTCATCGAAAGGAAAACAGCTCTGGCTTACATGTCTCCCATAAAACACGGTGCTTCTTTAACATTAAGTAGAGTCAATGGCACACCCACTGTGAGCCTCGAATAATGATTCTCATGTAAATTACAGTAGAATGAAATGACATTTGGTACATGTTCAGTTGCTCTTATTAAAGTAATTGTGCTGTTTTAAGAAATTCACTTGTAATTACTATGTAACTATATATTGTTGTCATTGAATAATGGGCAATGGTTTTTGTTGGGTGTAGGAATGGGATTACGTTCGAGCTGTCAGGATTCTGTAGTATTTATCACCAACTTGATCTGTTACTTGTTCCATTTTTTGTAAAAAAAAAAAAAAAATGATGCTATCATCAAACATATTCAAACTCAATAGCAACTGTCTATGGTGATGAAACTATTGTTTCACAAAATTCTAGTAGCAGAACAGTCGGACGTATGTCGCTGGCGTGGATTATTTATCTAGGGACTGAAACCTTGCATCAGGTTACTCCACATATAGTTCTAGGTCTTCACGCTATTGATTAGAATAGTATGAGTCATTAATAATTGTATGATAATGATTGGCCTGCTGGGTACGAAAACTACACATTACTGTCTTCCAATATTTTCTACAAGTGTTGGGAGTGCCTTGTAATAATAAAGGTAGACTGGGAGTGTGTTGAGTCTTGGCAAATAATTAGGCTGAGTAATATTGTCTGGCAAGTTCTTAAGATGGTATTAAAAATTTAGTCCAATTTTTGCTGAACTGTGGCATTATTTTGACTATTCCCAGAATGTTTTTTGAGTTTCAGCACTTCATTAAATTTACTCTGTTAACACATTGCAGCTGGAAAAAATATTGGCTATATGTTAATTTTAAAATGACAAATTCAGAAAGCTAGGCTGTGGCTGCCGTATGGCTGCAGACTATTTTCACAAGTGCAGTAACTGTTGAAAAACATTGTGTTTGACATGTTTAGGGAATGAAAGAAAATACATTTTCTAACTGTATTTTGCTTGGCTGGTTATGGAAAGTTCTCCTTGATGAGAGTGTCCTCTGTACCTTATGACAGTGGCGATAATACATTCACCACATTTCACATCAGGAACCACTACTTTGGTGTTATTTGTCTGCCTCTGAATGTACACAAACATTTTCAAGTAGGGTAGACATGAGTTCTTATTTACCCCCTGGTTGTCAAAGGTACTTGAGATGTCTTTCAAATGATAAATAGTGCGGACTTGTTTTGGCTCTTGTGGATTTGAGTTTGTGTGCTTTTCTCCACATGCTAGGCTTTTGGAGATGCCCAGAAAAACAGTGCCAGGAAAGGGGTGGGGGGGGGGGGGCTGGCCTTGCTGTGGTGAGTTGGGGAGGTGGAAGGGAACAGGCTCACCTTGTATCAGCCCCTCTCATCTTGCACAGGCCGGCCACTTGAGAAAAATTCACTCACCAGCTCTAAGTAGATCACACGGTTAAACAAACTGGCTTGCTGCAGGGAAAACAGAACGGTCCAGACTCAGGGTTACCAGGTGGGGAGGGTGTCGCAGACCTGAGCTCAGCTGGGCTTGGATTCAAAGAGACCGGGAGGAGGAACCTTACAGTGAAACTTAAGCTGTGGAAGAAAAGGGCATCGCTAAGAGAAGGACAGGGAAAAAAAGGGAAAAGGGAAGGTAAAAAAAAATAGTTCCAACCATAGAATGAGACCATGTACCGTATCCTCCATTCTCCTCTGCGCGGTAGTGGCTTTGGTTTTGTAAGGCCACACCTCCAGCCTTCAAACTCACCGGTGTATTAAGACCTGGACCGCATTCTCAGCCCCGTAAACATTGCATGCAGCTGTTGTTCATTTTCACTGTGTGGTAGTGTTGTGCTATTTAAGACCAAGCCTCGCACTTAGTCTTTGTGAAGTCTCGTAAGCCACATGCCTGTGTTTAATCTCTAGTCTTGCATAGACTTATCTTCCGTGTTTTCGCTTGCATATATTCTAACTTTGAAACTTTGTGCTGTTTGTTGTTCATGTCTGCACTTTAACTTTACCATCAGGAACCTCGCTTCCTTTTTCTTTTTTTTCTATTTTAGTAATACATTGTTACTGTAGCCAAAGCCAGTTTGTATTACTAATAGCATTATTCAGGAACCTTGATTCCTTATTTGTACATCATATGTGCCTTCTTGCTCTGCTGAAGGCCTGTTAAATACAACCAAGTCCATCTTTGCATCTGAGTCCAGTCCTCAGCTTCCTGTCCTCCATGCACTACACTGGTGCTTTGAGCTCAACCATTACAGGGTTTTTATTATGAGCGATAATTATATTAGTTCTCGGCTCATATTGTCGACAGAAAAAAATGGCAGGATGCACAATTCCAAGACCAAAAATATGTACGGCTGCATGGCCGTAGAAATTACGCTAAGACAATGTGCTCCAGCTTTCACTCAAAAAAAAATCTTTATCTCTTATGTGGGCAATAAGATGGACGCGTTTCAGCTATAAACCACTGATGATGGCTTATGGCTTAAACAAGTCCGTCTTATTGGCCACATTAAAGATAGAGATTTTTTTGAGTGAGTGCCCGAGCATATTTTCTTCAGCCCGTATTATCACCAATGGATGTGTGGCCAAATAATCCCTGAAATGAGAGAATCAGACAGCTGAAGCTTCAGGGGACTGAAAACTAATCTCAGTTTCTCATGGGAACTCTCTCTCTCTCTCTCTCTCTCTCTCTCTCTCTCTCTCTCTCTCTTTCAAATTCAAACTCGAATTCAAAATGGGCTTTATTGGCATGACGAAATGTTACATTTCATGTTGCCAAAGCATTTCTAACATTTCTCTCTATCTCTCTTTCTCTCTCTCTCTCTCTCTCTCCCCCTCCTTAGAGGCTAAAGGCTGCCCTCGCACACCACCCAGGACCTATCACCAACGGCAACATGAACGCCATGGGCCACATGATGGAGATGATGTCGTCGCGGCAGGAGCAGGCCGGGCATCATCACCTGCACTCGCTCCCTCACCAGCACCTACAGGGCCCGCCTCACGGCTACCAGCACCACGCGCACCACCACCACAGCCACCCCCAGGCCCACACCCAGAGCGGGCATCACCATGCCCACGGCCACCATCACTCGCACCCGCCACACCTGCACCCCGGCCACGCCCACCAGACCTCCCCACACCAACCCATTCACTCCGGAGCGCCTTCACAGGTACTTCTGCACCCCCAAAGCAGGGCAGCCTCATTGTGAGCTAAGGAAATGTTTAATTAAAAACCTGTGAATGTGCAGAACCAATAAAGATGTCAAGATCATGTATAACTGTCGAATCATGGGCTCGAGGCTATGACCTGAAGTCTTTAATACTCAGCTACTACGGTTTCCTTAGGCTGCTCTCAACACTGATGATACAGTGTGTGAGTACTGTTTACACCAAGTGAATGTCAGGATGTATGTTTGCACTTATTATAGTTTAAGTAACTTACTGTTTCACTGTGTAGTTTATAACTATGGGTTTGAGTGGCAGCAGACAGTGGAAAACTGTGTCTGTACACCACCTCAGTTTGGTAAAGCAGGCTCCTGCCACTCTCGCTGGTCATGAAAGAGGGGCATATTGCATGGATATGTTGTTTTTAGGGAGGTTCCAGACTGGAAAATGGTGCAGGGGGTTTGGTGGGAGAAGGGTGCTGGGTAGGGGGTCTAGACTTGCGAGTGAGAGGTTACAGAAGAGGCCTCAGACTGTTGATTGGCCCTCTGCCAGGCCTGAAGCAGAGCTTATGAGGGCAAGGACAGATGTCTCGATCTCTTCACGCTTTTCCACTTAGCGGTGCGGTTTGCATCTAACCGTTACTTTTCGGTTTTCCATTGGCAAAATTTGTGAATGGTACCCAAAGAAACCGAGCCAACTGTGGTGCTTTTTAGGACTAGCTCTGCTGAGGTTCCAAGCGAGCCGTACCATGCCGATGAGGTGGAGCTAGAAATACAGCGGAATGTTGATTGGTCTGACTGAATTGTCAATGAATCATAACTTCGTGCGACAAAGAACTCCATGCTCAAGCAGCCTCTGCATTTTTAAAACGTTTATAAAACAACATGATGTGTCAAGATAACCGTCTGGTGAAAACCTTAGTAAAGTTTAGCAGCACACTTACCAGTGGAACTGCACCACAAATCTTGGGTTTGGTACAGGATAGGTGGTGCACCTGAACTGCACTTAACTGTACTGCTGAGTAGAACAGCACCATGTGTGATGCCCTTGGGTTCACAGCTGTCCCCGGCTGCGCAGCAGATGCAGCCGACGCAGACCCTGCAGCCTCCGCAGCCCAGCGGAGGGCGTCGCAGGCGGGTGGTAGACGAGGATCCAGACGAACGGCGGCGGAAGTTTCTGGAGAGGAACCGGGCGGCGGCCACGCGCTGCAGACAGAAGAGGAAAGTGTGGGTGATGTCATTAGAGAAGAAAGCAGAGGAGCTCACCCAGACCAACATGCAGCTGCAGGTACAGTCTTGTATGTGTGACTCAGTATATACAGGAGTATACAGAGCTACATACTACATCAGTGTCCGTATTAGCATAGTCATGCATTGTATTTAAGTAAATATGGCTGGAGTGATTTGAACTGCCATTGCACACACAGGTACTCGCTTAAACTCAGAGCAACATATCTCTATCTATGTTTCAAATGCATCCACAGTCTGTGTCCTACTCAAAAATGCAAAGAGACACATTGAGTCTTTCTTAAACATAAGACTCTATATTGATTGTACCTTCGTCAGAAAGTTTCAAAGCTCTTACAGTTTCACTGCAGGACAGTACTGGAGAGGTTCTGTTAAAGCAGAACAGAGACACTTCCTTCCAATGCTTACGCCAAACAATCCAGCTTTGGATGACAGTTCCAGGAATGATAAATGAGTTGTTCAGTCGGCCCCTGGAGTCAAATAGCAATTTGTGAACATGCAACGGGGTAGCTGAGTTGGAAAGTTTAAGAGCAGCTGTGAAAGTGTACTGCAGGTCATAGGAAGACCTGTTTCCTAAAATGAGCTATGAGGGCAACGGCTCACCCTCTCACACCAGTGTCAAGAAATTAATCAATAAATATCCAAATGTCATGAAATTTGAACTCTTTAAAGATTATCAATATTTTACTTGTTTGTTTAAATGCGCTTATAATGCAAAGAATTTTGTCATATTTTTATTTTACATACCCTTTTGAAAATATCCTGTAGTTATTTCTTCGTAATATTATAGTATTTTTTGGCATAACTATAATGTTATTATAGTTTGCAGACTATTACTATAGTAGTAGTGTAGCCATCACTTTATAACTGTAGTATTACCACACTCCATGATACTCATGATATTACGATAGTCCACACGACTGTATTGCTGTAGTTTTAATAACTATAGTATCACTATAGTAATACTACACTATGATGGCAAAATACTATCCATTTACGAAAGGATAACTATAGCTTGAAACGACAGTAATCATGGTACTGTTGACTGTGGTAATACAATAGTTATAATGTGATGGCTATGGTACTACTGTAGTTACACTATGCAAACTATAGTAATACTATAGTTATGTCATAAATATTGTAGTATTACTAAGAAATAACTGTAATAAATATAATAAAAATAATATCTGTCAGTGATTCCAAACTTTTGAACAGAACTGTATATGTACATTAATTTTATTAGTTTTTGATAAGACATCTTTTTTTCCCACATTAGGGGTACATTTTTACATGTTCTTTCATCATTCACTACTGGTGCTAACAGGATGGGGGTGCTAACCATTGCAACTGAAATTTGAAGTCCAGTCACTGTCATGAAAAGAGGTTTTGTTTTCTTTTCTGAAGTATCTGCACCTTTTTCTCCCTCCAGAATGAGGTGACCATGCTGAAGAATGAGGTGACACAGCTCAAACAGCTCCTGTTGACACACAAGGACTGTCCCATCACCGCTATGCAGAAAGAGTCCCAGGGGTACCTCAGTGAGTAGCTCCTGTCCCATCCTCTAAGCTCTAAGTGAGTGACAGGGCAACAGATGGACAGAGGAAGGACAGGTACAGATGCCCAGCCTTGCAGTAAAAGTCCCCTGGGTTTCTACTGTTCACTTCCACAAGCCACCTCAATGACACAGACTGACAGACAGATACAGTGACAGCCCAAAACAATCAGGAGTGCAGATTAGGACACCACAGTGCTCTCTTATGGTATAGAGTAGGAAGGTGTTTTTGGTCTTAGCGAGGGCATGAGTTTTTAGCTGTTGGATACGAACGCGAGATCTTCTAGCATTGGTTGTGCTCACCACCCCATCCCTCCCGCTCAGAAGATTAGCTAGTCTCGCTTAAAGTGTTTTGCTGCTCAGTGAAAAGATGTTCTGGCTGGACAGAAAAGATATGTACTTGAGCATGGTTGTAATGATGCAGTGGGCACTGACCAGGCCATGAGAATTACACTGGCTTCTTTCGAGCCAGCCCGGCCAGTTTGCTGTTCACAGCTGGTGTGAGGGACCACAGTCCTCCTCTGACAGACAGGACATTACCCTCATGTTTCGTCAGTTTTCCCGTTCACAGATTAGGAATTGCCGTTTGAGCTGTTGGGCCATTCTTGGAACAGCATCTCTGCAGCATTGCATCACTATCCTGTGAATGTCATGACATCACAGACACACCCACTGATTGACTTGGGTGGGTGTTGAATTATCCGGAAATAAGTGTTTTGATGCTAATTCAGGATGGCTGGGACTCTTGAATCAGGGTCTTGCTCTCCTGCGTCAATCCCTTGGATGCTGACGGCAATGTAATGGGTGACTAGGCGTAAACAAAACTGATCGAATTTAGAACAATGAATTCAGTGGTGAGATGATGGCAGATGGAGTCCAGATCAGACTTGTTCAGATTGGCCATGATCTCTTGCTTTTACTGCTTGCCTCACCTTTCACTAGCAATATTCTTAATGTTGTCCAGTGTTTTCATCACACTCATGCCTGATGTTGTGACTGTCATGTATATGCTGAGTATCGCAAAATGAAACAATAAGGATAGTTTATGTTTTTATGCATCAATACATCAAATATTTTATATGAAATGAAAAACATACAAACATGCATTTTGTACAAAGCTCTTCAAAACGTTTCCCACTGTGCAGTTTGGACATCATTGCTGAAAATTTCCACACAGGTGTAATATATTCTAGCCTGCTTATTGTGATGTTCTGAGGTGAAATTTTTGTTTTATCAATTTTCACAGTTCTCACTTATTTTGAGAAAGGGGGGGCGCAGTTGCCTCCATCAGTCATGTAAATAATAGCACATTACTTTCATTTCCCATGATATATATTTTATCAATGTAAGTAAGCAGCTGTGGTGATCTGAGAAACAAATGCTGGAAAACCATTTGGATCTGATGTGGTTCACTTCCCTTTACTGTTATGAAGTGTTAATATGTGCATATTGGCTTGTATGATCTGTGTCTCATTTTTTCACGCGTGAACAATTAATTGGTTTCATTCTATTTTACACTACAAAGTAATATTCAAAGTAATGAATATATTAAAGAACATAGTTTTGCATTAAAATTATTTCATGTGTCTCTTGTTCTGAAGTATTGTATGCACTGGTGATGTCCTTGCATTTTGTGTGTGAGTGATTAATATGGCTGAGTATTTGGAGAAGACAGATGAGAAGACTTGTGAAATATTCTGTATGTTACTGTACAGTAACACTGATGAAACTTGCATTCTTTCTCTCTCTCTCTTATACACGCAAACACACATTCTTTCACTGTCTGACATATGTTGACACTCTTATGTAAAGAGATCCTTCAATCTGGTCACTGATTGGATGGTCTCTCACTCTTACCAGGTCCGGAGAGTAGCCCGGCAGGAAGTCCCACCCCCGTCTGCTCCCAGCAGCAGGTCATCCAACACAACACCATCACCACCTCCACCACGGCAGTAGGGGGCGGTGCTGTGCTGGGCCAGCTTAACCACCGTACAGACATAAATCCCATCCACTAGAGACTGCGGGCTCCACCCTGCGGAGCGTGGCCCCTCACAGTGTCCCTGCTGTGACCTCATTCAGGATCGTACGCAGAGAAACCTCTGATTCCTGGAATGCAGCTTTTTTTACAGTATGTATTTTTATAGACTCATTTATCTCATCTACACGCGTTCATCGTTTTACCTGTTTGTCCAACGTGTCGCCATTTTGTCATAGAAAAAAAGGAGACTCGCAATTAATTAATTCAACTTTAAATTGGGATTTTTTTTTTTTAAATGCCCGCCATTTCTCGTACAAACCCAAGGGACCACTTTTGTTAGAAACGCAGAAGCCACCCATGACCACCAAACCACACCGAACTTGATTATCCTTCCAGGCAGTGTTCAGACATCGAGCAATACTTCAGTCGTTTGTCCTTCCTCTGTGCTTCTTGGATACCTGCAGCTACTGCTTTCCATCAGTATTAACTCACACTTCAGGAGTCACGCTGTAGCTGTAAAATATAACAGCTTTGCAAAAGGCAGCTCGGCTGTGCATGTATTTATTACAGCGTGCAAAGAAGAGAGAAACTGCAATGTTCTTTTCATAAATCTTTCAGTGCATTTCCCCTCACAGATAAAGTGAGTGGGTCAATCAAAGGCAGATGTGTAAACAATAATGTAATTTAATTATGAGGGGACTGAAATATAGCCCTTAAATCATGGGCTATATTTATGTGAATTTAGCTGTCATAACGCAACAAACCCAGCACTGATACTATCAAACCATTTCAAGCTTTCTGTTCATCAGTTTATATTGCATGTTGTATTGTTCAACACCCCAGGTTATTGCCCTAATTTTTTTTAGCATTTAGACCAATTTAATGTCATCTCATAATGACCGGAATGTTCCTTTTTCTCTCAGCTTGGGTTTGTTTAATCCCTGTGTCTGACATTCAGCATGATGTCTGACTGAAATCATTATGGACCAAACACGGTCGTTTACGCAAGACTGTCGGTTTGGGGTGTGAAATGAGTCCAGTCATTCAGTGTTCAAGTGTTTATTTTTTATTCACCAGATTTAACCTTCTTTTTCCCTGGTAACCACAGTAGTTTCCTGTTCACCTTTACCTGCATCGCAATAGTTTTTATATTGACTGAATGTTTTTGGTGATTTTCGTTGCAATTTTATGACTGATCCTGATGATTTGAACTGACTAAAGCTGCATTTATTAGTACTAATCAGTACAGATTTCACCATCTTAGATACCAGTGACGTGAGGGCGCTGTGTAAAGTATAACATATTACTTCTTCAATGGTTGTCCCTTTGAGCAAGATTCAACAGTTATATTAACTTACCTCATCACGTGTGCCCTACCAGCTCTCTGATTAATGAGCAGATATTAATTATGCATACATCAGCCATAGCAGTCACTCAAGTGTGTCAAAATTTGTTTGTTTTAAAGGGTCAATTTCTCAGATCATTAACGATCTAAAAGATGTTTCGTCAAAAGTCTACACATTTCCGTTACCATACACGCATTCATACAGAAAGTGAATTGGCATTTATATAGTTGCCCATTGTATTATGATTTTATATTCATGTAAATATTCTGAAGAAAGTCAGGTTAAGTATCTTGCTTAGGATGTGGTGGTAATGCCACAATATGTGATCCAACCAAATGCCCTCTTGTCTTGAGCCCAGCTTGTTGGATTACACATTAAAACCAAATTAATGCAACATTCCAAAGTCTCACCCAGTGATGCCTTCAGTATTCTCTATAAGATGCAACTTGAGCAGAGAACACAAGACAGAATGCCTGCTGATCATCGGCTTAAAGATAAGATATTACACCAAGCCCTTTAGGGTCTGTGGTGGATTGAAGACAAAAATGAATGTTTCTTCTCAGCAAATGGTAATTGTGTAAGCCTGCTCATGGCACTGGAAATGTGTTCATTAAAATAGTTTCTGTCTTGATTGATGTATTGAGTATTTTAGCTATTATTGAGGAAGAGCGACATGCCTGCCTTTTTACAGCAGTTCCAGTTTCTGCTTCTGAACTAACACAATGTGCCTGAATTATTTGCAGCACTTGCTTTCTTGATGTTCTGTACAGGGGATGTCTATAGTAGTACAATTTTTGGAATAATAATTGAATTATGAAAAAAAAATGCATGTTTTTCCCTACTGACTGAAAACTGATTAATGCTCATTGTACCAGTGTTACTTTCTAGTATATTACCACTTGTGAAGGGTACCACATGATTTCCATCTGTTTCCTGGGCTTGATTTTGTCTCAGGTTACATTTATATTTTAAACAATGAGTGTACCCTATGTAAGATTCACTCTTTGAAACAGGATAATTTTGCACTGTTATTTTTAATTCAGGGAACCCAGAATTCACTAAAAAGTTTAAATGACTCGGTGCAAGGGTTCTTGTTTGATACAGAAGCATACACTGTTATAAATCGACTGAATTTAACAGTTAAATTAATGCATTGTCTCCTTGTTATTTTAACTGTAAGTTGAGTCCTGCGCGCATTTAACTGTGGTGTACAGTTAACATACATGGAACCTGTGTTATAAACTGATTGTAAAATTACAGTTAAAATTACTGGCAAAAAAGTGCCAGTGAAAATAACTGGCAAAAAAAGGTGCAAATTTGTAACAGTGTAGGCTTTATCAGTCTGGGTCCTGGGTGGCTCCATTGTCTGCTAGGCAATGAACTTCCGTAGTCATCTAATTACTGCCTTTACCAAAACTTTTCTTTACCTGTTTGATAAGATTCAAAGGTTTAGTCTTACAGAGGAGCTCAATTTCGAGACACAAGCTCCCCCTTTTCCTCCTAAAGCAGCCCATGGTCTTTGCAGTTTTCTGTAAATAACAGCAAATGCACATTTCTGAAACTAATCGTTCTTCCTCTAATTTCTGAAAGAAGGCCTAAAAACTTCATAGCTGCATATGTGTTAACATTTCTTAAACAGTATAGGACAGCATAATTGTATTAGCAATCTCAAAACATCTCAGCAACAGCAAACTGAATATCCATTAGCCCAGACCAATCTTGCTTTTGGATCTGTCTGGCAATAATCTAAAAAGTGTGGACCTTATACACAGTGGATCTCTATGCACTTTGTCCTTGGGGACATCAGAGGGTAGAACAGCCATATTTATGTCTCAGTGATATCATGGAGTGATGATGTTCAGTCTAATCATTAATGCAATTGTGTGCTATTCTTAACTTTGAATTTAAGCAAGTATGATTTTATATTAATTTGCACCAATATTTATCATTCACCATAATGGCTTCCTACCAGATATTGGTGTATCAGTAGAAATTCTGTACTTGTGAAAATCCATTATGAAGGACAGCACCATAGCGGTTAGACTGAAGGTCAATCTCTGCCCCTGCACCAGCGAGAAATATGTTCATACAGTGTAGACTTGGCAACAGAAAAAAGCTTATGCATGTTTAATGTGTCACATTTGACAGGTCCAGGACTGCGTGCGTGCGTGCGTGCGTGCGTGCGTGCGTGCGTGTGTGTGTGTGTGTGAGAGAGAGAGAGAGAGAGAGAGAGAGTGAGGAATTAAGAGAAAAGCCAAGATCTGATCTCAGCCTTACTTCCTGAGCTTTGAGTACTGACCAAGGTGCCCTTAAGCTTTAATCTTATTTGTCAGTTTTAATGTTACATGTTGGTGTTCTTTGTCTGATGTCTTTAGAAAGTCCTTCTATGAAGTGTGATAGTTTTTCTTAATACAGTCAAAGATAACCAGTTTGCACGTAAGAATACTTGTGACTAATGCTTGTGTGAACTGGAAAAGCTGTTACTCTCATCTTTTCTGTGTGGTCAACAATGCTGATGGGTGCGAAATGTCCAGTTTGGCAGACATAAAGAATTATTCCCACTGGGATTTATCTGGAAGAATTTGCTAGTCCTGGACGAGAAGTACTTTTAATGTAGAATTTGATCATTGCCATGTATTGCAAGGGTTGGTCTCTTTCAGCTTCTGTGCGGCCGTGTCTTGTTCTAATGCTATCATCAGAAATCAAACAGGAATATAACTAGTTTCTTCTCACCCTCAACTGGAAAGTGTTTTTTATCAGAGAATATGGTTGTGATATGAGAATTTTTGCTTTATTATTTTGCCATTGGAGATGGGCTAAATGTGCAAGATGGACAAGTGTGGTGTGTCCTATTGTATAATCAGACCAGACAAGCAAGAGGTGTGTGTGTGTGTGTGTGTGAGAGAGAAAGAGAGAGAGAGAGTGTGTGTGTGTGTGTGTGTGTGTGTGCATATACATTTTAGAAGGGAGATGATGCATATACATAAAAAAGTATAATTGTATCATTTTAAATATGAACTTATAAATATAAAACTATAAATACTGTATAGAATCTTATAATTTTGTAATCTTGTACATGTAATGTAACCACCTTTCTTTCTGGAAGGAGTCAATATTTGGTACATGTTTGTAAATAATGTTTGCATCGCAGTTGTTACTTTCAAATGTATGTCAAGACTGATTTCTGCTATTAGAACATGTTTATTGTTAAAAATGCATAATGAATTAATGAATTCATTCTTATCTGCATAACCTTGTACATTTAAAAGAAATGTTTAACGCCTTGAACTGTTTCTGTTGTTTTGTGTTTTTTTGCATTTGTACAGATGTGAAATATCACTGAAGCTACAGTACAGTATGAAAATAAAGCACTTGTTCTATAACACGACACAATAGTTTGAGTTGTGTTTTTAAAAAAGTCAATTTCTCTTTGTTTTTGTTTTTTTTTTTTTTTTTTTTTACAATTTGGTCCACAGAGGAGCAGGGACGATTTCCCTCAACCTTTACACATAGATCACGGCACAAGGCAGCACATGTTCAGACTTCATCATACCAATGGGGATTAAGCTGGAAAAATGTTATTAAACCAAATGATGGCATTGCAATTCTAAATTGCCATAGTATGATCTTGCTTTGATATGTTATCTGCAAGGGTAAAACTCACAGAGCTAATCAAATTGCACTCATATATTTTAACAAAAGAAATAAAAGACACGCTCGAGAAAACAGTATGGTGAAATTCATTAGCGTTTATAAAAATTTTTATGTTTAAAGTGTTGCTTGACACAGTTGTGACAAGTATGGTCTCATCTCATGTCTAGTCTGGGCACCTTTGCAATATGAGGCAGATGTTTCATTGTTTTAAGCTCTGAAATGTGACTATTCATTGAGTTCATATCATACCCCTTCACACATTTTGGATTTGATCTGCACTTAGTTTAATTCAGTTTGTCTTCTTATCTCAATGTCCAAAATACGCATCATGTCTTCGCAGATAACAGGAAAGTTTGACAGTAGCCAAGACAAACAAGCAGTTCTTTGTGCTGCTACTGTCCAATTCATCTTCAAACAACAGGCAGTCATGAATTCTGCGGTACCTGGCTTAACACAGCAATATTTATTGTGTGGGATCAGTATGCAGGAACCAAGCATGAGTGTAGAGAAGGGGGGTAAATTTGATAACGAGGTGGGATTGGGCGAGCGCATTTTCGGTTTACCCATTCCAAATTTATTGAACACACATTTAGCAGTTAGTGGGCTGTATCTAATGTATCTTGCATTGTGAAGGCCACTAGCTAAGCAAGTCTCTGAATAAGGATTTCTGCAAAATGCATCCTGTGCAATAATGCTATGTGGCTCATTCATACTCATTTCATACTCAGCCATATGCTCTACATAAGTTTATAATTGCATTGATTTGCATGACTGTGCATTCGCATACTATGTGCTGTTTGAGTATGGCCAGGTGCATAATTATTGGTACCAATTGTAACAGTGCAGAATAAAAACATGGATAAAACCGTTAACAACACATTTGTTAAAGGAGGACTATCATCAAAAAATTTCTGCCCCCGTTATTTCAATTTGTTAATCTCGTGCTAGTTAAACTGCATTCATATAGCTCAGTTGGCTAATTGACGAAAAAATCGAATTAAATTGAGCCCATTGGGCAGCGCCATTATTTTCTGCAGCGCCTGTCTCGTCTGATTCTCGGGCGCGAGATCGTGACGTCAGCATGGCAGTCTGGCGCTTCCAGGCATGATGGCCAATGCATTGGATTTAATGAGATTTTCTCATCAGTGAACAGATCCGAAATTGCTTTGAAAATGCTGCCTTGTCAGGCATACAGTTGTGTCAACGACACAAAGCAGAAGACGGCCGGTGTGACAATGCACAAGTTCCCGAAGGACAGGGATATAATTCACCGTTAGGTTATAAACTCGCACATTGGCACAATGCATATCACTGATCAGGGATGCTTTGTTTACACTCTCAGCCGCCGCCTTCACATCACGATCCCGCGCTTTCGCGGGCTGAAACTCTGTCTCGCGTGGCTTGAGTTCAAAACAATGGCGGCCTCCGTTTTGGATTTTATCATGGAAATTACGGGCAATTATCGCCAATTACGTGGAAAGGACTAATTATCTTGCTGAAATACTTGAAGGGAGTGCTGTTGGACTTCATTGCAGTTAATACAAGTCGAAACAGGTAAGCGTGAAAATCCTCCTTTAAGATCAAATATTACAAAAAACTATATACTTCTATTTAAGACATTCCATCTCATATTACGGGCTTTCACCGAGTAATCTGATATTTTATGAAAACAGTGGGGGTCAAAATTAGTGGCACCCCTGCTTTTAATGAAACATGTTACGAAAAACTCATTTTCAGTGCAATGGCACATTCATTTCAGTATCAGGAGTGCCTAGCAACCTACAAACTGAAATTAAACAACCCAGTCAGTTTTTTCTTGGGCTGCCTTTTTCATAAAAAAATAGCAGTTGGCATGGCATCCATATTTGGCTCCCCTTCCCACATCACATGCAGGCTCATGAGAATTTTTCCGCCCCTCATCTGAGTATCTCTGCCCACGGCTTATTTTTTCATGGCAACATCATCAATCGACAAAAACCTATACTGTTACATGTAGGCTACCTACTTTTTGTCTGACTGCTTTTCACTACTAATCTGGGTCAAAACAATGCAAGACAAAACAAAATTTATATTAAAGGGGACCTTTTATGCTTTTCTGAAGATACAAAAAAAGCAGTGGCCTTGATTTACACTCAAGGCAAATCTGTAACTAGCTGGCTAGCTAGGAAAGTGTTTCCAATTTCTTTTTATATTTCAACTGAATTCCAAGTGTTACTTGCAAGCAACAAAATCCGCTGTGAATTTAGAAACTGCTGCTAGTTTAGCCAAAGGCAAAGTAGGAGACGTCAATAGGAACAGATAGAACAGATGACAGTTCATGATGGAATTCAGTCTGTTTTTATTGGAGTAGCACAGCGATTCAAAATGAATGGAATGTTAGCCAACAGTTGCTACTTTACAGATGCTAACAATGGATCGTTCTTAATGGATTGAATTCCAAGTGTAGTTCAACTTTAGTGGTGACTGCATGTCGCATTTTTTTGTGAATGTAAATAACATCTTTTTTGAGCGTGCAGATGTTAACGTTAACTTTCCATACTCATTGTGCAGCTACTTTAATAGCTAGCCAGGAAGCTAGCAACTTTACCAATCATCTGTATTAATGGACTTAAGTCCATCGTCTATTACACTGGCCTGAAGCCGTGGGATTTTGACATAATCACTCTTCGTTGCCTCCATACTTTTTTCGCTGGCCAATCAGAACAGCAGAGCTCATTACACAGCAGAGATGCCCACTCAGAACAGCCTGTTTTTCAGAGGGTTAGGAATAATGCAAATCAAATTTCCTTGAAACCATGGAATTTTTGTTTTTTTGCTAAAAAGTTCATAAACCTCCCTTTCGGACATCCATGAATATTATGAAGGAAAAAAAACAGCATAATAGGTGCCCTTTGAGTACTTGTAGCACTGGGATCTTCAATGGGGTTTGCAGATAGTTTGCAGATTGGGGTTTGAAGATAACTTTTTGACAGCTATCTTCACTTCTGACCACAAGTTTTCAAAGTTGTATATGTCTGGAGACTGAGATAGTCATTGAGGAATATAGATGTTGTTTTC
Organism: Gymnothorax javanicus; assembly: GCA_029692085.1. Taxonomy (NCBI): domain Eukaryota; kingdom Metazoa; phylum Chordata; class Actinopteri; order Anguilliformes; family Muraenidae; genus Gymnothorax; species Gymnothorax javanicus. The sequence continues at coordinate 148,562,994 of CM056193.1, forward strand.
ACAAAGCCATTTGTTTCAATTTTGAATAATTTAGCATCATTTTTTTTTTTTGCTGGAAAATTCATGTATGGCTAAGACCAAGTCTCTCAGCAGAGAAACCCTTATTTCAGCCAAAATTTTCAGGTATTTGGTGGAGTTCATGATGGGATTGATTTAATCTGCTTCTAGACCACTGACACCAACACATCTCCAAAATATCAATCACCAAGCTCGAAATTTGTTAGTATACGATTGAGTGTAAGACCAAAAAGATAAATGCTGGTCTAGTCTGACCATCCCATAGCTCTCATCCTGTCAACCAGTGTTTCTATAACTGGCCCCGAAGTCCAACCAATCCCGAAAATCCTTGAATCATGATCATTAGGTTCTTTATAACTTCCCTCACCATGTTCCTAACCATCCATAGGAATTAATTGTACTTGTGCCCTCTCCCAGCCAAGTGCGCAACCATTTTATTCATTTTATATTCTTGATTATTGCCCCAACAGTGTTAAGTGGCATGTTCAACCGTTTATGTTTTTTTTGTACCCATTACTAGATTGTGGAGGTCAGTTGCCATCTACCTCTTTTGAATAAAGAGCATTTATTTTATTTTATTTATTTTTTTATTTTTTTTTGCCATTTTAACTTAAAATAATTGTTAGGGGGGGTCAATAATTTCAACACCTATAGTCTTCAGAGAAAATGTAACAACTACATAACAAAAAATAAAACAACAAAATTCTTAATAAATTTCATGAGATATCTAGAAATAAAAAGGATGCAGGTTTCCAATATGAAAGTTAACATGTTTATTATTAACTGAGCTATCAATAATGCAGCCAATTCTTTTCTTCCTTTTAGTAAGGATGCCAATAACTCTGCATCTGACTGCATATATTATGAGGTTGCTGGTAGTTACTAGACCAGGCCCAGATCTCAGAAATTTTGGGCTCATCTCAGTAGAACACAGAATATCATGTTCTTTACCCATCCCATATACAAACCATCAAGCTGCCAATCAGCTAAAGTACAATTAGCATTTCTGTATCTGGGCCAAAATCTCTCAATCCTGGCTACTGCTCCTGACACAACAGCCAAATTACACTCCAGTTGCAACCATCAAACTTCTGAGACTGTCTAGACATGGTGAGATGAATAAATAACATGGGACTTCAGTTACAGGTAGGGCTGCCAACTCCAAGTGAGTGTATTCTAGGAGATTGTGGCGGACAATATGAAAGCTTGTACCACTCCCCCTGTATTGCACAACACACACACATGCTCACACAAGCTCGCACACGCACGCAGGCACGCATGCACACACACGCACAAATACAAGCCATGACATTTGAAGAGTTTGTTTCCAAAACACAATATATCCAGTTTTCTCATTTTGAGTAAATCAACTTTTTCTATGTTGGCACCCATTGCATTTTATAGAAAAACACAAACTTTGACGATGAAAGAATACACCTTAGAGTATGAATTTCTAAAAATGGATTTTCACACCATGTGTAAGAAGCACAGGGCTATTGCTCTATGGTATTATCTCAATTTTTGTAATTTTGGCACTTATTGCGTTTTAGAAACAAACTCTTCATTTGTTCATGGCAGAGCACTCTCAATCCAAGGGTGTTATGAAGAATGATAATGCGCTCGATGGGTAAGCCTGATTGAATGGAAAATCCGATTTCTCATTCAAGCAAAAATCACAAGTTTCAGGAAGAGTGTGAGTTCTGCCTCAAGCATTTTGTCATCTAGCCCAACGTTTCACATGCAACATGAGCTGACAACACTCAGGAAGCTATGATTTATTCAATCTGAGAGGATTAGTGTATTTCCAATTACTATCTTTGGTTCAGTTGTTTACTGTGGTTGAGAAAACATATCAATTTTAAAAGCGCAATTATTAACTTAGACAACATAAAAACTCCTGGATTGGATTTGGTGTTTTCCTGGAGAAAAGGGCAAATTTCAGAGGCCTGTTTCAATTCATTAAAAATGTCACCGCTCCCTTTTCCCTCCATCCTTCCTTCCACCGTAACCCAGAAAGCAAACACATCTCCCCCACCCAAGTGCTGACCAAAACTGTAGGAAGCGAGGACACCAGTTCGAAATTCCTCCAAAATGTCTCCTCCCAATGGAAGATCCATTCATGCATCCTTTCAGGAAGTATTTCCGCATGTTTGCAATGACATTGTCGTGACCACTCCCACTCCCCAATTCTGGAAAGCTGATGCCATGACTGAAGACAGTATTTCGGTGCATAAATGCAGGTTCAAGGCTATGCTCACTAATTTACACCACATTACCTTTGTTCCTTGTTAGCAAGCCTAATGTCAGTGAACTACAGCAATGCTCAACACTGTTGTTAGCGGAACTAAATGTTTATTTTAATCGGCATTTTGCAATTTGCCATTACATTATGTGGGGGATGAGGTTAGCTGCTTGTGTCACTGAAGCAGTGGAAACTGTGATAGGGCCGCTTATTATTTGAGGACGTTGATTATGGACGTTGGTGAAAGAAACATAGCTGTCTCATTTCCCTCATGTCCTCCTTTTCTCGTCCACTCCTCTCCTCCCATCCACCTCCTCATACTTCCTGGTAGGAAGGGAAGAGAGGTAGGGAGAGTTGGTAACAAACGGAAACGTTTGTCTGGTACACCTGTGAGTCTCAGTGCATCCAAATTCTCTGAAGATAAAGGAACTTTCCTGGACAACGGCCATGAACCTTTCATAGTTTTGCAGGCAGCCATGACAAGGAGCATCCAAATTGTTTATTTCATGAAGGAAAGGAGGCAATTAGCCCCTTTGTCACCTCTTTCCAGTAAGGAAACACATGTCCAGCCTTAGAAGAAAAGGATTATAATTAATGGACCATAGTCCTCTGCAGCTGTTGCAATTTGATGCAATATTCGTTGTAAATTTCCTGCAGGATCAGTCATGGCATTATCAATAGCCATTGAGCTCATCCTATTTTAGAGGAAAGGACATACATTTTTTTCTCAGACATCTCCCAAGGTAACTTCCAAGTCTCTCTCCATCCTTCTCTTGACCTATGTGGCATTTTATAGCAAGGTCAAGGAAAAGTGGAGAGGAAAAGAAAAAGGTAGCCTGTTCAAGAGAATTTGGATACACACTCAGTCTCAGGGGCCAGGATTCCGTAGGAGACATGTAGCGGTGTCACCTAGCTCAACCTCCATCATAATACAACCCAAATACCAAAAAATTTGGCACATCATGGAAAATACTAATAAAGCTAAAAGGACTGGTATGAAAAGTCTGCTCATCTTGTACACATTATTTAATTTTACAACATATGAACGTTATAGCTTACTGAAAATATACAATTTGATGCCCGCAACAGAGTCCAAACTCATTGAATTGTTTGTCACTGTGTAACATCATTGTGTCATGTAGTCACAATCATTAAGCATTTGGGCACTGAAGACACCAGTTTGTCAAGTCTAACAAGTATAATTTCTTTAATTCCATCGTTATGCAGGTCTTCAGCAGCCAAATGGGGCCTTCATTGCCATATATTTCATCTCATAATGTGCCACACATTCTCAACTGCAGACAGGTCAAGACTGCAGGCAGGCCAATCTAGCACCCACACTCTGTTCACGCAACAATGCACTTGGTATCTGTGCAAAATGCAGCTTGGCGTCATCATGGCGAAAAATGCAGGGAGGTCTCTAGAACAGGTGACGTCTGGGAGGCAGCATATTTTGATCCAAAATTTGAGCATATCTCTTTGCATTGATAATGCCCTGGCAAACATGCAAGTCACCCCGTGTCTAATGACGTTCTCCCATACCATGACAGATGCTGGTCTATGGACCAGAAAATGATGACAACTTGTGTTGTCCCTGTCATCTTTGGTCCAGAGAACACAGTGGCTGTGCTGCTGTCCATCTCCAATGACACCAAGCCCAAAGAATTTGGCGACCCTTTTGGGCAGTAAAAGGACATGATTTTGACTAGCAAAAGGTTTCTAAAGCATTGCCAAGCCCATGTCATGATATCTACTGCAGTTGCATTAAAGTTCTTAAGACAAAGACGGCAGAGGGAATGAGATCCCACCCATGCAAAGGTGGTTTTTGGCCTTATTGCTCACACACCAAGAACTGACCTGATTCTTTCCACCTTTTAATGATATTGCACACTGTGGAGAGTGAAATGCCCAAAATTCTACCATTTGTTTTTCGAGTTCTCAAAGTAATGAAAAGCTTATGCACCTATCGAGGAAATAGTGAGCTTCGACCCATCTTTGCGCTTAAGTGGAGTCCTCTCATACAATAACATGATTAGCTCACCTGCTTCACTTCACCTTACGTTTGCCATATGATGTCATTAATATTTGTCCTAAATTGCCCCATCTCCAACTTTTTTTTCATTAGACTTGTCATATGTGTTTGTTTTCAATAAATAGTTAAATTCACGAGTAAAACCATCAACGAATGTACTGTGCGTGTAGTTCTCAATTTAGTGGAAGGTTAATGGGCTTCTCGAATTTCTCCCTTTTTAACGTTACTTGCATTCTCCGTCATGTGCAGATTTTTTTTTTTTTAACTATAATAATCCTCGGGCAGAGTGAGGGCACGCAGTCTAAGCTGGCAATTACATTTTTCAAAACGGGAAAGCGCGGTGCAGGGGTCCGTATTTGAGGCGGTAGAACGTTTAAGAAAGTACACCATTTCCTCAGCGATAGGCCTATTGTAATTTTTTGTATGGGATTTTGTTCCATACGACCAACGCGTCAACAGCGACACCCAACGTTATGAATTGGTGGTACAACAACCAAAGAAAAGAACGCCTTATGTATAGAAGTTATAGAACTATATTAAGCTGTTCGAAATTATTCGTTTACACCTAACAATTTTAAAGATTTGGCGATGCAGTCGGAAATGGTTGCATACAGCTTGATTATGATACGACAACGGTAAACGGTATCCCAGCCCAGGCCATCCATCCCGAAGTCGGTCCTGGCGACCCCGAGTGTATGAAAGTATTCATTTCAACTGCAGTGTGCAATCTCAATTTTAAAAAGCTGATATTTTTCTTGATTAGGTCCTTTTCATGTTCAAATGTATTATTTACACTCTTTAGCCGCATTGTACAAGACAGCTATCGCTGTATGCCAAGTCGGATCAAAAACTGATCTTTTTTGAGAACATTTGAAAAAAGGGTAGCACATTTTTAAATGGGGGAATTAAATACTTCGGTGAAACAATGGGTGCATTTCAAAGCCTAGGCTGCATCCTTGGAAGGCTGCATTTTTAGGGGCCGCCATTTATTGCCATCTGCCAAACTGACATTTAGGGTAGCGGACAAGGTTGAATTAAGGGTTAGGTTTAGGGTTAGGGGTTAGGGTTAAGGTTAAGGTTAGGGAAACCAGTAACGAGTCACTTTAACCAAAGCTGTTGAATGGAGATAAAATGATGTTACGTCAGTTCGGTGGATGGACTTAAGTTACGACCCCTAAAAATGCAGCCTTCGAAGGATGCAGCCTAAGCTTTGATTTGGCCTAAGTTGGTTAACATATACGACGCAGGTTTGGCTCGTCATAGGGTGCATCTCAAAGCATAGGCTGCATCCTTTGAAGGCTGCATTTTTAGGGGTCATCACTTACTTCCATCCGCTAAACTGACATTTAGGGTAAGGGACAAGGTTAAATTTAGGGTTAGGTTTTGGGTTTAGGGTTGGAGTTAAGGTTAGGGAAACCCGCGACAACTCATTGAAACCAAAGCCGTTTAACGGAGATGAAATGACGTTACGTCAGCTCGGCAGATGGAATTACGTGACGGCTCCTAAAAATGCAGCCTTCAAAGGATGCAACCTATGCTTTGAGATGCACCCATAGTTAACCTTGTCTTTTAATTTGTCATGAACTATCGAATTGCTATTTTAGTGACCACGTGCGCATACTTTTACCATTAGACGCCGACTGATTCTTCAATTTCAACAGTAACACCCCGCCCCACCCACCAACTTTCAACAGTAACCCCCCCATATAATATTAATTATATAATAAATATCTTATGGAACTCTTCAGGGCTTGCATAGCATTTTTCTAACATAATTGGACTTAAAAGGGTAAATAATCCATGTAAGCATGAAATTTGCAATTAAAATGAAATAAGTATTCTGTAAAGATAGTAGGAGTCCCTCAAATCAGAACAAAAACCAGCAGAGGCAACACCGAATTAAGGTCCCTAAAGCCGTCGAAGATAACCACTGCTCAGGATCGCACGCTGAAATCAGCTCGAAATCACACTGAGGATAGTATTAGCTAAACAAACCTAATACGTTTACCTAATGTCATGTCGACCTTCATTTTAGAAAAGGGACCATATGGCAACCGATAACCCTGTGTTAACTTCCCGTGAAATGCAAAACTGTTTATGGTTGTGAGTTCGCCAACATTATGCCAGCAAGCGCGTCATTCTCGAGTCAATTAACCTCGAAAAGGCCTGTTACCATGTGAAATATAGGGCACTGGCGGCCTCAGAAGTTCCTGCCGTAATTATAAACAAAATGTCAAAGTTTTTGTTGACGGACGCACGCATGGACGGACGCACGCACGGATGGAGCCCGATACCATAGCTCCCGTGCCACTCGGGCGGCAGGAGCTAATTAGGAGCCTGTAACTGAAAATGTTGATAAGATAAAGCAAATTGTCGAAGTTTTTGATGATATATTTAGGGCAGTGACCTTGAAAAAAATAGGGCAAGGTCACCTTTAGGCACGTCATTTGTAGAACTTTATGAAATGCATGTCGAATGAAAATTAGGAGCCTGTAAGTGAAATAGTTGATGAGATAAAGCAAAATGTCAAAATTTTTGGAGATATTTTTGGGCCAGTGACCTTGGAAAAATAGGGCAAGGTCACCTATAGGCATGTCATTTGTAAGCCTTAATGAGATGCACGTCCAGTAAAAATTAGGAGCCTGTAAGTGAAATAGTTGATGAGATACAGCAAAATGTCAAAATTTTTGGTGATATTTTTAGGCCAGTGACCTTGAAAAAATAGGCCAAGGTCACCTTTAGGCATGTCATTTGTAGGCCTTTATGAGATGCATGTCCAGTAAAAATTAGGAGCCTGTAACTGAAATAGTTGATGTGATAAAGCAAGATGTCGAAGTTTTTGGTGATATTTTGAGGCCAGTGACCTTGAAAAAATAGGTCAAGGTCACCTATAGGCACATCATTTGTAGGCCTTTATGAGATGCATGTCCAGTAAAAATTTGGAGCCTGTAACTGAAATCGTTGATGAGATAAAGCGAAATGTGTTGACGGACGCACGCACGCACGCACGCACGCAGGCACGCAGGCACACACGCATGCACACACGCACGCACGCACGGACGGAACCCGATACCATAGCTCCCGCACCGCGAGCGGCGGGAGCTAACAAAGGCTTTGCTTGTGTTCCTATTTCTAAAATATCCACCTGTTGCGGTTCAGTGGAGAAGAGGTGAAGTATTCACTGCTGATTGAAGAATCAGTGAGATTTGAAATTGGCTTATACAAATGAACTGAAGCTGATCCATTCAAACATAGTTTTAATCGTCACCCACCCAGCCGAGAAAATGCAACATTCAGCTAACCTGTTATATACAACAGACTAAGCAATAACACTAATCAAAGTTTTTAGTCAAACGTCATGTGAACTCTTGCTCTGCAGCCTGTGTTGATTTTCATCCAAGTACGAATCCACAGCACCGCTATTCAAGCCTGCTGCCACTTCGTTCATGATAAAAAGGTTCTTGCCCCTGCTGTCGATGTAGGATTGAAGGATTCGGTAAAACTGTAAAACATAAACATTCTTGCTAAAGTAAGTTTTACAAATGCTTCATTGTCTTTTAAGTGATAAGTGGAACAGTGAAAAAGAAAATTGGCCTTGTGGCCAGCGAAATACCGAATCCAGATATTAGCAACGATGACTGTTTTAAGCAAACTTGCAAGGAAAAAACCTGTTTTCTTAAAATGCTGGATTGAGAACATATTTTAAAAAAGAAATTCAAGCTGAAACAAAATAGCAACCAAGAAATTCAAGCTGAAACAAAATAGCAATCAAAAATAACGACTATTCGGGTTTTACACCGATCAGCCGTAACATTATGACCACTGACAGGTGAAGCGAATAACATTGACTATCTTGATACTATGGCACCTGTCAGTGAGGTGGGATATTTTTGGCAGCAAGTGAATATTTTGTCCTCCAGGTTGATGTGTTGGTAGCAGGGCCGGCGCTAGAACAGGGAATGGGAGGGGCACACAGACACGTCCCTTTATGACAAGAATTAGTCTTGGCAAGTTCTTAATCATTTTCCTTTATTGACGCGTTTTCCAATTATCGTAATTGGCATCTGAAGACACGGTTTCTTTCCATATGCGATCTAACAGCGATGAAATCGTGGGCAAAATTCAGTACAGTGGCGGAACCAAAACTGATAATTGGGGTGCACAAAACATCCGTTTAAAACAATTATTAGTCCTGACCTGTTCTCAGTCATTTTCATGATTAACAGAAAGTTCACTCCGAGAGCGCTCCACACTTAACAGGTGCTGCTTGTTCTCCCCAATTAGGTAAGAGGACAATCATTCATCTGGATGCGTATTTGCTGTATTTAAATCAATAAAATTGCATACCTGCGTAAATAGCTTGAGCCGCATGCTTTTATAGCCTATTTAACTGCCGAGTGCCACTTTTTTTTTTACTAACCCACGCAATACCGAGAGTGAAAGGCGATATTTCACTGGAATGCGGACCAGTTCAATCAACGCAAAGCATTGGCCTATTAAGTAAATTATTTTTCTGTACTGAGTTTAGCCCATGATTTAATCGTTGTTAGATCGCATATGGAGAAAAACCGTGTCTTCAGTCGCCAATTACGATCATTGGAAAACGCGTCAATAAAGGAAAGTGATTGAGAACTTGCCAGGACTAATTCTTGTCATAAAGGGACGCGTCTGTGCCCCTCCAATTCCCTGTTCTAGCGCCGGCCCTGGTTGGGACGTAGGAAAAATGGGCTCGTGTAAGGACGTGACTAACTTTGACGAGGGCCAAATTGTGATAGCTTGACCACTGGATCAGAGCATCTCCAAAACTGCAGATCTTTGGGGTGTTCCCAGGTTGCGTTGGTCAGCACCTACCGAAATTGGTCCAAAGAAGGAAAAATTGGTAAACCACCGACAGCTTCATGGGTGGCCCAGGCTCAGTAATGCGCATGCGGAGCGAAGGCTGGCCCGTGAAGTCCAATCCAACAGAAGAGCGACTGTATCTAAAATTGCTGAAAAAATTAATGCTGGTTCTGATAGACTGGTGTACAGTGCATAGCAGTTGGGTGCATATGGGGCTACGTAGCTGACCCCTACCCATGGTCAGAAGTGCCAACAATGGGCACATGGGCATCAGAACTGGACCATGGAGCAGTGGAAGAAGACGGTCTGGTCTGATGAATCGTTTTCTTTTACATCATGTTGATGGCTAGATGTGTGTGTTTTGCTTACCGGGGTAAGACATGGCACCAGGATGCACTAAGGGAAGAAAGAAAGCCAGCAGAGGCAGTGTGATGCTTTGGGCTGTATACTGTTGACAAACCTTGGGTCCTGCCATTCATGCGGATGTTACTTTGACTCGTACCACCATCCTAAAATAGTTGTAGACCAAGAACACCCCTTCATGGAAACAGTATTCCCTAATGGCTGTGGCCTCTTTCAGCAGGATAATGTGCCCTACCACACTACAAAAATGGTTTAGGAATGGTCTGAGGAACACAACAACGAGTTAAACGTGTTGACTTGGCTTCCAATTTCCCCAGATCTCAATGCAATCAAGCATCAGTGGGATGTGCTGGACAAACAAGTCCGATCCATGGAAGCCGCACCAAGCAAATTAATGGACTTAAAGGATCTGCTGCGAAAGTCTTGCTGCCAGGTACCACAGCACTCCTTCAGAGGTCTAGAGGACTCCATGTCTCGATGGGTCAGGGCTGTTTTAGTTGCTAAAGGGAGACCAACACAATATTAGGCAGGTGGTCATAATGTTATGGCTGATTGGTATATACGCATACTGCAAGGATGGTCCAATATGACTTTAGCACTTTTTAGGCTCTGGCATTCAATTTCTCTTAAAGAGATTTGTTTTCATTTAGACCTAGTTGCTGCTCATTTCACATTTTAGTTTTTACATTTATGATTTTTTCCTTCACCCAGTATTCTTATTTGGCACCAGAATATTAACTGATTGATGTTGGGAGCTTTTATTAGGGAGAACTATGTCAAAAATCTAATACTCCACTGGCTGCCAATATTTAACATCCCATAACTTGCAGGTAATTCTAATGACGCTCAGGTTTTTGCATCACAAATGCAAACTAAAAACAAGGTCTACACCACAATTAAGAGGTAGACAAGTGTCAATGTCAACTCTACAATCTATCCCAAGAAACTAGATGGACAACATTGTAGAAAGTCATGCTGAAGCAAGGAGTAGCTCTCACCAGCATCCTGCTCTGTGGGTTGCTCAGGGACTTCCATTCTTCCTCACTATATATAGGACTGGATGCGATTCTGGAAGTGAAGAGTGTCATTGCAGCCGCTACTGCCCAGAGAGACGGTCCTCGCCTGTTCCCAGAGAGTATACATCATCACACACATGCAATTAGCAGAATAATGATAGTTTTCTCAGTGAATTCATTAGAAATTATAAAAAGTAAGAGATAATGCAACTAAAAATTAAATCACTGACTCACATTGCTGGCTTGGTTGTTCTTGAAAGCAGTAATATCGGCTTGTGGCAGTCTTTTGAGTACCGAAAAGCTGTTCCTGGCCTTTTATATGCTCAGTTCCTGAGCCCCTCCCCTTTCCTTTCCCTTCATTAGGGCCAATGAAAGGAACTCCAGAAATAAATGGTCAATCATCATAGCCTCATAGCATTTCATACCAGAAATTTTTGGTTGCCCTCGACTACAGGTGTATCCCCTGATCTCGGACAAAATTCCTCCTTTGTAACAGACATTTCAAATACATTCAATGAGAACTTCCCTCTTAATCATATGTGACCTACAGCATGATTACCAGGTACTCCTTACAAAATCACCACGTTAACAACTTAAACTGTAAATAAGTGATACTGGTAATTAGTTGATTTCTACTAAAATGAATAGGTGGAGTGATCTGGCCATCACTAATCATCCCTCCAAGTATAAAATCGCTCTGTCCACTTTTATGAACCCATTCAAATTGAATTAGTAAAACTCAGATATGTCTTTCACCATTTAACACATTTTTGTGCATAAAAATCACTGATCACTGTAATAATGCTCTTACTTATTTGCTTAGTTAAATCCAGGTGGTGACCTTTTTTTTTTTTTTTTTTGCCAACGCAGTGTATTTGTTCCTTCAAGGGCCTATGATTTGCCATCTTACTTTTGATTTTGCACTTTTTACTCAATATTTCAGATAGGTTTTGATTGATATGAGCATGACATTAGATGTTTTGTGAACATCTTAGTCTTACTTTCTAGTTTTCTTCTTCTTCCTCGCCATCATTATCATCATTATCTTCTTCTTCTTCTTCTTCTTCTTCGTATTATTGTTATTATTATTAATACACTCAAAATATGCCAAAGCAACTTCTCCCACAGCTTTGAAGCTACAAGCCTGGCAATTGGAGAGCAGCTTCCAGATATAAGGCAGGTTGCTTGTGCTGTTTGAGTGGCTACCTCATGTCTATTCTTTCTTTTATTCATTTTTTCCCTCATGGACTTATAATAGGCCATTTTTTTATAACTGAACGTACTCAAGCAATTACTTTGCTAGAAACATCAAAATTGCTGTGTAGGTTCATGTTGGGACAGATTTGTCATTTTCAAGTTTTTTCATGACCCCCCCCACTTCTATTCCTCCTTTTTCACCTCTTTTATCAGCTCCACTTCCATTCATTTTCAAAAGCTCATTCTCCCACAATTTGAAGGGTAGAGCCTACAAACTTTCTATGCAGCTTCAGACTGCCCAAAGGATGGATGTTGATGTTTTTTGTAGCCCTGCCCCCCCCCTTTTCATAATTCCATCTCCATTAAACCCATTCATTTACCAAGTCCTGAAACCTTATAGGAAGTCTTCAAACTTGCTTCACACTTTACGTTCCTATAACATAGATATTGGTGTTTCTGTCTTGCCTCACCATACACATACAGGCACTGACACACTCAGCATTTTTCTCTTTTTTTCCATTACTCCATCCCACATGTGACTCAAATGGATAATCCTTGATGCTTTATACATTTTGAATAATTCATCATAGAGATTTGGGGATTGGGTTGTTGGTCTCAGGAGAGAATCACATATTAATTGGTGGAGCTACACCCTATTTCCCAGTTGATCAATATTTGAGCCTTTATAACTATTGAACCAACTATCATAGTGAGTGAGAATTTGATTGCTTGACTTTAGAAAGGATCACATGCCAAAATGTAATGTTCATATCACTTCCTGATTGGCTGGTGTTTGATCAGTCATAATTATTGAACTGTTTGTCATTGTGAGTTGGGGACTGGGACCCAGGAACAGATCACATGAAATGGTGAAGCCACCAATCTTTTCCTCACTGGTTGATATTCGATCTTTCATAAATATTGAACTGTTTGTCTTAGAGAGTTGGGGATTGGGTTGTTAAAAGGATCACACGTTAAATTTTGAAGCTCGCCTCATTTTCTTTTTGGCTGATATTTGATCAGTCATAACTATGGAATTGTTTTTCTAAGTGAATTGGGGACTGGGACGCAGGAAAGAATCACATGTTAAATAGTGAAGCCCTGCCCCGTTTCCTGATTGGTCAGTATTTGATCCTTCATAACTATTGAACCCTGAGTTTGGCTGCGTCTGAATAGTCTTTTTTGCTTAGGAAAGTTCCTAACTCCTAGAAAACGATCTGGAAGTAATTACATGACAGCCATGATAAGTGTGTTCGGATTCTTTAAATGTAAAGGAAAGGTGCTACAATGCTTCCTAATTTATCACCTTTAGCATAAGGTACACTGAACCATCCTTTTCGAAAAGAAACGAGGAAATGCCATCCCGCAATTCCACAATGACCGTCCATCCGGCCAATCATGAAAACAAACAAACATGACGGGCAGGAGGCGGGTGATCACTGTGCCTAGTGTAAGTGCATTTGGATTCTCTTATTAGCGTGGTTCTTACTAAAACACACCTGACCAGAGACTCAAATGCTGGTCGCCTGCACTGTAGCCCTACACCCTAACCACTAGGCTATACCATTCAACTGAAACTGCTCTCAAATGCCCATATAAAGAATGATTCAAAAAAACAAGTCACTCACCTTGTTTGTACTGTTGTGCCCTCAGTATTCATGCGTTTCTATCAGAAAACAACTGAAAACGACGATTGAATATTTAGCGGATAATTATACCGAAAATACCACAAACAAACCTGTTAAGCGTTTATATTGTTGCGCTATTTAAGTACATTCGAATGGCCCATGGACTCGGTTTGACACACTGGGAATGCAAGGCTCTAGCTGAGGTTAGCTTTGTGCGATAAAGGTGCTTTAGGGCTCGTTGGAAACGTCAGAAGCTATAGAATCAAATGGCTACCGGCAAAGTCTTACTGACTGCATCACAAGCCGATCACAGAGAGGAAAATACATTGCAAGCGAGCTGAATGCTGAGGAACTGAGATCTTTGAAGCAATGCTCAAGAAGAAAAACATGCTTTGAGACTCGCAGATCTAGTTTCGTCATAACACAGACACATTGAGCTAACAATAGCAAGTGTGAATTTACCCCCAAACAGTTTTTTTTATTGCAAAATATCAAAGGTAAGAAATTTCTTTGCTCATCTCTGTAGACTGTAAAGTGTATGCCTGCTTTTCTTTGAGTGTGGTGTCGGTTTAAAATGACAGGACTCATATCGTTGGATTCTGTGGACTTTCCTCTTTCATTTGAGGTATCGTTTTTATGCATAGTACAAATTCAGGAGAGATTCTAGCAATTCAGCGCTGATATGATTTTATCTTATGTTTTGCTACGTGCTTATTTACTTGCTTGGTGCTTGAAATGTGTTCGGTTGAAGTAAAAATGGTCTACATGAGCTTTTTGCCTAGTTTCTTCGCGAAATGTGGATATGCGGCATGACAATGTTGCGATTTGGAAACATGCTGTATTTATTATGCGTAACCACCACCCCCCGGTACCGGGGCGTAGGGCTTAAGGGGTTAATAACTATTCCGCCATTTATTGTAGAGAGTTGGTGAATGGGTTGTTGGCCTCGGTGAATTTACAAATTGACTGCCCCCGTTCCTGATTGAAGAATTTTTCATGCTTCATAACAATTGAACTCTCTGTCCTAGTGAGTTTGGGGTCGGGTTTTTAGATTTCAGGAAGGTATCATGTTAGTCAATGAAGCCATGCCCCCTCCCCTGGTTGGTTTTGCTTCTCTTCTTCATAACTATTTATACTTGTACCATTGAGAGCCGAGTGTTGGGTTATAGGAGTCATATGGAAATTGCCAAAGTCCATTCCCTTTTTCTGATTGGCTTAGCTTGCACCCTTCTATTTAACTGTTTGTTCCAGAGAGTTGAGAATTCGGTTGTTTGAAATGTGAGCATCATAGACTGTATAAAAAGATGGACGCAGCGTCCGGATCTGAAAAATGAGGCCAATGCAGAAATCTCTAAAAATTACGTTCTATTTAATGCCCATCAGATGGCAACGTTGGTGGTTGCAGAAAGAGGTTCAATGCTATAGAAGTTTCGGAGAAAATGACCCTACTTTCCCACCTGATTTATTATTTCAATAATGATTTTCCACATTATTTGATGGTATCTGTCGCAAGTTTCAAGTCTCCTATAATATGTCATGTTCATTTTTGTAAATTATGGACCCAAATAGACTAGAATAAAGGATAAAGCCAGAATATGCTTCAGGGGTGTGGCTATCCTCTGGTCCTCATCAGATACGGTCAGATCAGAGCCATAAATCCACCCCTCGCTCCTCCCTGGACCTTCAATTCACGGTCTTGTCCAAGAAGAATCAAATTCGGTTTCAAAATAACAAAATGGCGCTGTTCAAATTGCCAAGATCGAGGCTTCCTAAATGGTACGCTGAAACCAATGGATGACGCCACGGTTGCTTCGTCCATCTTTTTACACAGTCTATGGTTAGCATCATTCAAATTATATACTACTAAAAATTTGATAGGGATCATAGGAATTTTTTTGTGAAATGACATGCAAATTTGGTAACTGCCACTGATGAACAATATATTGGATAAATGACATGCAGTCAGACACAAAACACATTTGCACGTGCATTTCATGACATTAAATGAGCGTGCAGCCTCACATTTTGGCTTTGACTAACACTTCACCATTTCAACTCAGACGTGTGTGTTGCTTGTTGGTGAAAATTTGGAAGTTCCCAAATTTTTTGCATTTCATTTAGCAATAACAATGTCTTCTCAACGTCTTAGACGTCGATTGACTTCAGAGCAATTGGGAAGATGCATCGGAATGCTTGACTCTGGCTTCTCACAACGTCACGTTGCTAATGCACTTAACGTCAGCCAAAGCGTTGTGAACAGATCGTGGAACCGGCATCAAACGTTTGGTACAGCAGCACACCGTCATGGGGGTGGTCGTCAGAGATCGACTACACAATGACAAGACCACTTTCTCACACTTCAGGCACGACGTCATCCTTTCTGGACAGCCACCACCCTACGAAATGACCTTCATAATGCCTCGGGGATCAGGGTATCCACTCAGACGATACGGAATCGTCTTCATACTGCCGGCCTCAACCAAAGAAGGCCATGTGTTTGAATCCCACTGACCGTGCGTCATAGGCGTGACCTTTGGATTGGGCTCACGATCATGTCACATGGACACACAACGATTGGGCTCCAGTTCTCTTTACTGATGAGTCCCGATATTGCTTGGACTTTACTGACAGGAGGCAACAGGTGTGGCGAAGACAACGTGAGCGATTTAATGATGCCTACATCAACGAACACGACCGTTATGGTGGCGGATCAATTATGGTCTGGGGAGGAATAAGCAGGAACGGCAGAACGGACATGCATGTCATGGGGAAGGGATGATGACAGGGGTACGGTACAGGGATGAGATCCTCAATGTGTACGTAAGACCATACGCTGGTGCTGTTGGCCCCGATTTCATCTTGATGGATGATAACGCCCGTCCGTGGTGAATCAATTCCTAGAGCAGGAGACAATTGTCCACATGGACTAGCCCGCGCGTTCGCCGGACCAAAACCCTATCGAGCATGTGTGGAACATGCTGCAGGTCGCCATTTCCGGTTGTAGGGCACAACCCACAACTCTAGAAGAGCTCGTAAATGCCCTTGTTGAAGAATGGAACAACATTCCAATTGCAAGCATCCGGGTTCTGATTGACAGTATGACCCGACGTTGTCAAGCCGTCATTCAAGCTAGGGGAGGCCATACCTGTTATTGACATTAACTGTGGTAATGAAACATCAAACGAACACTGTCTGTTTTCACTTTACATGTCAGAGGTGAAACCATGAAGTGTTCGTGAAAGCCAAAAGTGTGAGGCTGCACGCTCATTTAATGTCATTAAATGCACTTGCAAATGTGTTTTGTGTCTGACTGCATGTCATTTATCCAATATATTGTTCATCAGTGGCAGTTACCAAATTTGCATGTCATTTCACAAAAAAATTCCTATGATCCCTATCAAATTTTGAGTAGTATATTACAGCTTGTTTTTGAAATGTAAACATCATTTGAATGATAACAATCCAGCTTTGTCAAGCCAACTTGAAGTTTGTTCACAATCTGTGCATTTTAGTGTGAAATTAAAGCCTTTACAGCACCCTCTCTCAGAAAAAAGTTTCGTCCCTCCCCCACAGTCCTGAAAATATCAGATCTGTGCCACATTAAGGCAAAAGAAATCAGATTTCAGTCACTTCGGAATATAGCCATGTATGAACGCGGATGCAGTGTGGAGTGTGATCCATGGTATCCCCAATACCGTACAGGCGACAATTAAGCAAGCTTATTATGCTGCTATGAAGTTAAATGAAATTCATGAGAAGGCCATCCTTTAAGGAAGTTTCGCCATGTCTCCTTAGATCTGGTTTGTGCTTAAATATGATTCCAAAGATAAATTCATCAGAAATATTCTGATAGTTACACTGACACAGATGGTCAGAAACATTAATGACCATAAGCAGGGTTGAGGTATCCAATTATAATTCCATAACTGGATGCACAAAGATGGGTACACAAGTACAGAAAATGTTATTTCTGGTAAAGGGTAAACAACCTCATATGTCATTATGCAGACTTAAAAAGAATCAACGTGTCCCTTTCTCATAGCATTTGCAAGAATGAAAATGGCAAAAGCAGCATGTTTGAGATGTCTAGAATGTCACTGAAAAGGTTGCCCATCTCCAGTCCAATGCAGCATCCTAATTGGCTTCCAATTCTTGCCAGGACACCAGGAAAGCATTGCAGCAATGTTTATTTAATAAGAAAACTGGAAGATTATTTATAGTATCATTCTCATTAACAGGCCAACTTATAGCTACAATGAAAATAGCAAAGTCATTACATACGTATTCCAGCTAAGGTGCAGTAAAATTGGCTGGCAAATAACCGAGTGCATGTTGAAATTCACCATGTCTTCCCAGCAATGAGAACAGGCCTTAGTAATACTTCGACTACCCGAGCCGAAAATTGACTCCAAGCACTGGGTCGCTGGAACAATCAAATGTATGACTCCCCCACAGTTAGTAACTCCATATCAAGTTTTTATTTTTGTCTGCTTTATGCAAGTTCCCAGAGAATACTTTGGGGCTTTCATCAGGCCCCTTCTGCTGTCCACTTCATCCATGCAGCTCCTTTCCCTCTGCCATGGTGAGCTCCACTGTGCAGGTGGCTCCAGCTCCTTCCATAGTAAATTTTCTGTATGGTCTATTTGAGAATGGTGATTGGTGCAACATGCATTCTGCCATCTCTCTGGACATTATGCCATAAAAAAAGGATGAGGCTTTTGCTTCATCAGCTGTACACGTGATTCTGTTCTGTGTGGACAAAGACAGAAGTAATATTTGCATGGAGCAATTGTAATCAAACTGAAGCTCAACCAGAATGAAATGTCCTCATGCAAACACCTTGATCTGAATAAAAAACCTCAATCCAAATGAAAATCGAAGCTGATCAAACTAGGTGTGGTCCCTTTGATAATTGATTCGCTGGTAATGTAAACGTTCTATCGGATTGTCTCTGCCCTTTGACCTTTCTGCGCATGTTCAGTAGGCCCACGTGGAGTGGTGGCTGGTGAGCTGAAAATTGAGGAGGCATAGAGCATCCCTTGAAACTAATGTTAGGCTTGATTGTTTAACTGAATGACTGGAAACCAAACATTATGTAGACTACAAAAACACTCAACATGATCAGGTGTGGGCAATTTTCCTTGTCAAGGGAACGAGAAATAAAATGTATTTCACATGATTCAGTTGCAGATACTTGTTGCTAATCTTCGCTTCTTTGTTTATATAAAACATACAAAGTTTGAAGTTTTTGCAGGATTCTCTCTTTTTTTTGTCAAAAATAAAAGATAGCCATTTAGTGCTTACTTGCTGCATAGTTTGTAGATTATGGCCTGAAAATACCATCTACTTGCTGCATGCTGGACTTACACGTTTGATATACATTACTGGGCAGTGAGAGGCAGCTAGCATGGATAGCAGTCTACATGTAATAGCTACGGTTGATGCAACTTTGCAAGTCAAAATATGCACCATCTCCTTGGCCAACAAGAATATACAATGTCAAATGTCAATGATATAACCTTGTAGCTCCAAGCAAGCTGCAGATAGCTATGCCAGAGACATGGCCGTGGTCATATGAGCACTGCACACCAGTGATGGATGGTGAAATAAAAACTGGTGAAGCACTGAACATCTCTTGAAAAATAATTGTTGGTCTTCAATTGTTTTCAATCATTAATTTATGTCAACATTACGTAAACTCCATAAAACACTCAACATTATCAGATCCGAGAAGTTTAAACAAAGAAAATACGTCATTTTGACATGCAATTCCATTTCAATGAACGTTATTCATTTGCGGATTTTTGCTGATAATTTTCGCTTTCTTTGTTGTAATTAAAAAATCGTGAAGCTACGATTTGATGGAGCAGGATGTGCTTAAAGCAAACACAAAAGTTCATAGTTTATCTTTTTTTATAAAGTGAATAAAAGTTTCTCTTTAATCGCTGCCAAATTGCATTAGGAAGGAAGCTGTGCATTTAATTCATTAACAGCTGATGGCGTATTTTTATCATTGGAAAACGTGTTAATCAAGGAAAATGATTGAAAACAGATCGAGGCTTATGAGTGCTCATCTTATCTTAATGAGCAGAACTGGGTAAACCTGATGATGCTGACCGGTTACGGAGTTAGTGTACCGTCAATTTAATTAAACGATTGAAAACGGGTCAAGACCAATTGTCATTTTAAAGGAATGGTCTGTGCTTCACCTATTTTCAGTCCACAGGCACCATTGTTATAGGAGCCCCCACTTTTACCGACTGGATAGCACCAAAAATTACTTTATAAGTACTTTGCATCATATTGACAGTGCAGTTTCTATAACCTGCTTCCTCAGGCTCATAATGATACAGTCGACCAATTCCAGCTGCCTAAATTCCAGCTTGAATTTCACAATCTTGACAAATCTGATATTTCAGCGGACTCCAAAAACAAAGTATTTTCTCTCTCATCCTCACTACTGCTGTTGGAAGTGTCGCACATAATTTATTTTGAATTTGGGAGTGAAAAATACAAATGTTCAGCTGTAGGTCTAAGCAAATGTACGAGATACTGCAGAGAAGACTCATTTCCCGTGACTCTGCTCAGAGTCTTGTCCTTCTAGGGTTGAAAATCATGGATTACGTAATTGCACAAAGCAATTTAGTAATTTTCAAGGGGCTTTCCAAAGGCTGGTTTTTGTCCGCATTTTATACTTCTCATGAATAGATTAATGAAAAACCAGCGTCAGATTCAATTTCATGTGGCAAAAGTACAGTAGAATGGCTTAAAAGCAATTTTTTGAAATTTTGGGTGTCACGGGACCTTTAAGAGACCGCTCGCTAATATGCTATGCTGAGTCTTAATCAACCAAGTCAGCTGTTGACAAGTCTTCTTAACTGTTAAGAACTGTTGTAACGTAAAGGGCAGTGACATGCAGTGGCAACGCTGCTAGCTCAACGCACACATGCTAAAAGAGCTTCAGCTTTCTGCCTTTACCTGAAAGTTTCAGGTAGTGAACTTTTGATCATGGTAGATGTAGCAATACTTGAGATGCAAGCTGCAAGGCACAAGCGCACTTTGAGGATATACACATGTACATACCAAAAACAAGTTTACATATGTACCAGATATAAATTAGAGATGACCAGACTACATCCCAAAAATGCGAGTTTGCTTTAAAACCGCAACATGAATTAAAAAAGTTTACTTCACCAACCATATACTAGCAGAAATACAAGGATGTGCTGATTCACATGCCATATTTACTGACTCGATATTCATTTGTCCGAACTGGGAGAATTAGGATAGAAGAAAGCAACATAAAAAAAAAGAATAGATAGGACTCAAAACAGAGTGACCCTGAACAGAGGTCATTAGATTTGGTGACAATAAAATTACACCCCCTTCATAAAAAATATATTGAAAAAAAGCATGTGGATTTAACAAGAGGGATATTGATTGATATTTTTAAAAAATTGTTGAAGTTTGAAATACTCAATATTGTTTTTAAAGGCTAGAAATCAAGACCACCGTTGACAACATTGTTTCTCATCGTTGTAACTGCAGTGGGTAAACACCCTAAACCATGACAAGAACTGGCCAGACCTGATAGAGTCGAGTATTTGCACAGTTCATGTAATGTTAATTGAAATAAATTATTGAAAACAGGACAAGACCAATCATTAGTTTCAAGGAATGTTCTGTGCCTCCTCCATTTGCAGTTGACCAGCCGCCACTGCCCGTGTGCACTGACGGTGCCATAATGTTTAGTTCACGCACGCAGACAAACAAGGCAGCATTACTCAAACACTGGTCAGCAATGTAGACTACGGCTGTGGTCAAATTGTCAAAAAAAAAAAAAAAAAAAAAAAGTCCAATATTTTTTGACATATCAATCACAATATCATCCAATTCCTAACTACTTTTCCTGAACCTTGATGGAAAACATCATGAAGATGAGGAAAGATATAAAGGAGAACTCATAAGGACTTACAAAAGGACAATCACGGTGCAAACAGAATCCAATTGGAAAATGACATCATGTATCACTTGTCTTATGATCGCTTGTTTTTGTGAACAGCTAGATGGACAGCAACTCGCTTTAAATATTGCTGCACCAAGGAATTGTGGGACGGTGTTATCACCTTTCTTCTCAAGAAGGATGTTCCAGTGTATCCTATGCTAAAACAGATAAGAAAGCACTGAAGCATGTTTCTTTAGTATTTAGAGAATTCAAACATAAATACTTCCATGTCATTTCCACAGAGTTAAGAACTTTCCAAAGCAAAAAATGCTATTCACACAGAGCCTATGTTTATTTTAAATCCTTTGATAGAATTGCAAATGGTGGAACGACCTATATGGCTCAGTCCAACCTAGATGCATCTACAATTGAAATGGCAGTCAGTTAAACCAGAATGCCAGCTACATCAAAATGCTGGATGCAGGACAATGGGCATGACAGACCTATTTAGATGGTAGCTTAGGTTTCTGACGTATAAATGTGCATGATCTATCCAATCCCTTTCATGTAAACGGTACATTTCGATTTGTCCATTTCAGTAATATCAGTCCAAATGAAAAGAGAGTGCTCTGAGAGCACATCTCCCGCTGGAGTCATGACTGCAATATGCACATCATCGGACTATCTGCAGCATATGTGCCAAGTTTCAGGGATGTCCAATGAAAACTGTAGGAGGCGATTTCACCAGCCGAGTACCTTTCGATACGGAGACAGACAGACAGACAGACTGCACCACAACATAATCCCCCCTTTTGGGCTCTCGCCCGGCGGGGCATGAAAATGAGAACATGTAAACCTAGCTAGTGGCAAACATATGGCAGAACAAGACCTGATGCTTTACATTGAAAATACTTGCCAGCAGACAAGACGACTAGCCATCCCTCCGATTTAGGGAGCAAACAGCTTGGGCTCTCAAAAACTGGCTATCCAGATGGCATGCAAATGTGTTGCTGATCCCTTGATAGCTAGACTTCTGGCTCATTTTTGGTTTTCAGTGTTTAAAAACATGGGGAAGTTAATGAGTGGCAACAACAGCTGATATACATACCTGTGGCTGTGCACCATTTAAGCCACCTTTACTCAATCAATTGTGCCCGAGGCCCTTAAGGTTTGCTGTCCTCAAATAATTGAGGCCCAGCTGGAGTAGTTCATCAGCCATGGTTCTGTTTATGATGTAAAAACATACCTGGCTGTCTGGTACTCACTAGTAGGACCTGCAAAGTCTGGTAAACACTATAAGAAGAGTTACATAGGTAACTTCAAGACCACCCCAAGTTATTTGTGCCAGCTGTTAGCTACATGTCTCATTGTCCAAAGGAAGAGTTGAGATAATGTCTGCCATCTCTGAAGGTGCACAGCAAATGGACTTGCTGTGCCAGGACCAGTCAAAATCAATGCGCTCCATCAACAAAGCATTTTTGCAACTAGCACAGGATTACCCAGTAGTTACGTAGCACGGTCCTGTTCATAATCACTTTCATGAAAGGAAATGAAAAGTACAAGACAACATACTAACTAGCAGAAAATACAACACAAACAATAAAGTAACAAAAAACAAATTAATTATTAAATTACATAACCCACGTCTGGATTTTATTACCCATAAAATATACAGGAATCTCAGATGTACTGAAAGTAAGCATGAAGGTATAGTATCCAAGCAGTCACCATTTCTTAACATGCTAGATTCATCCCTTCAAAAGGAAAAAAATATTTCCGTTCCACTTTCACAAAGCCAGCTGATATAGTTTACAGATTTCCAGTTTAAAATATCTTTTTTTAAAAATTTGAAGAAAAAACAAAAACGGTCTTGTTTTTCTAACAATCACGAGGGACGGGATGGTTTTTTCAAACAAATGCAAGCAAACCCCTTCAACATGACATCAAGGAGAGGCAAAAAATAAGGATAAATCATATTTTTATAAGCGGAATTCAATTGTGACGTTATTGGTATAGACAGTGTTCTTCACCACAGAGTAAACCATGCTTGCAGCCAATTGCCTGGCTTACAGTATCAGTGCTTTTCACAAATGTAGTGTTTCGCATTTTTCTCATCGTCCATCAACATAGTGTCCCTCTGGTAGCCCCCGATACACCTCCTTTTCATTGAAAAACTCATGAAGGCACAAAATGATGGAAATAACCTACAGATATCGCTAATGGAAAAAGATCAATCCTTTATTTCTAAAATAATGGACTGGGAAGGCCAGTTTTATTTATTTTTTTCATTGTGGTTAGCTTAAGTTACAACTGTATTCAATCTTTCTTTACATCTGATCTTCAATCTTCAATACAGTTAATAAATGATGCAATTTTCCAGAGGATCTGGAGTTTAGTGTAAAAACCCTGACAGCACCACTCAGGCTGGTCTCAAAATTATATGCAAAAAACGCTCGTCTTTTTTTATTAAAATTTTCGTCTCAAAAATATTTATTCCCCCACCCCGCATTAATCAAAGATGATGCAGATATGTGCGTCTTGACTCAAGAGTGCAGCAACGGGACAAAAAAGGAAGGATTTTGCCATTCTCCTTTGCAAAAATGCAATCCATGTTGCCATCCTACCAAACCACACTCGCAGCCATGACTGGGTAAAAATGTTTCGTACAACTTTTTGGTCCCTTTGGCCACGCCCCCATAAGTGCTCTCATGCCACAGGATTATTGTCCCCATGACTGCTGTCTGAAAAGTTCAGTCTCAGTTCCACTGCTCGGTAGTGAACACCTTTGCCGAGGGCATGTGTAGCTAGGCTGGAGTAACTGTTGAAATGTGCTGACTCGCGGTGCCGGATGAAGATGAAAGCAGTGGTGTAAGCCGGCCTCCCGTGAGTCGCTCTCCATGTGGGACTCCTGAGTCGCTGGCACGCCCGGCCGAAGAGGTCTGCAGCCGGGTGGGCTCTGGTGATTAAGACAGCGGTGTCTCTCCGCTCCAATCCCTCTACCCCTCCCCTAACCCCATCCCTCCCTCCCTCCTCCCATCTCTCAGTAGGTCTCAGAGTCGGAGTCATTGAGCTCATCGTCCGGGGCGTAGAAGCCATCCCCGCGGCCGATGTTGTTGAAGCTGCAGTAGGAACTGTGGTCGCTCCTCAGGATGGGCAAGCTGTCGAAGGTCACCGTCTTTGAGGGGTTGGAGTAGTGATTAATGGCACTGAAGCTCAGATTGGGAATGCTGGAGCCAGGAGACGCGCGCATCATGGTGGCCAGGATGAGCGCCAGGCAGTCGGCCACGTCTTTGTTTGGGGCGCACGCCAAGGCAGGGGTGTAGCCTGTGGATAGAGTTTCAGCATTTCAGAAGGGTTACGGGTGCAAACGTGAAACCGTAGATAAGGGCTTTCACAATTTTCATGCGATCGCGATTATGTGAGCTCACCGCAATTATTCCTCAGAATCGTTTGTTTGCATATTTCCTCCCACACAGTTTTTTAACTTCCACTGTTCCGCAATATTTCAATAACATGCAGCCAAACCCATACTCAGCAACAAAAATTTAGCAACACCCAAATTCTAAGCATTATTGAAAAATAGAAAATATAATACAATGGTGAACCATATAGACTTCCTAAACAGAACATTTTGCACCAACACACCATGTTACAATGAATCCCGTTCATGTTCATTTACAGGAGCTTTGCAAATGATTTCGCACGATTTGTGGCTCACGCGAATCCTGTCCCCTCGAATCCCTTTAAAACCTGGCTGACATGTTAGGAATGCTCTTTGCTGAACAAAAAACACAGAAAAGCCCAAAATCAAAATTATGGGGTGTCATAGAGCAACAAAAACTGGAAAAGAGATGTGCGCACACTGTTAAATGAGCTCCCAAAAAACTTTTTAATGTACAACTGTTTCGGCTGATATGGCCTTCGAAGGCCATATCGGCCGCAACTGTTGTACATTAAAAAGTTTTTTGAGAGCTCATTTAACAGAGTGCGGACATCTCTTTTCCAGTTTTTGACGTTATTGTTTGTCCTGCACCTGTTGTAATACTTGAATGTGCGCGTAATCTCTTGGTATTTTTTATGCGTCATAGAGGAATGTCCGAAAACTCCAGACATGAAGCCATTAGCATGCTAAGGTCAGCAATGAGCTAGCGACAATATGGGCAGCACTGCAACGTCCACCACAGCACCAATTAACATCCTAAGACACATATGGCACAGACTGGGACCATCAAAGACCGACCTCTTAGCAGCAGACCGCGCACAACGATAGCACGTGAATATTGCTGCATCGTGACGTAATCGGCTTAACCAAATGAAAAGTGCACCGGAACTTGCTCCAGCTCTTCGTTGAGCCACGGGTACCGAAGTGCATGCAGAGCTTGTCCACAATCATCTCCATGCCGGTTTGCAAGCCTGATGTCCCCTCAAGGCCATACTGTTAGCGTCATGTCACATCCAAGAACGGATGACCTGCACACGGGTCAACTAAAGATGGCGGCAGACACAATGGAAGCGTTATTCGCGGATCACATTTTTGCCTCAGTTTTAAGATGGAAGAACCAGTGTCTGGTGACGCT
Source organism: Gymnothorax javanicus (assembly GCA_029692085.1). Classification (NCBI taxonomy): domain Eukaryota; kingdom Metazoa; phylum Chordata; class Actinopteri; order Anguilliformes; family Muraenidae; genus Gymnothorax; species Gymnothorax javanicus. The sequence goes on from CM056193.1 coordinate 148,588,851, forward strand.
GTGGGGAGAGATCTGACCCTGATAACGTCATTGAGCATGACCGATATGACAGCGGTGGTGCAACAGTTTGAGGAGGGATCCAGTAGGGTGGGAAAACAGACCTCATTGTTCTGAACAACACAGTGACTACTCAATGATACTATCATCAGGTTACAACACCAGTAGTTCTACTGTTCATGGGGACACACCCAGGACATGTCCAACAACAAGACTATGCTCAGCCCCACACAGCTTGGCCAACTCAGAATCTGTTGCGACAACACAACATTCATGTCCTCGACTGGCCAGCCGGGTATCCAGCTCTTGCTCCTATTGAACATGCCTGGGATATTCTAGGAAGATGCTTACTGAAGAACCATCCCCACATCAACAACGCACATGACCTTGGCTTTGCTCTTCAGTAAGAATGGGCAGCCATCACTCTTCACGAGATCAGGCATCTCATTAGAAGCGTGCGTAAACTTTGCATGGTGGTTCGACAGGCCGGTGGGCATCACACTCGCTACTGAGGGACAGGAACAGTCTTTTGGAAAACTGGTCAACCCACTCCCATGCATTCTGAGGGAAGATTATTCATCTCACCAATCTGAATCACAACTGTGTCGGGCATTCATGGATGTCTAACTGCTCCCTGTAATGGTCAAGACAATTACACACACATTCACTGTTGTTTACTCATCGATAGTGCATTTATATCAGGTGTTGCTAACCTTCTGTTCCTGAGTATATTATGTAGCCTAGATGCAGCAAGAGAGCGGTAAGACTTCTATCAGACTGCGCGCAATTGAATCAGCATGACCGCTTTGCTGACGAAAGACTCATTTTGAAAGCAGCGTTAGGGAAGCAAAGATGGATTTTATTAAGTTGTGCAATAATATTTCTGTCATTTTCCCCATCCAATTTGTATTCACTTGAAAGACCTTGAATTTTATTTCAGGTTATTATACGTGTAAATTTTCCATTCACAATACGCTTTAATTTTCATTAAAATTCTGTTATACCGTATTATATGGGGATTTTATTTACTTCTTAGACGTATAGAGCTATGTACTCTTTGGTACAATGGTGGTATGAAAGTAGATTAAAAAAAAAAAAAAAAATTTAAATATACTAAAAATTGCAATTATTTGTGCAACAGTGAGCGTTAACCAAATTTTCATAACCATGAAAGCCCTACTGAAGATTTCACTTTTTGTCTCAAGAAGGGATGTTGACTCACCGTTTTCATCCACAGCGAGGACACTGGCGCCTTTTCCCCAGCAGCTCCTGTACCACCACCGTCAGGCCGTTCCGCGCTGCCACATGGAGGGGACTGAGAGGAGAGGAACAGCCTGAGTGCGTGCAGTCACAATGACACCAGAGAACCATCACCGTACAGGCAAAAAAAGCAGCTTAAAAACGCGGCAAATGAATCTTTTCTCCATGACAAGCGTAAAGATGTGAGTATAAGTGTCACAATTCAATGTGCAAATGCTGGTCATTTAGTCCAACATTAATCTTAACTGGAAAAACAGTGCAAGTAATTTTGTTGAAAAAACCACCACAAGGGGGCACTATTCAAACAATCCATAAACACTGGAGGCAGGTAAGACAACAACACCCAAAATATTAGGGAAAAAATTAATCAACAAGGGCATTAAAACGCATCACTTGGTACACACGTCTGTAAAGCTGCATTTGTGGAATTGATGAGGTTCCGGTCCGTTATCTTCTCCAGTATTAACAAGGCGCTCGTCTCGTGTCCCTTTTGGAAAGAAAGAGGGGGCAGCATGTTAATGCGGATGTCAGTCGATCGTGTCCTTACATGCTCCGTGTGCTGAGGTGAAATTATCTGTTTTATAACTTTATACTTATGCAATACTTGCAATCAATATTTTGTTTTTTTTCTTACCCCCTTCTCTCTCTTTTGTTATGAGGTGTGTGTGTGTGTGTGTAGATTTTAGTGGTTGATAAATCTGTGGTAGTTGTGACTGGCTTTACTCTGATATTGTATTTTCTGCCCGCCTGCCCGGGGACTGCAGATGGAAAATAGCTAGTAGCCAAATCTGGTGCAAGCATCTCTTCTCTTTGTTGAGATTAATGTATTTTTGCACATGGTCCCTGTTACAAATAAATTGAATAAACTAAACTAAAAAACTAAATGGAGGCAACGGCAGCGGCGACAGGACAGATACCTTGTTGCAAGCCAGATGCAGAGCAGTGTTCTTGTTGGCATCCTGCATTGTGAGGTCCGCTTTCGCACTGCTCACCAGAACCTCTAAAACCACAGAAACAGCACAGTTTCAATCATCCAAAACAAATAATGATACCCTGGTGAAAGTTTGATAAAATCTTAATTTCTACATGGACTCTTTATTCAGTGTGAACAACTTGCGTTCCTGCACTGTTAACTGCTCAGTTAGAGATACACATTATACTCACCATGTCAATGAGATCAGAGACCAAATGAAAACCCTGAACATACCGACTGCGTTGGTCTGGCCGTTCTCGGCGGCCATCATGAGGGGCGTTTTTCCGGAAGTGTCCACGCTGTTGACCTGGGCGTTCTGGCCCAGCAGCAGCTGCAGGCACTCCACATGGTCCGTGAAAGCTGCTGCATGCAGGGGAGTCCTGTAGAGGAGGGGGATGACAGGGTATACAGCTCAACACACAACCGACTGAAGGACTATAGCGTCAATGCGCTCACTTCGTCAGAGCATTTCTTTCTTTTTTTTTTTTTTTAACTGAATAACAATTTCTGATAACTCGGGTAATGCAATCTTAAGTAAAATATTATTCAATCAGAGTTTTACCTTTAGCAGGAAGACATTACCTGTTTTTAGAATCCGTTGCATTCACGATTCCAGGACCCAGGGTGTCAATCAACATCTCAGCAGCGCCTTCATTATCATTAATTCTGTGGGAGCAGATAACGGTGATCCCTTCGCTAGAACATGAGGACTATGCCCAACACACACAACAAAATGTGTTTCAGACCAGCTCAATCTATCATTTCTGATTACCAGCTTTTACATGCTTTGTATTAAATATAGAGAATCCATGAATAAATACCTACAAGCACTAGCATGCATGCAAGAAGGGATGCGCCGATACTCATCGGCCAGATAAAACCAAGATCAGCCATCGGCCGATTATCTTTTTATGCTGGGCCATTATTGTGTCGTATGCGAGTTGAAGGTATGGTAAAATAGGTTTTTAATGTAGATTCTAATTTCCAGATCAGTGCCTCCCGACACATAAGCACAGAAGAGTTGCAAACACTTACACAGCACAGTGAAGGGGGCTGAAGGTGTTTCCCTCCACTTTGCGAAAAACCTCCTGCTCGAGCAGCACTTCGACACACGTGTCATGACCTGAGGTAAGAGACACACATCCGACTTCAACCCACATCCCAGTCAAAACAGACCTCCGTACGGACTTTGTTTACTTGCTTTGCAGACACAACAGTCCAGAAGAACTCACAACAAGCACCTGTATTTCGAAATTTCAACTCAATCAGCTGAATGTTTAGAAAAGCGACTCTAGAAACAGCCCCTCATTAGTGAGTTCAAAAGGGCACCCCCTTTTAAGTTTACAAAAGATAAATTTAAAGGTAAAATGCTGCCAAACAAAAGGGTCTGAAAATGATCATCTTCCTACATCAAAATTGCAATGCCAGTTTTCATACCCATCACAAGAACAGACACTGATGATCAGACTAAACTAGCACTAGCCACAGGGGGTTTACAATAAAATTAAGTAAGCCTGTTTCGAGCCAGTGGCCCATCGGGTTGGTGCTTAACCCCAGTTTCTGTGGCATGAAGCGACTAGGAATATTACTACTCCCCCTAGATGGGATGCCAGTCCATCGCAGGTACTCCCCCAGCTCTTAGTCAGGTTTCCCTGACTATTTGCTGGTACCCATTTATACGCCTGGGTGGAGAGAGGCGTGGAGTGTGGGAGTGAAGTGTTTTGCCCAAAAACACACCGCAAAGGCCGTGGCCAGGGCTTGAACTCAGGACCTTACGATCTCAAGTCAAGCCTACTTGACCACTGCACTACCGACTCCCCAATGAAAATTATGAGCAACATAATTCCATCACTGACAGAAACTGCATGCTTGAGAGGAGCAGGTCCTTTGACTGAAGTACCATTGTAGCAGGCCCAGTGCAGGGGGGTGTAACCCCGGTTGTCTGTGATGATGGGCAGAGCTTCTATGGACTGTGCAGCCTGTAACAAGCCCCCCAGGACGCCGATGTGTCCACAAGCAGCTGCTAGGTGCACAGGAGTGCGCCCCCTACAGTCCCGAACCAAGAAATTGGCGCTGTGCTGCAACAGAGCCTCCATGCACTCCTCATGGCCCGTCACCGCCTGTAGAGGAGAGAACAGCCACCATTTCACACACAACCAAGCCCTCCAACTGAACTATTAACAATATCTACAGACTCAACGCATTTTAGCTGTATTAAGATATATACCAGAATTTCAGCGATGATACACAGCCTCAATTCATGTCCAAGGATTAAACTTTTTGCGAGGTCTGATGCAAACTAATGAATTTAAATATGCCGTTTTAAACATTGAACAGAGACTCTTTGTGATTCCGTATTATAGCCCTTACTGAAACAAAGATAAAAGTTCAGCAGAAAGTGGGTGAACTCTCACCCCTCTGTGCAGAGCGGTCCTCCCCCACTTGTCTTTGGCGTCCACATTAGCTCCCTTGTTGAGCAGGGAGTAAACGCAATCCGTGTGTCCACTCAACACAGACAACATCAGGGGAGTCCTGACCGAAGCAAACCAATCAGAATTAAAGCATATGTGACTGCGTTCCACAACACCCCGGTAAATCTGCTAAAATCAAGCAAGTAAATTTAATACCAGAAAAGGAATATTCCAGAAGAAATACAGAGGGCCACAAGAACATGCTGCCCCTCAAACAACATTCCAGAAGTGAAAACCGAGCTGACTGTCATATACTTGGCCCGTTCAAACTTCCTCTGACTCAAACTTACTGCCCATTGCCGTCCTGGATGTCCACAGCAGTCTGAAGATCCGCATTACCAATCAGCAAGCGCAAACACTCAGAGTGGCCATTTGTGGCTATAAGGAAATGCCATATATTTACCATCAGCATGCTAACAACCAATGAGGCTCTTCCAAAACACACACTGAGATATAGATGCAGTCAGTGGACAGTGATGTCACCATTGGAATTCAACCACTTCAAAGAAAATTCTACTCCGCTATATGGGCACCATTTACTTAAGATTGGAACACATGAATGTATGCATTAAATGACATCTAAAACCGGAACGTAACTGTAAACTGCCCAGAACAGCATCTCACAGTCATTTAATTTGTACTGCAGATGTACCTCCTTACTGCTTGCAAAGCCCAATGATATGAATAGAAACAAGTCTAAAACGCCCAGCAAAGTGACTGTACCTGCAGCGTGGATTGGGGTCCTCTTTAGGGTGTAGTCCTTCACCAGGATGGAGGCCCCCTGGTTAATCAACACATCTACGCATTCCACGTGGCCTTTGAAGGCAGCCAGGTCCAAAGGCGTGCGGCCCTGGCTGTTCCTAACGTCGAGGTCCAGGAGGGATTGCACCAGCACCTCCATAGCCTGATGGTGACCGTGATAAGCCTGCACAGGACAGAAACCACTCAACTCCAGCCAGCACAGCTTTTTTTAAAACTCTCCTATTGTATTCTGGGTCGATTTGACCCGACTCAGTGTTCAACGTCTCTAAAAACATGGTTAGCATACTTTTTTCAACTAGATTTTTCCTTTACTTTACGGGTAAAACATAAATTAACCAAAAAAATGTGTATTTTTTATTCCGTACACATGTTGTTAGCATTGGTGCCGTTTCGGTCATTTTGACCCCAGGATCAATTATTACAAAGAGCCATCATTTTGATCTCGTTTTTGTAATGTTGCCCAAGATTGAGGGCAGGTTCAAATTAATTTCTCATTCATTTCACATTTGGTCTCGTTCATTTTGCTATAGTCATGTAAAATCGATGCTTGATGTATAAGGGAGGATGGGGGAGTCGCATTTTATTTACCTGGCCATTGAAATGGTCAGTAAAAAGGCGTGAATGAGCCGAGAGGAGATTGGGTAACACTTTCGGTCATAAACATCTTACGGTTTTTCATCGTGGGGATCGAACTGACCTCAAACCAAAAATGGTTTATTAATTTGAACATAATAGGAGGGTTAAACAACCACAGGGAAGGAAAGGAACATATTAATCTGCAGTGAAGATCAGAGCGTGATATGAAGACACAGGATGAAGCTGAACTCACAGCTAAGTGGAGGGGGCTGATGGGAGCACGGACATCAGAATCATTCAGGATATCAGTTCCAGAGGTCTCCATGAGCTGGGGAAACACATCCGTTCAGCTCTTCAGATCCGCATAATCTCAATGACATGATTTATAATACTCCTAGGTCAGCATTGAAAGGTTATTTACAGGTTTAAATGAATTGAGGCTGCCCATTCACAGAACACATTCAGGCAACTAAAAACTTACCACATCAAGAGGAGTTTCACTCGCAATCTGAAAAATAAATGGGTACAGAACACAGAGGTAAGGATGCATTAATGTCTGAAATGTTTACAAGACCTATAATAATATACTGAAGATCCAAAACATTATGACCACTCACATTCATGAGGCTTTTAACACCAATTCGCTGTATTCCCTCTGTCGCCATATTGATTCTGACTTGAGCAAAATTCGAGGCTTGGTGGGTAAAATCAGTGTTTCACATAACTGACAAAGTGACAGATCCACCACTAGTAACGCTGGCTTCATCATACTGCTGTGTCCCCAAGTACAGCTCTTACAAGAGGAGGCAGTCTTGTTCATAGAAGACATTTCCTTGTCAATCCAAACGGGAGCCAATGTGGAAACCAAAGAAAGTGGGGGAAAACCACCCTACACAGAGCGGTGAAAGTTCCCCCACTTCATTCTGGCTTTTTAGCTTCGTCACAATATGGACGTTTTTCAGGTTTTTGGAGCAGGTTTTTCTTTGAATGTCCAGTGAATATCAAACAACAAGCCAATTTTACCTCAGCGGGTTAGCCCAGCCAGCTAACATTATGCTCTCACTTTAAAATACGGGCTAAGGTCTTGTTGGATTTTTTCCAATCCATTCCCGAGGTACATCTGGATTGACATGGAAATTATGAAATGTCTTCTTTGAACAAGAGTTCCACCTGTTGCAAGACCTGCACATCAGGAAACAGCAGTGTGATGATACCAGGTTTGCAAATTATCAGTCAGTCACTGATCTGTCACTTTGCGAGTTAAGTGACACACTGATTTTCTCATCGGTGTATGTACCTAGTAAAACGTAAATTACTTTCAATCGGTTTTCAGCATTGAACATTTACGAATCACCCAAAGCAAACCATCACTTCAGTGAGCGTACTCATATGATAAAGGACAAAAAGTTGTTTAGACTGACCAGCTCCAGACACAGGCGGTGTCCATACGCCGATGCGTAGTGCACCGCATTGTAGCCCTGCTTGTCCCGGATCCCTGGGTTTGCATCATTCCGCAGTAAATACTCCAGGCACCTGAGGGCACCACACAACCAGAAAGTCACTATACAACGCACAGACAAACACAAAAAAAAACTTGCACAAACAAAATGCACACATCTCCCGACACAGCTCTACGCTCAAATGCCACAAATACCCAAGCAGAGATTTGGAAACTGTAATTAATGCACAGGTGTGCGCAGACACACAGGAAACGCAGACAAAGTTACACACAAGAACACAAAAACACAGGCACTAATCACAGGGGTGCAACTTACTTTCCATCTGTGTCAGAGGCAGCTGCGTAGTGGAGCGGGGTGCAGCCCCTCTCGTCCAGGTCATTGACGCTGGCCCCAGACCCCACCAGGGCAAACAGGCACTGGTAGTTGCAGTTGGCGGCAGCGTAATGGAGAGGCGTCCTGCAGGGGAATCCAACAAAAATGTCACTGGTTATAATGCTCATGAGTCCAAACAGAGAACAGCTCTGCTGTCACCCAGTTAAAACCTTTACAGATGACACCGAGCGCAGTCCTCCAGAAGAACACCTTGTTTGAAATGAATCTACACTCATGTGCAGCCATGTCTGTCAGCCAATTGCCTTTCCAAAGAATGTCTGGAGACCCTCAGTGCCCAACATAGAAAAGTACAGCACTCCAACATCTTGCCCTTCCAGTCCAGGAGAAAATGGTGTCAGAGCATACAAGGAACACAGGTACTCTCTGGTGAACTCCAGCATGAGTGTAGTCAAGAAATGACCTTATCCTAAAGACTCCAAAGAAAAGATGCTAAAATATGCAGCAAAATGGAAAGTTTATTACTGATCAATCAGAATTCCCCAAAGGGCCAAATTACCTGAAGCACCTGTCGCAGAGGCACAGTTAGCCAAAATTATTACTGCTACAACAGTAAACTCTGCTGAATCGTGTCCAACCAACACAACACTCTTGGACAATATTTACTTATAACATTGCCACTGAACATTAGGTGAATAGCACTGGCTCAAGACTTCCTACACAGTAAGATGTGACCCCCCCATCATGAACACCTTATTATATAGAGGGAAGGGAAAAAAAAAAAAAAAAAAAAAAAAGATACCCACCTCCCAAATTTATCCTTTCTGTTAAAATCTGCCCCCGTGTTGAGCAAGAGATTCAAGCACTCCAAATTCCTGTGAGGCAGAGCACTCCATTACTCACTCTGGTCATTTCGACATTCATACAATTGCTTCATTCCAGCCCACTATCAACGCAAGCAAACAGAACGTAAATGGGCATTTTTCCCAAAAGAGAAACTTAAGATTCCGCTAATCAAGAGTGCCATCTATACAGACAGGCAGTTTCGCTGAGATTTAATAAGCCCCTCAGATGTTACACATTTTCTATACATAGTTTAATGCGATAAAACCCTTATTTTTGTGGCGCTGTTAACACAGCACCAAACATATGCGAAAAAAAACAATTTAACGAGCAAATAACTTTGTGAACGGGCTACTGCCTAAATTATGACCAACAAATTCCGTATTATGGCAGTACAAGTCTCTTATACACATTGAAAGCAAGCGAGTGACCAGAAGTGGTTTGTAGTCCCTTCAACACCTTAATATATTGACAGACAAGAATGATATTTGAGTTCGGAAACATATTTGTAAAAAGCGACGGTATAATGCATTTCCAATTTAGGAACTCGTGGAAACTCATAACTCGTTTTAAGCAGACACCTTATGCAAAGCGATTAATTTTGCAAGAATAAGTTGAGGACGATGCTCTCATGAGCAATGCGAGGTTATGGGCCTTCCCTATGAGTCCTACAGGTGCACAATTCACTATGGCTGCACCATGGCTTGTACCACCAACCTTGTGGGCCATGTACCTAGACGACCTGACAACAGGCTGCCCCCTCATCAACCTGCTAACATCCTGAGCAATTCAAGTATGTTTGCAGAAATTGAACTTCAACTACCATTTAAGGCTTGCAAAATTGACATCTGAGAAATTACATGTGATTTCTGCACATTATAGACATACAAAATTGCATTGCCTACATGAAATATGATCTCTGTGGTCATTGTTTGTCATTTATGAAAATATTATTTGAATATGTTCAATTAATTTTTTTTTCCTTTCCTGATACATGGGTAAACACATTAATGACATAGTCAATACTGTCATTTACGTATATCTTTAAACAAAATCCCCAGTGAAATCCCAGCCATAAATTTTAAAGACCTTCCAACAAGTTGCTAACAAGTTGAGTAATCAGACACATAATCCATGACACTGCTTTCTAAACAGACATGGCACTAATGTCCCATATGTGAGTGTCATTCATGCAAATATAGCAAATATAATACAGAGCATGTGCCGAAGTCACATGAGGAAGAGATAAGAGAACATCTCAGCTCACCCTCCCGCCGCTGCAGCATGTAAACACGTCCGGCCAAAGTCATCAGGGGTATCGATGTCAAAGCCTGAGGGTGGGATGACATTTCACTGCAGTTATAGGGGGCAGCAAACACCGAATGGCCATTAGCACTAAAGACTAGGGAGTGAATGGAGCTGATTTTTTCCTATTTTTGCATATTTGCCACATGTTTCAGATGATAATGCCAGTTTTAATATTAGACAAGGATAACCCAATTAAACACAAAATGCAGCTTTTAAATGAGAATTTCATTTATTGAAGGAAAAAGGCAATCCAGCCCTATCTGGCCCTACGTGAAAAACCAATTGCCCCCTTAATTCCAAATTCAACCAATTTACCTCCAATAAATGAAATCATTTAAAAGCTGCCTTTTGTGTTTACTCATGCTGTCTTTGTCTTCCATTAAAATTAGTTGGATGATCTGAAATATTTAAACATGACAAGTAAACAAAAATTGAAGAAATCGGGAACAAGGCAAATACTTTTCCCAACACAGTATATAACAGAGTATGTAAAATTACTTTTCCGTAAATAGATCAACAAATCTGAAGATTCTTCCCAGTGGCTAAATTTACACCAGGTGCGCACCATTTCATCCCAAGGTGACATCATGTCGTATTCAAGTAATCCACCCACTTTCACAGGCAGAGCTCAACCACTCACTGAGTCAAATCACACCATCTCCCTGAAATGTTCATAGTGGCCGTATTTTGGATTGTTCAGAGCAATGATTCATATGAATCTTTTTTATATTAAGACTAAAACAAGTGAAAAAGTAAGCAGAGCTTACTAATACCCCCCATGTCCCCAATCATGCTTTTTCCGTTGGTGATTATAGAACTTATCACATTCCGAAAATCAATTTTGACAAAAATAGCCACATCTATGACACTTAGCACTACACCTCTCCATACGTTAGAAACTATGTGTGGCAAATTTGAAAAGAATCAATAATATTTGGATAGTATTTGAGATATCAATCAGACAAATCGACATTGAACCCACTTGAAAATTTCTAAGTCCAGAAACAGGAAAACGGCGATATCTTTGTGAAAAATCATCCCAGATGGCCGAAACTTTGCACTGCACCTCTCCCTGTGGTAGAGAATATGTGTGCCAAATTTGAAAAGAATCCAAAGTATAATATTTGCGATATCGATTGGACAAATTGACATTGAACCCACTTGAAAATTTCTAAGTCCAAAAAAAGGAAAACGGAGATATTTTAGTGAGAAATCATCCCAGATGGCTGACACTTTGCACTGCACCTCTCCCTTTGCTAGAGAATGAGTGTGCCAAATTTGAAAAGAATCCAATGTGTAATATTTGCGAGATCGATCGGACAAATTGACATTAAACCCACTTGAAAACTTTTAAGTGCAAAAACAGAAAAACGGCGATATTTTTGTGAAAAATCATCCCAGATGGCCAATACTTTGCACTGCACCTCTCCCTGTGGTAGAGAATGAGTGTGCCAAATTTGAAAAGAATACAATGAATAATATTCGAGATATCAATCGGACAAATAATGTCTTCAGGCGGAATGAGGGAATGACGGACAGGCGGAGATGGCCAACACTTTGCACTGCACCTCTCCCTGCGGTAGAGAATGTGTGTGGCAAATTCGAAAAGAATCCAATGAATAATATTCGAGATATCGATCGGACAAATAATGTCTTTGTACGGAATGACGGACGGACAAAGATGGCCGACACTTTGCACTGCACCTCTCCCTGTGGTAGAGAATATGTGTGCCAAATTTGGAAGATTTCAATGAATAATATTAGAGATATCGATCGGACAAATAATGTCTTTGGACGGAATGACGGACGGAATTCTTGGTATATAACTATAAACCCCCGACATTTCGTCGTCGGGGGTATAATTAGAGTCAAAGGCAACATAATTCTGCCTTGTCAATGCATGGTAATCACAAATCTAGAACATTCAGCAGCATTTCAAATGTTGTCAGGAAGCAAAAAAGGCAGAGTGACAGCTCTGAGTGTCCTGGCACAATCCAAGATCAAAAACCAACATGTTTCCCACCTCAATAACAAGTACCAACACAGACCTGCTACCCTGTAAGGTTACACCAGGATTGGAAAAGCAATTTCAAAGGTTGCTCTGTTTCAAACAATTTTGGCACAAATGAGAGAAGGAGAACAAATTTACTGTAGGAGACAGTCAGTCAGAATAATAAATATCCTGGTGTCAACTATCAAACACTAACTGACGAGAAAAGATAGTGTCTCTCCACTCATCGCAGCGATAATTAAAATATGTACATTCTACAAATTATGTCCAGAATACTGGAGAAACATCATCAAATATTGAAAATAAGTACACTTCTCCAAGGACTAAACTTAGAAAAAAATTTAATCAGATTGAGAAACAAGATCCTTAGATGTCAAAGGAAATTCGTTTTCCTCTCCAACCATCTGTATCAGCCATACAGTCTCCAGACCAAAAAAAAAAAAATTCAATTCCCAAAATAATTCAGCAACAGAGGCCATACTGACGTACTCAAGGAAGGACTTAATACCATCAATAATTTATTTTGCAAGCTTAGCGCTTAGCCCTGCAAACAGATCCAGTCTTCATTCCTATTGACAGGAAGCCCAATATTATCAAGGCCATGAAGATGGGTGGACAACCAATCCATTAAACTCCTTCGTACACCTCTTCAACAGATCTCTATCCACCATTTATTTCAGAGATGAAAACGAAAAACGTTATTTAGGTGTGTGATTCGAAGAAAGAGCTCCACATTTTACTAGATGAATAGAGATGCTGGTGGGAGTATAATTCTTTTACTGAATAGCATTTAGCACATCGCTGTTAGAACTGCAAGCTGTTTCCCAGTACTACTTAAGTGGGCGGTGGACACTCACCGGAGGATAGAAGCTTCCGGCAGCAGTCAGAGAACCCACTGAGAGCGGCCAAGTGCAATGGGAACATCCCATGAATACCCCGTCTGCAACAGAGACAGGACCATGGACCACCCGCAAATTATCAGCACAACAATCCAAGCTTCAGGAAAACACTACCTTTGCTCTCCTTTTTCAGATGACAAGTTTGCTTACATTTTCCATATCATCAATATTAACGTCAAAATACTATACCAGTGAACAAAAATCTGGTTATACAAGTTCATCTCACAGCAGAAAATTTATATAGGGTTGGAGCTCATATGAATGACAAATTTAAGCTAGCTCACCTGGCGGTGTCAGCTCCATTGGTAACCAGTGTGTTGATGAGAAGCTCGTGGCCGTATCTAGCCGCTATGTGCAGGGGGGTGTTACCATTCTTGTCTTCACAGTCTATCTCAGCCCCTGCAAATGCAAAAGCCACTGGTTCAGCACTCCAGTTCCCAATGATCTAGATCAAATGCACAGCGATTTTGAGTCAGCGTAAGCACAGACAGAAGCAATATTCTCCAAGAACCTATACAAATTAAGAAAACCAAAAATACGCAAAAAAATTGTGCTTTTGCTGCCTAAAACTCTAAGTAGCAGTATCTCTTGATATATGCCAGTTTTTGATTGATATAGAGAATATAATACAACATAACGCTAACTTGAATGGTGACAGGAATCAATGAGCAGCTGAAAAAGGCTGCTACATCAGCAGTCAGACACATTTTAAATTCTGCATTTTTTATGGCAATATAAACAAATAAAATGCAGAAAAATAAACATACTGCATTCAATGAACGCAGACATTCTGAGGCCTGTTATACAAGGGGCAACAACCCAGATTTCAAGCAAAACATTGAGCAAACAAAAATATTTACTCCTGTTTCTTCGAGAGGACCTTCCCTGACATTTGATATCTGGATTATTCATAAATCATAATCCCAAAATAGCCACTAATAAATTGCAAAATTCAAAGAAAGATTGCATAATATGAATGTGAAGTCCAAAAGGAGATGTTCTGTCTTCAAGAGAAAGCATTTTATTTGAATGTGCATTTCATTTTTGTATAAAAGCCTTTTAAAAATGTAGTACGCGCGCTTAAAAAAATAAAAATAAATAAAAATCAGTGAGGCTTTCCTCAAACAAGAGGATTTCAAACTAGTTTGCAATATTCCAGTTCTTTCACAACGAGCTACGACCAAGCTAAAAATCGCAGAACAAAGCCACTTTCTAGTACCCACTGTGACAATGTCACTACAGAGTGATCACTGAAGGTGACGTCATGCATATTAATGGGCAGTTAAAATTAGTCACTTGATGGCCCAAGTAAAAGTCAATTTCGCTTCAAAAATAGCACAAGTCATACCGCTGATACTTTTCTGTTACGCAAGAGCATTCTATGTCGAAGGATATGGCATGAGTTTTTAAACTTGCAAGTCTTGATTTCCTTCAGCCCATCAAAAGTGGACACAAAATTGTTAGCGACTAGGGTTTAGCAAAACATGCTGAGCTCTCCTTGCAGTTACATAACCTTGCAGTAATAATGATTGAAAAAAAAACAAAAAAAAACAAAGCACCAATATAATTGCGCATTTTGAACCACCACAAGGAAGTTGAGTCACAAGAAAGGAAATTCTCCGGGGACATTATCCCTGCCATGGAGGCTGGCAAAACATGATTAAATATAACACAAAATGTTCCAAAGGTTTTTTTACTCAATCTTCAAGTCAAAAATTCTATTAAAATCATAGCGCTGTTCGCCCAATTCATCCTATTTCCATTACAATTCTCACAATAAATTAGTAAACTTCTGTTTTTAGGACGAGTTTTGCAAGTTGGCTTGTTTTGGTGAAAATGGAAATTTTCATGAGAATTCAAGCACACTAAAGTAAAATGCAGATTTTGAAATGCCTCAGGTTCAAGCATTCCACAGGCCTCCATCACCGCTATACCCCCTCTCAGGATGTTTTATCCCTAGCACATGTCCAGATCAGCACATACTGGTCAGATCTAATTTCCATTCCCAGCTGAATCATCTCAAAGTCTATTAAAAATTGGAATAGATGCCAGCATTTCCCCTGCTGTTTACTCGTCTGCAGTTGTGATGGCCTTGCGTAACCTTGTGTCCAGTGAGGTCACATTGTGTGAGAAGCACATTAGTCTTTTATAAAGTCTGACTAAGAGGCACAGTTTCCCTGTTCAGAAATGTATGCAATACTGCAGAGCAACAAAGCCTTGAGGTTCCATGTCTGCTTGGTTTGATGTGACAGAAGGGAAGCCGCTGTCCCAGTGCGGACTCACCGCTCTGAATCACTGCCTGGGATCTGGAGAACATTCCATGGATGGCCGTCATGTGCAAGGGGGTCTTACCATCTTTACTCTGCATAGAGAGGACGGATGATGAGTAACAAAAAGTCCTTTCCCCCTCTCCATCCATTTACCAATGCACTCCCAACTCTTCCATTTACAATACAGAAAAGGAAATAATAGGCTTACACGCACACTGCTGAATTCACTCAGGCATACTAAATTATTAGCAGGGTAAGAAGTACTGGTACATTGCATGCTTGTCATTGGGTCTTAGTGCTAAGCTTGTTCGAGATGGCTGTATGATGCAACACCCATATTACAAACCTGAAACTTCATGCATAATTGCATTATAAATGCTCCATTTCCCATTCTTCTATTTCTCCAGAGAGTAAAATCAAAGTAAGCACAAGTACATATTACAAGACAGATCAGCTCTTGTAGAAAAGTTTGTTATGTCATAGTTTATGGTGTTATGCAGCAGTTGAACACATGAACCCATGGTCCTCTGTCCTGATGAGAGCCAATAGGCCTTCTCTGGTCACAGATTATTAGTAAGAGATATTTCTTAAGTAATGACTTCTAAACTGCAAGTTCTACATGGATTAAAAAGTCATAAATTATAAACACAACCCTATGTGTGCAAAAGACAAAGTTCGCTGGATATGTTTATAGAGCAAAAGACTGAGGGTGTAAAGTGTTAGCACCACCAAGAGATCTCATTCTCTCAAAACAATAAAAATATGAACTTTTCGGGTTCCGCTGGTGAACCGATCACAAATCTAGAACATAAGCTTCTCGGAGCTGACGGCAGAGAACAGAATGTGCTGGTCTGGGGTTGAGATCCCCAGAGACAGTACATTATAAGCTCCCCCCTGTCCTAATGATGCAAATGTAAAACAGAACAGGCTGAACCACTGCATCTCATTTTCTCTCCCACTTTAAATATTTAAGGGCCACCGTGGGATCTCAAGTCCTCTGCCGTATTGTTATACCAGCTGTTATAGAGGCAATAATGATCCACAAAGAGAGAGCTGCCTAAAAACGAAATTAAGGTCTGTAGGTCTGAAGTAGTCACAGTCTTTCTGGCAGCAACGACCCACGACAAGTTGGCTACTTTAACGTTAAATGTTACGTTAAACCTTGAGTTAAATGTCTCCCTACTTCCCAACAAAAGGAGGAGACACACTCGGCTGCACCAAGAACAAAACTGGGAGGACAGGATAAATCGTAATAAAAAAGTTTTTGATGGCTAAAAGAAATTGTTAGTGGTAGCATGCACAAAAAAATCCCAAGCGTGTAAATAGTACGAATTTGCTAGGGTGGCAGCGTGACTGTAAAAGGGTAGTAATGCAATAGTGTGAATTGACCACTGTGTTGAGACCAGACTCACTTTTATGTTCACATCAGCTCCGTTGCCGACAAGCAGCTCCAGACAGAGCGCACCATGCCGGGATGCAGCAGTAAAATGGAGTGGGGCAAAGCCCTTCTCGTTAATCTGGTTGACATTGGCGCCGCACTCAATGAGTTCGTTCACAACCACATCCTGCCCATTGTAGCAGGCCACATGCAGAGGGGTGTTTCCATAGGCATTCGGTTCATTTATCTATGGACAGGGAGAGAAGGAAAGCCATTGGCCTCATTTGAGATAATTCCCACCTTTAGAAAGCATATTAACATAGTCTGAGAATGCATACACTGAGTCTATCTCAGACCTACACAAAAATGCACATTATACAAGCCCATATGATAGGGCAGGGCAATATGGCTAAAAATGTCACATCACCATATATTCCATTCATCACAATAAGAATGTATATCACAATATACCTTTTTTTTTAATGATACACATGATTATGGCACATAGCTTTTGAAAATTTTTAGTTATCCTTTGTGTTCAGTGTATTAGTGGTACTCAAATCCCGATCAAGTTAACCCCTTAACATGATTCCATCCTTTTTTTCATAAAATTTCCACCCAAATTAAAGTGCTTACTGTTCTTCCTGAATCAACAAAACACATAATCATAGTCTCTTCTAAAAGGTGATACTCAATAGATTGCCACCAATTAGTCAGAATCATGTAGATTATTACCAAAATTGAGTAACAACACTGGAAATGTAAATTTTTGTCGGGCAGAAAAAGACTGTTTTTTCATCTGGCCCTGTGGTGCTGTGACCAAGCCTCGTCAGCCTAGAAAAATATTGAAGCCACAGCCAGAAGCCTAACAAACAGCAGGGGCGCATTCAATATGGCAAGTTGTTACGTAGCGCGACAAGAGGTGGCATTCGGCTCACTCTGAACGGACAGTTTGTGGCAAACGTTTCCATCAATGGGGGAAGCCATTGCGCTCAATTACACGCTATAAGTCCCATGATCCACCTGGTTGCCACAGCAAAACAGAAAGCAGCCAGCACCTTGCTATAATTTACAGCCGCATCTGTATCACACCAGGCTTGAAAAGCAAGACAGCCTAGTGAGGTAAGCCAATTAGTTAGCAACTGTACATTGTATTTAGTTGGCATGCCTAGGCAGTTATCACTTACAAAGCTAGCGGCAAGTTAATTTAACCGCCAAATTGGCACGTAATCCAACCTTTCCTACATTTTGTTTGCAGCGCGAGTCACCTCTTTCGACCGTTAGCCTCTGTTAGGTAGCGCCACAAGCGAACATATCGTTCAATATGCGAATGCTCGGAACGTTTCGTAACATTTTGCATACTGAACGCACCCCCAGGTTTGAAGAGTATGACAATGCATCCAAAAGTGAACGTTTTACAAAAGTTTGTCATATTGATGTCTGTTTGCGTTTCAACAAACAATTTTAGACTCCAAATTTCCCTGTTCCAAGGCATGATCACGTTCGGACAGAAGCTATTAATGTAGCTTTACAATTTCCAACTTTCTTGACCCCCCCCATCGGAAGCTGAACTTTCACTAATATACTATCATGATTCCCAGCTTTAGTGCGAGATCATACATGCATGGTAATGTTGCTTCCAAAACGCCTGTGCTTCATTGATAAAATCCCCCACGTTCAAAAATCACTGAAACAAATTGTTATAAAAATTAATTCCTTGGCTGCCATACACATCCATCTTTTAGACATTAACTCTTTCAACTCGACAGCTCGCTACAGCGGGCTGATAATTTCATGCCTTTCAACGCGATAGCCCGCCACAGCGGCCAAGTACAGATCGACCCGTAGACCCGTCAGCCCGCTGCAGCGTCATATTGACATTTTGGAAAAGAAACGGAGATTCGTGGATGCGTCCGAAAATAAATGGATTTTATATCGAGGGAGTGTGATTTATTTATTTTTTCTTATGAGGGTACAGATATCCGGAATGCCTGAGTTTAAAATTGGCTATTAATTTATCTACATCATATATTATCAATAGGGTCGCCAACAACGCAACAAAATTTTAGGGGAGTCAATAACCGAGAACTTAAATATTTTATGAAAAAAAATTCGATCACACTTTTAAAAAGCTTCCCAAGTTCAAATTTAGGCTCCCCTATGCCGCTTTTTTTTGGTATAGCCTATTGCATGCGGCAGCTGAACTGTATTTCATACTTTGATAATTTTGCGATTAATTCACGATTTACATGTGTGCCAATTCCGCAGATCATATTCCAACAGATCCAGCCGAGACCGTCATCAGAAACGAGCTTTGCTTCATATAGCCTAACGCAACTGAGGAAAGGACGCCTAATGTCTCTTGAAACATATGTCCTCGCTTTCATCTGTTCTCTCTCCTGTTTCCTCCATGCATTCTCGGGAACTGGGATGTAATTTAAGAGACTTGAGACGCTGACTATTTCGATCGCTAACCAGCACTTGAATCGCCAATCCAACCGTAAAGGGTTTAACTGTTGCGCATTCAGAGAACACATCGGGCAGTGTCGTGAATTTGAGTTAAACAATGCACATGCGCATTATATATGCAATATATATGTCCGCTTTCTTTGTTTTTGCTAATTATATCCAGGGTTCAATGGTATAGCACACTGTGTAATACATGGGGCTGAAGGGTGTTACATTGTATCATTTACTTAGGGGCGAAAGAGTTAAATACAAATGTGTACATATAGCGTGACTTCTTACCCCGGACAAATTAAAGTGAAGGCACCAGCAAGTTTTACCTTGCAAAAATAATGACACGTGTCTCTTCAATAGACCCCAACTATATCATACTAAGTTTGTGATATTTATTTTAAAACAAATATGCAAATTTGAAGTTTAAAAACTTAACTCAGGATTTTACCATATCTTCAGAAATCTACCCACAATGCAATTTCTGTGACGTAATAGAGAAAACACGTTCAGTGTGGTTCAGAGCTGCCGCTCTCATTGCCAACTACTGGTTCCTTATGCAATGCTTAGAAATCAATGGATAACAGTGAATAGTAATAACTTCGCCATTTAGTTAGCAGGTTAGCATTTACATGCACCCGATATAACAAGCAAAGTCGGCAAAAAGGCTTTCTACCAAGCTAGCTAGCTAACACTAGTTTGCTTGCTTAGCTAGCTCATTTGCTAGCCTAGCTAGCTAACAGTTATAGATATTTGGTGTATGTTGACTAAAGAAACCAAACTCTCGCACGTTAGGCTAGCAAGCTAGTTTGCACGCTCTGCTAGCAAGCCATTTTTGGTGCATATTAATCAATAAAAAACTGTGAATCACGATTATTTCGCTATTTAACTGGTGACAGATTAGCAAGTAGTCATGAATTAGTGGAGTAGCTAGGTCAGTTACACTTTGACAAGGCTGATTAGCTCGAGTTTTTACGCTGACACTGGACAAAGATACTTGGCTATTAATGAAAATTAGTACTAGTTGCAAAACTTGATATCTAGTTGGGTAAGCCAAACTAATGCTGCGTTTGACTTGGTAGTTGCAAGTCAAGGCTGGGAATAATGTCATACCTGCACTGACTGTGTTCTAGGTCAGTGGGGTGTCCTCAGGTCAGGATAGCCTTCATTAGCTATTGTTCGCAATACTACTTCATAACAACGCATTACTCGGCATTTTTCACGTGCAAACACCGTAGCTACAAGTCCACCGATAAACTGTATTCAGTACTGTGTGAAGGACTGATTTAATGAAACACAAATAACACAGAATTGCGAATATGCAGTCTATTATCACAGCTTTCGATTACTGTTGAAACACGGTGCTGCCATCTAGAAATCGAAAGTTGGAACTCTAGGCAGGTGAAAAATCTCTGACTTTCCAAGTTGGAAATCCGACTTCAGGGGCCATTCAAACTGAAATTTCCAACTGAGAGCTCAGAAATCCCGACTTGCCAGTACAAATCGAACACAGCATAATGTTAGCTAGCTAGAAAGCATTTTTGCCAACTTTGCAAGTCATATCTGGTGCATGTAAACAAAACACGCAGCCGGCGCTAGCGTGGTAGCCCAGACTGTTAACCATGTAGCCAACATTAGCCATGTAACTAGCTAGCTGTTTAAACTATGAATATCGCAAAATGGTCAGAAAATTATTTTACAAACCATCACATGTGATGAAGTACATGGCATATGGTTTGTCATGTTGATTATCAAAAGTTATTTCTAAGATTGTAGACCATTGTTATCGCTAAATGCTCAATACATTTCAGTTCAGCACCCCCACTTCCATTTTCTCTATGACGTAGCGATTTCACTTGGGATTTTCCGACATGGTACGACGAGACTTCGTGGATCCGAAGCATCTTCAAAGAAATATTCAGCAATCTTAGAACTGATCTTCGTTTGATTATACGTTGTAGTAGCGAACGGACTTAGATATTGTGGCAAAAGTACAGTGTGCAGTTGCGAAAGTACAGTAGCGAAAAGCCAAAGTAGCAAAACATCCGTTTACTGTGCAAATACGCTGCATACGCAGGTCCTATACATCTATACATGTGACCAAAGCCACAAAGCAGGGCCAAGTAATGACCTTATCAACTCTTTTTCAAGTTCAAGCCAGTCAAACCAAGCCAGTTATGTAAAAACACATAAGCAATATCACAATTTCAAATTTTGTGATTGAAGAAAATATTATATTGTCTTCAGGATACATATCTTCATATCGCCAAGCCCCAACTAATGACCCAGTACATAGATGATCAGACACGTACACAGACTGACACAGAGCAGGACTCTCCTTCACACACACACACACACACACACACACACACACACCTCTGAGCAACATGCACAGACACACACAATAGCTCAGACATGAAGGCAAACATATACACCCACAGTACAGGTAGGATAGAGAGCTGAGCAGTTGTGCTGTAAGGGTCAAGAGGACAGAAGCCCTTACATCCACTCCCAGGTCCAGAAGGCACTTGACGACACTGATCATGCCACTGGAGGCCGCAGCGTGTAGGGGCGTATAGGCCTTCTTGTCTTTGCAGGTCGCCTCGGCGCCGTGGGAAATCAGAAGCTTCACCACCTCAATGTGCCCTGAAACACAGCAGCAGGGTTTTACTCTTCAGGAATGGGGTCAAAGGTCTCAACTTGCTTGCCCTCAGGTCAGAGGTTGCCCATTTCACTGGGTCAGGCCTCATCACTTCTGAGCAATAAACAGCAGGGAGCTGGCAGCTGTGGTGGACCACATGACTGATCAGGCTGTAGGCTTATAACGTTTCTAAATATACTTCCAACACTGACAGTAACATACACCTTACTGGAAACAGGCCTGAGAAAGCACACACGAGAGCTTAAGTTTACCCATGTATGCAGCCCAGTGGATCGCCCGCCGGTCCTTCTTATCAAAGGCATTAATGTTGGCGCCTCTGGACAGCAGCAATTTCACCATCTAGTACAGGGAATAAGCCAGCAGTTAGCAGTGATAGCCCTCTCAGTAATGTGCTGAGAGTATCCTACAGAGTCCTGAGCAGATGGTCTCCTAAAGGTGATAAGGTTGCCATTTGCCCAAGAACTGACCTCCAGGTGACCACTGAAGGCGGCGTGGTGTAGCGCGGTGCGGCCCGCTCGATCCGACACGTTCACGTTGCTGAGGAGCGGGACTAGGGCCTCGGCACAGCGCACCGCCTTGTTGGCGGCGGCGATGTGGAGTGGCGTCTGCCAGTTCTTGTCTCGTGCGTTGACGTCTGCCGAATGCTTTAACAGCACCTGCACTGCGTCCTGCAGAGACAAAGGATTACACTGGAGAGGACTTCACACCGCACTCTGGAGCTGAGGCCTCAGATGAGAAAGCTAAACAGCACACTACATACTAGCGCAAACAGAACTAATGTTTCAGCAGAGAGGTCTGGACCCTCTAGACCCAATGCTAAATGATAGCACTAATAGAACAAGTCCTTCACTGAAAAGGTATAGCTCACATGCTATATTCTAGCGCTAATACAGTGGTGCTTCACAATAGAAGACCACAATTTACCCCAATTGCTAGCACTTAGAGAGCAAGTGCTTAAATGGACAGATATAGTGCCCATGCCACATTCTAGTCTCGTAGCAATACAGCAGGTGCTTTAGTAGAGAACTCTAAAGCCTAACCTAAATGCTAGCGCTTTATGACCAAGTGCTTCAGTGGAGAAGTATTGTCCATTCTGGCAGATTAGAAAAAGCTGTCACACACAGAAATCCAGTGAAAATATCAAAAATAGCCCCACAAAGTGGGCGTTGCCCCTCAGCCGTGGATGCAAATTCAAGATGGCAGCCATGGCAGCCATATTAGATAGCGGAGCGCAACGAAAATCGATAGGCTTCTGTAGCTACCCACTCATAGCACCCACACCAAAAATGGCATTGATCGGCAATGGCAATTTTGACTTAATGCACGGAATGCAAATTCAAGATGGCAGCCGTGGCAGCCGTATTAGATATCGGAGCGCAATGAAAATTGATAGGCTTGTGTAGCTACCCACCCCCAACACCCATACCAAAAATGGCATTGATTGGCAATGGCGGTTTTGACTTAATGCATGGAATGCAAATTCAAGATGGCAGCCATACTAGATATCGGAGCGCAACGAAAATTGATAGGCTTGTGTAGCTACCCATCCCAACATCCACACCAAAAATGGCATTGATCGCCAATGGCGTTTTTGACTTAATGCACTGAATGCAAATTCAAGATGGCGGCCGTGACAGCCATACTAGATATCGGAACGCAACAAAAATAGATAGGCTTGTGTAGCTACCCACACCAAAAATGGCGTTGATTGGCAATGGCGTTTTTGACTTAATACATGAAATGCAAATTCAACACCCACACCAAAAATGGGCATCAGCAATGACGTTTTGCAGCCAAAAATTAGATGGCATCGGAGCCATAGTAGATATCGGAGCACGACGAAAATCAACAGGCTTCTGTGGCTACCCACTTCCAACACCCACACCAAAAATAGCATTGATCGGCAATGGCGGTTTTGACTTAATGCACGGAATGCAAATTCAAGATGGCAGCCGTGGCAGCCATACTAGATATCGGAGTGCAACGAAAATCGATAGGCGTGTGTAGCTACCCACCCCCAACACCCACACCAAAAATGGCGTTGATCGGCAATGGCGTTTTTGACTTAATGTGGGGAATGCAATTGTGGACAGACGGACGGATGGACGGACGCCGCGCGTGATGACAATACCCCGCAGCCCGGGTAAAAAAACTAAAACAAGCCTCCATTCATTATTAAAAGTCAGGGACACAGCAGCCCAGTTGTTGGATTAAATGTCTCTACAAATAGCAACACGCAATGATTGCACGTTTCAACTATGCCAGACTCAATCGGCTAAGTTTTAGTCTTTGTCTGTCCATTTGTGTGCGTGTGTGTGTGTGTGTGTGTGTGTGAGAGTGTGTGAGTGAGAGAGAGAAAGACTCATGCAAGACTCATTTTCAGTCAGTGCAAATGTTTGACTGCAGTTGTTGCCACCTTTGGTAGCAAGACCAATTTAGGTTTAAGGAGGCAATAATTTTTTCACAAAAGGGATATAGGGTTTGAAAAAACTTACCTTCAATAAATACAAGGATCAAAAGAACACCAAAATGCTAATTTTTAAAGCTTTAACACAAGTACCCCCAAAGATCACTGTAGGCTGTACCCAAAACTGCCAAATGGTAACATCTACCACTGTGTTTGGCAACAACATTTCAATCGTATAGACCATACTGAAAATGGATATTTTAACAAAGTGTTTACAAATTTTGGTGGTGTGATAATATTATAAAACGTCATTCCTTGCATAATGAGATAACCCACGTTATTTAAATGACCAAAGTAGCCTACTGAGCCATAATGTTAACGACGACAACCACCGCACAAACAGTATGGGCAATTTCCTGTGGCAACAAAATTGACACAACAAAGTGAAGCGCACAATTTCACCAAATCAATGATTAATTGCAGCATTATACTGTGTGAATGAGAGAAAATCACCAAATAACTTAGGTAACCATAAAAGTTGTTTTATATTTAAAAAATATTTTCAATAACATCATGCAACAAATATAGACTATAATCACGAAAAAGAGTAAGGCTAAAGCAATGGCCAATTAGTTAAAATGCAAGAAAATAGACAGTAACATGACAAAACCCACCTCTAGTTAATCAATAATTATTATAATTATAATAATAAATCATTATTTTTTTTTTTTAACTCACAATGACCATTTGTGAGAAAGCTGAATTTGAACACATGATTATGAAGCTTTTATTTTGTTTGAATTGTACCCTGCAAGTCATTCTCATCTGCCCTACTGTACCAGTCAGGAGCATGGACAGCAAGTGTCTCTCTTTTCAACTGTATATGATCCAACTCCAATACAAGTTTGGATCCATGAATCTCCATCTCTAATCCATTGTAAGAGACCATGGAAGACTTGACACTGATGAAATGCTATAATTAACTAGAAGGGCACTCGGTAGAACGCATACCTCCACCAGGCCATATGTCAGTATTATTGGTTCTTCCAGATCTAGAATCCAGAATATGTTCCTGATCACTTCCAAAATTAAAACAACTCATCCTTGGACTACCACCAACCATCCTACCAAATTTCGTGCCAATCCGTTCATAACTTTTTGAGTTATCCTTTTAAGCGACACAGACAAACAGACAGATAAACAAACAAACAGGGGTGAAAACATAACCTCCTTGGCATAGGTAATAATCGATTAGGTGAAACTGTGGGGTTGACTTTGTCATGTTAATTTTGTTGCAGCATTAAACCAGCCATGTGCGTAAACTAGATGGAGTTGAACAAATCACTCGCAGACGCATATGCATACGCTCGCATAGGGCTTACAGAGAAAAAAATTTAAAAAAAAAGTTAAAAAAATCGCATGCGTACATGCGCTAGTCTTGTCCTGTGTGATCCTTCTCACCCCCCATATAGTGTGTGGCTCCTAATATTCCTCTGTTGCAAATGCAGGGTTCAGCTGCTCTAAGGTCCTGACAGAGTGACACTTTGATGCAGATGACATTAATGACTGCTGCTCTACTACCTCAGGTCTCGTTTGACATTCTTTCCGCAGTGCTCCCACACGGACAGGGACAAAGCGCAAGTATGTGCAGCTGGAATACATGTTCACGCGTGCACACACTGTTGGGATCCTGCACGTGCGCAAGCAAGCGTGTGCGGCAGAGTGTGTGCTGGTGGTGAACCGGAAGCTCTTTATATACCTCGCTGCAGGACGCCACTGCTCTGTGTAGAGGGGTCAGCCACTTGTTATCTTTGGCATTTACTCTTGCTCCTAGATGGAAACAACAAACAAAGAAGGTAAATCCTCAAACACAAAAGCTTAAAACCCCCCCAGCATTGTGAGCACACGGTGCAGCACACGTTACAGTGCAGTGCTCACCTGATAGGATCAGCAGCTCTATGATCTCTGCATCTCCAAGGTAAGCAGCAGCATGCAGGGGAGTTCTCTTCTCATTATCCTACCAGGAACACGCAAGAGAACCTCAAAATATTTGCATACAAAAGAACCTCAAAATATTTCCATCTGAAAGAACCTTAACTTTTTTCCATAGAGATCCTCAATATTTCCCTACAAGATAACCTCAAAATATTATACATTTTCAGACAAGAGAACCTACAATTTTTCCATACAGAAAAAACTCAAAATATTTCCATACAGGAGAGCCTCAAAATATTTTGATCCAAAAGAACCTCACAATATTTCCTTACAAGAGAAACTCAAAATATTTCCAGACAAAAGAGCCTAAAAATATTCCCATCCAAAAGAACCTCAAAATATTTCCAAACAAGAGAACCCCAAAATTTTCTATACAAGAGGAAGTCATGCCCACCCAGTTTAATATTTTGCCAGTCAAAATCACAAATCAGAACCAATTTAGTTTTCCCAACCATATACTTTTTGCACAAGCTTTCAACATCCCATATGTACAATAGCACCCTAAACAGAAGCTCTGAGTAACAGACAAATATTTCCTTCTTTCTCTAGTATTAATATTTGTATTAATAAATATCGAGATGCAGTTTTCCTTCTGACCCCCCCCGCACAAATATTCCTGGTACTCGTCATAGAGCAGGATTTAGAACCTAATTTCCAGGTACCACCCATGGAGTCAGGTTTTTCCCGGGACTCCTATTCCCAGTATGTTCCAGTGGTTTCCAATGTCTTGCATGGTATTCCAGTACACCCAGTAGCGGATGATAGCAATTTCTCCCAGTAATGATTATGCCAATGCTGAAGGCTCCCTGTGTGGTCAGATTTACTGCCTCTTTACCAGCCACACATACACACGTGCTCTGTGTTCAACATTTTCACCAGAATCTTCCAAAAACTGCATTTTTACATTTAGCATGAAAACCATCTCAGACCATCCCGCACAATATCAATGGACGGGACAGCAAAAAGCAGATTGTTTTGTAGTCAAACCAACCAACCATCAGCATTGAATTATAGTTCTGGCATTTGACTACATCTCTCATAACTACACCATAACATGATCCAGGTTTATAATTGCTGAAAAGTGGGCCTGCACTTTGCTAATCAAAATAAATTTTACATTACCTGGACATTCACATCTTCTTTCTTGAATATGAGGGAGCGGACTTCATCTGGATCCACATTAAATATCGCCTTCAGCAGTGCTGGCTAGAAGAGAGAAGAACATTGAGAATCAGGAGTCTGGTATGATCAATTTCACAGCGTTGCACTAAATCCATATAGGTTTCACACTCACAGTTGGGTAGCATCATTTTAAGTAGTAACAAGCGTGAAATACTCAGATCTCCGAGTCCGACCAGTTTCGGCATTCTGGCCTGGAAACTAAACTAGAACATGTTTTTACTCGTAAAAACATACGTCTATCCCCTGGCCCCCCTTCCCTGCCTAACCCACCGAACGGATGGACAGATGGACAGAGAGACAGGCATATACCTAAAGGCACCACTGCAGGACCTGAGTAGTAAGTATGCAAAGTTACGTTAAGATCATACAAACTGTTTTGGAGTTATGCTCCGGACAAGAATTGATGACATCCACACGGACGGACAGACAGACATACCAAAAGGCGTCACTTCAGGACCTGAGTAGTAAATATGCAAAGTTTCGTTAAGATCATGCAAACGGTTTTGGAGTTACACTCCGGAAACGAAGTGGGAATGCCAGCACTGACGCCGAAGTGAACGTGAATGGGAACTGAGCCTAAAACAATATGTTTCCCCTCTCCCTTCGAGGGGAGACAAAATGCCATGGAGGCACGGACAGACAGAAAAGAGGACAAACTCAAGTATGAAAAGGCATATAGATACACTATAAGATATATTCAAATATTTCTTGGAAAAATGTTGAATGGGCTAAAATGTCTGGCCAGGAAAAAACTGTGACAGACGGACACGTGGACAGATGGACGGGTAGGCGGATGGACAACACTCATTCCCATGTTCCATCCACTTTGTGGCAGGGGAGAATAAAGAACTGGAAGGTTCTTCAAATATTTATGGATGACGTATTTACAACCTTTCCACTTTCAACATGACACATAATGGAATACAAAAACAGCATCTGATGGCAATAGCTGTGTGTGCACTATTCTAATCAGGGCTTTCTGTTGGATTGCAGCCAAATATGCCTGGCTCAGCCAAATTCAATAAATACCTACCCAAGCAGGCACTGAAGGTCAAAACTGTTAATACTTGCAATGTCCACCTCTCCCGTTGATAACTACCTTCACTCAATCTGGCACGGACTCCAATTGCTTACACAACATCTCATCTTCCATTTCACACCAGACCTTTCTTAACAGTTCCCACAGCTAATGCACCTACTTTTACAAAACATTTGCTTATTTCCCTCTTTAACAGTTTATTGACTGGGTTCAGGCCCAGTAACCGTCTTTTTAAATGCCACCCCAGTAAGCTTCCTTTGTCCTTAGTAAAGTACATTGCAGTTCATCTTGAATAAATAATGTGTACCTAAAGATCCAAATACGCATCACCTATTGATAAACTACACAAAGATGAATTAGCCATTGTAACTGCTCGTGCATTACGTGAAGCTAGTAAACATGAGTGGAAAGAAATGAAATGATATCGACACCCTGTTCCTCTGTCCAAAGGTTGTTTCTCATACCTTTGCAAAGTGGAGATTTAATTCAGCCATCAGCCAGGAGATGGCGCCTGACCTCACAGTTATGAAGCGAGTAACACACAGTGCAGTGTCGGCAGACGAACTGCAGCATAACCTGAGCAAACATTTTGGAGGTTGCCCACAATTTTAAATCAGACAAATGAAGCACGACCAATCAAAAGGCTTGAGAAGTCACTTTTACAGATTCATTACTCATTATAGTTCTGATGTCAGTTTGGAATGATAAAGGATAAGGAGCATATTTTAACATTTAAAAAAACTACAAAAACAAAGAGCTGATGCTTAACGTTGCTGCAGCGGCTGAACAAAAACAATACAAGCCTTCATGTTCTTTACAATGGATCACTTAGCGTGCAGTGAATGTTAATATTCAAGTCCCAGCTCCAGAGCTTGTGTGCCAGTCCAAGTTGTTGTAAATCTCTGGAAACTCAGTGCGGGAACAAACCTTGCCCCCATGACTTGCACACAAACAATTTAAAACTAATTTTATAAGCCTCAAAGATAGGGCAGGGGTATACATTAAAAGACCAGTTTGGTAACATTTGTTCAACTTAAATTATAAAATGTAAAACTACTATATCCCATGATATGTTCTGCCAACTGGAGGAACATCAAATTTAGTATGGTCATATGGTGAAATGAGTATCATAGCCAAAAAGATTTTGTAGAGTTAACCTACTAGAATGAAAAGTGTGGATTGCATTACAGTCCAATTACAAATGGATCATTATAATGATTTCCCCAATGCATCACTCATATAAGACAGCAAAATCCAATTATACATTCAAAACTTACTACGGTATAACAGATAAAGCAATTCTTTTGTAATTACATAACACTGCCACAACATAACATCAAATGTTAACAAGGCCTACACTGCTGCCACTGACAGCAAAGGGTATATCAGTAAATCCTCCAAGCGAAAGCTCCTCAAAAAGAAAGCCTAGTTACAGTATTGCCCCAGACAGCCTTATGAAACTATTACAGACTCATCTAAATTTTATCTTCTACATGCTTGGACAGCCCAAAATTACTCATTAATAATGGAAAATACACTTAACCATTTTTCATGTGGTCAGTTATAAATTTAACTACTTATTAAACTATTGATATTCTTGCTGCAGTTTTCAGCAACAATTGATCATGACTGAGAATCAAATAGCAATATATCCAGGTCATATTGCTTATACATCAGGCAATAAGATAGAACTCAGGTTCAAGGGAATTAATGAGTTAATTTATTATTTTAAAAAAGCCCAAAATCAATCAAATTTTATGTCACGATAAGATCGAAAGGCATATAAAATTTGTAGACGATCAATAAAATACTTTTTGAGCGATCGCATTAACACAAAAAAATCTGCGAGGGACGGGGAGGCAATGATGATTCAAAAATATTGGTGAAACCGTTTTGCCGATATAATAAAGGCTCCATAGGTCCATGAAACTTTCTCCTTAAGTGTGAAGAATTAAGTACAGTATATTCTAGGGAAAAAAAGGCAAAAGAATGAGCAGAGACAGAGGAAAAAGCTCCAAGATTTGTAAATCCAGTTTTTAAACATCATCTCATAAGGTGCTTTATAATCCCCAGTATTTAAGTCACTAGCTCAAAAAAGTAGTTGTGTGCACATCTGACGTGTATTAGGGTCAGGTGCAGGACAAAGGATACCAGTGAAAACCAAAAATAATAAATGTTCGCACACCGAGTAGTAGCTCCCAATACTTCGACTGGAAAGGCAACGTTTCAACCCAGCAGGGTCTTCATCAGGAAAATGAATTATTATTATTATTATTAATTTTTCGTTTTCATCAGTATTTAAGTCCCCATACAAGCAAAATATTTTTCGAATATCCAGACCTTTAGAGGGATGCATTCTGCCAAAAGCTTTGAGTTCTCTGCCAGGAGTACTGCTCATTCACCAAAATGAATGAAACAAATATTGCCCACTGAAAAATACAGGCAGATTAAATTTCAGGACATTGATAATGCTGAACAGCACGTGCGATCAACAAATGGCTCACTTAACATGGAATGACTGATGCTGAAAATGAGACCCCACAACTTTGGACCACAAAATCGACATTATGGCTTACAAGCAGGAAAAATAAAAAGAGCACTGTTCGCGTGGAATCTTTCCAACGTGTTCAGAACCAGTTTTATTATGTGAACCAGTCAACAAGCCGAAGGGTAAAGCAAGGAAATTCACAATTTTGCCCCTCCCTTTGAAGTGTATAAATGAGAACATTGCTCCAGTTTTGCAGATAAGTGAGGTTTACGATTGTACTGCAT
The DNA here is from genome assembly GCA_029692085.1 of Gymnothorax javanicus. NCBI lineage: Eukaryota > Metazoa > Chordata > Actinopteri > Anguilliformes > Muraenidae > Gymnothorax > Gymnothorax javanicus. Next base: position 148,619,903 of record CM056193.1, read on the forward strand.
TGTGTTCACATGAGACCAGTTTTACGGTGAATATTCTGTCTCAGAAATACTTAATGTGGTCACTTAAAGTTGCTCTTTTTTGACAGAGATAATGATTTTTTTTTTTTTTTTAAGGAAAAATAGTATTTTTTTCCCAGTTTCAGAGGTCCTTCAAAGCTAAAGAGCCAATGACATTTACATGACCTAAACAGAGCTTCACTGACATCCCGACTGAGAGAAAAATACTTCCAAGAGTAATTGCAGGTTAGACCCTCTCACCTTTATAGCTTGACTCTCTGTGTCAAAGGCATGCTGGGAAGGCCTAACTGGAGAAACCCTGGAAGGAAAGGGGGGCTCATCTTCCACCTCCTCGAGGACTACGATGCACACGCGGCTCATCCGCCCAGCTCTCTCGCACTCCGCCGCAGATCCGCAAAACTTTCCCCTGAGCGCCGGCTCCGGGATTTCCCCCGGAAAACAACGAGTAAATCAGGGTCGGAACAACATGGTCCAAGCATTAGGGCCTGTTAGGAGGACTGACGGGAGGGCTGAGACCTGCATGTAGCCGGAGCTAAAACCTCCACGTCGGAGGGCCAGCGGCCGAAGAAGGCGGTGTTCAAGGCACCGGGGCCAACCCATCCATTCATCCAGCTCCGCTGCTGAAACAAGCACTTTCCAGTCCCACTTATCCGTACACTGCAAACCAGCTGACGCCGACAATCCCCCCCCCGTCCCGGGCGCTCCGTTTACAACCGGGAGACAATGCACCCCTAAAACCCTTCTCCCACCCTCCCCACCCCCCCCCCCCAACCTGAAAAATGTCCCAGAGTGGCGATACGACACGCGAACGGCAGAGAGATCACAGTGGCTAGCACCGCGACATCTCCCTAAAGGCGAGGAAACCAGACACCCCCTCGGAGACAAATAAAACTGCACGGAGTTCTCCCACAGATGGTGATCACGTTCGTCACGCGGGGGGAAGGATTCCACAGAAGGTCACCGCGTGCCGACGCCACTGAACGACCCTTCAAGGGTCACACTTTGCCTGAGTCAGCGTGAGAAAACAGCATTGCAGAAGGCTCCTCAGAGCACAGACCACCTTCTCACCAACCCAGGCGCTCTCGGGCTCAGGTCTCAGACTGCGTCGGTGAAGTTCGGGCCGAGGTACATTTCACTCCGGAGAAAGAGCCCTTGATGTGGATCCCTCCTACCGAAAGCCAGATTGCGGTATGGGCCCCCCAGCAGGAAGCTCCGCGTAGCTCTGTAATCCCGGCTGAAGCGTGCATTTCCCGCTGGCAGGACGCCTGTCGCTGATGTTCGGGGCCTGTACGTCACCTGCGGCAGAGCGAGCCCATATCCCCGGCTGCGCGCAGCGGAATGTCACACGGGTGCCGGGGTATTCGTGTAGCCAGCTTTTGCGAACAGAAGGTCCCATTACAACACTGCGGCTGAGGTGCTGCGGGGGGGAGGAGAGAAGAGGAGGGGAGGCCTGCATTTGGTACGCTCCGCTTGGCCTGCTGAAAGCACTACCGAACACCACACAGCTCCTCCTGCACCGAGCCCCTCAGGCCCCACCCCCCCCTCCGCTGCAGTGTGCACCACACAGGGAACAGCCAATCAGAAACCGCCTGCTCCCTCATTCTGCCCATCTCACTTCGCTCTCGCCATATAATCCCATTTCATTGAGATTCTGACAATACGGAGAACAGAGCACAGAGCAACCAAACTACAGCACATACTGCTGCAGTCCGAGAGATCTAAGCACACATCTCATGCACACAACACAAGTCAACTTTACGCTAATCTGATTGGTGTAAAGTCAATCTGCCATTTTGGTTGAAGAGGAAAGAATGAAAATGCGTAAAGCACTGATATGGCATAAACATGTTCGTGGCAAATTCTAAACGCATGAATATCTAATGACAGTGAAGGTTTTTAAATGGTTCAGATACCAAAACAATCAAAGTGTAGTTCCTCTCATGCATCCAGGATGTGTAGAGTGCTCCACCCTTAACAAAGGGTATTGGTTCTATAAAATGGCCAAAATTCTCTTTTAATGTCTAGCCATTACATCCGGTTATATCCCAAACGCATTGCCTGGCATTGTGCACAACTTTACTATGAGTCAGCACTGTAGTTTCCCCATCGAGCTCCAAGGTGAGTTCCCGGACTCATCATCTGCAAGCTGCCCAGCTCAGACCCACCAATAACACAACGTGAACAAAGGCTGACAGCCCTCTTTCCGCTGGAGAAGGGGGGTAAAGCAGGGATTTACAGGAACTGTAACTGCTCTCATATGGCACAAGCAGGCTGAGCATTCATTCCATGCCTGCCGCATGACCGTCAACTCTGAGCTGACTTCTTCCAAGACGCATCCGAGCAGCAAAACAGCAGGAGCAGCGCAACTTCAATACACAAACGTTCAGTTGTCCCCAGTATCATCAGAATCAGAAAGCCTGAGACTGCATAGCACATCCAAACTTCAGATGAATAATGGTGCCATTGTGTGGGCAGTGAGTCAACATTGCCATCTGCATTACGGTAAAATTCTGCAAAATGAAACTGAAAACAAGGAAAACAATGCGAGACAAGAATATCACACCAGCGACACCCGCGTTACAAGTCAAACAAACTAAAATGGACATTTTTGCAAACACATAAAGGGACACATTTTTAAAAAAATTACTTTTTCAGTGTTTGCCCACATAAATTTCAGTATTTGGAGTGCCCACCAACCCAAAAACTGAAATAAGACACAACCAAGTCTGTTTTTCATAAGCTGCCTTTTTCATAAAACATGATATTTCGGCATGCTGTTCAGGTTTTGCTTCCCTCCCTACGTGACGGGCAGGCTCGTGAGAATCATTCTGCCCCACATCGGAGTATATCCACCAACGGCTGGAGAACTACTTTTGAGAAGGTGCACCCTTCATTTAGCAAGCGCCAGACCCTCTGACATCGTGTCCTAGCTAAGGGCCAAGCACAGAAACTGCTCTGCTGTCGGCTGAAAAGTCCAGCATACATTAAAACACCATACAATCCTATATTAGAGGGTTTTTATGCTTCATTGGTGTCTCTTGGCTGCAATAGCTGCCTAGGCTGGCTACCTAGCTAGCTTCCGCTAGAGTTTTAGGGTGCTTTCACACAAGGTACGATTGTTCTGTACCGTGCCACAGTACGATTGTCCCCCCTCCCCTCTCCCCCCACTGGTCAGCTTTCACACTAGCAATGTCGAACCGTGCCCGAGTACGGATGATTTTATTAAAATTCCTATACAGTAGGTGGCAGTATGCACCTAGGTGGTTTTAAAGTAGAGAAATATACACAAAGAAGAAGCAGCAGCAGCTACGGAAATCTATCTTTTTCATCACTTTAACTGCTAGACTTTCGCACTGCGTTCCGCACTTTTAAGATATTGCAACCACATTTTTTTTTTTTTTTTTTTTTTTTAAGTTTGACACCACACTGTTCAGTTGTTCTGCGATATAAATACTTGTAAATTACTCCATAAATCTCCGCGTTTCTGTGGGTAGTATCCAGTTGTGGTTGTATCCAGTAGTGGTTGTATGTTTTTTTGTCTGCCCGAATTTCGAGCAAGAATTTAATTTAGTCAGCGCAAATTTCAAGCAAGCGTTTAATTCCTTCGTTTGACCAGAGAGATCCTCTTGCCAATAAATGTGTCAGAACAAAAGAGTCAAACAGTTAATGTGTCACGTAATAGTCCACTTCCATGCTCGAGTACGGTTGCCTTCACATTTGGTGCAAGTACGGATGAACCGTCCCAGAGTCCACCTCTTCCAAGCGGACTCGGTACGCTTGTGTTCACACTTACCAAATAAACCGGACTTTAAGTTCAAGTGTATTCGTGTCCGAGCCCCTAGTGTGAAAGCACCCTTAAAGTCAGGTTCTGAGGTAACGTGATTATAAAGCCGGGGAAGTGAGTCGTTTATTCGGCTTGATTCTATTCAAGACTAATGTTAACTGGGGGCTCTTACCCTTCTCCGGTTCCTCTTCTTTGTCGTAGCTGTTAGTTAGCTAGATAGCTACCGCTACCATTTCAGAGTGGGGATATGGGATCTCATGTTTAGTTATTAGGGTAACATTTAAGTGAATGGCTAATTCGGGCAGGTTGTATTTATTAAGGAGTAATGTTAACTAGAGGGCTTCTTAGCTACTCTGATATGTCCTGGTTGCTGTAACTGCTTGAGACTTGAACCCTGCTGGGTGCATATCGATACTGGCAGGGTCTTCTTTTGCCAGGCCGTTGTCAGCAGCTCTGGTACATGTTTCATAGCTCTTCACTTCTTCAGAATATTGGCATGATCTCTCGTTACAAATGTCAATTGCACAGCTGTGAGGGTCTAGCTACACATTAGCGATTTCCGGCACATGTTAACGCCGCATTGAAATGCTTTGTTTGGTGAAACTGATTAATACTGAACGGGTCTACATATCAGCGTGACCAGAAAAGAAGAACGCCCGGTCACCGCCACGCACAATTCCAGAAACCGCCAAAGGGGTTTCAGAGTGTATCATGCGACACTACCAGTCAAGCCTTTTCCACAGTCAGCCAATAGGAATTCAGTAAAGTCTACCACCTGATGATCTGCAAGCCTGACACTTTTTTTTTTTTTTTTTTTTAAACTTATCCAATTCTCTCCCGTCATACACCAAGACCATCACCCTGTTTGCGTTCATTTACAAGCAGGATGGGCCAAAAGGAAGAAGACGACCAAACTGAACATTTGATCACCGAAGTAGAGAAAAATTTGTCTATATGACAAGCAATCACCAATGTATAAAGACTGCAATGTATAAAAACAAAGCCTGAACACCCACTTTTTCTTCCAAGCTGGAGACAGTTCACCGCTGCGCATTACGCAGCGTCTCCGCCGAGCGTTTTTTCGCAGCTTTTCACGTGGCATTAACACGCACCGTAAACAGCGGATGTGTGACCAGACCCTATCAACCCATCTCTTCGTAAATAACATTGCTTTTGGTCAGTGTCAGATTTGGCACTGCATATAAACAAACTTGGTCCACCACTTTGAATACTTAACGTGCCCTTGACCTCCCAGGGTTAATCGGAGTGTGACCTCACGCCATTTTCCTGACTGAGGCCATTGCTGAATCATGCATATCCTGAACTTGATGCGAGAATAGATATGTGAAGTGTGATTTTTTTTTTTTTTTTTTACTCTCCCACTTTTTGCATATGTAACCGCATCCTTAAAGGCTGTAATTACACCCCATTTGGCATCATTTAATTTCGCAGCACCATTTGTTAAATGAGGACTGCGGACGAGAGCAGCCATGAGAGCCTTATTGTTTTACCACTCTGTTTGCTTAAATTGTTTGTGCTTCATGAATTAACGTTTCATGCAACTAATATGCCGCTGGAATTCAGTACCGAAGTGTGAGATCACATTTCCATGACAGCAGTTTCCCTGGATGGAAACAAACTTTTCATATAGTGGCAACAGGGTAGCATGTCTGCAGTTTCTTTGTGGTTTAACCCTATAATGCCCCCTGCATCATATATGATACACCAAATTTGAAGGACCATTCCCACCTGGTAAGATGCAACACAACCACGACTGCTCACTGTATCATATCTGATACACAGTGCTGCCACCTGGAAGGAAGAAGTGAGATTACAGGAGTAGTCTCTCCCCTAGTCACTCACTTCAAGGTAGTAGCTCCCATGTGAATGGGAATTCATGAATTTCCTTGGACTTTGGCAGTGAAGTTCAGCATCCCAAGGTAAATATTACACAAAATCTTATTCTTATACATGTCAAGGGATAGCTATAGATAGTAGAGAGCATATAAATAATTTGAAATTTCGAGTGTTGAGTTCTGGGGGTGCTGATTTTTGGCTGTATCAGATATGATACTCCTGGAATTAGAAATTCTGTTCAGTAATGTATATTTAGCTGTCACAAAACCTAATGATGAACAGTGGATATGAATACTACCCTTTAATACTTCAAAAATATTACTGGGTCATATTTTTCCCATAATGATGTCTGTGTCTGGGCATTATAGGGTTAAGTCATAAATGGATCAGTGTTTTGTTTGGGAATGTAATGACCTATAGGAAAAATCATACTTGCATTTTTTATCACTTTCCTAGAGATACAGTTCAAAGGAGAAGATCTGGACATGGGTTGCTAGCTATTTATTTAACGTGAAACTAGACAAGATGTGCTGATAATTTTCAAGCATTAGGCTTCAATGGGAGATTGCAAGGATGGAAATCTGAATAATTAAGGTGAAAAAATAGCTTTTTCCTGTAATTCTGTGTTTTCTTGTAGCCCTTTGTTCATCAGATTATGAGAGAAGAACGCAAATAAACTCCACATAATTTTTTAAAATGGTGGTCAATAGTAGTTGTTTAAACTAAAGAAGACGTCTTAAACATTGATCAAGCACTGACATGGCAACATGGCAAAGAAAAGGTTTTAGCTTGCTTGCTAAAATGAAATGGCACTGCACTGGCCTCCAGTAAGTTTAAAGCTAATATAATGACTGTTTAGACCCAGGAAAATAGCTACTAAGGAAACGTGACATATTCACTTTGGTACTCCATTGTTTCACTAAATAAAACTCGATCCAAGGAAAGGAGGAGCATTTGGCATCTCATTAATTATTAATGATTAATGAATTGTTGATTAATAACACGTTGAACAATCAGTTGAGGAAAATATACAAAATTTGCAACCCTATTCGGAAAGTACAAGTTGAAAAATAAGTGCCACTCTCAGAACTACTGAGCTAGCATTACCTTTCCATAATCAGTGTAGACCATTAACCAGCTAGATGCCTACTAAATTGACAGTGAATTTAGAAGCTGCAGCTAGTTTAGCCAGAGGCACTGTGCAAGACACGTCGATAGGAACAGACAGAATGGGTGATCATTTTCAATGGAATCATGCAGCAGAAGAATTATTGCAGCCATTCGCAATAAATGAAAGGTAAGCTAACAGTAGCTACCATAACAGAGCGAGCCACAGATTACTCTTAACCTTAGAGAGTGAATTCCAAGAGTAGTTAAACCTTAATTACGACTACATGTTGCATTTTTTAGCGGAATTAACTGCCATCCTTGCTAAGCCTGCAGACCTTACCTTTCCATGCTCATTGTGCAGTTTCATGGCTGGCTAGCTACTTATTCACTCATTTGAATTTAGTGATTTGCCAGTTGTAGCCAGGCAATTTTGACACTGTCGCTCTCTGTTGACACACTGGGCCGGTGGCTCAGTTCGGTAGCCAATCAGAACAGAGCTCATGTCATTGAGAGGATGCCCACTCAGAACAGCCTGTTTTTCAGAGGATTATGAATGACAGGAATCAAACTGCCAAGAATTTGTTCTGATTTTTTCTTCTTGGTAAAAAGTTCATAATCCTCATTTTTGGAATATTATAACTTAAAAAAAAAAAAAAAAGCTTTGGGGTGCGAAGGCAAGACCCCTCGGCCCTGACACACTGAATCAAAAGGTGAAGGTGTTTGAGCCAGAGTGAAAGGTTACTGTAATGTAAAACCTGGACAGGGCACGCCTACCCACCAAGGCAAGTCCACATATGCAAAATCAAGTTCCTAACCCAATCGGTTTGAGAGAAATGGCCCAGACAAAGTTTTACAGGTGAAGGTCAGTAAAGCAAGGTCAAAGGACATTCGGGTACGAAACCTTGACGAGGCACGCCTACCCACCACGGCAAGTCAACATATGCAAAATCTAGTAATCCAAGCGGTTACAGAGAAACGGTCCGGACAAAATTTTCCCGCCCACCGCCCGTCTGCAAAGGAGATGGCAATACCCCTCTGCCCCTTAGTTGGTGCTGAGGGGTAAAACCAGCACAATGGTTCCTCCTTAATACCCTGCCAGAAGCAGGCAAAATGTTAATTATTTCACGTACAGACACATGCTTGGCACACATGCAACCAATACAACTGGTTCAGTTGCTCAGTCAAGTAAACAGACAGTGAAATATAAAAAGAAAAAGAAAAATCAGGAGCCAAATAATTTTGTACAAAAAAAAAAAAAAAGTGTAAAAGTTTTTTTTGGCTCGATTAACATTAACGTAACAGTCAGAATCTTCCCATTTGTCAGATGGAATTGCTAAAAACAATTACAGCATGCGCAATCCAAACACATTAGTTCAGCCAACAACAAAGTTCTTTAAAAGGAGTGGTAATTACTGTATAAATTATAATACACCACTTTCTGCTGGGAACGTTAATAATCATGGTGCTGGTAAAAAATGGACGCTTTCACCCAATTCACAATGAAAGGCAAGAGACGCACTCGCCTGTTTTTTTTTTTTTTTTTTTCCTGGCCATAAGTGCTAACAAAACCATCCAAACTGATTCAACTTGCTGAGCCAAAAGGCCTCTGCAATGTCAACCGCGTTATTCAGCACAAAAAGCCACCATGCATTTTATCAAAATGCAGAAGTGGCACATTTTCAATGTACAGCTTTACAGCTCTGAAAACAAAAGTTCACACAACTCCAAAGTCGTGAGGATAAACCTGGTCACTCATCATTAAAAAGCCTGCTTTCACAAGCTGCACATTTCCCACAGACAGCTTCACAGCTCTGAAAACAAAAATTCACACTTCTCTGATGTCATAAAAATATGAATCCTGCTTTCCATAAAAGCAAATATTCAAAACCATTTTTACTCACGGATAAACAAAGCTTAAAGGGAAAGTTCACCCAAAAATGAAAATTCACTCATCATATACTCACCCAAATGCTAATTGAAGGGTCAGTTCATTTCTTTTGTCCACAAAATAGTTTTGGAGTTTTAAGGAAAAACAGCATTGAAGAGAAATCCAAATGAATGGAATCCTTTGGTGGCCACTTTTTCAAGCTTAAAAAAAAGCAACATTAGAAAACATAAAATGCCTCCATACTGCTCGTGTGACATTTTCGAAGTGTCTGCAAGCCCCGACATTATGATTAGACTCGAAAAGACATCATTTTCACAATGTTTTTCGCCTAAAGGTCCAATGTAGCCACTTAGCCCGGAGCAATGTTTTTTTTTCCCTAGGGAAGAGTTAAGTTCCGTTACCTGGCGGACCAAAAATACGAAGAAGAAGAGAAGAGGACTTAGAAACACCCGCCATAAAACTAGAAGAAGAAGAGGACCTAGCCTCGAGCTTCTGTTTACATGCAAGCAGTGAAATATGTCGCACGCGATAGGGAGATCTGCGCGCATCATGTTTATAGTTTACGAAGTGTATATTTTGCCGTGAACCGTTTTTACATTTCAACGGCTATTTTGCCGTGCCCTCCGGTACACATGCGCAGTTGTATTATTTTTGAATCTGCTCATAGAAATCAATGGATAATAGTGAATACTTATAACTTCGCCATTTAGGCACCTAGCTCGCATATACATACATTAAATATAGCGAGCTAAGTTGGCATAAAGGCTCTCTTGCTAGCTAGCGAACATTATATTTAATGCATTTAAATTTAGTCAATTTAAAATGCGTATAGCCATTATTATGCGAACCAATTTGGCTGGAGTTGGACCGCGAGCATGTACTCGCTAGCTTGCATTAAAATGCGCCGAATAAAAAGGTTGCCAGCTAAAGCCGCTTTCACACCGGACGCGAAACACGACAGATTACATTTAAAGTCAATGCAAAGACGCGAATACACGCGTTTCGTGTGCATTACCGTCTTTGCATTGACTTTGAATGTAATCTGTCCTGCGAAAAATTTGTTTCGCGTCCTGTGTGAAAGCATCTTAACATTGACTAAGAAACCAAGAAACTAGCTTCTTAAACTATAAATGTGATGTCACCAGGCGCGCAGATCTCCCTATCGCGTGTGACATAGTTCACTGCACTGAGATATAAAAAACTAGAGTGGACAACGTCATTGGCTGGACCAAAGCGCACACATGGACGTATTATAAGAACTGGATACTGAACCGAAAATGGCCGCCCATTCATTTCAATGGAAATTGCTCAGTGGCGCAGCACGCCGACATGGGGGCATAGTTCCGAGGGCACGCGCACATGCGCTGTGTGACTTTTCGTTCACACATGCGTAGTGTGGGGCTCATGAACGCGCTGACGTCTGAGATATCTATGACAACGGTCCGCGCCTGTGGCACTCCCACAAAGGACGATGTTCATGACCAATGTTCTCCAGAAATGTAGCTAACCATGTCCACGGCAAAACCCATACAACAGCTCAGTACCGAACGGGCAAACAGCACTCGGCTTAAATATAGTTTGGAAAAACAATTTATATACCTAATAGGGATATAAAATGCTGATGAACTATTTTTATTTAACAGGAAAGTAAAATTATTCACTATCGTAAACAATGTCAGCAAAACAGTTGACTTGCTACTGTATAAGATGACCGTTCAATCTCGTTTTCCACACAGCTCAAAGCTAAATGTATTCGTAGAAAGTGAAACGCTTCGAGCTTGTAAGCTTGCAGCCTCCTCTATTCTTACTGGATTCATGACGATAACCCAACCGCACAGAGCACTGCCAGTGCTTCATGATCTGATAAGTTTTATAGTAGATGACGTTGATCAAAGTATATAGCCAATTCTGACAAGCGAAATTACTTTTAATGTGCGAATGCTCAAAGCTCATTGAATCCATTCTTTCGCTATACCTGGAACTGGAGCCCATCCCAGCTGACTCGCAGGGTGCACACACCATTCATTAGAATTTAATTTTAATATTGCGAATGCATATGCTGCGCATACTCTAGCAACCCGGTGCGTCATCCGTAACATAGCTGCTGCCGTTATATGCCATTACCATGTTTATCAGCACTAGAAATTAAACTCTAAATTTTCTTGACTAAATTCACGCTGACGTTTTTACAACCCGAATGTTTCTCTGGGTACTCAAACATCAAGGTAAGCTGAAAAGGTGCCGACTTTATTCGATATTAGTGAAATTTGAATACGGAATTATTTTCCTTCCCCTTACACAGGATTAGCAAATTCCTAAGTCCTCACATGTTCAGCAGCCCAGTTTTAAAATATAAATAAAGTCGATCTTCGTTTCATTCTCATCTGTTTCTTTCACCTGGGACTCTCGTATTTTTTCTGCGCAGATGGAGATCAGCTGCACCCGCTGCATCAGGGAATCTCCGCAGCACCACTCCCATACCCTAATGCCGGTCACGCACAGTGTGTCGTTCACATCACAGGCTGAACAGCAAATACTGTCTGTTTGTGCAGTGCTGTCATGCAAGCTCGGCGCATGCATAAAATAACAGAAACTTCATATTTTGTATCTTATCTTAAAAGTTGCTGAAAAGTCACGACATCAAGTATGCACATCTGCTATTGTTTTACTAATTAAGAATGAGCATGCAATGGTAAATAAATGATTAGCTGTGTAGTTTCTTGGGCTGAATTAATACCATGCTGAAAGTGCACATATGGACACAGTCAATGCTACTTAGCCGGCATATAATACATGAAGCAGCAAAGCACAGTACCGTGAATCTGTGTAAGATATTCAAAGTAGGCTAATAGAAATAAACAACTCAGCTTAGGTGCATCTTGAACATTTTAATACGAAAAAGCAAAGCAAGTGTTAGCTACATGCACGATTATAGGATGTCGCCCTCAATAGTTACCGAATACACGCCCGTTATCCAACCTAAGTTAACTAACAACAGCCTTTGCTACCTTACTGCATATTCTGTAACGCAACAGAAAAGATAGGTGAAGCAGTCGAGTCGCTACATAACAAAGCCATTCATCAAATAGCCTACAATAAATGAAAACACTGGTGTCGTTACACCTGCTCACTTTACCGACTTGGTAATAATGTAAGCTGACAGCACGAAATCTCCTGACCAGTGCTACACACAGAGAACCGCAGCTGCTGCAGTGCTTACGAGAACGCACTTAGAAACAAGGTCCCTTGGTGTTCGCGTAGCCTGAATTAAAATAAAAAATTTTGTCGCTGCCATGGAAAAAGGCCCCAATGATTTAAAAGAGAAAAATCAACAGATTATATATTGATCATTTGCGGTAGTCAAAAAAATGTATTCACGGATTTATTAGAGAGTCTTTTTCAATTGTTCCTAAGGAAAAATGTTCTTTGTGCCACCCATGGCATCACGTGACCTGCAATATCAGCTTGACCGCTAAGCCCTTGTCGGCATGCATTTTAGCCCTGGTTCAGTATGTAGTTCTTCTAATACATCCATGGTAAACACAAGCTCGAAGCTACATTTTCTAGGTCCTCTTCTTCTAATTTTATGGCGGGTGTTTCTAGGTCCTCTTCTTCTTCTTCTTCTTCTTCTTCTTCTTCGTATTTTGAGTCCTCCAAGTAACAAAACTTCACTCTTCCCGAGGAAAAAAAAAAAAACATGGCTCCTGGCTAAGTGGCTACATTGGACATTTAGGCAAAAAACAGTGAAAATGACGTCTTTTCGAGTCTAATCATATTGTCAGGGCTTGCAGACACTTTGAAAATGTCACACGAGCAGTTTGGAGGCATTTTATGTTTTTTAACATTGCTTTTTTTTAAGCTTGAAAAAGTGGCCACCATAGGATTCCATTCATTTGGATTTCTCTTCAATGCTGTTTTTCCTTAAAACTCCAAAACTATTTTGAGGACAAAAGACATTAACCGACCCTTCAATTAGCCTTAGGATGAGTATATGATGAGTGAATTTTCATTTTTGGGTGACCTTTCCCTTTAAGAGGGACTGTTGTGATGAGACTCGAGTGTCACTCACTAATCAATTTGCCATTAGCACGACCACGGGCAGCACGATTCACAAACAGCTTAGCCAGAAGTTAAAGATAGTGTCACTTTGATTTAATGTTACAATGGGTAAAGACCAAACATCAACAAAAAAAAAATTTCTCAACATTCTTTGAGCTGATTGTCTGAGGGCTGACAAGGCCTGTCACACGAACAAGAAGTCCAGAGCGAGACATGACATCCTACAGGCATCGCATCCGATTTGTTTTCTGAGCTTACCTTATAATTGATATCAAAAAAATCTCTGGATTTAACAGCACACAATAAAAAAGAAGTAAAGTATTACTGTGGCCAAGTCCTCCATACATTTAAATTTAGTTCGTGAGAACTCCTTGAACAAGCAATCAATGACATTACAATGTGATTATTAGGGAATGCGCTTTCCAGCAAGAAAACGGTTAGTTAATGGTTGTCACTTGAGGTCCTTAAAAAAAAAAAAAAAAAAAAAAATCAAGTTTGATAAGCATAACAAGAGTGCTGAAAACACAACAGCCCCCACTGGAGTCGCAACAGCGATATGCGTATCATCAGCCTATCAGCAGCATACGTGCAAAGTTTCAGGGATGTCCTATGAAAACTGTAGGAGGAGTTTATTTCACCAGCCAGGTACCCTCCAACGTGGACAGATAGACGGACGGACAGACGGACAAAGTCGATTTTTCTAGGTTTTCCCTCAATTATGCTGTGTTAGCCACACCTCAGCCACCTGATATTGAGTCCAATGAGTCCAAAGCAGCTCAACTGAATAGGGGATGTTTCCCAATCAGGGTACCAAGTTAACTTTTTCTATCTTGGGCCAATTTCTTGCAATAATCTTGGGATAAATGATGAGTATTATGTTATCTTAATATGATGCAATGCAGCCACCTTCGACAGACACAGTTTACATGAAGAAAAAAATATTAACTGCTTCCTAAATAAGAGAAATGAATGTTTTTTATATATATTTTCCATGTATCATCTGATAAATGATCTTATTTTATTGTTTGTGATGAAAATAAAGGTCATAATGACATTACCAGGTGTTTTCTATGTGATATCCACTTTAAAAAAAAAAAAAAATACAAAAAAGGTTATGACCGTCTCTTTACCCGTCTGGGAATTATAGTAAAAAAAATTTCCTGCTAAATAGGCGATCAAAAACTGTCCTCTATGCAATTATGTTCCACTATCAGAGATTCTGTTTATTGTCTTAGCATGTCTTCATGTCATCCACAAAGACAATTCACGACACTAAATATATCAATGAAATATTTCAGTATTGGCATATGTTAAGGGATACATGTTGTCAGGGCTCAAATTGGTCACCAAGTTGCCATATGCGAGTAAATATTTATTTTGGCGAATAGAAATTGAGCCTATAGTCGACAATGGCTCGTAGGCATCACAGCCAAAGTTACAGATGTAATCCTTTTTGGCTCCCGATTGCTAAATCCAACCTCTTGAAACATAGTAACATCTTTTCAACAACCATGATATACATCTTCTGATATGGTTGTTGAAGGAATGAGAAGTTAGGTGCTGAAACGGTCAGGAACTAGACATTGTTTTTAAGGCAAAAAACAAATGTCTCCCCCTAGCCCAACACCGCCGTCCCTCATTGATGTTCACAGACATTTAGACAGATAGAGAAGTTAATAACCTAAAAACAGCAAAAGGCACATCTCAACGACCTGATGCAAATGCGTGCAAATTTTTGAGGAAATATATCAAACAATTTCTGAGTTATGGTCTGGAAATGGTGGGAATGTTGACGCGGACGCACACATGCATGCGTAACCGGATAAAAACAATATGTCCCCCCTCACTTCCGAGGGGAGACATAATTAAACAAGTACTTTGAAGGAAAATTGCAAAAAACACATCTACATGCCATGTTGAAAGCGTGTGCAATCGTACATGCATTAGTTTCTGAGATACAGCTCGGAAACAAACCCTAACCTCTTGTTGAGACCAAATTTGAACTGTTACCATGGAAACAAGAAAATTGAAAAATGGAAAAATGTAAGTTGAAGAAAAATAGCAAAAGGCACAGCTACATACCATATTGATAGTGTTTGCAATACAGCCTGGAAACGAATCATACCCCCATTTTGACACAAAGTCCAAACTGTTACCATGGAAACAAAGAAAAATTAAAGAAGTAATTTTAGCAAAACTAGTAAAAGGCACATCTACATACAATGTTGAAAGAGCGTGCAAGGTTTGATGAAAATATCTGAAACAGTTTCTGAGTTATAGCCCAGAAACAGTGGGAACGCTAACGTGAACGCGGACGGAAAATTGTACAAAAGCAATGTGTCCCCTCCCTCCTGGTATCCAGTATTTGCTGATCTAAATCCAAACGGTAACTTTACTTTTTTTTTTTTTTTTTTTTTTTTTTTTTGGACGGGCAGTATATATTTTCCTATCACCCGGCCCTCACGCAGAAGAAATACAGCTTTGTTGCCCCGTTTTCATTTTAAGGTGCAAGCAAGAGTAAAACTGGCTAGTGACTGTATGCCTACTTTTGTGAAAAAGGGCTAGGAACAGTTGTGACAAACCATGGAAGTGGACTAATCGCAGTTCATCACTCAAAGCACTGTGATCAAGAGGTCACTGAGGCTTCCATCAGAGGCAGAGTAAAATTGTATCCCTGCCGATCGCTGTAATGACATGTTCTTAGTTTATTTCAATTACTGCAACTGGTGCTGCTAATATTAAAAAAAAATTTTAAATAAATTTTTTTTTTTAACTTCAAAATCAAGATGTTGCACAAGGATGGTGAGAGCCAGATCGGTATCTATTAGAGGTCTGAAAACTTTAGGGTCATGAGGAGTCAGTTGAGTTACCAGAAACGCAGGATTTTTTTTTTTTGTTAGACCCCATTTAAGATGCAAAATGAGAAATTTTTTAAAAATATTTAGAAAAAGACAAAGTCATAAATTCACACAGTTGTCATAAAGCTTTTTTTTGGGGGGGCTGGGCTTCAAGACTTCAATCCTTAGGAGGCCGCTGATCTAGAACTGTCATATCGTCTGCCACTCAGAATTCTAAGGTCTGCAGGATGTAGATCGTTTTCAGGGCAATGAAGACAGGATACATGGCTAAAAATAGGCCACTGCTGGGATTAGACATAGACACCATCGCAAATCTGTGAAATTCGGCGTCATTTTTTTTTTTTTCCCTTCAAAAATGAAATTTTTTTTTTTTCTTGTACTTCAACAGCTGACAGCTTGCATTGGGACCTCAGCAGTGGTCTGTGATTTTTAGTCCTCTTAACTTTTGGAGGTGGATTCCATGGCAACCTACGGGCCCCACTGTGGTAGGAAATTGACTCAGTGTGGTGAATGGCTGCAGGCTGGAGAGGAGTCTCTTACTCAGTCTCTCCAGAATTCACTTGTTTAGAAAATTTTCTTCCTGACTTCCTCTGCTCAACATGTGCTCTGAATGCCCTTCAATATTGAGAATGAGTTTCCTTCAGGGAAGCAGTGTAGACTGATGGATAAGGAAATGCTCATAGTGGCGGATCACTACACTGTCCTAGGTGGGGTATTTCTCTTGTATCCTTGAGCGGGGGAGTTAAGGCAACAAATTGACCTCATGGTTAAAACAAGCATGAAATACCCAGGTCCCTGCCATGAGATGGGTGATTTCTGGCCTGGAAATAAAACCCAAAGGAGGGACAGACAGATGTATGGGACAATGGAAGAAAGTCTAAAAAGGCACATCTACACAATAAGATGTAGCCATACTTGAAATTTTCTCACAAAAAATTCAATGGTTTAGGAGTTCTAGCCCGGCAAAAAAACAGAACGCCTGATATCAGGCCCAGAAACAAAATGCAGCGAAGGGATGGACAGACAGACAGTAGGATAGATGAAAGTATGAAAATGCACATCTACTCAATAAGATGTAGCCAAGTATTAAATTTTGTTGAGAAATATTGAATGGTTCAGGAGTTCTGGCCCGGTAAAGAAGCACAACTGATAGACGGACTGATGGATGGACAAGATTAATGCCAACATTCCCATCCGCACCAATATCCCCAGCCACGAAGTATAAATACTACTAAATTGATTCAAACAGTTTGTTTATATGTTGTAATCTGAGCAAACTTATCAGAGTGAGTTTGTGGCTTTTTGACTGAGAAGTCCCCGAAATTTGCCCGCACTCCTGTAGGGCCCGACCGAAATGGATTTTTTGAGGCCGATGCCGATTCCGATATTCGGCAGAAAAAAAATTTGATAACCAATTAATTGGCCGTTAATTTAAAAAATATATAATGAATAAAATAACTTCCTTTTTTGGTCCCTTAACGCTTACAACGACAAAGATGTGAATTACAGGCAGAACATTTTACTGTTTTACAATACTTTGTCCTTTAGTATTTGTTTAACTTTACAACAGAGAGGAATTTTCAAGTACAAAAACATGCAAAAAAGCATTAAACCTCTGGGAAATTATATAACCTTAAAAAAGAGTCAATCTATAAATGAGTTATGAAATCCATCTTGTCTTGTACTTCTTGTTGCTGCAAGTTAGAGGTAGGTTATAGTACATGTAGAACAATTTTTTTAAAAAGTTGTAAACAGGTAATTGTGAGAGGAAAGCAACAAAAGCACTGAGGTAACATTCTTTTCACAAGCCTCTTATTTTTTGACTCTACAACTTTCAAGAACAAAAAACCTTCAAGGACAAAATAATGTGCAAAACTGCAATAAACTTCTGCAAAATCAAAAAATAACCTTATTTTAAAATGTAAATATATTGATGAATTATGAACCCTATCTTGTCACATCTGCCTTTCAGTCCAAGAGTCCTTCTCATTAGTGTAAACTGTTTTATGAGAAATTAAGAATATATCAGCGTTTAATCGGCAAAACTCCAGCCGATGATGATGAGAATCAGCTGAAAGAACATATAGCAAGTAATTAAGTTAACTGGCATCAGGTGTGTACCATGATTGGCTATAAAAGGGATGTCTTAGAGAGGCTGAGTCTCTCAGAAGTAAAGATGGCCAGAGGCTCTCCAACCTGTGAAGGCTTGCGTAAAAAAATTGTGGAATACTTTAAAAACAATGTTCCTCAACGTCAAATTGCAAAGGCTTTGAAGGTCTCATCATCGACAATGCATAACATCATCAAAAGATTCAGAAAAACTGGAAAAATCTCTGTGCGTGAGGGACAAGACCGAAGACCTTTACTGGATGCCCGTGATCTTCGGGCCCTCAGACGCCACTGCATCACTCACCGGCATGAT
This sequence comes from Gymnothorax javanicus, assembly GCA_029692085.1. NCBI lineage: Eukaryota > Metazoa > Chordata > Actinopteri > Anguilliformes > Muraenidae > Gymnothorax > Gymnothorax javanicus. The sequence goes on from CM056193.1 coordinate 148,637,899, forward strand.
TCTGTCACTGACATTACTAAATGGGCCCAGGAATACTTCAAGAAACCATTGTCTGTAAACGGTCCGCCGTGCCATCCACAGATGCCACCTAAATCTCTATCAAGCAAAAATGAAGCCATTGTTGAACATGATCCAGAAGCGCCGCTGTGTTCTGTGGGCCAAGGCTCATTTAAAATGGACTGTAGCAAAGCGGCAAAGTGTCCTGTGGTCAGACCAGTCCAAATTTGGCATTCTTGTTGGAAATCATGGGCGTTGTGTCCTCCGGGCTAAAGAGGAGAAAGACCACCCCTCCTGTTATCATCGTTCAGTACAAATGCCAGCATCTCTGATGGTATGGGGATGCATTAGTGCATATGGTGTGGGACACTTGCATGTTTTAAAAAGCACCATGAATGCTGAAAGGTATATAAAGGTTTTAGAGCAACAAATTATCCCCTCCAGATGACATCTATTCCAGGGAAGACCCTGTGTATTTCAGCAAGATAATGCAAAACCACATACTGCAGCTATTATAACAGCATGGCTTCGTAGTAGAAGAGTCCGTGTGCTGAACTGGCCTGCCTGCAGTCCTCATCTTTCACCAATTGAGAACATTGGTGCATAATTTTAAACGAAATGTCCGTCAAAGGAGACCCAAAACCCTCCAGCAGCTGGAAGCCTGTATTAAACAAGAGTGGGATCAAATTCCAACTGCTTGACTCAAGAAACTTGTCTCCTCAATGCCCAGACACCTCCACTCAGTTTTAAAAAGAAGAGGGGATGCTACACCATGGTAAACAGGCCCCTGTCACAACTTTTTTGAGACCTGTAGCAGCCATCAAATTTGAAATGAGCTCATTTTGTGGATAAAATTGCAAAATTTCTCAGTTTCAACATTTGCTATGTTATCTCTGTTCTATTGTGAAAAAAATACTGGCTGGTGTGATTTGAAAGTCATTGCGTTTTGATTTTACTCACAATTTATACTTTGTCCCAACCATTTCAGAATTGGAGTTGTACCATGCTGACATGTTTGTCAACTGTATTAAGTAGGAAAAATTGGACCAAGGGTCCTGTAGCTTACCGGCAAGCAGTCTTACAGCAATGATACAAGTTATGAAAATTTCATGCGAAGTTTGACATTTGAATCAATGAAAATCAATGTCAAGGTCACTAAATAAAAGTTCACATACATTTATAAGACCTTCTGTAATACAATCCTAAGCTCTGAAGCAGTTTTAGTGATACAAGTCATTATAATATGTCAATATGTATTCAATACGTCAATTGTGAACTTTAAAGGTCACAGAATGTCAAGTTGTGGTCAACAAATGGATTTCATATAGGCATGGGCAACGCTCTGCATAAACTCTAATGGAATGCGTAACAGCTGAACTGGGGCGGTAAACAAGCCTCAGAGAACTTATTAAAAAAATGATGTAAATACCATTTTCATACAAAAAGAACACCATGGTTTGATTAAAAGCAACCTTTTCAATAGGATACCCGCATTTCATACATGAACTCTGCGTATTATGGCCAATAACGCGATTTGAACAGAGCTATTATTCGCCCGTTGGATGAATGCGTGACCTCAATTTGCGCCGTGTTTACAAACTTTCAAGTGCACGGCGTGGCAAAAAATATCCCTTTTGGAGGTAGATTTCAAATAGCCCGCGCTGACGTGATATCCCAGCTACGGCCCTGATTGAATTACAGCCATCTAATTTGAGAAATTACGAGTCTGTTCGTCCACTCCTGACCTCCAGGGGATGTGAAATAAGTTCGACAGAAGTTGTTGAAGTTCATCGCGAGTTCGCCGTGACTTCCTCTCAACAATAGCAAGAAAGGTGAGTGTATTTTTACTGTCAACCTACATAGTTAGTTGACAGAATATCCTGTGACCCTATTTGTGAAGTTTCAGTAAAATATACCAAGGAATAAGCCAGCGCTAGGCGTTCAAAGCCTACCAGTGTTCTGACAAATTTTGCTACCTATGCCACCTCGCGAACACCGGTCACAAGATTCATTCACTTATACCCTTCAATTCGAGACTGCGAGAATGGAAATCTGAATAATCAATTAGGAAAAATTCTCGGCTCTCGATAATTCTGTATATCGTTTAAACATTTTGTTAATCGGATTATGAAAGAAGACTGAAAATAAGCGCCCGCTTTTGTTTTGGGTGTAAAAGCGCCAGATTTAAAGGAGAATACATTGTATATTGATTAAGCATTGAACTCTGCATAAGTCGAACTGTTTTAATATTTGTTGATGACATTGCTTCGCTTCCTGGAAGCAAGTACGCGCAAAAATCTGCTGTCTAGTGAGCATTTCAGGTTCGATGTACTGAGTAATAACTCCATGAAACTTAAACTTGCCCGTCATTCTGCGAATAGTCTTACTAAACGAGTTAATCGTCGGATTGCTAATCAAGCAAAGGGGAGGTTTCTGCCTCATCAAACTAACCTCCGACTGCACGTCACTGTGTTTTACTATGAATTATTCACAGTAGCTCATTGAAACTATCATGGGAGGAGGGTATATGGACATAGTAAAAACAGTGCAAAAGTTTTTTTTTTGTTTTTTTTTAAATCACCACGGGTTATTGAAGGGGGAACGTTTTAAGTAGCAGTGGGAGGCAAACAACTGCGGCATCAGCGACTTTACTGCATTTTATAAAGTAATGGGCGAGTAGCGTTAATGTTTGCCCTCCCACCGATAATTTTGACATTTTTGCAGGCCATTGATCCAAAAAAAAAAACTTCACAGGCAACCCATTCGCACCATTTTTTAATATCAATGCAAAACCTAATGTTGAACATAATTGGGTGAAATTCAATGCATTTTCCATTAAAAAGGGGCCTAGGGGCGCTGCTGTACTTCAGAAAAGGGTAGATGACTTTATCATCAATTATTTCTGTTAGGGTACCCTAATGGATAATTTGGCCTGGTTTATTTCTGAACAGACTGTACTTTAGAAAATGCCCTCAGGCTTCACCCCCCAATTTTCACAATGAGTTTTGTTGAAAAATGCCGAAATCAGCCATTTTTGGGACCCTGTGGCTCAGAGACCCTTTCCTGTAAAGGCGTTGGACTTGTGGCAAACTCTTCGTCTGTGTCTTCTGTACTTACCAGCAAAAAATCATTAGAAAATAATAAAAACTTTGTTCTCAGCAACTCAAGAAATGTTGTCATTTTATTCATTTGTATTGCCCATGCCTATTTCATATACGACTTTCTAAATATCTCTATTCAAACCTTGGCTCCTTCTGTGACCGTTTTGGCGATAAAAGTTAGGGCGATTTCACTGCCGAGTTTGACCCTCAAAGGTCACTGACAGTCAAGTTGAATGTCACCAAATGAAAGTTCATATGTGACTTCCTATATGTCTGTAATACAAACCTAGACTCCATCTGTGACCGTTTTGGCAATACAAGTCATTGTAATTGTATTATGTCAAGTTTGACCTTCAAATGTCATCAACAGTCAAGCTGAATGTCACCAAATGAAAGTTCATATGTGACTTCCTATGTCAGTAACACAAACCTAGGCTCTATCTGTGACCTTTTTAGTGACTGAGGTCATTGAATTTTCTCTATTCCTTCGAAGGTCAATATTAAGGTCACCAAGTGAAAGTTCATACATGACTTCCTATACGTCTCCAATACAAACCTACACTCAATCGGTAACGATTTTGCTGATATAAGTCATTGAAATTTCACTGTATAGTTTGGCTGTTGAAGGTCACTGAAGGTCAAGTTCAAGGTCACCCAATGAAACTTCATACATGACTTCCTATATGACCACAATACAAACCTAAGCTCTACCTGTAATAGTTTTGGTGATAGAAGTCATTGAAATTTCACTATGTGAAGTTTTACCTTCAAAGGTCACCGAAGGTCAAGTTCAAGGCCACCGAATGGAAGTTCATGTATGACTTCCTCTACATCCCCAATACAAACCGAAACCATCTGTAACCATTTTGCTGATATAAGTCATTGAAATTTCACTGTGAAGTTTGGGCATTCAAGGTCACTGAAGGTCAAGTTCAATGTCACCAAATGAAACTTCATACATGACTTCCTGTATGCCCGCAATACAAACCTAAGCTCTATCTGTAATAGTTTTGGTGATAGAAGTCATTGAAATTTCACTATGTGAAGTTTGACCTTCGAAGGTCGCCGAAGGTCAAGTTCAAGGCCACCAACTGAAAGTTCACACATGACTTCCTATAAGTGTTCAATGCACATATGTTCCCAATCTTCAATATTTTCAAGCCTAGAAACCTTTGAAAATTTTTACATTTTGCCTGACCTCAAGTTTGACATTTCAAGGTCATCTGAGGTCAACTTTAACACAGCCAAAATATAGGTCATATATTACTTCCTATATGTCAGTAATACAAACTTAATCTCTATCTGCAACCATTTAGCTTCCACAGGTGATTTGGCCCATTCTCCATAAGACCCAATGGAAAAGTACAGCTCCCCCACTAGACCCACTTCCGTCGATTCAATCAAAATGGCACTCGCACTGTACATAACGTGTATCAAACTGAGTTGATTGCCAGATTTACAAAAAAAGTTATCAGACAGTTTTTGAGAAATAATTTTTTGAAATTTCAAGTCATATCTTTTAACATTGTTAATATATTCCCTGACCTTGAATTTGACCTTTCAAAGTCATCTGTGGTCAAATTTAATATTGCCAAAATACAGCTCATATATGATTTCCTATATGTCGATAATACAAACTTAATCTCTATCTGCAACCATTTGGCCTCCACAGGCCATCTTGCATATTCATAAAGTACAGCTCCCCCAATAGACCCACTTCCGTCGATTCAATCAAAATGGCGCTCGCACTGTACATTGACGGTACCAAGGTAAGTTGATTGCCGGATTTAGAAAAAAATTTATCTTGCGGTTTTGAGAAAAATTTTTTAAAAATTTCTCAGTCCTATCCTTAACATTGGTGCCAAAATTTCAAGGGCCCATAAAACGAACAAAAATGATTCAATCAAAAATCCGAGAAAAACGACTGGAGATGTGGTCTAGTAGTATGTTATTGCAAATTTACACGAAAATTCATCTGGCCAAAAAAAAGATAAAAAATGTTCCGGACGACGGACGCCACACCGCAACAATAGCTTATCGGCCCATAGGGCCGGGAAGCTAAAAATGTGCACCTGGATGTTTCTGATTGTTTCTGTCATGGAGCAAATTACCACCCTCTCCCTACAGGCTCCTAGGGCATCTGCTTAACCCACTGATCTATTAATCCGCCTGTTTTGGCAATTCCTACAGTTGATGGTAGGGCATCACAAGAAGGTAGATGGCATTAGAAAACTGAGGATAAAGTTCATACTCATCAACAAAAACACCATCAGCAAAAGGTTTCACTGCTAGCAAATTCATTTTAAAAGGTTTTAATGTGATCCAAAAAATTTGATGGTGATTTTCACTGGCTGGAGGGTACAGATATTGTGTGCTCTAGATTATGGAAATAAAAAAATTTGAATGGAAAAACGCATGTGTGTCATAATTCAGGTTTAGCCAGCATATATTGGCACTTAATCACATTAAAAAAAAGACCGCATTGTTAGCTTACTGATATAAATGAAGTCAACACTTGTCCAACTGTAAATAAATGCTGTTAAAAAAAAGAAAATATTGTTTACATTTGTGATGCAAAGAAATTATTCAAAATTGCTCAGAGTTATTTATAAAATTAATAGATTTAAAAATAAACCTTACAAGATAATTCTTTACGAGTCTGGGAGACTCCGATATAAAGTTGTTCCAATTTCACCGCTGTTGGGAACCATTTTCCTGGAAGCTGAGAAGGTCCGAATGTGTCCAATGTATGATGTAATTTGTTTGTTTCCCCATTGTGACTTTAAATTCAGGACGCAAATGCTCAAGTGAAGTTTCTCAATAAGACAACAGCATTATTTACGCTGTTCCATTCGCTCAATATTGTCCACATTGAGTTTTGTTCTTTGTATAAATATGCCCTTGAATTTAAAACGACTTCATGTGTTGGGACTAAAAGGTATTTAAAACGTTTTTGCTAATTATGGGTTAACCTGCTCTCCGAATTCTCAACACAAGCTGCATAAAAGCAGATTTTCATTCATTCATGTAATCCAGCTTCCCTTCAGAGGGTAAAACTTCCATATAATCTGGTATGTTATTAAAATGAATAGCAATTACTTGAGGGTTTTAATTGAATACTGAATTTATGTTGTGGAGTGTGTGATTAACTTGGAATGGCTTATTGAATTTCCATCATTGTGAAATGATGGTTTTTGATTTGATTAGGGTGTTTTTCTCTGAAAAGAATTGCCTTGCAAATTCATTAAGCACTCTGTGCTCTGTGCCGACATCAAGCACTCTGTGCTCTGCGCCGACATCAAGCACTCTGTGCTCTGCGCCAAAATCAAGCACTCTGTGCTCTGCGCCAACATCAAGCACTCTGTGCTCTGCGCCAACATCAAGCACTCTGTGCTCTGCACCAACATCAAGCACTCTGTGCCAGAATTTCCTTCAGAGGTGATGCCATGGAATTGTGGAAAGTTTCACATTTTAGAAAATGATTTCACTTGGTGCAGGCAGTGGCCGGGACTTGCGTGGGATCTTTTATCATGAAGCACTGAAATGCCCTTGGTGGGAGGGTTTTAGCCAGTGGGGAGAGCTGCATTCGTTCGTTCATTCAGTCGCGCTAAATCTGCAACCCCCCCACATCTGAAATGTTCAAATTAACAAAATATGTGATATGACAGTCCACGACTCTGCTCAGCAACACACAACTGTCAATCACCACAATTTCTTTTCACTCCTGACCAGAATGGAACCATGCACAGAATGAGGGCGGAGGAAACCCAAACGTGCTTGCTCAAAGAACAACCAGCGAGTGCCCTACTAGCCATTAGGAGGTACTTGAGCAATGATACTAACCCAATCTGACTGTATGCTCTCGATATCCCTTCAGCAGCACCAAGATAATTATGTGCCGCTCTCATGGAACTGCTGACCACTGGCATAGTTAGATTCCATACCACTCTTGCACCATGAGCAGCATCTTTACAGACTAGCTGGATTCTTAAGTTTTGTGCTGGAGTTGATTCTTATTCACACCAAAATTAGCGAGGCAGACAAACAGATGGAGCTGAATACTACGTCCATAATTTATTGGCATCCGCATATCATTTATGTAAACCATGTAACTAAAAAAGCAAGCGGAATGCATTAAAATGTTCTTGAGATACTGCACCTCGTCATCTGGTGGACAATTTCTGGCAAATAAACATAAAATTCTCAGTCCAAGCAACATTGAGGAAAGTTAAACACTGCTCATTTGCATACTAACCGCACTGTGATTACATACAGCCAGCTGAAAATTACTGAAGTACCCCTTTAAAGAAGAACCGACCCTAGTACTGAAGCATGGCTGATGTTACAGCCCCTGATAATTTCTGAGCATTTCTGGTAAAAATTAATATTACAAAGCCAGACTTCTTTCCCATTATTTCTCCAAATGTAATTCTCAAACATGAGCAAGTAATCATGTAAACATGGCAATTAACAATCAGTAAAAATGTGGGTTCCAAATTTTTCAGCTTCTTTCCTATTAAGCCTTGTTTCATGCCAGAAAAATCCAGAGAAATTACAAACCAAGGCTTCATTCATCATCTGCAGACAGGGGGGAAAAGGAGCTGGTGTCACCAATATAAATGACAACCGGTCATCCAGGAACACATTTACCATAAAAACAGAGCCCTTAGTGTTGACTCCGAGCTGGAAACCATAAACAGGAAGACTCCAAAACAAGAATAAACAGGAATCAGCCAGCAAACAGGACAGCTTGCAGATGACCTGTCAAATAAAGTGTGTACTTGCTGCCATAGAACATGTGCACTCCATTACTGAAATGACATTAAGCTGTTCTCAATTTGCACTCCATCGCACTCAAATGCAAACGCAAATCAGAGTCCAGCACAAGATTCAACAGTCCCTGCACCCCCTCTAGAGGAGGCTGAAGTCATGGGTACTGGGGTACATTTAACCAGCCCAAACAACAGCAATAGGGAAAGTTTTAATAAAGGGCCATGAGAGCAAACCCAATTTAGAGTCAAATCAAAAACAAATTCAGAAAAAATAAAGACAATGAATAATAGCCAGTAACTAGGCAGAAGTGGTACTCCTGGTTAAATCATTACATCATTTTGAGTACTAATCTATTACCTAAAACCTTGAATGGAGTAAATCAAATTAGTTTTACTCATAACACTATTATCAAGAGGTTACCAGTAGGATTTCTCATGAACAGCGGATCAGTACCCTTTACTGCACGTCAGTGGTGACTCACGAAGCACCGCTAACTCTCCCAATTTGCGCAGTCTCATTCCTGTAAATCAGTTTCAGAATCAAATCCAGTGCTGTGATGAAACTTGACCCGTTGCTCCAACAGCTGATTTGTTTTGATTCAAATACACAACTGTCAAATGTAGAGAATAAACATGTGAGGACTGATGTGAGCACAGTGCATTGTCAGAAACTAAAAACAGAATGGCACAGAGTTCCAGTTGCCTTTTACCATCTGGAGGTAAGGCGAAAGTGGTACTTTTCACTGCCGAAGGAGCTTGGTACCCACAGAGAGAACAACTGAACCCTTGGCACTGTGAAACATGACATAAAATCAAACTTTGCCACCAAAAAGGCCAAACAAAAAATCCTATGCATCTGGTAAGGCTAAAAAAAAAAAAAAAAAAAAAAGTTTCCGGTACCTTGACTGACACTCCATATAAACCACCGACCCTATAGGTTTTAGACTGTTCAAAAATAAAATTAACCAATACCAATTCGACCCCATCCTCCTTCTGCAGCATCTGGATTTTGAAGTTCTTTTTGTATTTTAGCAGCATTAAATGCTCAAAATAACTGAAATAAAACATAGATAGTTCTGTCACAGCAATGGGAAGCAAATATGCGTTATGCCTCGTTTTCTCTTTGTTTTTAAAGCCCTCAATGGTCTAGCTCCCTCCAACATCACAGATATGATTTCTCCATATTCCTCAGTCAGGTCACTCAGGTCTTCCTCACAACAGCTCCTTACATTTCCCCACTCACGCCTGAAAACTAAAGGTGACCGGGCCTTCTCTGTTGCCGCCCCACGACTCTGGAACACCCTCCCACCCCACATTCAGTCTTGTCCCTCTGTTATTATCTTCAAAGCTAATTTAAAGACCCACCTCTTTTCTCTTGCTTTTAATTCCATTTACCCCCCCCATGCACTTTACACTCTGCACTTTAGTAGCTGTTATTATATTATTACTATTGCTTTTAAAAATGCCCTCATTCTCTGTACATGTTTTTAAGTTTTTCATTGTTCCTCATTCTCCATTTACGTATTTTACATGTTACTGAATTTATTCTTTGTTATCTTGGGCTCCTGATGTGTGTACTAGCTACCCCAACCTCTTGCCCTGTGAAGCACTTTGGTGGCAACCTCTGTTGTGTTTAAATGTGCTATATAAATAAAATGACTTGACTTGACACAAAATTGAATAAGTAAATGCATTTCTTGACAGTAGATAGTAGAGCCATTCAAGCTCAAATGGACCAGGGGGTGGCACCACCTCGTCACAGATTTAGTTGATTTTTGCTCCAATAGTTGCTATATGTACATGGACAAAAATCCCAAAATTTTGGCTGCCAACTCCAACTGGATACAAAATGGCAGCCATTTTAAAAAGAGACATGCCCTCCCACTATTTTCAAACCCTTTTTTCGCAATAAATCAAAAACTATAGCACCTATTGGCACCAAAATTGGCACTTTTATGTAATTTTTCATGCTGATTCTGAATATGCAGTCAAATAAGTGATAGCTCATATGGTTTGGAAACTATTGGATGAAAACCCTTTTTGGGGGTACCGAACTTTGGCCCCCCTTATCTCAATGATGCCACCTGATATCAAAATGGAACTTCTTTTATGCTCATCGCCATCACTTCAACTCTATAATATCAAAAAATTAGAGAGGTGTTCTGCTTCGTTTTGATGTAATCCTCCAAAACGTAAAATAGATATTTTGTGAAAACAATATCGCCATGTATACACACGTACAGAGTATATAGTAGTATCTATAGGGATATTGCAAAACTATGTCAAAAGGTCAGCAGTTTGTAGCCTAGTAATCTAGCATGGATTTGATCTACACAATCTGTACCCAGGTACCTTGCTGACTCTGTAAGAGGTCACATAAATAGCACTTGTTTACTGCCTTGAAACAAAAACACAGCATCAGTTGAAGTGGGCTCTCTCATTCATTAAGCCAGTGGTCTTCAACGTCGTTCCTGGGGACCCACTGTGTATGCTGGTTTTTGTTCCAACCGCAATTGTAATTGCAGATTTTTAACAAGCTGTTAATTTGTCTTTAAGTGCATTTAATGTTTAGAGCAGTTATGTGCCCTCTTAACTAAAGTTAACAGAGATATCTATGTTTGCCATCAAGAATAAAAAAAATACCATACCCACATTGCAATGTATTGGAAATAACAGCATAAAACGAGAGAAAAGAATATAACTAATCAAATTATAGATGTAGTTGGCTCCTCATTTTTGAAAACTGATTGGCACATCATGACAAATTTAATCGACAAGCAAATGGTAAAAAGTCAAACCAGTTTTGTGTTATGTTAATCTAATTAACTTCACCTGAAGTTTTTTGAAATAACTTGAAATAGTTGTGTCCAGCAGCCTAATTTGCGGTTTATGGATTTCCTCAGTGTCTAATTTGATCTGTTTGAAATGTCATATTACTTGAAATTTCTTGCAGTATAGATATAATCACACTATCTTCTAAGGGCATTTTATTATCCCCCGCCACGAAGTGATCGGGGGATATTGATTTGACCTCTGTCCGTCCGTCCGTCCGTCCGTCCGGGATAAAGGGGAACAACTTTTCACAAGAAATATTCGAGATAGGATAACCAAATTTGGTGTGTAGCTTAAGGCCATAAAGGCCTTGATCGAGTTCGAAAATGAGACCCGAGCGATTATTTTTTCCAGAGTTATTGCCCTTGATTTGCATTTTTGGACTCTGACCACGGTATCTATAAAGGGGAACAACTTTTCACAGGAAATATTCGAGATAGGATAACCAAATTTGGTGTGTAGCTTAAGGCCATAAAGGCCTTGATCGGGGGATGTGGCGGGGGATGTTGTTGACCATGTCTACTTGTTCTTCATGGCATGTATGGATGTTTCTGTGTAACATTTAGCTAGAGAGTAATTAACAACTCTAAACATGAAAAACTCCTAATTAAGACATTAACAGCTTGTTAAAAATCTGCAATTACAATTGCGGTTGGAACAAAAACCAGCATACACAGTGGGTCCCCAGGAATGATGTTGAAGACCACTGGCTTAAAGAATGAGAGAGCCCACTTCAACTGATGCTATGTTTTTGTTTCAAGGCAGTAAACAAGTGCTATTTATGTTTTGGAGGATTACATCAAAACAAAACTGAACACCTCTCTAATTTTTGATACTATAGAGTTGAAGTGATGATGATGAGCATGAAACAAGTTCCATTTTGATATAAGGTGGCAGCATTGAGGTAAGGGGGGCCAAAGTTCGGTACCCCCAAAAAAGGTTTTCATCCAATAGTTTCTGAACCATAGGAGCTATCATTTATTTGACTGCATATTCAGAATCAGCATGAAAAATTACATAAGACTGCCCATTTTGCTGCCAATAGGCGTTATAGTTTTTGATTCATTGCGAAAAAAGGGTTTGAAAAAAGTGGGAGGTCACTTCACGACGCGCATAAAAGGCAATTTTTAAAATGGCTGCCATTTTGTAACCAGTTGGAGTTGACAGCCAAAATTTTGGGATTTTTGTCCATGTACATATAACAACTGCTGGTGGAAAAATCAGGACAATCTGAGAGATGGGGGCTACAAATGCCCAGGCTACTGGTCCATTTGAGATGGAATGGCCCAGTACAATGTAGGTCGCTAAGGGTGGTGATCTCAGAAAGATGCTATAGATTGTCCCACAAGTAAATCACAAAATGCATGCAACCATCTATTGAACTTTCAATGTTCCTGAAAAGACCTCAGCACTTCACTGTCATGGTACGACGTTAATCGCGATTATGTCCGTCATCTGTCTGGCGTACACTAACTGCCTGCGCAGTTAGATCCTGAGGGTAAAGGGTCTTTATTTCAGGACCGACATCGACGTCTTAAACTGCAGTCATGCCATCAACGGCTACCGCATGATACTGGTGAAAGTTGCGCCAAAGTATCTCCGGACTGCTCTATTAACGAATAAATAAAAAATAGGACCAAGGGTCCTGTAGCTTACCGGCAAGCAGTCTTACAGCGATGACACAAATTATGAAAATTTCATGAGAAGTTTGACATTTGAATCAATGAAAATCAATGTCAATACAGCGCTCCAGTCTGCGACGAGAATACGTTTTGCGACTTACATTCTCATGCGCGACCAACACTTCATGCACTGTGCGCCAATTCTGGGCAGCGATTCACTCCCTAATTATCAGCGGCCGCCGCGAATTTTTTTTTTCTGCAGATCGGTTGGTACCATTACGTCCATCAGCCAGTCACAGCTCGGCTGTACTCATGCATCGATGGCAAACCATTCGACCTTGTCACTGTCAGCTGAGTTGTGCGCGCCGCAAATCTGTAAAACCTTGTCTGACAATAACGATGTAAATGCTCCGCACTACGCGAAATTACACTAGCTGGTCTGCTGCAGAAGTCAAATAGTCTACGTATTAGGCCTTGGCTTCGGTGACTACTACTGCAGATCGGAGAGCAAATTTAATGATATCAGAAAGTGTTTTCATTACCGGTTTTTTATTTGGCCATTTAGATTTTGCGCATTTCTAAGGGTAATGGAAACGCACCTGGAGAGTGAGAACGATGTCCGACGTTATTAGCCCTTAAACACAGTCTGCTTCGCGACCGTAGACTGTTCGTGGCACAGTTTTGAGTCTTGTTGATACCAGCTATGGCTGCTTGCGTCCAGTGGCGAATGGTTTTATTTAGCGTTTCAGTATCAATCGCTAACCTTCTATCCTGATGGATTAGGTTGGACGCGCACTTCCACTCTGATCTGAAGTTCCGCATGTACATGATTATTCATGCAGTATGTATGAAATCGGTGACTGGTTGGTCCGAGTGCAAGATTACTTATTTCCATTGAAGTACGATAAAGATGAGAAAAGCTGCGGTTCTCATAGATTTATAGTCCGTTTTCTTTGGGGTTCCGATAATTGGCCAGCTGTCAGAGGAATAGTATTTTGTCGATTGCAGCAAATGTTCAAAACTGATTCAAAAACTAACTGCTGACGCCTGCCCAATGTACTCCAGCGACGACCATAGGCTTATCAACGCAATGCCTCAAATATGAGTCTGTGTCACGAACAGTGTACGGTCACGAAGCAGACTGTTTTTTTGGGGCTAATAACGTCGGATATCGTCCTCACTCTCTGTGTGCGTTTCCATTACCCTTCGAAATGTGCAAAATCTAAATCGCGAAATAATAATAAAAAAAAACTGGTAAATAATACTAATTTTTTATTTTTTATTATTATTATTATTATTATTATTATTATTATTATTATTATTATCATCATCATCATCATCATCATCATAATAAGCCGTCCTACCGCATTGTTACCGGTGAAAGAATTTCTCGAAACTGTGCAAACGAACTTGGCATACTGCACCCACTTTTTACCAAATATTTAGGGTGGATCACTTTGGGAACTATATTAATTTTAATGTTTAACTTTCAATTTGTGATGAAAAAATGTAGCCAAATTATGCTTTTTACGGCTTCAATTCCTCCTGGGTCTCATATTTTCAAAGCAATTAAGACATGTTTGGTGTCAAATTGCTCCTTGGGATGGCAGCAACAATAACAGTTACAAATTTTAGAGCTAGCACTGTGATAATTGGGAGTTATTCATTGTTTTATCCCCATATGTTGGTTTTAGGGGGGTGCTCATCTAAATTTGGCCATAATTTTTTAATGAATGATTCAGTTTATGTACAGGGGAGGGTTTGATGAAAAGTTGTCCCTTGGGGAAATGGAGACTTGTACATACATTTAGACTTGTATGATAACTCTCCAAAATGATAACTGCATTTATACATTTTTCAAACATTCTTGTGAACATCAATATCTACTTCTCAGTTCACAAAGTGCTTTCAGATCATGTTTCTTAAATAAATGTAGCAACAACTGATAGTCTGTTCAGGTATCTTCATTTGGGCTTGTAAATATTCAGAAAAGTATCATGGTACTTTGCGTGACCACAATTTTGGCCGGCGTGCCTAAATTTTGGCCTGCCCGCCCAACTTTTTCAGGTTGGGAGCGCATGCGCTCCTAGGTCCAAAAGTTAGTCTGGAGGGTTGCAATATGTATTCAATATGTCAATTGTGAATTTAAAGGTCACAGAATGTCAAGTTCCGGTCAGCAAATGGACTTCATACATGACTTTCTATATGTCTCTATACAAACCTTGGCACAATCTGTGACCATTTTGGTGATAGAAGTCATTGTAATTTCACTGTCGAGTTTGACCCTCAAAGGTCACTGACAGTCAAGTTGAATGTCACTAAATGAAAGTTCCTATGTGACTTTCTAGTTGCCAGTAACACAAACCTAGGCTCGATCTGTGACCGTTTTAGTGATACAAGTCATTGAATTTTCACTAGGTCACATTTGACCATTGAAGGTCAATACGAAGGTCACCAAATGAAAGTTCATATATGACTTCCTATATGTCTGTAATACAAACCTAGACTCCATCTGTGACCGTTTTGGCAATACAAGTCATTGTAATTGTATTATGTCAAGTTTGACCTTCAAATGTCATCAATAGTCAAGCTGAATGTCACCAAATGAAAGTTCATATGTGACTTCCTATGTCAGTAACACAAACCTAGGCTCCATCTGTGACCTTTTCAGTGTCAGAGGTCATTGAATTTTCTCTAGGTCAAGTTCGACCTTCGAAGGTCAATATGAAGGTCACCAAATGAAAGTTCATACCATGACTTCCTATACGTCTCCAATACAAACCTACACTCAATCTGTAACGATTTTGCTGATATAAGTAATTGAAATTTCACTGTATAGTTTGGCCGTTGAAGGTCACTGAAGGTCAAGTTTAAGATCACCCAATGAAACTTCATACATGACTTCCTATATGGCCACAATACAAACCTAAGCTCCATCTGTAATAGTTTTGGTGATAGAAGTCATTGAAATTTCACTATGTGAAGTTTGACCTTCAAAAGGTCGCAGAAGGTCAAGTTCAAGGTCACCAAATGAAAGTTCATGTATGACTTCCTATACATCTCCAATACAAACCAAAACGATCTGTCACCATTTTGCTGATATAAGTAATTGAAATTGCACTGTGAAGTTTGGGCATTCAAGGTCACTGAAGGTCAAGTTCAATGTCACCAAATGAAACTTCATACATGACTTCCTATATGCCCGCAATACATACCCAAGCTCTATCTGTAATAGTTTTGGTGATAGAAGTCATTGAAATTTCACTATGTGAAGTTTGACCTTCAAAGGTCACCGAAGGTCAAGTTCAAGGCCACCAAATGAAAGTTTATACATGACTTCCTATAAATGTTAAATGCACATATGTTCCCAATCTTCAATATTTTCAAGCCTAGAAACCTTTGAAAATTGTAACATTTTGCTTGACCACAAGTTTGACCTTTCAAGGTCATCTGAGGTCAATTTTAACACTGCCAAAATATAGGTCATATATTACTTCCTATATGTCAGAATACAAACTTAATCTCTATCTGCAACCATTTAGCTTCCACAGGCGATTTGGCCCATTCTCCATAAGACCCAAAGTTAAAGTACAGCGCCCCCAATAGACCCACTTCCATCGATTCAATCAAAATGGCGCTCGCACTGTACATTGACGGTACCAAGGTAAGTTGATAGCCTGATTTAGAAAAAAATTTATCGCGCAGTTTTTGAGAAATAATTTTTTAAAATTTCTCAGTGCTATCTTTAACATTGGTGCCAAAATTTCAAGGGCCCATAAAACGGACAAAAATGATTCAATCAAAAATCCGAGAAAAACGCCTGGAGATATGGTCAAGTAGTATGTTATTGCAAATTTACACAAAAATTCATCAGGTCATGCTTTATCATCAGTTGTATTAGCAATGTGTAAATATTTTAAAGTACAACTTTTTCATTACAAATTAGAATTGCATATGTATGGCATGAAATGCATTTCAGTTGAAGAAAAAAGAAAAAAATGGAAAAACTATTCAGGCCAAAAGTGTTGAAAATGGATTTAGTTTATGTTGGAAAAAAAAAAATAATAATGCAGGTTCTTAAACTAAAGAACATTACTTTTTGCAAATAAAGAAATAAATAAATGATTTTTTTTTAAAAACGTGGCAGGGTGCTTTAATTTTACACACTATCAACAGGGACAAATAATGTCACTGGGACAGCCCCCATGAAATCTATTTGTTATTATGTGGCCCCCATAAAAATGTAACTGAATAGCCTGGCCAGTGGCCACTCCTAAACACATAAGGAGCTGACACACCAATCGCGCTTTATTGGCCTGGAAACGCGAGGTGCGCCTGTCCTGAAGATCTGAATACAGAATTGTCTATGTAATTCTAAACAGATCAGAAGTCTGCCCTGATTTTTTGAAGCCTACATTGTAAAAAGCCCTGGATGAATCTTTTGTGCAGTTGCTAATGTAACAGCCATGCCCCACTCAGCTGAGCCCCCCCCCCCTTTCTTTTTTTTTTTTTGCACGTCTGGCCCTCACCTGACTGCAGGGCTTGCCCATTGACAGTGTAAAACAGGGCTTGCCCGGTCCCCTTTCAGAGCACCTACACAGCCCATGTAATGGCAGTGCTTGCTGGGAACTACATTTCCCTTTCCCTACCTCAGCTCCCCCCTCACCTGTGACTGGTTTACGTTATTAAGAGCCCAGCGAAATCTGATGTGCGTCGCCTGGTTGGAAGAATTGTTTGATGTGCTCGTTGTTTGTGGTATCGCTTCGTACAGCCCATTTGGGAAATCAACCTTTACTCGTCAGTGGCAGTAAACTTGCTGGTGACAGTTATTCAGTCAAAAAAAAAAAAAGTTCTTCACTCGCTTGGGATGCTGCCGTGGGCTTGTGTCGGTACGGGTCAGTTACAGTGCTGCCTGCAGCCGGCTGTGCAGCATTATTTTGAGGGATTGTGCCAAATCAAAGCCACAGAGGCATCACATGCAAATAGTCAATCACCATTTTCCCCTGCTATTAGATAAGCGGTTCTTGTAAAACCGTGAAACATGCCATTTGAGTATTGTTTCAAGATTTATTTAAATTTTATTTTACTTATTTTATTTCTTTGAAGTTTCCTCTCTGGCAGTATCCCATCTCTTACTGGCCCAGTGACCTTCGTCACCCTTTCTTGTAGTGTCTAGCTACACCCCCCCCCTTCACCGTAACAAGTCTGACTTGAATGCCACTTACTAGCGTGTGCGCGCCAATCGCAGGGTGTGTTTCACTAGATTGTAATAAGTCATTCACCACAGGTGCCATAAGCAGGGTGTGTGTCATCATAGTGTGTAAAGATAAGTCAATGACCTCGAGTGCCCATAGTGGGATGCAGGCCACTATAAAGTGTAAAGAAAATCTCTACACAACCCCCTTCCCCCCTTTCCTTGACTCTCAGTGTCTTTTGGCTTGCTTGTTCTCTTCCTTTCTTCCTCTCTTCCCCATTTCATCCTAGACTGAATCATTGCACCTCTGGCCGCCATCTATGGGTGGTTGACCCCTTGACTAAGCCTCTGTAGCTTCATTCAAGAGTCTAGACCCGCTCCCTGCCCCTTCCTGCTGCAGCCACGGGAAACACTATTTTCTTGATTTTGATTGGTGTTTTTTTATTTTTCTGATTTTGGTTGTTTTTTTGGGCCTTTAGCCCCATATACATTTTTGGCGGGTGCCTATTTATATAAATCAGCCCCTGTATGATGTGCAACTGTCTTAGCTGCCTCACAAAGCCCTGAGTAGAGTCTATTTATATATTTTAATAGCATAATTACCGTAAAGTTCCGTGTACACGGCGCACTTGTTTTTACGTCGGGAAATATGAAAAGTTGGGGATGCGCCTTATATACGGGAACAACAGAAATCGCGGTAAAAGTTCCGACATACATGCAAACGTACACCCGATTTTATAAGGTCAAACTGGGGCTATATGCGCACGTGAGTTTGCACAGCTTAATAAATGGAAAAAAAATCACCGATTCAACATTTTTTAAATGCAGGATTTTAATTTTTATCTATGAATGAACTTTTTCACATTTCACTTTCCATGATCACGTTAATGCAAATAACCATCGTAGAAGCATGGAGCTACAATGGTAGAATGCAGACAGAGAGGGATAGAGGCTTATTTGCGGGATAGAAGTCCTGTCTGACGCGCCATTTACTTGTCTCGAGAACTATAAGCAGCTCGAGCTTACTAAGTGCCGTAGTGCAGCTTTATTGTGCAATGTGGCATTTGTCCTTTCAATGTGTTCCCTGCAACTCCGCAAATAACTTCCCAATGCAATGTATACCTATCACTCTGATGCATGCATGCATATAAGTTCGTTCGATAAAGATCAGCTGAGTCGTTGTCACGGCACCTGTTAGCTCAAAAATGACTGAGATTTCGGCAGAAGTATAACTATCAGTCCCTGAAAAAATGATTTTTTTCCAGCGGATATTCTAGTTACAACATGATTGAGCTAGCAAAGCAGTTTTGTGTTGCGATGTGCGGTATTTATTCAGTTTTGGGAAATCACGATGTCATGAAAACAAGCACAAATTCGCTGGCTGACAAGGACAGTTAACGTCAGATCTCATGTATTTACACAGAAACGGAGAGAATACTAGCAAAAAACGAACGAATGCCCACAGTATAAATACATTTTGATTATACATTTTATTTTGTTGGTAATAGTTGTATAATCGCATTATTACACTTGAGGGTGTGCTTGACCGTCTTTCTTGTCACTTCAGTGATGCTAACGGAACTCAGCGCAAGCGCCTCGTTCCTGGCCGCATCACTGTCGTGACAAGAAAGACGGTCAAGCACACCCTCAAGTGTAATAATGCTTTAAAAAAAAAAAAAAACACATAAAATCATTTTAGGCGGCTTCATTCCAATATTTTTTCTTTACATGATTTGTTTCATTTCTACAGAAAAGAAAATGTCACTCCATAGATTTGTTCTGCTTTTTATTAATTCCTGACTTGCGAGTCATTTCTCCTTGGTTGTTCCAACCTACAAGGAAAAATAGAAAATAAAATTTGTTATAAATAATGCTGCCGTTTCATCGTAACTGCGCCGGTTGCGATTAGAATTTGCCGGGGGCTATTGTGGACATTTAGCAGAAATTTTGGGTAGTAGAACCAATATATTCCCGCCCGATAGATAGTGGCATATGCGTGGGCATACGTGCTGTCGGCATATTGGTGTATGTCTTGCGCCTTGCGCCTTCCATTTTTCGCCGATGTCCGATGAATAATCACTTCTCATGGAGGATGTTGAAAAGGAAAGGAAAACAAATAGGACAAATACATGCGGCATTCTAGGAAAATTTTGAGGAGAGATAATATGTATGACACATGCAAGATTTGGGTGGAAATTTGTATGATTTTTTTTTTTTTTTTTTTTTGACAAGTCCCAAAGTCGGGGTGCGCCTTATAAACGGGTGCGCCGTATACACGGAACTTTACGGTAACTCTATTTTGATCCTTTCTTTTCTCAGTCTCTGTGGCCATTCAGCTGTGCACACCTGTGTGGGCCCCGCATAGGTCCCCTCCCCTCTTAACAGAGAATAGCATAGTCATTATACCACCAGTCAAGGGCGACTTGCTTAGACCCTTGTGGCTTAACCACGTTACATTTTGGTGCTGCGAGCAGGGTCAACAGAGGCTAGTTATTCGGGTGTTGAGGCTCTTAAGGGTAGCTAGATACTGTGATAGCTGTGAGAAAACATCGGTTGAGCTGAAGGAAGATCGCCGCTCAAGGTCCAGGAACAAAGACAGTGGACGCAGTCCAGGTCTAGCTCTACGTCGTGTCATTGGGATTGCCTCGACCTGAAGACACGATTATTGGACTGTGAGGTGTTTTTCTTTTTCTGTTGTTGTCTCTCAATCATGATCCAAAGGTATCACATCTGGCAAAGAGCTGGCTGAACAAGTGAGACAGCTTCGACAGGAGTTGAATCAGAGACCGGCCCCTATCGAGGTAAATCGCAATCAAGCACTGAGTGGCAACCCTGAGGGTTTTCACTAATGACACTTGGATAACGCCACACGAGCAGCATGGAGGCATTTTATGTTTTTTAAATGTTTTTTACGCTTAAAAGCATGGTCACCGATGACTTCAGTTGATTTGGATTTGCATTCAATGCCATTTTTCTTTGTAACTCCAAAAGTACTTTGAGGATGAAAAAATTCACAGACCCTTCGATTAGCCTTGGGGTGAATAGAGGAGTGAATTTTCATTTTTGGGTGAACTATCCCTTTAAGCCAGCAAAGAAACCCAAAATCCTCTCAATGATCCCCACAACCCTCCCATGACATGACAAAGTGTATAAGATCCTGTTTATCACATAACTGAATTGCGTAATTTAACAAAAAACAAATGTAATTTCTGTTAGCTTTGAGCTTACTCCATCGCTCAGCTAGCTTTGGCAGCCACTGAGTCACAGACATTTGCAGTTGAACTAGCAACAATTTGTAAATTCAGTCAACTGAGTAGCTAGCTAATGTTATAATGTTACCTTGCTAGATAAAAAACCAATGTTGCTTTATGGTTAAGAAAAAGTACTGCGTGCACATTGGCAAGCAAGCTAAGCAATGTGAACCTAGTTATGGGCGTGGCACTAAGCTACCTTGCTACAGTGCTGGGCTGTACTGATTTAACCAATGTCACACTTGGTATACAGTTTGGCTTTGGAAAGGGGGACAAAAAAAGAGACACCAAATCCCTTCTTCAGCAAGCTATTGCAGCTTCCTGGGAAACCTGACATAGTGATATTGTGTATGTCGCATACTACACAGGGGTCATGAGCTTGGCATTTAAAAATAGATTGTAACTTTGGAGATAGAGTATTAAGTTTCTTGCAGATCAATCTAGTCAAAAAAACCAGGATGACATCGCTACTTGTGCTGCATCTCTATCATTGCACCAATGGGAAAAAAGAAAAAAAGTTTGGTGTCATTGGTCGTGCCAAAACCTTCTTAGATCCACTCCACTGAATAAATCAGGCCAATATGGAGAGGCTACGAGTGTCTGTACCAAGTGTTTAAAACAGATGAGCCTGATCACTTTCCGTCATAGCAATGCCTGAAAGCTTCACTGACAGAGTTCTGATAACTTCTTATGCTGGCCTGCCAGTGGTTCAGTCCAAGATCCAGCAATCAAACATTTAAGGCGCCCACACAGAGGTACAATTGGCACAAGAGAGAACTCTTTCGGAGCAATGGAAGAAAAGGTAGGCCATCCATTTACCAAAACTCAAAAAAAAAAAAAATTCTATTTTGTTGAGCGGGGGGGTCGGGGGAAGCGTTTTATTTCACTGATGCTGCACACTCAATCACGCGTCTTCCAGTGTTCTTGAAATTGTCCGTTTTTTTTTTTTTTTTTTTACCGGGCGGCCGAGGATTCTCAACGGGCGCGTATATTATGAACAAACTTGCGCAATCACTCAGAATGAACGGGCGGCCAGCCCGGTCATTAACGATAGCGGAGAACCCTGGCATGATATGCTGGTATTTAGGGTCAAGGTTGAAAATTTCCTTTAATTCCATTGGCGCATTTCTATGTGACATACAATGTTCATAAACATTTCCCATACCATCACGACTAATATGTTTACCCTACACTACTCAGGTAGAATTCTAGGTAGAATCACTCCCAAAACTGTCTTGCTGCACAGATACAATTTAGAATCAAGACAACAAAGATTTACTTTAATTGAAGATTTTATTTACAGTTCACCTTTTGTTAAAGCAGTATTTTCATGACTGAATATAGAGCTAACCAGAGTGTTCAACAAAAGCCGGCGCCCGGCGAATCCGCCGGTAACTCCTTGACAGGGCGCCAGATCTGGACCTATGAAAGACAAAATATCCAGATCTTGCACACGTCCACGCCACAGCAGCGGCGGCTGCCATGAGCAAAGATGCCCCGACAGAGTCAGAGCAGCTTGTGAGCCACAAAGTCCCGCTAACAGCAGCTGGGGCTTCTTGTCTCAAACGAACAGCCACTGAGGGGTGACAGTAGCTATGTTTTCATTTAAATTTGAAGCCAATTTTTGAAAATTTGCAAAAACTAAATGCGAATTAAGTGCGTTTCCATACGTTTCCCTCAAGCGGTTGAGAGCAAATCACTATGCAGGCGGTGACGTGCCTGCGAATGTATGTCAGATAAACACATACGTACGTCCTTGCTAGGCAACCTCAAATGCGAAAATGGAGAACGGTCAGACTGTGTTTTTAGTCTGGCATTGCCTACTGTTCATGACTGTACCCCTCGATTGTGCTACCGATCTTGGATAATATCAAAAAAGGCACTTTACGCAAAGTGAAGTATAAGCAGAAGTTGACTATGGACAGTGTAGAGTTACCGGGTCTGAGAAAGCACATGGCAACTTGATATTCAGAATAACGTGAATATCAAGTAGCCATGTGCATGCTCTTTATCGGAGCCAACCCTAGCTACATCAGAGTTTATTCGAAAAATGTGTTTCCATTTCAGATTATGCGCATTAAGTCTTTTTCACATAAGTCAAAATCCACCTCAAGCGAGCGTAAAAACTTTTGCGAATCAGAGGAATTTTTTTCAAATGATGGTGTTTCCTTTACCTTTTTTGATGCAAAACTTCAAAATGCGCATTAAAACAGGGAAACGGAAACACAGCTAGTGATTCCGTTGATGCGGAGGTGAAGCTCGCAGTGGACCACTTCTGTCCTTCGGTTGCACACGAAGACAAAACCAAAAGCTATAAAAGTTTTTCAGCACAATGGAGGCGTTGCACTGGATTCAGAAACCGTAGTGTAAGTCACGTGATCCCCGAAGTAACTCAGGAAGATGGCTTTGATGGGATAAGAATGCATCGATTAATTATTATTTATTTATACAAAAAAATGTATTTCCTTGCTCTGAAAGGTCGCATGTATAACCGGATATTGAACCTCAGGTCCAAATGCTCCGCCTTATCCATGACAATAGCTCAACAGACTATATATTCACTGGTCGATTTAGCACTTGTATAGCTGTGCCGTGTTTGAACTTGAGCATATTGGCGCAAGGATTCTCAGTCATAAACCGGCTTTGAAAACAACAGTTGAATATTTAGTGGTTAATTACAGCGGAAATACAAAAAACAAACTATTTAAGTGATTATACTGCTGAGGTCTTCCAGTGCATAGCATAATGGCAAGAGGACTCTCAGATAGACTGGCTAAAACAATAGCAAGCGCAGATTTACCCACAAACAGCTTTTATGACAAAGTATCAAAGGTAAGAAAAATTTTTGCTCACCTCTGTAGCATTTAAAGTGTATGCCTGCTGTTCTTTGAGTGTGGTGTCAATTTAAAATGACAAGGCTTATATTGTTGGAATCTGGACTGTCCTTTTTCATTTGAGGTATCATTTGTATGCATAGCACAAATTCAGTAGAAATGCTTGCGATAGAGCACTGATCTTATTTTATTTAATGTTTTGCTAGATGCTTATTTACTTGCTTGGTACTTGAACTGTGTTCGGTTTAGGTAAAAACAGTCATCACGAACTTTTCGCCGAGTTTCTTCGCTTTAAGAGGATATGCCGCAAGACGAGGTTGCCATTAGGAAACATGCTGTATTTATTATGCAAATTCATGCCCCCGTTACGGGGGCGTTCAGGCTTAAGGTTAATATTTGTATTGAATATATATTTTCCACTAATTTCTTTAAATCTTCATTTTAAAACCAGTTTTCATTGCAACAAAACCGTTGACTTACTTGTGAACTTCTGGTACGTGAAGCAGCTTTTCTAGAAGTGCTCTGAGCAAAGAACTGAATGTTTTGTTGGTTTGTAAGGCTTTCCACGGTCAATTCTTCTTACTTTAACAAGCCACTCTTTCAAAAGGGCTTCATTATTTTGTGGAAATTGATGGAAACTTATTTTGCCGCATTTTCCAGAACACTGAATGGCATTATTATTGGTGCAAGCAACAGCAGCACAAGATTTCCCCATTTTCACTATACTGCGATCAACCTTTGTGCACATTTTGCTTCGGGGATCACGTGACCACCTACGTAACTTGCAACGACCTCATTCCAAACATGTAACTTGCGCATCACATGATATTCAAAATCGTATAACTGAACTAATGAGTATGATCGCGAAAGAGAAAATCTTTAAACTAAAGACTCATGGTTGACATGGTTTACAATAAGGTTCCACTCGTCAGCAAACAGATAACTACAGCTCTACTAAAGGTAAGAGCTGGTTATTTCGTCATTTTATTGCAGATGCTACTGTCTGTGTTTTTGTTTGCAATGCGGTGAAAGTTTTCATTCATATGTTGGAAGCATTAACGCAACATCATCGCCGTCTGATCTGATGAGAGCTGGTTACATCAGGAGGTCGGTTTTCGTGGTTGCTGGCTGCTACGCTTTGTGTTTACTATGTGGTTATTCATATCATGTTGGAAACGTGAGATCAGCGCCGTCTGATCTGTGCGGAATATAGTTTTTACATTTCTCTTCGGTTACCTGGCTTGTTTCTTGCTTCGGTTGGCTAGTGTGGCTATTCTATTATGGATTTAATCTGTTCAGTGGGCGGGTTGCAATGAACGCAATATTATGTTCATGCACAACTGTGCATACTCTTCCACTGTACATCTTCGGAGTGCTTCGTGGAGTGTGCACACTGGCGGGAAACCGACTGGGGATGCTGCTGGTTGGTTGAAGTAGACAGTTTTGGGGAAAAAAAAAAAAAAAAAAAAAATTGATATGCCAGCGCCTAAAAGGCCTCTTGAGCCAAGCAAGGGCCAAAAATCAATGCTAGGCTTCATCAAGAAGAGAGCAGGTAGCAGGATTCTGAAAAACAATCTATAGTATCAACATGAAAAACAATAAAAAAAATGGGAACGCTGACACCATCCACCTTTGGAGACCTAAATTTAATGCCTTCTTGCCAATTATAACTCATAACTTTTAATTTCCTAGTTAATGTATCGATAAAACTATTTGTGAACAATGATCATTTTGAGCTGATTTTTTGTTTGAAAGTTATGGCATTAAAAAAAATCAGCGTTTCTTGTGTTACTGTTGGTGTCACACTTGAAATCCTTCGTCACGCTCTAATGTGAACATCACTCGACGGAGGTTTATGATTTTTGTTGGGATGAATGGTCGTACATGGGGGACGATGCCTATTGATTTTGAACTCGCTCTGCCAAACTATATGGCCGCCACAGCAGCCGTCTTGAAATCCTTTGTCGCGCTATAACATGAACACCGCTCGACGGAGGTTTATGATTTTTGGTGAGATGAATGGTCATACATAAGGGATGATGCCTATCGATTTTCAGCTCGCTCTGCCAACCAATATGGCTGCCACGGCAGGTATCTTGAAATCCTTTGTCGCGCTCTAACGTGATTACCGCTTGATGGAGGTTTATGATTTTTGGTGGGATCAATGGTCATACATAGCAGATGATGCCTAACGCTCATTTTCTGTACATGTTCTTCAACTGTTTCAGTCGGGGGCATATGCCACGCCTTGCGTTGCTCTCGTTTTCCTTGAAATGGTCTGTTTAACTTTTACCGATAAATGTTTTAATAGTTTGGTCCCATTTTTATTTCGCCGTGCTGCTCAAAGTTGTGCCAACAAATTGTAGCTACATAATCTTACCACGGAAATGCTGAGTTTATTTACTCTGGAAAAGACCAGCCCCCACTAGGTGGTCCAACCAATGAGAGAATGTCAAGTGGTGCGTTAAGGTCATAACTGAGGTCAAAGAACTTCCTGTCCAAAAGGTCAGATGTACTCGCGTTTAAAACGGTTTAAAAATAAATCGAGCACGGAAAAATAAAAAACCAAGCATGGAAATCACAAATACAAAAGGACCCTTTTATTATTAAGTATATACTGTAAATATCATGGTATTTTGGAAACTTCAGAATTGAAGTGCGTTGTTTATATTTATGTGAGTCTAGCTTTTGCTAATACAAGTGAATGGGAAAGTAAATTTCAAACACCTCTTTTTTGTAACAGGGGTATCATGGAATCCTAGTTAGTTGATTGCTAAAAGTATTGTAAACATTGGTAACTGCATGTTAGCCAGTGCGTTTCACACATTTTAGAGTAGCCAGCGATTTGAAATGAGTAACCGGCGGCTCAAGAAACACATAGTGTAATAGTGTTGGCATGGCTGACGCTGCGCGCAAATGGCGCGCCCAAGCTAGGGGGGTCAGGGGGCATGCCCCCCCAGAAAATTTTTGAATATTGATTGGTGGAGCGAGCTCAAAATCGATAGACATCATCTCCTATGTATGACCATTCACCACACCAAAAATCATAAACCTCCGTCGAGCGGCATTTACTTTAGAGCGCGACAAAAGATTTCAAGATGCCCGCCGTGGCGGCCATATTGGTTGGTAGAGCGCGCTCAAAATCAATGGGCATCGTCCCCTATGTACGGCCATTCACCCCAACAAAAATCATAAACCTCCGTTGAGAGGTGTTCACGTTAGAGCGCGACAAAGGATTTCAAGATGGCAACTGTGGCAGCCATATTGGTTGGCAGAGCGAGCTCAAAATCGATAGGCATCGTCCCCTATGTACCACCATTCACCCCAACAAAAATCATAAACCTCCGTTCAGCGGTGCTGACGTTAGAGCACGACAAAGGATTTCAAGATGGCCGCTGTGGCGGCCATATTGATTGGTGGAGCGAGCTCAAAATGGATAGGCATCATCCTCTATGTATGACCCAGGGTTTCCGCTACTTGTAATTGATCGTGGCGCACCGCCACGGCAAAATAAAAGCCGCCACGCCAATGTAAAATGACTTTACATAAACTCCAAAACCCTAAGGACAATCAGGTGTCACCAGTTCTCAATGTTAAGTTAAAATGAGCATTAATAATTCTTGACCTGTTGTCAATCATTTTGCTTGATGAACACGTTTGCCAATGAATAAAAATTTGCCATCGGCAGTAAAATGCGCTGGTTTCTTCTTAATGCAATGTGTACAATGATTAGAAAAAAATAGACTGTTCACTTTGCAAAATGATAAACTACGATGTTAACTTCTGTGTTTGCTGTGAGCACATCCTGCTCTACCTAACTGTATCTTCATGATTATTTGATTCCAATTCCGGAATCCAGAGTCATAATCGGTTTTCATATTATATGTGAAATCCACCGTGACGCATGTGAAACTGAAACTTCCGTGCACATAGACTTCAATTATTACATCGCCTACGTGCTGGCCTAATGAAAACTGGCCACACCTGATAATGCAGCCCTCCGCCACAGTTTCAAAAAATCTTGGAGGAAACCCTGTATGACCACTCACCCTACCAAAAATCATAAACCTCCTTCAAGTGGTATTCACATTAGAGCGCGACAAAGGATTTCAAGATGTCTGCTGCGGCGGACATATTGGTTGGCAGAGCGAGCTCAAAATCAATAGGCATCGTCCCTTATGTCCGACCATTCACCCCAACAAAAATCATAAACCTCCGTCAAGCGGTATTCACATTAGAGCACGACAAAGGATTTCAAGATGGCTGCTCAACGGCCATATTGGTTGGCAGAGCGAGCTGAAAATCGATAGGCATCATCCCCTATGTACGACCGTTCACCCCAACAAAAATCATAAACGTCTGTCGAGCGGTGTTCACGTTAGAGCGTGACAAAGGATTTCAAGATGGCCGCTGTGGCGGCCATACTGACTGGTGGAGTGAGTTCAAAATCGATAGGCATCATCCCCTATGTATGCCCATTCACCCCACCAAAAATCATAAACCTCCGTCAAGCGATATTCACATTAGAGCGCGACAGAGGATTTCAAGATGCCTGCCGTGGCGGCCATATTGGTTGGCGGAGCAAGTTTACGACAGGACGCCCGGACGGACAAACGGACGGACGGAAGGGGTGAAAACATAATGCCCCGACCGACTCTTTTCGGCATGATAAAAATCATATAAAAACTGGATAGGTTCTTCTAAGTATAAAAATCATATATTCTGGGTCATTCCATGTCAGATCATCAAATGGGTCTCACCACCACCTTCTCAGTTTTGCTAATATTTTGTATGCAGCTGCATAAATATTAGGGATGTGAATCTCCACCACTGAGCTGATTCGATACGCATCTCAATACGCTGCCAGCGATACGATACATTAACGATACAGTGAAGCCCCTTGCCGATACGATGCGATACGATTCACCCTTGTTCGCGATTAGATGCGATTCAGGTCGATACGATTCGATTCAGCACTATGCAAATAATTTATAAGCCCACATTTGGTTTCTTACCTCACCAGCACAATTATTCTTTCCTCTCTCTTTCCTTGTCAGGGATGTATTCAATACTTGATTGTTTTCTATTACCCATACCAATAAATTCAATAAAATAAAATAAAAATGCAATTCAATATGGTACAGACAGAGGTCTCCTGGTCTATGTCGCTTCCCTCCATATTGTTTGACTGCATATCCCTATCCGGCTTCCGTCCGAAAAAGGCGAAAGGTAATGGTGGTGCATTCAGGTCGGGATTAATATTTTTCCCGAAAATGAGACATTTTCTATCCCGGGAAAAGAAGCACACTTGTTTTTAAGGTAGCCTATAATTTTGGCTACCGTTATATAACATTGGTCATAGTTCAGGAAACACTTAACAAACAGACATGTGGGTCCCAAACATGACTGATTTAATGTATTATCTGGTGGTATATAATTATTGAGGCACAAAAACGTAATTTCAACATTAATCAATATTATAGCAACATAAACTGCGCAAGCCGTATGCAGCTTGACGTTCGCTCCAGATGAGAGGGAGAAAACGCCTGTGATCTGTCGCTGTCTGACTGAACAGCCTCATGGAAATTATATTTTTCAATTCTTCATATTATAAACTAACGAAATTCGTTAAGGCAAGTAGTTTGGTGCTTTCATAGTCATGGTTTTGAGCTCAGATAGATTCCATAATCTGCTCGCATTCAGACGCTATGGGGGTGCCGGCACGGTGTGTGCTCTGAGTCAGACTGTCAGCTAAATAAAGTCAGCGATCACTCAAAGTTAAAAGGCAAAGTTACAAAACGCATCCACTCACTGGGTGGGAGGTTTCAGATGGATTCAGGAGATGTTTCTTTATTCAATGAGAGACCCATTTCACTAAAGCCCGCTGCATCTCTGTCTGAAGTGTTTTGCATAAAGTATGAATCCAGTGTTCTTGTAGTTTTGAGCTTTCACCTGGAGTTTTGTCTGAGATTTTAAATGTTGCAGTGAGCCGACAGTTGAGCCTCAGTCTTGCGCATTTGATCCCTCCCTCAGACAGCGCAGCGCGTCCTCATTATTAAATATTTTGAAGTAGGCTATTATGAAGTATTTCCACTCAGAGCTGATGTCAAAAATCGTGTTGCGTTAGTCTAATTCAGATTATAGACCCACAAGTTACTTAACTAACTGCGTTAACGGTCAGAAGTGTTTGAATTCAGGGCGTTTTGTGATTGTTAATCAATTAAGGCCGATATTAATCGCACTTAAACGTGTGGCCAATGCTGAATTTTTTTCTTGGCCACACTTACTTGCTGCGCCAGTTGATGACCATTCCAGTTTTTAGAAAGTACCGCTTAAAATAGCCTATGTTTGGCCAAGAAAAAAATTTAACCTTTGGACACACTTATTTTAAGTGTGGGCATTGGAGCAATGTGCATTTTGGCCACACTTGTAAGTGCGTCTAACGCGAATTTCGATCAATTTTTGTGCTTGGACGCATTTAAATGAGTGTGAATAGTCAGTTCAATTAAGTTAAGTATTCTCTTCCCCTGCACGCATACACACACACACAGCTGTTCCGCCTCTTACGCATTACAGCTGTTGAATACGCTTTTAAAAAAGTAAAATAGGCCTACATATTTTCTAAATATATTCCATTATCTTATGAATATTTTTAAATGTTTTTTTTCCCGGTTTCTCATTTTTCTATTTCCCGGAAACGGAAATGGTTTGGAGGTCAAATCCCGGAATCCCGCTTCCCGGATTAAACCCTACATTCAGGGCGCCTTGGAAACACCTGAGCGAGGGGAATAAAACTTGAAATAATCGTGTAAACCACATGTTTTACCGATACAGGGACGTTAGGAACGATACATTGCGAATCAGCTGGCATTTGTGACCGATACACACTGAAGCTAACGATGCAGTCGCATCGCAAACGTTTGTATCGGACCACCGATACGCACCGGTGAATCTCTCCATCCCAAATAAATATATATCACTGTTAAATCCGAAATTTCAGCTCATTCGGACCAAAAATGAATTTTTGGTGAATTATTTTCTAAGGGTGCTGTCCGTCAGTTTTTTTGTCAATTGCACTGATCTACATAGAATAACTGGATTGCTGACGTGATAGAGAACTGCGTTGGGAGGTTGAAGCAAGCGGAAGTGGTCGAGCGGCCATTTTACTATGCCCGGTAGTAAGCAACCGTTATATAGTATTCTATGGCAGAGAAGCGCTGATGTGCAGCCTTGCAATGCGGAGCGACATTTTTTGGGGGATGTGGCGAGACAACGCACTGGCTGTAGTGAAGACGGATACACATAAATGAATTTCAACGAATATATTGCTTATTAGCAGCCACTGGCGATCTACCTTAACGGCAGATAATGTGTCAATGTTAGCCCAGCTAACGGTTATTATTGGAACAATTCAAATTAATGTTCGCTAACGTGATCCATCAGGTTAGCCTAAAGCTACCTAGATTACTGAACTGAAGTTAACCAGATCAATCAATGTCACGCGGCATAAATTAGATAATCCAGTAAAACTGCTGTGTAGCGCTGTCTATAATATTAGACCAGACTAACTAGATAACAAAACCAGGTGTTGACTGGTCTAATCATTAAGGCAAATTTATGCCAGCACTAAAAAAGGCTAATGTTCTGCTGACACTCAATTACCGTTGACGGACAAATTCAATTCTGCCAGGTTATCAATGAGGATGTAACGTTAGAGCTACTTAAATAGATAATGTGATTCACACTCGACAATGATTGGCAGGCAGTTTTACATACATCTCCACAACGCACAACTCACTTCACTTCTCATGAGAACGCCGATTTAGCGACCTTGATAAGTTTACATTGCCTTCTCTTCAGCGAACCGACTTTCGCTTCGTAGGAAAATTAGCCTAGCTTCATGGCAGCTACTGAGTGAAGACATCGCAAGAGAAAACTCAATACAAGACATCCGTTGGGAGTTACATATGCGTTATGTACGACTGAATCTCACACCCAGTGTTTCTAAAATAAAGACAACGGTTGACAAGATGCGAGCTTACGGCTACTTTATTTTTTCATGAAGTTTTTAAATCCCCCCACAAATAATAATAATAATACGTGCAGGATTGACGTCTTGTCTTCTTCAGTCTCAATGACTTTGGACCTCAATTTCGTTGTACCACTGCCCCACTCAGGCGAGATGTAGAAAAATCCGTATAGATTTCCAATGGAACGCACTCATTGGTCGTACATATTTTCAAATGCTGATATTGTCCATTGAAAATGTTAAAGGCGCATACAACTGCTGCCTACTGTAGTTAAGTCTGCGGTCCTTGAGGCATTTTTCGTACAGTGAGGTCGATCTGAGAAGGAAACATAAAATACCGCCTCTTCCGTGTCGGTGTAAAGATATCTTCTCAATTAATTATATCGTTGGCTGCAACGTGTTCAATGTGAGTAATGTTCTGAGAGATTATAGTTGGGCATACCAATATGGCGGCACGGTTACTTCAAAATTATGACGTCATCAGCTATCCAGTTCTTATATAGATCAGTGGTCAATTGACATTTTTCTTGTATTTAACATGGCATAACTTTTTTATTATTACACCTATAGCTTTTAAACTTTGCATCTAAGCTAATGTTATACTGCTTAATCAGAAAATCCAGTCCAATTTACTTCATCCTTCTTGGTTGTGGAGCTATGAGAACACCAAAAGTGCCTTTTGTTCAGGCAGTTCCATGTTTAGGTCTCCAAAGCACCCCCAATATAAACCCTACCATAGGCTCTCTGGCAATTTTTTCATTCATTTGTATCTGCTGAATATAAATCAGGCTGAATTCACCATGAATTCATCACTGTTCAA
Source organism: Gymnothorax javanicus (assembly GCA_029692085.1). Lineage (NCBI taxonomy): Eukaryota > Metazoa > Chordata > Actinopteri > Anguilliformes > Muraenidae > Gymnothorax > Gymnothorax javanicus. Next base: position 148,670,351 of record CM056193.1, read on the forward strand.
ACCCCCTTATCTCCAGGGGCACACCTTGGATTTTCTTCTATTTTTTTTAACTGATTCCTCTATTATAGTAGAGAGACCACTCCAAAAATTGTTGATGTGTTTTGACCAATACAAATTTTGCAGGTGTCTGAACAGGGTGGGGTAATCTCAAGAATCGCTTGGCATTTTCAGTTTCTTGTACAATGCTAATGATTATTGAATCACAATAATTCTAAGTTGTCAATTCATCAATGCATGACACATTCACAGAAAGGTCTGTATATGCAGGTTGGTAGATCATGTTGGCAGGGAGAAACCTGAACCAGTTATTGATCAATAATTTCTGATTATTGCTATTGTCTTTCATGACGCGAAACAAGAGGACACAAGCATTAACATGAACTTCTTCTGAAAAATGCTGGGTGCCATTCAATAACATTCTCTGAACTGTTCCAACTCCGGATGTCACTGGACGCACAGCCCGGCAGTATAAGCTGGACAAAACTGGGACAGACAACACTGTTGTGCTCTTTGCTGCATTTAGGAAGCAATAACACTGTTAACATAGCATGGAAAACAAAGTTTTTATTTTACAGTCAGTTTACAAGAATTAGTGTCAGTAAATTTTATTGATGCAAAAAAGTGTGATTCTCAAAAATTGCCTGACCCCTATTTAGACAGTTCTGAAACGGTGTGTCGTTCAAGTCACATCAACAATTTTTGTTTTGTTATGTCTACTATAATATAGGAATTAGTACAATTTAGGATGTGATTGACTATTGATTGAAAACACTTAAAATGTTGCATAGTTAAATGTGTAAGAAGCTTGGAGTGCCACGCAATTCTCGAGATTACCCCACCCCTGTTCAGACACCTGCAAAATTTATATTGGTCAAAACACATCAACAATTTTTGGAGCGGTCTTTCTACTATAATAGAGGAATCAGTTAAAAAAAAAAAATAGAAGAAAATCCAAGGTCTGTCCCTGGAGCTACGGGGGTTTGAACAGGTGGCATTTTAGCTTTTTTTCACATTTGGCAAGATACTGACTGCAGTTGGTAATGAATTCATGGTGAATTCAGCCTGATTTATATTCAGCAGACACAAATGAATGGAAAAAAAATCCAGAGAGCCTATGCTAGGGTTTATATTGGGGGTGCTTTGGGGACCTAAACATGTAACTGCCTGAACAAAAGGCACTTTTAGTGTCCTCATAGTTCCACAACCAAGAAAGATAAAGTAAACTGGACTTGATTTTCTGATTAAGCAGTATAACATTAGCTTAGATGCAAAGTTTCAAAGCTATAGGTGTAATAAGAAAAAAATTATGCCATGTTAAATACAAGAGAAATGTCAATTGACAAAAAAACTGACGAACAGTACCCTTAGAAAATAATTCACCAAAAATTCATTTTTGGTCCAAATGAGCTGAAATTTCAGATTTGTTCATCACTAATACATATTTATCTAATGTGAAAATATGGAAGCAATCTATGACTACATGGAGACAGATATTTTGAAAATCTGATGATTTGACATGGAATGACCCTTCTGATATGGGCGTTTTTACAGAAAAGGGCACGATTACGGTAAAGGCATGTCCACCAAAAATTTTCTCTGGGATTCCACTTTTAAATTCCTCAAATAGGCCTTCCAAAGTACTAGTCAATATTAAAATGGCAAAGCTGGGTTATGGCTGGTTTCATTTTTTTCAACAAACTTTAAGATGGTCAGGTGTCTTTACCGTAATCAACAATTACGGTGAAGACGAAGTGACATACCTCTTTACCGTAATCAGTGTTTTTGGCAAATTGCACTGAAGAAAGGAGTATCATACTTCCTACATGAATCTTTTGGTCATTCAAACATGTCAAAGGAATTGAAAGGTTCATTGTTAACTCTAGTCTGAGTGTAAGAAGGCATGTCTCCACCATTGCTGTATGAACATGCACTAGCTGTGAAGGGTGAGGAATTTTTGCAGACTATGTTATTTTGGGGGAAGGGCCCAAATGCCAAATTAACTATATTCCAACATGCCCCTGCATAATTTTTCTATACTATAAAGTACCAGTAATTTATATGTTCCAAAATGGTCCGTTTTGCCAGAGCCTCCAATATTTCACCCTTCAGAATCAATACATGCGTCAAGACAGTGAATATACAAGCGAGTCAATATTCTGCATAAAAATTTTATTTTGAATAAATGCAAGCTTGAAACAAAATTTTTTGACAGGGAAAACACCGGATACCTTGGCAGAGCAGTTGATTATTACATAGGCCTAATAAATTCTGAGTACTTTTCATGTCTGAGAGTCAGGGTACAGTACCGTTAAACAATGGAGACAAATTAATTAAATTTCATTCATTAAAAATTATCAACATCAAACAATAGAACAAGGTAATGCTCAAAATAAAACGGCAATCGACTGTGAATTTTTTCAGCCCAAGTAAAATCCTTTGTGGCCAATAGGCCCGTCATCAAGCACATTTTCTAATTTTTCCACACATTCCTCAACAACTAAAATTCAAAACCAGGAACATTTTCAACAACAAATTGCCAATAATGGCAAAATAGCATCTGAAATTCAATTTGGGGACGGTTTGTGGATGCTTTATTTTTTCCAATTTCCTGGAATGTCCTAACTCTCTCGAATGGTTTTCAGCTGACGCTCATTGAGGGTAAAAGGCGGGGGACCATCAAAGTTCACTTCTGTCAAAACCAAACCTTTTGTCATGGTTTCAATATCATCCCTCTTAGGCCAATCATACATGTATTTCGTAGCCCTTTCCCCTATTCTCTCTAGAAACTTTAAGGTGACCATATCCTGTTCTGGGCTGTTCTTCAAGACTCCACCGATGTAGAAAGTCCCTTTTGACCAACATTTCGTTGTGTAGTACATAGCCAGGAACTGAGGCACTTCAGGAAAATTCTCCCTAATGGTCACAATCTCTTTTGCATGGTCCACTCTGCCAAGTTCTGTTTTTGACTGGGCTGGAAGTGGAACCTGCTCAGGTCCTTTCTGCAGTTTTGGGAGGGATACGCGAAGGGGTAAATGACAACTACATGTTTCACCCCCTGCTACCTTACCATCACAATAACAAGACAGTTTTCTGTGAATTATGTTGTTTGGTTCAAGGCAGACTATTTGATGGATCTCCATGGTTCCTTTTATTGAGCTGGGTAGAGGACTAGCTTTGACCAAATTAACTACAGCATCAATTTCACTGGGCAAGATTTTGAAGATTGTGATGTTAAGCCCGTTTCTCAATTCTAAAAGCTGCTCAATGTTCAGAACATCACTGCCGTGGGAAACAACTTGATCTGCAGCATTTTTAAAGACAGCACCAATGCCATCTGCAGGCCCTTTCCCATGAGATGACTCCCGGAAGTTCCAAGTAACTTTTACAAACTCCATCAGAAACGCGAGGTTCGATAATAGTGTAAAATTAGTTTTATTCCTGTACTGGGTCGTCGGCCCATCTGACACAACATGAAGTGCACTCACACCCCGATCTCTCAAATCTTTTTTTCAGAACTGGTTCTAAATGAGCCCAAACAGATTCAGGGCTGTGCCTGGGGTCCTCACTTAGGGTGCAGTAACACTTCGTTTTCAAACCCTTGAATGTGGCGTGACAGGTGTGTAGTGAGATTTGTGTGCGACTGGCCCCAAAATGCATAGACTCAATTTCACTTGATGCCTTGCAAGCATAATTCTCACTGAAATCCACTTGCAGCACACAATCATGATCCAGGAGTTTCTGTTTGAGGCTACGGATAGAAGCATATTGGTGAAAAATGCGATACTGGTGTGGCAAAACCATGATAAGGTCATCTTCAAGTGAACAACAGAGATTTTCTCTGGTATCTTCTAGGGTGTCCTTTGACTGAATACTCACAATAATTTCTTCCCCTTTGACATTTTGGCGAGTCTCTTTATGGAACTGCCACTGGGAGTATTTTGTGAGTGCAGAGTATACTGGCTTTTTGCCCTCTTTGTAAATGTTACCTACCCCATATTTGCAGTCTTGACATACCCTGTACATGCAGTTCTGTTCCTAAAGAGCCAAAAGGTTTGTGCATGTGCAAAAAAGTTTTGAAATTTTGAAATAGTTTAGAGCTTGTGTAAAAAAGCTTTGAGTTTGTAAAATGGTTTTGTGCGTGTGCAAAAAAGTTTTGAGCTAGAGCTGCCGGATAGCTCACTCTGAAAAGCATCGCGTTGCGAAGCAGAAGTGACTATCACGGCGCGGGTTCGAACCCCGCCTCGTACCAGCCGGCAGTGGTCGGCAGCTCTTTTCAGAGTAGCGCCCAATTGGCCAATGCCCTACAGGAATGCAAATTGGGAAGGGTCTGCCGGGATAGGGTATTGTTAATAACAAGTTCTCGGGCGCCTCCTGTTGGCCAGACCAGCTAATTAACCAGCTAATTCCTAACCAGCTAATTAACTTCAGGTGAGTCAAACAATAAAACCGCGTTTGTGAAAAGAACTAACTTCCATTTCCCGAGACATATCACTGTTAAATGACATTACAGTACAATAAAAATGGAAGTCATAGAGCTAGGGATTTCGTACATCTCTTTATGTAGCACCACAATGTTGCCAACATTATGTATCTTTTTTGGACCCCCCACGGTGGAGGAGGTGCTTGTGAAAACACCGGTGCAACGTCTGTCATGTGTACTTGGTTTGGATTTAAGGTATCCGATCGTGAGCAGAAAAACACAACCTGCAAAATGAGTTCGGAAGAGGTGGACACGGGCACAGACACGGGTCTCAGGCATCAAAATTTGATTTTAATATGATCTTGTCTTTACCGTAATTTTGATGTCTTTACTGTAATTCCAAAAGATAACGGTAAAGACGCCGGTAAAGACATAAAATGCAGCCCCATGGAAATTTGCAACCAATGTGAGAGCTGAAGTTTCCCTTATTTCCTACCTCTCTGAAAAGGTTTCTAATCAAGCATAATCTCATAAAGAAGCACTGGCTACAACAACATATTTCCATGATTACGGCATAGACATTTAATTTGTGTGACAAGTAAAAATTTGGATACTACCTGAGCCTTGGCACTCAGCCACCACACCTAAAAGGTTTCAAAGTGGCCTCGTTTTGTGTTGTTGTTGTTGTTGATGTTTTAGGGCAGGATTGACATCTGGTGGACAGCTGTTGAACTAAAATAGTTGACTGATTATGGTAAAGACAGGGAAAACCAAACTTAACGGACACCTGCTTTTTGTCGGGGGAAGGGTTAATCCCTTTTTTCCTGAACCAATAGCTTCTCTAATGTGACTTGAAATACTAAAGAAGACTTGTTCCCGGTGGCAAGTCTGAGTCATCAGTGAAAAGGGTTTAATTTTCAACTTAATTTTCTGTTGGCTCAATTTTGAATGATTACGGTATGGACATTTGCGTCATAATCTGACCTTGGACGTCAAGGTCATTGAAATGAGTGTCCCTTTTAAAGTTGCCCCTAATTGCAAATATCATGCCCAATATTTCTAGCCCCAAAATGAATAGGAAAGCCAAGTTCCATTGTGAAAAAAATGGGTGGACCGTCTTTACCGTAATCGTGCCCTTTTCTGTAGAAACACCCATATATTTGTAGGCAGAACGCAAGTCAATAGGGAGGAAAATTTCGAACACTTCTTCCTCACAGAAGCATGGAATCTTGGTGAGTCTTTGCAAAATGTGTTGCACACATAGGTAACTGCATATCAAGCCCCGTATGCAAAGTCATGAAAATATTACCTAAAAAAACGCAAAATGAGGTGCATCAAAGGATAAAACTGAAAGCCTTTTTGATTGATACCAGTGAATTAATATTTTTGTCGTGGATGATTCAATTTTTAAAACCAAGTTTTAAACCAAGTGTGGACCAGTCTTGTGGACGGGCAGTTTATCATCAAGGATAGATTTTGGAAACAATCCAGGTTTGAACTGACTACTGGCGTAATAACAAAAAAAAAAAAAAAAAAAACTTCAATAAATAAACAACTCCTGCCTGCCAATCAAACCCCAAATTCTTGACATTACCAGAAACTCAGGATTTTTTTTTATGCTAAAGTCTAACATATTTGAACTGGTACTCATGCAAAATGGAGTTTTATTTACTAATGAGAAGGCATTTTCGATTCTCTCAGCGTCTGACCACATGCAAGTAATTATGCAGCCAAATGCACACTGCATCGTACAACCTGCACATACAAGGAACTTACTGTGACATTTAATCAATTAACATGGCAACACAGCGCTACATAGCACAAACTAAAGATATTGCATAAGGGTATTTAAGTGAGCCTCATACTGTGGTATATGCATCACTGATGCTCATTAATGGGCTACATGTTTCCAACTGAGAGTTACCAAAAAGTGCATATGAACTACTACCTCCACATCACTGTTGATACCAATTTTCATCAATCAGCAACATTTGCATTACATGCCATCAAGTATCACAGCTCAAAACAACCAAAGCACAAATACACACACCCGTTTAGCCTTCTCAAACTCCTAAAAAAATCATGAATGCACTCTGATCAACAGGGTCAACAGTTGTGGTTGCAAAAGTGACAATACGTCTGCAGCCATAAGAGATTAACCTCTATTGCCCCGAAAAGAAAATTCATCAACCGCTGTGCCACTATACTACTTCTGAAGGAATGCAAGAAATGTATCATTAACCTGGCTCCAGACAGCAGCTTGCCAACAGTTTTCCCAAAATGACAGCTCATTATAAGCAGGCAGCAAGCTCTCTCCGTCAATTATGGATTATTAGAGCCACAGTTAATTAGCAAGCCCTTCTAAACTCAATGTGGTTGGGTGCAAGATGATGCAGAAATAATAGTCAATTATCCACACAGATTCTTACTAATGATCTGTCTGCCCACAGAATGCAAACTTTGTTGAATAAAAGTACGCACTTAATGCCTTCCAGTTTTATGCACAGTAGCCTACTAATCAGCTATGTTTAAATTTCAGGTAGGTCAAACATTTCAGGAATAGTTTGTGAATAAAACACAAATGCAGGTTTGTAATCCCCAACATTAATGCAAAGGCCATAAACCAAGGGAATCAGGATGTCAACACGAGTGAGGTGCAGCAATGAGAATATTGTGTTTCCATAAACTAAAGAATAACTTCTGCACAGTGTGGCTCAACAATGAAATTAGTTCCCATAAGAGAAGTGGAGGGTTAAAGAACAATACCAAGTAATCTAGCCAATTTGTAGTGGTTTTCAAATAAGGAATTAAAATATTACAGTAAATTAAATTAAAATTTTCAAGAATACATTTGTGGAATTAATCAGTTTTAATTTATCATGTATCAGGGAGAAGCTACTCCATGATTTAGGACCAAGTGCATTGTAAATTAACTAGCCAGAATTAGGTAGTAGGCTGTTATTCACTGAATTATACATAATTAAAATTAAAACCTCTTAAGATTTTTGTTTTACTATATATATCACACCAAGTTTTCATTCATTATCAAACGCCACTATTTTTAACTTTTCAATAAGCGAAAACAGCAGACATATCGAGGGCTGACTGCAATAAACAGTTATGTCCAGATGTTATATATTGGACATAATGGTTTCTCGCAGTCAGCCCTCGATATATGCTCCCAAACCGACTTCACCCACTGATCAATGATTTTGAATATTTTTGCCTCCCAGGGTTCCAAGGTCCACAGAAATTTTCTGCCTCATTTGGGACACAGTCCCCGTTTAAAATCACAACAGACAATATTTACTTGAGTAACAAGCTTGCTAATGAGGCAGCCAAACACCACATTAAATTCCGCGAGGGTCTCAAGTATAGAACGATAATTAACCACTCATTACCCATAAATTTTACAGTTTTGCAAGCCAAAAAAAAAAAAAAAAAAGAAACAATACATTTAGAGCCTTTTTGAGATCCTTCTGATGATTTCCCATGTAAATGGGAAGCTCATTTTATGAAGTCAGGATCGATTCAGAATTAAGAATATCTGTGACGTAAACATTACATGTCACTGGAGGACAATTACCCTGCTGTTCAGACTGCAACAGAAGCCACAATTTTGGGTGCAAATGAATGTCCCAGAGCCTGGGAACACTTGTAGCCTTTGTCTATGCACTGAAATACATAGGTCCTTTACCATTGAGCTGAATATGATTTCACTTCATTGGCTTATGTGAACGAAGATAGGAGGCCGACTCACAAATTCAAGTCTGATTGGGCCATACAGCATATTGTCCGCAGCCGAAATCTCCAGATTAATCTCACAGCGTACATAGAAAACAATTTGGAAATCTTGAAATCTTAGGAGCTCGTCACTGTTCAACAGAAAATGAATTATTTCAATTGTATAAAAGTGATGCCTTGCCCGAGTCCCCGTGTTAGCTTTTCTGTCCAGGTCAGGGGTGCCCAACCTAACCCCTACGAGCCAGCATGGCTGCAGGGTTTTGCTTCAGCCCAGCATGACAATAACTGATTTAGCTAACTACTTGGACAGCTAAATCAAGACTTTGAGGAGTAGAATCCGGTGTATTGGTGTTGGGCTGTAAAAAAAAAAAAAAAAAAAAAAACCAGCACCAGCCCTTCGTGGATAAGATTGGACACCCCTGGTCTAGGTAAATGTGGCCTTTCTTTTGAGTTGCACTGCTTTGATAGGAGAGCACACGCCCACAAAACACACTGGTCAATGTCCTCTCACCTCAATTAGGTATAGAACACATCAGACTGATGAGCTGTCAATGAAGGATATCAATTCATTACTTAAGGTAACATAGTAGAACATTCTCTTTTACAGAGGGATACGAAGGTGAACAAACAGAACACCGCAGTTCTAAAATGAGGTCCAAATTGACATCTGCAAGCATAAATGCTTAGTGTCCACTCTCCTGACAAAATTCTGCATTAATGATCAAACCAATTGTTTTTCTAAGAAATTTCACTTTGCAGTAAACCGACTGGTAAAAAGCAAATCCAAATGACCACTTTCAAAACCACTGCAACGATTGTGCATGCAGTTGTTTGCAAAAATGCATTCAAAAAACAACCCTTTTCGATTTGTTGGAAATCTTCTACAATGTGTTGCCTTTCAAACTTCTCACCCGCTGGGGATTCTGAGTAAACTACATTCAGCAATTCTCTAGTAATCTGTTATGTTACTGATGAAACTAAATTCAAGCGACCACTTGACAAATGCTGAAGAAGAGCTAGGGCCTGGTCAAGGGGAAGTGAACATTTGTCTGTCCGTTACCAAAGTTTATTTTGGATATTATGTGCATCGTACACTATAGCAGACTAGGGAAATTATTAAGCAAGGCCAATTTACTGAATTGAAAAAAAAAAAAAAGATTCATCATGCTGCATACCATAAATTAAGTACATTTTTAAATAATAGTGTCCGGTTACTTCCCCTTGACCAGCCCCGATAGCATTTTCTCAAAACGCTTGCCAACAAAAATTATCTTTGCAAGAACTACGTTCCGCTGTACTGCCTTTTAAATCTCACAACCCGACATTGAATTATCCTGTCATTTCACCACAAACGTTACTATATGTTAATTTTATCTCAAGCCTTCACCCCTTAAGAGCTCAACAAAAATGTTCCTAAAATTTTTTTTCTATTTTTTTTATTTTTGATTAGGATATGAAGAACTATTTTATTTATAGACGTCGACTGTCAATAAATTGAGAAAATGTATAGCTACACATGGCAGACCAGGTGTTGCCATAAAATTTAGAAAATGCATGGCTATACATGACAGGCCAGGTACTGCCATCAACAGCCATGTTTACTTTTTCAGAGATGCAGCTCATAGATGTGGGTTAGACAAGAACTAGAATGAAGAAACGAGCAGCAATGCCCACAACAGTTCCGACGCAGATCCAAGCTACAGAAAGGTAACGTCAGCCATTATGCAAACAAGAATGCAGGCCACGACCCCAATCCGTCACCTGTTGCTTTTAGAAACAGCAGGTAAGGTTATAGCCCCTAAACGACTAGAGACGACAAAACTTGTAAGGCAAACTTGGTTATGTAACGTTAAGCATCTTAGTATAACAGCCAAGATCTCCAACCGGTCAACAAGACTTCTACCGACGAATTATTGCAGTTGTACTGCACCCATTGCCAACACTAATATGACATTGAAGTCATACCAAGCCTTCCCAACACATAAAAATAAACTTAACAGCTACTGAAAGCCACCAAACAACTACGCATCAGTTACAGCCAGCTTTCTCGTTTTCGGTGACTCGTTTTCACCCATGGCTAACTTGACAAGCTATCAACGCAGCGTTATTATGCAACTAACGTAGCAAAGAATTTAGTAAAATTCTCGACCTATCCAACGATAGACACGAACAGTTTGGTTATCTAGCTAATGACAAGAAATTTAACCTTTGACAATCCGCAAACAGGCTGAAGTATTCGGTTTTTCCACACGAGACTTAACACGATTGCTAAGGTTAGCTAAAAACAGAAATCAATCGAAAGTGCTCGCATTAAACAGGCAAAGCTGGCTCCACGGTGCATATCATTTTTAGGGCACACAACGCGAAACAGAAAGTCTAGCATTCTTGCAAAGTTCAGCCGATAAGATAGCTCGCTCGTTAGGGTGATTAACAGGACACAGATCAGCCATCGCGTCAGCTAACCACCCACAACAATCCTAGTGATATCAGTATGCGAGTTAGCTCGCCCGCTAGCTAGCCAACTAGCAGTTAGCCAGCGTAGAATCACCATTTCATTCGGCCTTCCACGCTGCCATTGCTCGCATGGATACAAAGCTTCTATCAGCTATCAGCTAATGTTTGTTCATGGCTAGTTAGACATCGCAACGAGGTCCAAATCTACTAGCCAACATAACCAGGCGCGCATTCCAATTAGTTCGCCAACGTGTCTGAATCCAGTAGATTTTTATCGGATTCCCTCACTACAGAGTAAAATTTAAAAACCATGACCAAATGAACCCTTCGCCGCCGCTAGCTAGCTAACTAACTGCTAACGGAGAAGCAGCAATAGACGATTTCTTGCCCGCCTATTGTGGAATCTGACGAGCCTTGGCTAGCTAACGGGAATAACGTAGACATGACCTACCTGTTCTCGAATTTTGAGAACCACCATGATTGTATGGTTTCGCTGGCTCTCATGCAGAAACAGCCAACTCGACCTTTATTTCAGTCGCGATATTTTGGGACCCCGGGCACCCGCGGGTTAATTTCCCCCTCTTATTTCGGTTAGCACTCGGCCTGGGCTTCCTCTTTCCTTCCTGAAATAGACAAACGCAGGAGGCACTAACTCCATAACATTACCGCCATCGTCATGCAGCAGTTAGAAGTCCACTGATTGGTCACAAGGAGGGCTGAATCAACAGTAAGATCGAACACTATTGGTGTAGCGTTCTTGACAGACGACCATGGTTTGCTTTGTGACGCAACACTGCATTGTCTTGGCAACGGTGCGTCTAGTGTTGTCCCACGGATATAACATGCCTGTAGTTAGAAATTGAGCAATGTGTCTGATTGAAATACTAATGTGGACCAGCCATTCATTTGCTTGTGTTTGTTACAGTTTTACACCCAGCTGACTGGTTTGGGCAGCAAGATAAGAGATAAATTCTCTCCCAACATTGAAACAATTTCACCCAGTTATTGCATGTTATTCATAAAAAAGCCTTGTTCTCTAAAATTGTTAGCGTGTGTGAGTGTGTGTGTGTGTGTGTGTTCACATTTTTGTTACCTATTGGGGACCTTTTCCAGTATAAACACTGACCTTGTCGGGACAAGTAGTCCTAATGGGGACCAAAACATGGTCCTAATACGGCAAAACATAATTTCTGAGGTCATGGTTGAGGTTGGGGGGCAGGTGTGAATTGAGGTTTTGTTATGGTTAAGGTCAGGTATGATTTGGTTAAGGGTAGGGTTAGGCTTAGGCTGTCCATAATGAATAGAAGTCAATGCAATGTCCTAAGAAGGATAGTTGCGCAGACTTGCGTGTGTGTGTGTGTGTGTGTGTATAGAATGTTTGTCAGTGATCTATACATTGATACTGTTTGAAAATTCTCCAGCGCTAAAGAACTGTTAAATCCCTTCCCAAAGAATAAGGTCTCTGGGACCTGCTGCTGACCAATGCATAAAGATGCTGTGTTCCAAAACCTTCCATATACGGCACCTGTGGTGCTGCCCCGAGGAGTGATGGGGATGTCGTACCTCTGTCTTATGTGCACACATGCAATGAAAAGCAAATTTATATAAAAGACAAAAAAGAGTTGGAGACTATGGATGTCCGAACCTCCACCTTAGCAGTGAATGCAGGTGGGGCAGCATGTGTAGGAGGGAGGAGGATGAAACCCATGCAAAGTGTGTCTGTGAGTTGGTGGCTTTGAGTGTTACTATAGTGTACGTCCTGAGGGAAATGACATTGAATGACATCAGAGTTTGGTCATAGTGAGTGAGAAAATGTCAACACCACTGATCTCACCATCACCTGATGCCACAGTCTACTCATTGCCTTTACACATAGTGGCACTGGTGCAACTTCACTGTCGTTCACAACACAGCTTAAGTCACAACCTATAATTTAATCCACAGTCAGAAGATCAACAGGACCATGTTGAGTGGATTGTTATGTATGTTTACACTTATCTGACAGTTCCCAGAGGGCAGATTGGTGGACAGAGAGGTGAGCCACAGTCTTCCCCAGAGAAGATGACAGAGGGTTACATAGAGCTCTGGACCGGAAGTCACATTCTTTGCCAGACATGGAGCAGATTGTAATGGAATGCAGTTCCTCATGAGATTGCGTGTGTATGTGTGTGTGTGTGTGTGTGTGTGTGTGTGCGTGTGCGCGTGGGCGGTCTTGAGTATTTGTCTGTCCAGCGCAGGATGTTAGAATGTGAGTAAGACTGCTTGGACACAAAAGAATCTCATAGAGCTGGTGGAGTTCAACAAAAAATGACCTTTATTTCCATTGTCCATAGTTTTGCTCCAAAGAACAGAGTCCTGAATGAAACTTCTCCTGCTCGCAGCCTCATTGGAGGAGCTTGAGTGAATTCTGGATACATACATCTCATATTGGGATCGGGATTAAATGTATTACAAAGCTGTGGTCAAGGGTGCGTTACCCAGGGAGACCAACTCCAGGAATGGAAACTGCTTTATAGATTGGTATTTTTAAAAAGCGTGTGGTGTCATTCGGCTCATCAAAATGGACACCACCTTACACACTAGATTTCTGAAAAAGTCTGAATTGGTGTAGTATTGGATTTATCATGAACATTAAAATATCACCTGGTAGATCTTCTAATTAACTAACAGTCACATTTCCCTTTCTCTATTTATGCAGTTCAGGCAGGCCAAAAAATGTGCGCTGTCGTACAGGACAAGTTAAAAGGTGTCGTACAGGACATGTTTGTCCATGCCCCTAAAACATAATTAATCTCCCTTCTCGGCAATAACAATGCTGATATGAGACAACATTTAGCTAGAAAGGACTAAAAATAAAGTGAAGTAAGACATAACTTTTATTAAGAATTTAGAACAGCAACAAAAAAAACATATGCAAATTCATAAATCTAGATTAACAAGATGGCAAAACCATTGGGGCACTTAAATACCACAAGTGCTTAGACTTGTTAAAATGAAAAGGTCTAATATGTGCAGCTGTGCCATCCTTGCTCAACAAAAACATGCATTTCACAGTAATATTCTAGGCCAGGAGTGGGGAACTTCATCCAGAAAGGACCGACGAGGATGCAGGCTTTTGTTCCAATCAAGCCATTATGCACCTGATTCCAGTGATCAACCACTAGAATTTTTGCTCAGGGCCTTGATCAGTAGAATCAGATGTGTCGACACACGGTTGGAACGAAAGCCTGCACCGACACTGGCCCTTTCTGGATGAGATTACCCACCCCTGCACTAGATCTTCACTTGCCCATGATCTGGCCCTTAAAATATTTGTCAGCAGTCTGAGACCAATTGACAATTGAGACAGTTTGAGCTGAAATGATACAGTTTGCATCTCCTTGAATTTCAAAATGTCCAGTGGAAAATTCCATTCATGTGCTGCCCTCTATTATTTTATGCCTCATTTTTTCAGTTGAGAACTGTTGTGGTGTTGTATGGGACAAATAATCGTTTTTTAATCATAAGCAATAAGGAGAATTTATGGAAATATGGCTAGTATTGTTGCTCTGGACTAACTCAGAAAATCTTTATTACCACTGTTGTACATCATTCTGAACATACGGTAAAGAAATAAATTTTAAATTTGGGTGTCGTACAGGACACTGAGGCTTCGTCAACTTCAAGCCAAATTATGGAAATGTGTAAAAGGCCCAAGTTCCATCCATGAGTGATGGCATTGAAACCTTACCATAAACTATCAATTCAGGTTGGAAGATCATTGCTATAACAAAACCAGTGAGAGACAGCCTGTATAACAAGTTGTGTAAGATCAACCATTTGTTTTCTGAAATTAGGTACTAGCAGATAAAGGGTTAAAATTTCATACATACAAGACTATCTGATCACAAATCTTTTAAGTTTCTGAGAAAGGTAACATCAGTGTATTACAATAATCAACTCAACTTGAATTGGGTTATTTTGAATTTTTACTGATCATGTCCACATGTTAATGAAATTGCTCTTCATCAATAGATGCCAAGAGTTGAGTACTTTACAAAATATTTCTTATGCAGTTTAACATTATCAGTAAAATCATTTATCAGTGCTGTTTTCTTGAAACTATTTTCTCCGATAAAAAATGCTCCGACATTATCATCTTCCTGCATGAATTAACACAGACCTTTAATGACTTCTTGAACTTTATCAAATGCAAAAGATAAATGACTGCAGTGAAGCTGATACTGATGATCTGCACCATACCTGTGTGGTTCAAACAGAAAATGCACTCTAGTGCAGAGAAAAAGTATTTACCCCCTTCCTGACTTCTTCCATTTTTGCATACAGTATTTGTCACACTTGAATGTCTCAGATCATTTACATTATGTTAATATTTGACAAAGATAACCAGAGTAAAGATAAAATGCAGTTTAAAAATGATGATTTCATTTACCAATAGAATTAATGCTATCCGACCCTACCTGGCCCAATGAGAAAAAGTTGTTTCCCCCTCAGTTATTAAATCAACCAATCAAACCATTTTAATTGATAATGGGATTCAATTTCACCAGACACATCCAGACAAGATCACTGCCAGCTCTGTTGAATCTAAACATCACTAAAAACACCTGTCTGGCAATGTGACATTGGCAAAACAAAAAAAAAAGGCAATGCATGATGCCATGATCTCAAGAAATTTAAGAACTGATGAGAAACAAAGTTGTTTACATCTATCAGTCTGGAAGGGGTTACAAAGCTATTTCTAAGGATCCAGGACTACAGTGAACTACAGCCATTATCTACAAATGGAAAGAACTTGGAACAGTGATGAAGCTTCCCAGGAGAGACTGGCCAACCAATATTCTTCAACGGCGCATTGATGACTCATCTGGTCACAAAAGAACTCAAACTAACATCTAAGAACTGCAGGCCGCACTTTCTTCAGTTAAAGTCAATGTTCATGATTCTATAATAAGAAAGAGACCGGACAAAAATGGCATTTTAAAGGAGTGCAGTAAGGTGAAAACCCCTCCTGCCCAAAAAGAACACACAGGCTTGTCTCACATTTGCCAAAAAATATTTTTATGACCCCCAAGACTTTTGTGCAGACCGAGTCAGTAGTGGAACTTTTTGGAAGACGTGGGTCCCGTTACACCTGGCATAAAGCTAACACAGCATTCACAATCAGAACATCATACCAGCAGTCAAATACAGTGGTGGTAGTGAGATGATTGAGGGCTGCTTTGCTGCTTGAGGACCTGGGCGACTTGCCATAATTGATGGAAACATAAATTCTGCTCCACCAGAAAATCCTGAAGGAGAATGCCCAGCCATCAGTTCTTGACCTAAAGCACAACTGCAGTTGTTATGCATCAGGCCAATAATCCAAAGCATACAAGCAAGTCCATCTCAAAATGGCTCAAAAGAAGCAAAATAATGGTCTTGGAGTGGCCTAGTCAATGCCCTAACTTGAATCCAATTGGGATGCAATGGAATTTCATGCTTGAAAACTCCCTAATATGATTAAACTTAGATGATATGAGACATTGGATATGACAAATAAGGAAAACTAGAAGATCTTGGGAAGTGAAAAATACTTTTTCATAGCATTGTAAATCTGTGTTTATGTGTTCATTGTTTTGTGTCTTGTTCTTTGAGTGCATTTTTCTTAGTGCGAGCATCCATAATAATTCATACATAATGGCAAAGCCTGGGAATAAGCATGTGTTTCAATCCTAACTTTTTTTTTTCACACATCTAAGAAACACAAATATTATTGATAATAATAATAATAATAATAATAACAATAATAATAATTATTATTATTATTTATTTTTTTATTGGGTGACATCTTGTCCCCAGTATATAAACTGGAATAGTCTGATATAAATTATGACAACTAAATGAAAAAGACAGGAAATCGGAGAAATGGCTGAGCAGAGATTAAATGCAATTGCCACCAAAGATCAGACTGCACAGTGCTCTCTCCACGTCTTTGACAAAACAGACGACTCAACATGTAATGATACAACTTTTTTTGCAATTAAACTATTATACATTGATCCATTGGTCACTCGGAGCACAAATAATTTCCAGTTTCACGGGGAACTGCGTGCTGTCGTTTTTCTCAAAAATATCCTGAGATCCTTGTATGAATATAATGAGAATCAACTGCCCCCTACTGGCAGATCTCATTGTCAGATTTTAGCAGCCAAGAATTAAATTTCATGGGTCTTCCTGCGAATGGTTCTGGCACTGACATATCACCGAAACAAAGACAATACCCCTCTGTCTTTGCTGCTCGGACCAATTCATTGTTTATTCTGTTCATTGCTCCAGCTATGGTCACGCATTGGTACTGGCCGATCCACATACATGAGACGTAGTGCATCTGCGCAACAGCAGACCTTACCTCCTGCATTCTATTTGTGATTGGTCAAAATGAACTCATATCCATGCTGATAGGTTGCGTTACATTTCCTTTTTCCTGTTTTCAGCAATGTACGAGCGAGCTGAATTGCACCCTGAACTCGTAGTGAATTTAGAAATCTGACGGCGAAATGGATGAAATAACTGGAGCACAGATTATTGCCGAAGCTCTCAGGGATCAAGTAAGGGCACACGTCTCTCCAGATTCGCGGCATTGCGAGTTTTTTTTTTTTTTTTTTTTGTTTTTCTGACTGACTGGGCTGCGTCTTAGCTGTATTTCTTTAGTTAGCCCTTACTTTTAGTAGAGATGAGACAAATGGCTCCCTTATTTCCGATTTCGAGCCTGACATCTTACAATTTCTAATAAATATCATTGGCAAGCAACGCAGTCAATTGAAACAACCGGCAACAGCTTGAAGGTCTTGCGACCTGCTTGTGTTAAGTTTTGTGTTCTGACTGTCTTGATGTCTTAGTGGTTTTTATTAGGCTGCATTTCGGAAATAAATAAAAAAAAAATTATTGAACGCAGTCTATCAATGGTATTTCAAAGGTCACGCAGGTGCAGCATTAACTGTTACAGACGGATGACAACGTAAAAGGAAAAACCTTGAAAAATGCACGGGCAAAGAAAAGACATGCAGACGCTTCTGTTAATATTCCTAGTTTGGTTTTAGTGCATTTGTGCGCTTAAATGCGGAAGGATCACTGCAATTCAATGCAGTCATTCCGTGTAATCATTTTTATATACTATGGTGATTCATTTCTACGATGGCGAGAGCGGTCTCAACGAGATAACAGTGACCCTAACCCCTCAGGGCACGAGTGGTCACTGATGAAACATTCCTATGATGATGGGGACGATTTCATCTAGGATGACAATGGCCCAAGCCCCACAGGGCACAAGGGGTCACTGAATGTCTTTATGAGTATGAAAATTATCCTAAGCATTATCCTCCGCCTTCACAGTCACCACATCTTTAACCAGCTGAACTCGAATGGGAGGCTGATACTACTTGAAAGACTGCGTTTTCTGTAGCCATCATTGAAACCCCAAATGAGGGAATATCTGTGAAGGAACATACACCATTCTGCCAGGATAGCTTTACACAAGGTTTATTGTTTTGCAGCGGATGTGGCAACTTATAGAGGCCAAACGTCTTATAAAGGCTGTTTATGTGGACTTTTCCTTCAGTTTGTTACCCATCTGTATATCACAGAAACAACTGTTTTACGCACACCACTTCTACAACTACCACTATTACTACTAAATAATAATAATTAAACTGAATTTAATTAATGAATTTAACTGAATTTAATCTCGTCATTTAAACGAAGGAACCAGTGCTTATTGTCGCTGCTTCTGTTGGTACAGTGTAATGCAGAATTGATTCAATTCTGAAGCTCCTGCCCCCTGTCTTGCATGTACGGCCTTCACAGTGCAGCACGAGGCTTTCGAATTTATTCTCGTTTCCATTTGCTGGTATGTTAGAGTCGCTCATGAATTTACACAAAATTTCAAACTTCGACCAGCCTAAGATGGTCGATCTGGTTTAAGCTGTGTTTTAGACTGTTATAGCTGGTCAACCAGCCTTTCACCACCAGACACCTGTTCATTGAACCTGTCTGACCAGCTTTGACCTCCTATGTCCTGCTAGAGACTACCAGTCACAGACCAGCTCTGTTCTGCTCTGACCATGTTAAGCCATCTTGTCTATCTAAGTGGTCTTTTCTGGAATTTACAGGATACTCAATCTTCCTCAGATTTTAAGAATTGAATTTTCACTGTTATGTTAACGAATGCATGAAAAAATTGTTGGGTTTCACTGTCCATATTGAGTGTTGGATGGCTCAGATAGACAGAAGGGCAATGAGTACAACACTTCTTTTTGTCTGAAAACACTTACTTGTGAGCAGTGGTTTCACAATTGTTTTCCTTTTAATGTTGATTTTCTGCAGAATGTGAAGTACATGTTTGGAGTTGTTGGTGTTCCAGTCATAGAGGTTGCGATGGCTGCTCAAGCTGCTGGCATTAAATATGTGGGCATGCGGAACGAGCAGGCGGTAAGGCAGTGCATTTACTCTCCATGTACTGTACACACTCAGCATTTATCTTTACTGATAATGGTTTACAGACATTAATGCTGTTCACTGCCTTGACATGATTTGTCCCCCAACAGGCCTGTTATGCTGCATCAGCTATTGGCTACCTCACAGGATGGTAGGAGATCTGCCCGCTGTGGACTGTGTGTGTGAGCACGTAATGTTACTGGTTCAAATTTACAACTGTGGTTGTGTATGTGCATGCTGCTGCACATGCCGTACGGTGACTGTCAAACAGATCAAAAGAAGGCAGAAGGGGTGGTGTGGTGAAACTCTAGTGGGCAGCAACTTAAACTGTTACAGAGAGCTGTGCATATTGCCTAAGAGATGTCAAATCCAGTGGCTGTTCAGTGGCTTCTCTTAATAAGGCACTATTTTGGCTTGTGGGAAGGACCCATGTCCTGGTTTTGGATGTGGGCCATGCCAGTACAGATGGTGGCAGGCTGGCATACGGATTAATGCTCAAATGGCACAAGTGTCTCACCATGCTCTGGCAACCTCCACCGGTCAATTAGTCTGTTCAGCTGTGTCTGCAGAGCTTTCCTTTGACTCAGTTTACAAACCCAACCTTTACACTAAAGTGTGTGAAGCAGCACTTAGCATCAGATGTTTCACATCCTTGTCCATACTGCCCTACAAAGGCTAAACGCAGTAATTATAAAATAATTTAACCAGTAAAAAATGGTTTCAGAGTTTGTTTACTGTCCCAACAAATGAAAAGTTAGCACATCTATGATGGATTATGGTTAAATGACTTCCTATCCAAATAAATCCTAACCTCCATGTAGTGTACTTTCAGGCCTAAAGCTGAATAACTCACATTTTACCCAAGATGTAGTCACTGCTGTTAGGCTATGTAGGGCAGCATGGTTTCATGAAGTAGCAGAGGATGTAGCAGAAGGCACTTATGACGTATTCAGTTGGTATTTGATATTGATCACAGTGGGATAGCTCAATGGTGAATTATAATCAGCCTTAATTTCTCTGTTGTGATTGCGTACGCCTGTTTGATGTGCAAATCTTAGTGTGGGCTGATTTGAATGTGCATGTCACCTGCACAGCTTGTGTTGAAGTGGCTCCTCTCAGTGTGTATCATTTCTTCCTGTAGTCCAGCAGTGTGCCTGGTGGTGTCTGGGCCTGGGCTTATCCATGCCTTAGGGGGGATGGCCAATGCTAATATGAACTGCTGGTAAGCTCCTGAGTAAAGATTTTCCTTGCTATACAGAACTGTGCAAAAGTCTTAGGCACATTTAAAGCAATTTCGCTGGGCAAATATGCTTACAAAAATAATGAAATTAAAAGTTTCTAATGACTGGGAAATGAATAATGCAGAGCTGTAAACTGTTAAAAAGTAAATCAAACCAATATTTGGTGTGACTACGCTTCGCCTAAAAATTTGGGACACTGTCCTGTTGTGCAATAGTTATATAATATTTTATAGTTTTCTTTGTTCCAAGCAGTGTGGAAAACTTGCTACCATTCGTCTGCAGACTGACAGACTGACTTGTGTCTGTCCCTCCCAAGTATTTGCAGACAGCCATGATGATGTTGACATCGGGGCTCTGTCGAGACTGTATAATCTGTATTAATTATTTTTAATGAAATACATTTATTTCTAAAACTATGTTTTAAATCAGCATGTGGAGTTTCAAATTTACTTTTTTTGTCTTCAGCAACATCATGAGAAAAACAAAAAGTCAACATCAGATTTAAATTTAAAAAAATGTAGGGTGCCTAAGACTTTTGCACAGTACTGTATTTGGCATCAGCTTTCCCTGCAGAGGTGTGTTGCCTGCATAAGAGGCAGTTTTTTTTACCCTCCACAGGCCAGTGCTTATTGTTGGTGGCTCTTCGGATCAGAACCAGGAAACCATGGGAGCCTTTCAAGAGTTCCCTCAGGTACTGCCCCAGCAATTATACTGCATCTTAAAAAAAATACTGTGGTTGTACTGAGGCAAATGCAGTTTGGCAATCTGAACATTTATGGTCCTCATAGTTTATCCATATTACTGATAGCAATACAAGTAAACATATGTAAACATACTGTTAATGTTTAAGGGGAAAATGTGAAACAATCCTAATTTATTTTCTCCAATCTGAAAGGTGGAAGCCTGTCGATTGTACAGCAAGTTTTCTGCCAGACCCAGCAGCCTGGAAGCCATTCCTCCTGTGATTGAGAAGGTGTGCAGTGTGTGTTGATACATCATCGATTTGTTACAGCTACACAATGTGGGCAATTTGTCTGTCATTACAAAAAACTCAACAGTAGCTTGATCAGAGGGACATTCATAGGCCTTTTTGCCGGTACTCAAAGCACCAAGGAATTGCCTGCTCTTCAAAGCACTTTCCTCCATCATAGTGGCACCCAGTCATTTTCCAGGAAGGGCCCAAAGTATTGAGGTTTTCAGTCCAATCACTACATCTGCCGATTTCACGGATTTACATGCTTTAAACTGGAGAGTTTACTGAATTAGTAAAATGTACTAATTAAGTGATTGGTTCACTCCATACCAGTCATGCTGCTGTACTAGCACAAAACCGCATAGACCCACAGCGTGTCATGGGCATGCGTTCCACCAAATGTACCTGCTAAGTGTCCTTACTGAATATCCGTGATTTAGTGGCCAATTAACAAGGACCTTGGGAAAAAGCTTTCATGTAAACATTGCTTTTACAGCTGAGTATCAGAAATGAGCCCCCGAGAACAAAAGTGGTCTAACTCCAGATTTGTCTTTTTTTCAGTTCTAATCTTAAAATGATTCCTTAGTGGTCAATCAGTTAAATACAATCATGGATTAACTCGGAGTAGTTGTAGTACTTTACAATAGGCGGGTTATATGTTCCACCCTTCAAGAACACATAAAATGCTCAGTGCAATTGTGGTCCTAAATGAAAAATGAAAAAACAATAGTTGGACCACTCTTGTTCGAAGGGGCTCTCATATTCCTAATGTGAGATATTGACCATCATTAATGAAATGCATATTGAATCTGTTGTGTGCACGTCTATGGTATTGTTCTTTGGTCATTTCTCTTTCCAGGCTTTTCGAAACAGCATATATGGGCGTCCTGGTGCCTGTTACATTGACATTTCTGGGGACATGGTAAATGCAAAAGTGGACCGAGAAAGGGTGAGGTCAGTCTAACACAGCCATTATGAATTCATGCATATAAGATGTTAATCCCTTGTGTACGGGAAAGGCACATACGCAGGCATACCGGGAACCGCAAATGCGCTCTGTTGTGCTCTGTTAACTACTGTGGCCTGATCTGAGTATTCGGGCCCGCTGCTGTGGCTGGGATTGTTGGCTAGCTCTTGTGATAATCGCCAAGGAAGTATTTCAAGCACATTTTTCGCCTGTTTCTTCGCATGTTTGCTTTGATCATTTCTGGGAAAAGTATTTTATCCACAATTTTTGGATGATGGCACAACAACGACAAGAGAAACTGAATTTTTATTCTTCATTTTTCACTCTGTATAAATGAGTACAGAAAAATGAAAAAATATACAAAATCACTCGGTCACATTCCAGTACAACCATTTCTTGTGGTACAGTTCGCTATACGGTTCGACGCACAAACTTCGCAAGTGTCACATCTGAACCGGGACTCGCGTCGAACTTTGTTTCTGCAGTTTTTGGGTCTTTGCCGTGGGTGGATGGCTCTATAAGAAGTGTGGTCCAAGGAGTCTGTTCAGAGCTGGTGACTCCGCCCATTCTCTTTGCTAAACTCACATCTTCAGCTCAGGATACACACCCAATGAGCGATCAGGTACTTCGTTAGTCTGACCCAATATTGGTGCAGAATCATTCACGGCAATCACCTCACAACAGTTGCATATTGATACCACACACACCATCCAGCATACCCATCCGCGAATATGTGGTACCCGGCCACGTGAACAGATCGCCTGCACGCACGTATGCGGGTCCTGCCTGACTGGCTCGTATGTATTGCATATACGCCGGTCAGTTGAGCATTCAGTCGAATACAAAACCATACACAAGGGGTTAATTCCTATGAGTCTAATTGGTTCTGATCAGTTCACTCAGTTGCAGTACTGTGGCAGTGATTGGTGATTGTTTATAGCACTGCTTTTCAATATAGGCAAGGATTTGAGCAACAATGAAAAGTTTTGTGCATTCTGCAAATTATTTATTTGGGCATTGCGGACTGAAAGTGATTTTATTGAAGGTCTACGGAATATTGAAGGCCTTATCCCTGTACCTGGTTATTCCCCTGGTGCGTTTGGCTGATTTGTTTCCTGTGTGGCAGATTTGTGTCCCGTTGCCTGCCTCCTCCTCTGAGCCTGGCAGAGCCCACAGCCGTAACAGATGCAGTGTCTCTGCTGAAGGAGGCGAAGCGGCCCCTGATCATCATCGGCAAAGGTGCCTCCAAATCCTCTGATATTTTACTTCTACCCTCTTCACCTGATCAGTGTCACACCTGATGCATGGTGGATATAAAAAGTCTACAAGCCCATATTGAAACTCCAGGTTCTTTATATGTTGAGCTAGAAATGGCTATGACACTAGTGTTAGACTTTTCATTTTTAGTGTTGCCTTCCAACTAAGTATAGTCATCTGAAAACAATGACAAACGTATCTTAATTTTAAGATGTGGATTTATCTTTGGGGCTCCGCCTCTCCAGCTGGGACAAGGGATCTTATTCAGATAAATGGGATAATTAATGGCTCAGATATCTAGGGTTTTCGTGTGCAAAACCTGCTGGCCTTTGCCAGAAAGCTGAAGATGAAGAGGAATTTCACTTCACAGCATGAAAATGACCGCAAGCGCAAAAAATCAGCCAGGCGACAGTGAATGAAAATTACACTATTTCAATGCTGAGTCAGAGACCAGACCTTAATCTCAGTAAAAAACCTGTTTTGCCAAAGAAGGCTTTATATTGGAGATTGCCAGGGAATTTGAAAGAACTTGAACCTTTTTTTAGGGATGAGAGGGATAAAATTCCTACTGATGTGCAAGATTAATAGAAACTTATTCCCTAAGACTTGCTACTGAGGTGAATGCAAAAGATGCTTGCTTCCACGAAGGAATAGTTGGGGGGGCAACAACTTTGTACAACCAGGAATATGTTTGATTTTCAGAATGATTATTAATTTTTTTCCCTCTTGATTTATGTTAGCTGTAAGGTCACTCAGAGATGCCATTTAAAGTTGGATATTTATGGTGTTGCTTTGTCTGACTTTGCATCTCAAAAACATTGCAATTTCAGGGGAGTGTGTAGACCTTTTATATCCACTGTACAGTCTATATAAGCATATGTAAATGCACAGCAGTAAGTGTGAGATGGTCTGGGAAAAGAGCAGCATTCTTGACTCTCTGTGGGTGCGTTCGATTGTACAACCCATGTGGCTCAGGTTTATGTTTTGGCCTGGCGTATTACGGTATACAATCAGACGCCGAGTCCAAGAACCCGGGTCAAGATGGCAACTGACAATAATGCAAATTTCACTTTGTTTTTTTTTCTGTTGTTGCTACAGAGTCATTGGTCCTTTTTTCCCCAAAAAAGTTTCCGACACAACTTCACACAGCGTTCCTAGTGCAATGACAAAACTCAACTAGCGGGCCAATATAATCTACGATACTGTTAAATTAATTTGCCATTGATTGCTTATGGTTTCTTACCATTGAACATGTATGTTAACCAAAACAAATGAATAAAATTACCTTTAAGGTTCTCGCTGTTGCAGTCGTCTTGTTCCACTTGACTCGCAACAACCCTGCCTAAAGTGGAGAGCACCGAGGTCGAGTCTCAGCGTGACCAGAGTCCAAATTTCTGGCCATTCGATTGATCAACCCGAGTGACTTGGGTTGCATAATCGAACGCACCCTGCGTGACAGAGTCTCTAGATCCTGGGTTGGGAACCCTGCTCCTGGGCAGCTTTAGCCCTTGCATGTGTTAGATGTCCTTCTTCTGTAACAGTCCTGATTCAAATGATTGTAGCTTGTCAGTAGCTTCATAATAGAACAGTCCTTGGGTGTGTGAGAGATGAGACATCTATAGTGTGCAGGGCAATGGCTCTCCAGGAGCCGCATTCTCTACCCCTGCATTGTATTGAGAGGTGTGTGTTTGTGTCCTGCAGGTGCGGCCTATGGAAAAGCAGAGAGAGAGATTGGGGAGCTAGTGGAGCTGACTGGAGTGCCCTTCCTGCCCACTCCTATGGGTAAAGGCATGCTTCCAGATGACCACCCTAACTGTGTGGCCGCAGCTCGATCCAGGTCTGTGCACAGAATGGTGTGACTGCCCTATACGGTCACCTATAACCTCCTCCAACTTACTGCTGTTTGTGTTGGTCTCCGTCCGTATAGACCCTTGAAGCTAATGTTGTAGAACTGAGAGATTAAAGCCAATGGCTTTTTTTCTCAAATTTATTGTGCACGTGAAATTATGAGCAAGTAATTGTACAAACAAAACCCAACTGCTGTTGTCTGTGGCACTTTGCCTGGCGCCAGGGATAAAGAGACCCCCCAGAATGGGCTCTCAGAAGTTTATTCTGGAACGAAGTTGGCTTTTCTTTACCGTGAAGTTCACATTGATTGGACACAGAAACAAAAATGGAGAGCAAAACCAATGAATGATAAATGGGGGGTCTTGGAGGGACGTTCAAAAGATAACAATGGGAGGGGATAGGTGGGATTGCCAGGGACGGACACAGAATGATGGGGAAGGGGGCGGAGAGGAATTCTTCCTTCTTCCACACTACCATGTCCTCTCTTCCTTCTGCGTTGACTTGCTCTGCATGGTGATGCAGTACTCAGAGATACCTTACTGACGCCTTTGATTCTCTCTTTACCCACCCCCTTCCTATCTCTTGTCTTTCCTTCTTTCTTTTTCTCTCCTTAATGCCCTCTCATTCTGTCCATCCCTCTGTTCTTCTCGTTAGGGCCCTGCTTCATGCAGATGTTATCCTGCTCCTTGGCGCGAGACTGAACTGGATTCTGCACTTTGGCCTTCCCCCACGATTTCACCCTCAGGTCAAGGTCATCCAGGTTGGGCAGAGCTCATTGTCAAATGTCTGATTATCAAGTGTGCAGTGACACCGCAATAGGTGTGTTTAAACCAAGCTGTTTGTTAATGCTGTTCCAATGTTGTTTGGCTAGGTGTGGTGATTAGCACATAGTTTGTGGCCTGATTATGTGCTTCCTACTTAGGTTGACCTTTGTGCCGAGGAAATGGGCAACAATGTCAGACCTGGTGTTGTACTCCTTGGAGACGTGCGTGCTGTTGTCAGTCAGGTACAGTAAAGCATCACCGCACACAAGCCTCCCTCATCCGCTTTCTTCGCATATCTGTTTCACTTCATGTCTCGCAGATTTATGGTGCTTCCTCACTGAGCTGTATTTTCAGCTTGCATAGTGTTCATTTCATTCAAAATACGAAGAGCATTTCAGAGTATTTTTGTGTCTGGTTATTTCACTTCCTGTAAAGAGATGCCCTTATTTTCAGCTGTTGGGATGTCTCCGGAAAGAAGTATGGAAATATCCCTCTGATTCAGACTGGTGGAAGACGCTGAGGGAAAAGATGACTGCCAATGCAGCGGTGTCCAAGGTGTTTGTGTATGCTAACGGCGTGTTATGCGTGTTTGTGTGTTACATGACACTGCCCCATTAATGTTAGCTTCCTGTATGAGATTTTTACCAGAGCATATGTGTATTTAGGTTGTGTGTTTATGCCCATTTTCCATTCGGTGGAAGTGTCTGACCTGAGTGGCTCATGTTTCTCTCCACAGGGCTTGGCTCTGCAGCAGACTCTCCTCATGAACTACTACACGGTGTTCCACCACGTCGCTGGTCTCCTGCCCCAAAACTGCATCATCGTCAGCGAAGGGGCCAACACGATGGACATCGGCCGGACCCTGCTTCACAACTACCTCCCACGGCACAGGCACGCCTTCCCTGCCGTTGGAAGATGTCTCTATGACGTACAAGAAAGTGCTGTCACTCTCAATAGTGGCATTTGCATCTCACTATTCTTGTGCGAATTTTGAATGTTCGTATTGGAAAAAGCAGATGGAAACTGCAAAATGTGAACGAATTTCCTTTAAACTGCATAAAAGCTCATACGCTCACTTGAGGTGATTTTTGCCTCATGCAATAGAGTTAATGGGTATAATATGTGATGGAAACAGCTTAAGCGGCCTTAGCCGACTAAGTTCTGACTTAGCTGCCTTGCTGCCACAGCGTGCATTATTATTCCACTCAGTCTTTGACTCCGGACAGTTTCACAGCATCTCATTTCTCCGCCAGTTGTTTGTTTGCTGGTTGTTTCACTTCAGTTTGTCTGGCTTCTGATTTACGGCCTCTTCTTCTTCTCCAATTATGTTGATTACGAGTGCCCTCTACCTCCATCTTGTGGCGAAACTGACCTACTTTAAGGGGACTTATAGTTAAGCAAACATTTTTCCTAGATAGTCACTTTTTAAACTAAGAATTATTATCAAAATAATTCTGTTAGAAATTGCAACTTAAAACACTGAGTTTCTGTAGCATCACATCAGTGGTTGCCTTGGCAACGGCTGTTTTGATGAATATATAGATACTTAGAGAAACAGTTATTGAGATAACTAAACAGTGTTTGGTGTAATTTCAGCTGTAATGTGAAGGAAAAAACATTCCTAATGTCACTACAGAGCTTTTTTCCAGGTTTCTATGTTCTAGTATTGATTTTGACCCCCCTAAATCAATTTTGGCGGGAAACAGCTAATAAAATATACATATTTTCATTTACTCATATTCAAAGGTACATATTGCAAAAAGAGCTCTGTACAGACATAGATCATCACAAAATGAAGAAAATTGCCAAATGTAAAGTTAATTGGATGTACAGTTGCTGAGAAATCTGTATTTTCTTGTTGAAAATCTGTATTTTTAGAAAAACATGGTTTTAGTTCGGCAGTAATAATGTGATTGAAGTTTGACAGTAATGTTCACAGGAAGAATACATTTAGTATTTTGTTTTTAGTGGTTTTTAGGATTTTTTTACCTCCTTAAAAGGCACCAGCCTCATAAGTAACTCCCTGTTCTTTAATCTGTGTTTCTTCCCTAGTTTTACGTGCTTGTCGAGCGTCTATTTGTTTCTTTTTTTCAAGTTCTAGTGTGCGTTTTTCACTCTGTTTCACACCTTTTCTGTCCATTTCGTGATAGCCTTTCATTGAGTGTGCCCCTGCCTTTATGCCAAGTTTCATAAGAATGGAACCAATTCCTCGTTGGCCATCATTGAAAGTCACCACACTCATAGCTGTTCCAGCCTTGAAGACAGTGTTCGTGGCGAATGTTTCCTTCGGAACACGACTCCATATTACGGACTATTTGAAGGACCACTTCATGTTCTTACCTCAAAACTAAAATTTTGAACCAAAATTGGCATTTTGCTTAGCTATAGGACCCCTTAATGGAGTTTATTTGCTCCAAGCCAGTTGATGGAAACGCAAGTAATTAAAATTTTCTGTTAAGCGAATTTTCTAAAATTTGCTTAAAATTCACTTGACATGAGATGGAAACTCGGCTAGTGTTTCTATTGTTTGGGAGGAGGAGGAGCCGAGAGCTCTGCTCTTTTCTTGTTTGCAGCTGTCCATTCGCTCCCATGGCCAGGGAAGCATACATGACCAGCGGTTTGATGTGCATGCAGGCATAGGAGTCCCTCTTAAGAAATTAGCTCAGTCGCTTATTGACTTAATTCAGCAGCTGTAGAGGCATAGCCTACACTGTCTCTGCGGTAGACTTTTCTTGTGATGTTGGATCTCTGCTAACATCATCATCTTTAATCCTTTGTGTCATTGTTTGAGGGTAGTCTCTTTTTGTCTCGGCCATAATCACACCTGGAGATGTTTGGTTTGTTTGCTTACTTTCAGTTTAAACAAAATTAATAGGTAGATCGTTGCCTGTGTTCAATATGGCGTTTCTTGCTTGCTGGCTGGCCACATATTTTGATGATATGAAGCACTCTCGCTATACTTTTTTAATATCTATGAAGTGGTAGAATCCTGATGGCTACTTTCTTGTGAGAGCATGAGTGACCAATACATATCACTGATTTCTTCTGGTTTTATCTCCTTATAAATATTCTTCTGGAAGTACTGGTAATCACTGCTCGACTCTGACGAAATGATGGGGTGCAGATTGTGCCTATTTTGTGGCCAGCTTACTTTAACCCTTTACCAGTCTCCTTATTGATTCACAGATGAACAGTCATTCATTTAATTTTAAGAATGGTCTCTTTGCCACAGCCATATCATTAGCAACCCTGCAGATTCATTTGATGATTAACTGTCAGGATCGTTTCATGCTCTGCAAATAGTGTGAAAAGTTCAGTTACTCTAATATGGAGCCACACCAGGGGATCCAACTGCCTGTATTTGCTTGTTGGTTCATGGTTTGAAAACAAATGCCGTACAATTTGTGCTGATGAAATGACTAGTGGTTCTCGGTCCAGCCTTCCAGTGATGCTGTGATGTGGTGCAGTGTTGTCCTGTGATGGTCTTCTCTGCAGACTGGATGCCGGCACGTTCGGGACTATGGGAGTGGGGCTTGGCTTTGCCATCGCTGCGGCTGTGTTGGAGAGAGATCATGGCAGTGGTCAGCGGGTGGTCTGTGTGGAGGGGGACAGTGCCTTTGGCTTCTCGGGCATGGAGGTGGAGACTATGTGCAGGTGACTGTGACTGTGCCTGTTTACACCCCCTTCCCCAAATCCTGTCTCATGCAGTACCATCCACAGTCTCGCACTAATGTGTATGTAATCTGTTCTGTTTCGATGTAAACAGATACAAACTGCCCATAATCATCATTGTAGTCAATAACAATGGGATATACAGCGGTGTGGATGCAGACACATGGCAAGAAATGGAAAGGATGGGGGACTTGACCACTGTGTAAGTACTGATTAAGGCACCGTCCACAAGTGCAGGGGTATTTTTGAGAATGTAGCATTTTCTAAGCGTTTTGGCCTTTTCATCCACAAGAGAAGTATGGTTTGGTTCAGTACATTTTCATTCACTGAAAATGGACCTTCAGGAAAACTTCCAGGATGCAGATTTCAAAAAACTGCATATTAAGTGTTTACTTATAGACTGAGAAAACAGTTTTCTGCTCATCTGCTCCCAAGGACCAAGTGGTGAGCTATTGTCGTGTTGCAGTCTCCATCATCCGTCTGTTGTCTGTACGTAAACTTATTTTAAACAACTTCTTCTCAAGTTCTACTTGGGAGATTTGGATCAGACATGATTTTTTTTTTTTTATCTCGTCCCTGACCAAGTGTTGTTATTTTTGTGGCTCAATTGGGAATCCAATATGGCCACCCTGGTCTCTGATTGGCTGACGCATTTTCGACTTCTTCTCTTGGCTCACTGGTCAGATTTGGATCGAACTTGCAAAAAATGTTCACCACTTAGCCCTTACTAAGTGTTTCTATTTTACAGCTTGATTTGGAATTCAATATGGCTGACCTGGCCTCTAATTAGTTGACATATTTTCAACTTCTCTAGTTCCATTGGTCAGATTTGGATCAGACATGGTGTATTTATTTGTCTCATGGTCCTGACCATGTGTTGTTATTTTTTGCTCGATTTAAAATCCATTATGGCTGCCTTGGTTTCTGATTAGCTAATGCATTTGTAATGACCTCACCAGTTCTACTGGTCAGATTTGGATTACATTTGGTTCACGTTTTTCTCATGGCCCTAATGAAGTGTTCGCATTTTTTTGGCCCGATTTTTGGCTGCCCTGGCCACTGCATTTTGGATGACTTCTCTAGATCTACAAAGCAGATTTGGATCAGATGTGGCGTATTTATTTGTTTCATGGCCCTGACCAAGTGTTTTTCTTTTTTTTTGTTTAGATGATTGCTTTAAGGGCTTTAATTGTGTTTTTGCAGTTTTATTTGGAATGAGATTCTTTAAAAAAAAAAAAAAAAAATACCAATGTACCTGTGGAGTAGGCCTAAAGCTCTCTGCTGCAAACTCTGTTGGGCAGCAGTAACCAACCCTACTCCTGGAGATGGATGTATCATCCTGTTGGTTTTCCCTCTAACTGCAACAAAGTCCACCTCATTCAACAGGTGGAGCTCATGTTGAGCTGCTGATTGGTCGAACCTGGCATGCCAAATTTGTGTTGGAGATGGCATATCTCCAGGAGCAGGGTTGGTGACCAGTGCCATAGAGTATGAAGCTTTGCTTATGTCCAAAGTTATCCCTTTCATTCCTTGCATTTTGTGCCATAATACTGTTTTTGCCTCGTGACTTGTGACTTCTATTTCTATGTCAGCGCCCCACCTGTTACACTGCTGCCTGATGCCCGCTATGATAAGGTCATGGCTGCCTTCGGTGGGCGGGGTTTCCTCGTACGGACGCCGGAGGAGCTGAGGAGTGCCCTGGAACTCAGTCTACAAGACTGGGAGGGGCCCAGCCTCCTTAATGTCCTCATTGACCCCGCCTCCGACAGAAAACAGCAGGTACAGCCTAGGCACCCCGTACTGCATGAAATTAATTCTCCTGCTATAAGAGCTGCAAAGGCTATAATTGGTAAAAAGTTTGAAATTCGAAATGGACGTGGTTGACTGATAGATGAGTGGGAGGCAGCCCTGCTGAGGATAAGGGCCATACTGTCATTATTTTTCTCACCTTGCGCTCAAAATGATCTCACACAGTGTCTGAGGTCAGCTACCTATGACTTTGACTTGTTTACCTCCTTCAGCTGAAACACTGAGCATTACATCAGCCGTGGAGTGACCACAGCTTTTCCATAGGGGGCGCATAAGTGGGGTGAGACGACACTTAAAATTCTCAGGTTACATCTCATTTTGTTAGAGGTCTCTTGGGCTTGCACTCAGACCTGAAACCACAACTCCATTCACAAATCCTATTTAGGAACGGTCGGGTTCCCCCTCTTGTCATTATCACTAGATTGTGGTTTGGACTCTTTATTTTTGTAATACCTATCCCTGGAACCACAGTAATGTTCAGGGGATCCAGACCACAAGGTATTAATATGTTGGGCGCCATGCCTCTGTTTTAGCTAGAGCTGAGCTGAGTAGAGCTTACATATGGCGTGCGCATTTTAAAGAGCAATCCATGTCCACGTGTAAACACTGAGCACTGATCGACGGATTGTATGACTGTTTTTCCCGACTCCAGGCATGCCCTGAGGAAAATGGCGTTTTCCACATAAAGACCTCTCACCTCACACGCACCTGCCTTCGTTATTTTGGTCTCTGTCATGGAGACGGATGCCCACTTTGTTTATGTTCGATGTTTCCGTGCAACCCCCAAGCAGACATGCTGGAGGATCAGATGTCATGATAACCACGGAACAGGGCCCCAACCCCAGTGCAAAGGCCTGGGTTTTGCCTGTAACTTGAAGGGCAGATGATGAAGTTCATATTCGATTGGGTTTTTGGGTCCTCGCCACCCCTCCATTTCTTACTGAGGCCCTTTCAGGTTTTTTTTTTAGCATGTATATGGCCTTTTTGTTCATTCTTTGGATCTTCAGCAGC
Source organism: Gymnothorax javanicus (assembly GCA_029692085.1). Lineage (NCBI taxonomy): Eukaryota > Metazoa > Chordata > Actinopteri > Anguilliformes > Muraenidae > Gymnothorax > Gymnothorax javanicus. The sequence goes on from CM056193.1 coordinate 148,702,986, forward strand.
GTTTCCCCTCGAATTTTTATTCAGGCCTGGTGGTACCCTCCGAAAAAACACTACCCAGATGCGGCAGTCTGTTTGATTGCATAGCAGGTTGTCCACAATTTATATTTGCATGTACTCAATTTTTACACTCTGTACACAAACACCTTGTAAAAAATAAAAAGTTGACTTGACTTACAAAGGCAACCAGCTGCAAAGAATATTTGAGTTTGCTCAACTTCAAGTCTTAGTAGTACCACAAACTAATTTTTGAAAGAACTTGGAACTTGAAGTTAAGCCAACAATCACAGCCGTGATGATATTCAGCAACAACATCACGACCTTGAGGGTGATATTGCTTTTATACAACAGTTCTACTAACGCCACTTATCACTGGATGGCAATAAGCAACAACAGACTATGATTTCTTTGTTTATTTAATCAGTTATGTAGCTTCGCCAGCGCAAATAGTTCTACAAATGGATTGGGACTTGACTGTTGCTAACAATGAAGCGCTAAGTTTGAGGTCGGCAGTTAGTGTAATTAATGGTCATTAAAACACCTGTGAGCGGAGTGATTTTGCTGTTATATGTCCCAGTGATGGGACATATAACAACACTCATGGAATGCCTCTCGTCCAATCAAATTACTCGGTCTGAACTAACTGTTGTATAATTTGCTACATCTCAAGCGCTCTATCAAGACAACGTTAACACTTTAGCTGTGTCTCAATGTGTCAGCTGCAAAGAATTCAATGGACTGCTGTGTCACGGCATCGTTCTTTTCCCGAGCAACGACTCCCCTTTTGGAGCAGGGCTAATTTCAGCTTTGATGCGTTCGTTGGTGAATCATTGGCCGATGAGATTTACGACTTAATTCACCAAAGCCAACAAGGCCCTACCAATGTTTGCAACAGAGTGCTGTGAAGTGCGGACCGCTCCTAAGTGCAAATTATCGATCTTCAGACGAATTTGTGATTTAAAAAAATAACCTTTTAGAATTTGGTGACCTGGCGTTGCGGGGGCTTGTGAGGGCCTGGCAGCCCACCAGGCCTGTATCATAATGGGTGAAACACTGTTTTGGCACCAAATTATATTATGACTGTCATGCATCTATGACATTCGCTATAATTGCAGTTGTAAAAGTAAATGTTTTCAAGCATGACATAATGTGAATGGCTCTGAAGTTCTCAGAGACACCTGCGTATTAAATATGAATGGATGTTATCAGTTAGGATTCACTTTTATTTTTATTTGCAAGCTACTTTGCAAACATTACCAACCTTCTGTTCACAAAGTTATGACAGAATATCATGTCTTATAAGGCCTGTTCAGATGATGGTCAGCCTTCTGGCACAATCCTGAAAAACCAGATAGACCATGGTTGAGAAACAAATAAATGGCTAGGACAGGTAATACCGCATAGTTCTCTGTGTGTGAATATGATACTTTTTGTTTCAGGAATTTCCCTGGCTGACCCGCTCCAATTTATAGATGCATTTGAAGAGGGTTTCTGTTCAAGGGACCTGAAGCAGAGGAGTCTACACCCTGCGGGATATGCAGGATAGGGTGTGAACGCAGGGTGCTCCTCAAACCCAGCCCTGGATTGTGTGCACCGACTGAGCTGGTTTTCACCAATAACTTGACCACGTTTTGGACTTCAACAGATGCCACACTGCAGCATACCCCGAAGCATCAAAAGTAATTAACAATATGAGGACTCGCCATTCCATTTTGACAAGGTCAAAATCTATGTATTTTATACTCTGAATACTTACTTACTGGGGTATGTCTCGATGAAATTCATTTTATCCTGCCATTCGCAGTATATTTTGGCATTGAAACCGTCTATTTTTGACACCAAACATGTAATTAAACTCATAATTTTTACACTTTTGTGCAATTCATTTTTTTCCTGTAATCTTATAGTGTTGTAGGTGTTCATAAGTGATCTAATGGAAACCTACCTAGAGGAGAATATACATAAGATGCCAAAGCAGGGGTATTCAGCTATATCCAGAAAGGGGTGGTCTGGGTGCAGGGTTTCATTCCAACCAATTAATAATGCCTCTGATCCAACTAATAAAGGCCTTTAGCAAAGACTCACGGGGTTCATTGCTAGAATCAGATGAATAATGGCAGGGCTTGAACAAAAACCCCTCTCTGAATAAGGTTTCATACACCTGTGCAAAAGGAAAAAAATCCAATCGGAGTAGACATCAGTTTCTGAGAGAAAGGTGTCTGCATGCCATCCTGCAGGGGGCGCCAACTGTTCTAAATACAGCAACAAAGGACATGAGACCAGGAACAGTAATGCTGGTTTATGATAGTAGTGAGATGATCTCTGCCCATGAATAGAGGCAATTCCACAGCATCCCTTTAGAAAGTTTAATAACACTGTCACTGCAGGCCTTTTCTGTTAAAATAATGAAGCATTTGACATAAAATAATGTTTTGAAGTGTAGATGCCTTGTGTGATGCTTCGTAATTTTCCTGGTGACTCTCCAAAAATACTGCTGATAAATATAGATATTAAATACATATTCCTCTCTATGATATTATAGTTCACATATTTATTTTTTCCTCTGTAAACCAAAATAAAATGTTTTCTACAATTTTTTTAAAAGTTGTGAACATGACACAACTCATATCGGAATATTTGGCATTAGAGAACTGAATGAAGCTGGAGTTTCATGGAACAAGCTGATGATGCAAATACCCAATATCTAAGCATTCCACAAGTTTGAGAGTGAATTCTTGTAAACTTCACAACTTCAGTACCATTTTGAAAATTCAGTTGTAAGCAGGGCTTTGAACCAGAATTTTTTCCCAATTGGTTCGTTCTGAACAGAAACAGTATTTTAACGTTTCCGGTTTTGGGTTCCACCCCAAAATGTACGTTCTCGAACCGGTTAGAACCAAAAAATTTCGTTCCTGAACCGGTTAATATCGTTCCATGTCAGCCATAGGACTTTAAATTTGTAGGTTTAACATTAGCACTTTCAAATTGGCTATTATTTCCTGTATCCCACAACAAACACTACACTAGGCCTATGCTTTATGCAAGCTGCATCACTAAGTAATTATATGGCCACATTTGTTACATTATTATAGATGAATTAAGACAAGAATAACTTCTACTACATCATTTATTGCCAAACAACAGAGCAGATCCCATTTCGCTTCTCAATTGCTCAATATATGCAAATAACAGAAACGGGACAGGCTACAGCTGCCATTGAGATCATTTAACAAATGGCCAGACCTTGTCAGGACTCAATCAGTGCATTTCACATGCTCTTCTGGTCATTCGGTGCATTTTCTAGTCGCGCAGTCAAATATTGAATTAGGGCGACTTAGCCCAAACACCGCCACGACAAAAGCTCAAGAGATGCAGAAGCCGCGGGAAACAGATCCAGTCTTGTTCCTTGTTTAAGCAAAGTAAAATCACTGAAAAACTGGCGAACACAATGGTTTTGGTTTCCTTTACATAATCGATTTAGCATTGTGAGGATGGTAAATTGGCAGTATGAATGCAAAAAAAAAAAAAACCCCCAAAACTTTCCATGATGTGCAGCAATCGTATTCGCAATTCTCACAATTGCCACTCTACTGTGCATCGTGCCTAACAACGCTCTTTAGCTGTGACTACATTTAGAATATGCAAAACGGATTCTCCTGGCTTATTGCTTAATGAGCTTCGCAAAATAATTAATGCAAATGTTTGGCGTTTCAAGAACTACATGTCCGCAGAGTTTCTAAGGACGTATTGATATATTAAGTCTTCATTTATGTGCGGATGAAAACGTCTCATAATTTTGTGGTGCAATGTATAACAGTGCAATCGAGAATAAATTTGACGTCTCCCATTGACTTCGATCAATTAGTCTGAGCAGCTGTTGCTAATCGGGTAAAGTAAACTGCGAGAGGTTTATGTTATTAAGAATTGAAAGGTGAGGTTTCAGCGGGCCTTGTTGACTGCCGACTGACCGCTGCTGTGTTACGCTTTTGTACCCCTGGATTGTGCTAATGGTCGAGAACTATTGTGTTTTAGTGAATAAAATTGACAGGCTAGGCATAGCATTAGGCTTAATTAGGCTGAATTCTCTCTACTCTGCCTGGGCATGCCAGGGAATGACACAGAGGAAGTGAACGTCTGTTGGTCATTGTAGCCCAAACACAAAACATTTCAAGAATGAAAAAAATAACGGTATTAACCAGTTACCATCATTTTTTTTTTATAAACGATTCTGCTCCGGAACATTAAAAAATCTAAGTTTCTGGTTTTGTTTTTGTTCCTAGCAAAATAGCAAAAGTTTCTGGTTTTCGTTTTCGTTCCGCGAACCGGTTCAAAGCCCTGGTTGTAAGACATCTTTTGCATTTGAAACTACAGCATTGTCGTGCTCTATCGGTCTGTTGTCAAATATTCTGTCAACAAATCAGCAAGAGTCTTTGAATTTCTTACAGATGCAGAGTAATATGTTAGTTAAGTATTTTCTCGGCCTTTTCAAGGTATTGTTTGCTGGTTACGATTCTTAACAGCTATGAATTAGCTTGGCCTAATTGTGCTGTTAATGAAACCCGGATCTCAACTTGATATTACTGGATGGTGTCCAAGTTCTGTGAAAGAAATTCATTATGTGATTAATGTGTATATAAAATATATAGGTAACTTGTATTCTGTGGGGGTTTTTTTCAGTCTTAAACAAATGAAAAATACGGATTTGTGTTTAGCCTTATGGATGAAAGCTGTCAGTCTGTTCACTGTTGAAAGGTTATTGTACAAACGGTTATGCTGAGCAGTATTAGCCTTTAAGGGCTTAATGTTGAAAAAGATGTTGAATGAACAATGTCATTTGAGGGTCTTCAGGCACACGCTACCTATTTGGTGAAGGAGAATCCAGATGTGTTTCCCCTTGACAGCATAAATCCAACTGTATAAGGTAAAGAGCCATCACATATAACCAATCTCTAGATTTAGGATCAGCATTATTTATGAAGCCCACGGCTCCATTTTTCATTGCAGTGCTTTCTAAGTAATTGAGGGTTTCAATGGCATTCTTCATTAAAGGGCAGTTAACTGTTTTCATCATTTGGCTATTTATGCCACTGCAATAGATTTGTCATGAAAAGAGATGTGCTTGAAGTTTTTTCATAAACCCCACCCCCCCCTCTTTTTTTGAGGGGTTCAAAAATACTGGCATAGTCCAAGGTAATCATTCAATAAATGCACTGTTGCCCATAAAGTTGAAATAATTTTGTATTCAGACACTTTATCTGTCTATGAATAATCACATTGTCACAATCATTTCATGAAAAGAGGTAAAAATATTTTATTCACACTTTGTGGGCAACAGTATAGTCATGTTTAAGTCTTGGTTGCAAGTCCTCTGCAGTCAATGACTGCCTGAAGTCTGGAACCCACAGACATCTAACACTGGTTTCCTTCCCTTGTGATGTTCTGCTGCTGTGTTTGGTTGCTGCTTGTTCTTGGGGTCTTTTGCCTTTAGTTTTTCCAAAAGCTAAAGAAATGCTTGTTCAGTAAGATTCAGGTCAGTTTATAGACTTGGCCTTGGTAGAACATTCCACTTCTCTTCCTTCAGAAAGTCGGGTTGCTTTCCCAGTATGCTTTGGTCAAGCTGCATCCAGTGAGTTTTTAAGCATTTTGCAGAATCTGATCAGATAATATGGTCATGTAATATCCTTAATTGCCATGCTTTTTTGACAGTTGTTGCTTCTATCATTGTGTACAAGGGAACCAGTGATTTAGTTTTTGTTTTAAACCCTCTGTTTATTCTGGTGAAGTCCTCTCTTCATTATTGACTTCCACACAGGTAATTCTACCTCCTTTATTATTCTACAGTCATCCAACATGTCTTATTCATGGTCTTCTGGGCCTTTTGGTGTTCCATTTGGCCGCATATAATGTTTTTACTATTCCTCTGATGGGTTTGTTCAGATTTTTTAGACTAATGGTGGTCGGTTTCCTAGCAGGGGCTCTTTTGATGACTAATTGAAAGTTAACTGCAGCAGATTCCACAAATAAAGTAAACTCAACAGTACTTGTAAATTACTTTAAAAAGTGCCAGAATTGCAAAACCATTCCCCCAATTTGTGTCAATACCCTCAAATTGAAGTAATGTCTGCACTTTAAGCTCATAATCATTATTTGATTTCAACTTAAATATGCTGTGGCAGAGGACTAAAGCAACGGTTGATGCTGAATAATGGACCTGACTGTACATTTTTGTATTATTTCGTTAGTCTCATAGCATTATTGCGTAAGTTGTATTTTTGCCAAATCGAGGTATCGGCTGCCTGTTCTTTTGTGTTGGCAAAAAATGCATTTTTCCTTTTTTCTCAAAACCTTAAAAAAAATAAAAATCCATTCTCTTAAATACACTGAACAAAAATATAAACGCAACACTTCTTATTGTATGAAATATGACCATGTTCAGAAACTCATTGTACTTTCACTGAGTGTCGACAGATTGTACGACCATATTGCAATGCAATTTGAGCAATGATTGAAACAGACGAACGAGAATCTCACAATGGCGTGATGATAAAGGGGATGGGATCTATTGTCCAAATTTCACAAATCAATATTTGGTATGTCTGCCTTTGGCCTACTGCATTGCTACACATCTCTGCTGTATGGACAGTAAGAAATAGTCAACGGTGACTTGGGGGACGTGTTGCCACTTCTCTGCAAGAGCTGTGCAGAGTTGGCGGATATTGGCTGGAAATGTGAACTAATGACGAACTCATTGGTTGAGGACATCCCAAAGATACTGGATGGGGGACGAATCCAAGTAATAAGCCGACCATTCAAGCACACAAATGTTTTCAGGCTCAAGGAACTCTGTGCATACCCGAGTGACGTGGGTCTGGCTTGGCCATGCTGGATGGTTGTTTTGATGGTTGTTTGTTTGTTTTGATGGGCAAATGGTAGGACGATAGGCCGCAATATGTCATCATGATGTCACACTGCATTCAAGTTGCTGTTAATGAAATGCAGTTGGGTGCAGTGTACATGGGATATTCCCACTCAAACCAGCACTCCACCACCATGTGCCACCGTGCACACCACCATGATGTCAGCATAATGATCCCCTGTCCATCCGCTCCGTGAAGTTGGAAACATGACTTGTCTGAAAAGACGACAGTACTCTATTGTGCCATTGGCTATCAAACGTGTCTATCCACTCAGTCGAACCAATTTTTTCGTCAAGCTGAGAAGAGGTCCAATTTACAAGGAACAAAACACGCAGAGATATGGACTTCTTGGAGATGATTTTTCACGATTTAGGCAAAAATGTGGTGATAGCGGGGACCAAATGTTACATCTGCAGTGGCAGTTGCTAGTCAAAGAGATGGAATGTCCAGATATGGCAGTCTTGGCCGGGGGTCGTCACACGTGGTCATCATGCATGTGGGTGGTCTGCTGTCATGTCTAATTCCTCAAAAAGATGTTTTATGCGAGTTATTGTTGAAACATGGACATTATGAGCCCTTGCGACAGCCCTGAGAAACATTCCTGCATTGAGCATGCCAATGGCACATTCCCTGATGGCTCGAGTCACCTATGGCGTTATGAACAATGGCAGAACTGGGACTTTTGAGGAGGCCTTTTATTGACCAGAGTACAATATGTGCCTGAGCTGACTATACCTGATTTCATTGGCTCTGGATCAGACCCCACCTGTCTGACAGGCCAATTTTGACGAAGAGCATGAACTTGACAGTGATATGGAGCAGATGACAGAAATGTACACAGACCAGTGGCACACAACCTTGGTCACATAAATAAACCCAACTAAGTCAGCCTCAGAAATAATTATGCGGAATATTGAAAGGTCTAAATTGTTGCGTTTATATATTTGTTCAGTGTAATTATAAAAAACTGAATTAGATGGGCAATTACACTATGAGGCTAAAGATTTGGTGAGTTTATTCTCTCTTTTGAGTATGTGCAGTTGATCAAAAAAGTTGTGGGTTATAAAGATAGCGCTGATACCAAGTGCCACTTTGATGTGTCCTCACAGTTGCAATGCCAGTTTTTTTTTCTATTTTTTATTAGACAATTCAAGCTTTATTGTGATAAAATAGAATTTGCAAATTGGGAGGTATATATTCACTACCTGGCCAAAAACGGTCATCACCTGGATTTAACTATGCAAATAGGTAAGAGCCCTCTATTGGATAATTACTGCAGTAATTAAGGGGTCCTATAGCTAAGCAAAATGCCAATTTTGGTTCAAAATTTTAGTTTTGAGGTAAGAACATGAAGTGGTCCTTCAAATAGTCTGTAATATGGAGTCGTGTTCCGAAGGAAACATTCGTCACGAACACTGTCTTCGAGGCTGGAACAGCTATGAGTGTGGTGACTTTCAATGATGGCCAATGAGGAATTGCCTCCATTCTTATGAAACTTGGCATAAAGGCAGGGCCACACTCAATGAAAGGCTATCACGAAATGGACAGAAAAGGTGTGAAACAGAGTGAAAAACGCGCACTAGAACTTGAAAAAAGAAACAAATAGACGCTCAACAAGCACATAAAACTAGGGAAGAAACACAGATTGAAGAACAGGGAGTTACTTTTGAGGCTGGTGCCTTTTAAGAAGGTAAAAAAAAAATCCTAAAAACCACTGAAAACAATATACTAAATGTATTCCTCCTGAGAACATTACTGTCAAACTTCGATCACATTATTACTGCCGAACTAAAATCACGTTTTTCTAAAAATACAGATTTTCAACAAGAAAATACAGATTTCTCAGCAGCTGTACATCCAATTAACTTCATATTTGGCAGTTTTCTTCATTTTGTGATGATCTAAGTCTGTACAAAGCTCTTTTTGCAATATGTACCTCTGAATATGAGTAAATCAAAATATGCATTTTTAATTAGCCGTTTCCCGCCGAAATTGATTTGGGGGGGGGGCAAAAATCAATACTAGAACATAGAAACCTGGAAAAAAGTTCTGTAGTGACATTAGGAATGTTTTTTCCTTCACATTACAGCTGAAATTATAACCAAACACTGTTTAGTTATCTCAATAACTGTGTTTCTCTAAGTATCTATATATTCATTAAAACAGCCATTGCCATGGCAACCACTGATGTGATACAGCCATTGCCATGGCAACCACTGATGTGATGCTACAGAAACTCAGTGTCTTAAGTTGCAATTTCTAATAGAATTATTTTGATAATAATTCTTAGTTTAAAAAGTGAATATCTTGGAAAAATGTTTGCTTAACTATAAGTCCCCTCAATATGCTTCAGCTGCTTGCAATAAACTTGGAAGAAACTTCATCATGCAGCAAAACAATGCAAAACACACTGCCATCACAATGAAGGACTTTATTTATGAGGAAAAGTCGAAGGTTTTCGAGTGGCTCAGTCAATTTTGGACTTATATTAACTGACCGTGCATTTCATTTCCTGGAGAGGCGACCAAAGGGAAAAAAACTTGTGAAAAATATAGCAACTGGAAGAGACTACAGTAAAAGCATGGAAAAGCATCCCCAACCACAACTGTTTGGCAATCACAATGGTTTGAAGCAGTTTTTGAAAGCAAGGCATATGCAACTAATTACTAAGTGTAATTTTCTTTCATTTACTTAAACACTTTCTGTCCAAGACTTTGACCCAACTGAAATTGAATGGCCTGATATCAAGGTGCTATAAGTAATTTTATACATATACTGTAGGTGTAAATATCAGGAAATGAAAGCTGAAATACTGAACTCATGTTTTGTATTATCTTCTGATCTTTATCCCAAATGTATTCTGCAAATTGTAAGAAAAAAGGACTTGGCCTTGCTGTTCCGATTCTTTTGGAGGGAACGGTATTCTGTATGTAAAAAGAACAAGATGAATTTAGTTGCCATACATGGATGAGCCAGTACATTAAAACCACTCGGAGATTAAGAAAATTGTGATTAACTAGTAACAACGCCGCATGTCAAGGTCTGCAGACAAATCTCAGGCAGTAAGCAAACAGTCGGCTCTCAAATTCAACGTGTTGGATCCGGGAGAAATGGGACCTGAGTGATTTTAACAAGGACCAAATCATTATGACAGGATGAGAGGGTTGAAGCATCTCTGAAGCGGCAAAGTTTCTGGGGTGCTCCAAGTCAGCAGTGGCAAGTTCCATCTGACAGTGGTCCAATGAGAAATAAACTATGAACTGCAGACAGGGTGTTTGGCGCCAAGGATCACTAATGCACAAGGGCAAAAAGGCTATCCTGTCTTGTGTAAAGTGACGGAAGGCTGAACATGGCACAAGTCTCAGTGAAATTCAGTGATACATACTTGCGGAATGTGTCACACTCCACCACTGAAATCGCCAAGAATGGGCACATGAGTGTCGGAACTGGACCTTGGGGCAATTAAAGAAGGTTGCCTGCCTGGTCCAGTGAGTCCCTTATTCTTTTTAATTCTGTGCATTGGCTAGGTATGTGTGCGCCATTTACCTGGGGAACAGATGGCACCACTGCACTAGGATTCACAGCGGCAAGAACAAGCTGGTGAATGGAGTGTGATGCTCTGGTTAATGTTCCACATGAAACCTAGGATCCAGAAAGCCGAGTTGTCAGTTTTACTGAGCTGTTTTGGCAGGACGAAGGGGACCTATACAATTGTGCATTTGGTTTTAATGTTGTGGCTGATCAGTGTAAGTGGGTGGATGACAAACATTGAAGAGCAGCAGTGATAGATGAGGACAATGGGGATCAAGTTGTTAAAATATTTTCCAGGGGCACGTATTTAGTTCTTGACCTGGTGTGATAACACACCACTGGCAGCTGTCCAAGGTCTTAGTCTTAGCTGAATCATTTTAACTTCTTTTCCCTCATTTCAAAACCTCATATACTTGATATAATGCCATAGGCTATGCAACAAGCTACATAGCTGATGTTGGATCATTGCACAAATGTGAATGAGTTATTTAGCAGAGCAATGCAAGACCAGATTATTTATGCCGCAGTTTTATAGGCCTACTTCCCCAATTCACTAGCTTACAGAATTGACTTTCACATTTTAATTTCCCCTTGAAATGTTCAGTTCATTTCTTCACAAACAAAACAATTAGTCCATACTTTATGTATAACTGTAGATTGACGTCTAGCTGGACACTTTTATATTGTCTTAACTTTCAATGTGAACATGGGACCGTTATAATAATCGACAATGTTCAAAATATTGAATACCCTTGAATGAAATGTAAGTCATGTTTTCTCGTATGTGCATTTGTATGCAACCGTTTGCAGACTGTAGGCTAGAGTGCCATTACATGGACAAACAATGAATGAAATTGTAAATAAGTTATTACTCAAATGTATTCTTGCAAAACATATCTTAGTTGTTGTGCATGAAAATGCAGATTTTGGTTGCACGTTAAACTGAGTTTTATGGTGTTTACTGACCACTTAATATAATAGCTCAAGTGAATTTTCTATTCATTTTGAAATTGTATTGTTGGCCTCTTCATTTTGCACGAGTACAGAAAATGCCGAGCTCATGAGACCATTACCTTCTTTGTAATTGCACTGTCATTAATTCCAAGAAAGCTAAGCGAGGAAGCTAATAAATTTAGCCCAAACCCTGGCCTAATCGATAACCTCTGACAGCTCATGAAGGGGAGCGGTGCTATTCCTTTTTTGTTTTGTTTCATTTTTTATAGCTTGTCCGAAACATTTTCCCGTTATATCCACGTTTAAATCACTGATGGGGAAGAAATATATTTGAGATAGAAAAGTAACACAGCATAATGGAATAGTTTAGTCGTTATTGTAGGTAAACATGCGCGTTTGGCCATGTCTTTACGCAGTTGATTTGTGTTTAATGTGTGTCTTCACATCTATTCTGTAACCTCACGACAGATGTTGAAATTATTTCGGACAAAAATGTATATACTTATATATCTTTAATTTGTTTTTGGCGCGTTAAAGGCCAGAGGGAAAATCAATTTTAATATTAACTCAGCCATGCAGAGGAAATGGTCGCGGTCCAGTCATTTCCAGGAGTATTTTTTACTGTTATTTATTTATTTATCACGGGAAGCTGAGGGGAAACAAAAGGAACTGTTCCAGGAGTAACATGGTCTAATATTGGCACCAAGTGCAGCGGGCTGACTTCAGTAATTATAGCACTGTCTGGTGCAGGGCAAATATTTCACGGGCACTAGTTGGCATTCCGTTTGCCTAAAGGCGCAGAGACGCTGCCAGAGGGGGACGTAAGGGAGAGCGAGGTAGAGGAGAGCAAGAGGGTTGGAGTGAAATCCCTACGCGAACAGGAGATACGCGAAATAGAAGTGGAGATCATACCGGCAGCATGCTCCTGATCACGCTTGGATTCTACCTTCAGCTCTTTTTCTGTTGTGTGTTGTCCCACTCCTCTGTATTGGACAACATTTTCTCCTTCCAAGCTGGTAACCCATGATTATTCTAGTGTAGTTGAACGATGCCTGATTGCGCATGTTTGTATCCACTTGTCCGCTTGTCCTCCTTTTGACGAGCATGTGTTTTGCACACTTGTGTGCATGTGTATGTGTGTGTGTGTGTGTGTGTGTGTGTGTGTGTGCGCGCGTGCGGGCGTGCGTGTGCATGAATGTGTGTGCTGTTTGTGCTCATATATGTTTATGTGCATACCTGTACGTGGGGGCGCGTCAAATGTACGCATGCTGCTGGTCGTATATACTGCGATGCTCTCATCATGGTTCCCGGCTACATACAGTGGCTGCAGTTGCGCACTCTCCTGTGTTGGCATGTGGTTGAATTGAGGGAGCTCCGTCTCAATGTAAAGCTGGTCCTATAAATAACATGCTCCTTCTTCTGTGACACACCGGCATGCTTTTTGCATGTCCAGAACAAAGCCAAACAAGGCTAACTTTCAGCTGTGAAAGCAATGTCTGTGGAGAAACGCTGTTTTCCACTGTCTATATTCAACCCATTCATTAACTTAGATTTGTTTGGCTGTGGTTTTATCCGCATACGTTGCGTCAGGGCTCTGCTCTTTACATTATAATCAGAACTGTAGATCAGTAACTCTGTGTATTGAAGAAGAATATGCTTTTTTGGTCATGGATATTTATTTATTTGTTAGCATTTTTAGTGGTAGTGGGTTATATATTTACGGCATGTAAATATGTATTTTTGTTGGGTTTTATTTTACCAGTTCTAAAGGTAAACTTCTCATACAGAAGTAGAAAACAACCCCCAAGGGTGTCCAGGTCCAGGCACTCAAAAATGACGGTCTGACGGTTTGTTTTCTACTTCAGTTTGTTTCCCTGAAGTCCAAGAGCACCTATTCACACTATTTTACTCTTTTCTCCATTGAGCACCGGGGTGCATCGCGTGATTGAAACTTCTCAAACAGTCAAACTCCTCATCTGCTGATTTTAGGCTCCTGGAGGGGTTCTTGGTTTGACTTGAGAAACTTGCTTTGGAGGAAAACTGGAGGTGTAAGAGCTACCCTCTACTAATGATTTTCTGAGAACAAGACCCGGGAAAGTGTTTATGTCTGTGCTTATCAAGAGCCCGTGAAGTGATCTGACAGGCATTAATTAATATTTTTAAGTAAACGGGAACTTTACTGGAGATTTTTAATCGCAAATGCTTTATTACATTGACATAATTGATGGGCAGCCATGTTAGTTCTAATACTCAAATTTGAAAGATCAACATTCTGCAAAAAAAAAAAAAAAAGAAATTTTAGTGCCTGCTCAGATATTCATGAAAGCTCATATCAATGAATATTAAATATGTATATGACCAAGATGACCAACCCATGTCCTAGAGAGCTGCAGCATACAGTGGGGTGCAAAAATTTGGGCACCCCTGGTTTAAATGTCTGTTACAATTAATCTCCAAGTGATTGAAAGCAAACCTGAACACTAAATGCAACGAAGTTAAACATGACATCTTTCTGCAAATTTAAGAGCAAGGTTTCTTTTTATTTTAATTTTTCTGAGTTTTTAAATGATAAGAAAGGAAAAAGGGCCCTGTGCAAAAGTTTGGGAACCCTTTTGGATTATTCTTTGTTACCTTTTAAGAAGATGATTACTAAGGCCCAGACCCAGGTGATTTACTCGTTAGGGCTTCAATGAGTCAGGTGAATATCATTCCAGGGTTGCACTATATATTCTGAAGTAACTCCATACCTTCTAAAGTATCCCACTGTGGTGGCTGTTGTTAAAAAACCATGAGTTCCTCTAAACAGTTGTCCAAGGATATCAAAATCAAGATAATTCATTTCCACCAACAAGGGGAGGGCTACAAAAAAAAAACTCTTGCAATGTTTCAAACTACCTATTTCTACTGTCAGAAACATCATAAGAAAATGGAAAATAAATGGAACAATTGAAGTCAAGGCAAGATCTGGAAGACCAAGAGAAATTTCAGAAAGAATGGCCCGAGATCTGGTGAGAAATGCTCGGAAGAACCCACACATCACTACAAAAGAGCTGCAAAAAAGAGTAGCAGACACAGGTCTAGTTGTTCACAGGACAACAATACAGTGTAACTTAAACAACAAAGACCTACATGGCAGAGTTGCAAGAAAGAAGCCTTTCCTACAACCTGAACACAAAATTAAACGTCTTAAGTATGCAAAAGAAAACCTTGAGAGACCTCAAGGCTATTGCAACAATGTGCTTTGGACTGACGAAAGCAAAGTTGAACTTTTTGGCCACAACCAAAGAAGGTATGTTTGGAGAAAAAAGGGTGAAGCATTTGTAGAGATGAACACGTTGCCAACTGTTAAGCATGGAGGTGGATCCATTATGCTTTGGGGTTGTGTAGCAGCTGGGGGCACAGGTAATATTGTGCGGGTGGAAGGAAGAATGGATTCCACCAAATATAAAGACATTCTAGCGGGTAATGTTCAAAACTCAGTCCAGAATTTAAGTTGAAGAGACATTGGGTATTCCAGCAAGACAATGACCCGAAGCATACCTCAAAATCCACCATGAAGTACCTCCAGGAAAGACAGATGAAGGTTTTGGAATGGCCATCACAGTCCCCAGACTTGAATATTATTGAAAATCTGTGGAGAGACCTCAAATATTCCGTGCATGCAAGAAGGTTGAAGAATATTTCTGAGCTAGGGGTGTTCTGTCAGGAAGAATGGGGAAAAATTCCAAAGACAAGAATTGAAAGACTCTTAGCTGGTTACAGGAAACGTTTGCAAGCTCTTATAGCTGTCTGAGGAGGAGCTGCAAAGTACTAGCTGACAGGGTTCCCAAACTTTTTCTCAAGGCCTTTTTCCTTGTTTTATTATTTTGAAACTGTAAGAAGTTAAAAAATAAAAATTATTCTTGCTTTAAAATTTGATGAAATGTGTCATGTTTAACTTTGTAGCATTTAGTGTTCAGGTTTGCTTTCAATCACTTGGAGATTAATTGTAACAGACATTTAAACTATGGGTGCCCAAATTTTTGCACCCCACTTGCATGCTGGTTTTAGTTTTCACCACCCACTTTAGACCCATTTGCTCAAGTGAGGCATATTCACTGTGTGATCAACTGCTTTAATTGGTCACTGAAATGCTGAGTCACGCCAATAACCATCAGACACTGCGGCTCTCTTGAACCAGGGTTAGCCACCCCAGGTATGTGGTAAGCTTTGGGATGCTTTCAGTTTATATTTTTGATTTAAATCATTTGATTGCTTTTGGTGACGGTGTTTGTGAATTGAATGAGAAGATAGATTCTGGTAATGAAAGTCAAGGAATACATTACGAGGCCTAGGAGATCCAAAAAAAGAAGGAAAAACAACCTATGTCGCAGGCTAGCCTCTACAAAGTCAACTGTTGGGCAGGCAATTAAGAAGATAAGGAGGGCTGGCTAGCTCAGTAAGGATAAGGGCCTTTTTAGGGTACAGAAAATCTCTGCTGTTCGCGACTGAACAATTCATACTATAATGAAGACAAAAACCAAAGGAAAAACCTAAAATGCCAAATCAGATCAGAATCAGTCTTCTGGAATCGGGCAATAGGTTTGAAATCTGGTGACTATGAAGGCTATAGTGTGTGTGTGTGTGTGTGTGTGTGTGTGTGTGTGTGTACATATATACAGTACTGTGCAAAAGTCTTAGGCAGATTTAAAGCAATTTCTTAGGGCAAAAATGCTTGCAAAAATGATGAAGTCAAATGTTTTTAGTAACTGAGAAATGTACTAAACAGAGCTGTGGACTGTTAAACTAAATCAAATCAATATTTTGTGTGACTGCTCTTTGCCAAAAAAATTGGTACACTGTCCTGTTGTGCTATAGTTTCATAAGATGATTGGCTTTTTGCTTGTCCCAAACAGAGTGGAGAACTTGCCACTGATCTTCTGCAGACTGACTGTCTCACTTGCGTCTATCCTTCCAAGAAATTAGAAACCGCTATGATGATGTTGACATCAAGGCTCTGTCAAGACTATAATATTTGTATCGGCTATTTTTGATGGAATACAAATATTTAATTTTTAAACTTTTCTTTTAATTACCATTTGGGATTTCTAATTTACTTTATCTTCAGGAACTCTAATATGGAAACACAAAATAAACATCTAATACAGATTTGAATTTTTAAAACTACAAGGTGCCAAAGACTTTTGCACAGTACAGTGTATATATATATATTTACATACGCACACGCACGTGTTATTTTATTTTTCTCTCGCTGATATCCAGCTTTCCAGTCACTCGATCAGAATAAGAAGTTCAACCCATGCTGTCTGCTGGCTCCTCCCCCTCCTCCACTGTTCCCGCCTCCATTAGTCCTCTGGCTGAGACGCAGTCCCGTGAGTATCAGTCACATGGCTTATATCTGACAGTTTGTGGATCATGTCATTTTGTTCTTGTTCTCATTAGCTCATTAGCGGGAGCTATGGTATCGGGCTCCGTGCGTGCGTGCGTTTGTGCGTGCATGTGTGCCTGCGTGCGTGCGTCCGTCAACATGCATCTCATAGAAGCCTACAAATGACGTGCCTAAAGGTGGCCTTGGCATATTTTTTCAAGGTCACTGGCCTAAAAATATCACCAAAAACTTTGACATTTTGCTTTATCTCATCAACAATTTCAGTTACAGGCTCCTAATTTTCAATGGACATGCATCTCGTAAAGGCCTACAAATGGCATACCTAAAGGTGACCTTGCCCTATTTTTCAAGGTCACTGGCCTTAAAATATCACCAAAAACTTCGACATTTTGCTTTATCTCATCAACTATTTCAGCTACAGGCTCCTAATTTTCACTGGACATGCATCTCAAAGGCCTACAAATGGTGTGCCCAAAGGTGACCTTACCGTATTTTTCAAGGTCATTGGCCTAAAAATTTTACCAAAAATTTCGACAATTTGCGTTATCCTATCAATATTTTCAGTTACAGGCTCCTAATTAGCTCCCGCCACCCGAGTGGCACGGGAGCCATGGTATCGGGCTCCATCCGTGCGTGCGTCCGTCCATGCGTGCGTCCGTCAACAAAAACTTCGACATTTTGTTTATCTTAAACGGGAGCTTCTTGGGCTGCCAGTGCCCCATATTTGGATCTTATTTCCTTGCTCTGTAGAGTGAGCACTTAACTTTTACCAGAGGCCAGTCTTTCTGGGGGGTGGGGGTAGAAGTTGCCCCATTCTAACTAGCTGAGTGATGATGTGTTTTCAGTGTTGAAACGGGAATAATTCAAGGTCTGGAAAACAGACCACATTTACAGTACAGGCTTTTAACATGGAATCTTATATTTCAGGAAAGAGGTTGTCTTGATCTTTACAATGTTTAACTGAACACGTTAACTGCTCTGACATTATCTCTGAAAAAAGCGTTCTTTTATATTGTGCAGTACGCTTGTGCTTAAAGCACATATACAGACAGGCAAAGAATTATTGAAATAATCAACACAAACAGTTTTAGTAAGGTGTTGGATCTTCACAAGCTGCTAGATCAGCTTCAGCATGCCATAGCATTGAGCCCTCTTGTGTAAAACTTTACTGGAGGGATAGAGTTCCTTTTGACCAAGAGATATTCCCTCATTTGGTGTTTTGATAAGCACTGTCCAAAGCATTGTTCCAGAATATTCCATATGAGTTCAGTTGGTTTGAGATATGCTGACTATGATTTTTATTTAATTTAACCCTTATTTAAGCAGGGAAGTCCTGTTGAGATTGAAATCTCTTTTTCAAGGGAGCCCTGGGGGTTGAGGTGGGGAGGGAGAGGGCATTTTGCACAGCCAATTAGATCAGGGGATGATTAGGTGGCAGATCGAAAGAGCCAGGTTGGGACTTGACACCAGGGAACCCCCTACTCTTATCGATGAGTATCATAGGATCTTAAATGACCACAGTGAGTCAGGACCTTGGTTTAACGTCTAATCCGAAAGATGGCGTCTCCTTCAGTACAGTGTGAAGGTGGTGGCATATGCTTAGGATCATTTTCATACTCAGAAAACCATTCAGTGACCCCTTGTACCCTATGGGGCTTGGGCCTGTCTCGTCCTGGAAGACAACTCTCCCATCCTGGTAGGAATACCTCATCATAGGATATAAAGGTGATCTTATAGATTAACTCAGAAATGATTTGAAGTAACCCCTCTGCCTTTAAAGGGAAGAATGGACCCAAACCATGCTAAGAAAATGAGCAGAAGCCTCTGCATTTGCTATGTTTGTACAGGCATTTATTCAGGTCTTTTCCTTTAATTTGTCATGCATGTGTAGCTCTTATCTTAAAGGAAAATGTTATTTCAAAATGTTTTGAACCTTGGCAAGTAACTGACGAGTCCATATTGTATATATACCAAAGATATTGTGATTAATGTTTCTTTTTGTATATCCATAGGTGATCATTTGGCAGGGCTTTTTTTATTGCATCTACTGAAGGCTTGACTTGCAGAATAAGTCACTGTTTCACAGAATGAATTTAAAATGATGCTCAAATTTTGTCACTGTGGAATATGTAAAGGTTGAACGGAAATGGCGGTGGCAAATTATAGATGAGGATAAATTAATGGATAGCGCATGACTTTGTTGTTTGTTTCACAGCAGTGACGTACATATTCCCATCCATAATTTGGATAATATTACCAATTTCAGAAAAAGGACGATGGAGAGAATGATGGCGGTCAGGAAGTTGAACCCGAAAAGCCTGACTGTGCCCCAGGGCCCACCGGCCCTGTTGGGCCTTCTGGCCCTCAGGTAAAAACAAAGTTTTTGTCGAATTTTGTGAAAAGTAAGTTATAGGAAAATTTTGGAATCATGTGTTTACAGGTGACCACTTTGATTACAAATTGTTGCTGGGGAAATAGTGCTTCTCTATAGAGGGAATCTTCTTTAGGGTAATGAATTCTCCTCTGATTAGCTGGGGGTTACTGGCCCGCTACACTGCGTGTCAAGGGATAGTGACTAATGTCAAAAAGGAAGCGAGAAACAAGAGGTGGAACTTTCAAGCTGAAAGGTCTGCATCTGTTAACCTGTGGTTCCTGATAGACGGGCAACAGGCACTAACAAAATGAATGACAGCCAATGGAGTTTTAATTGAATAGCTCGCTTTTAGTACTATTAAAAATTAATTTTTCAGCGATATTAAACATGATTAAGTTGTCATGACCCAGTGCTTTTGAAAACCACCCCTAATGTTTTTGAAATCAACTTTCAGTTTGACTAATGGTGGTGGCACCACTTTGGGCATAAGGTCATTTAATGTTTGTAGCAATTTAGTGTTGGACAGTTATGTCAATTAATTAAGCAGGATTCAGTTGCATGTCACCTTACTGTACTTCACAAGGTAATTAAAACTAACTTTAAAATAGTTGAAAAACATAAATTATGACTGTCAAGTACTCAAAATCTGCACATTTTGGAGACTTCTTAATTTGCTGCTGCCATTGCTGACTGCTGCCAAATCTGCCGGCTTAATTCCAGTTGTGTGGAGATGAAAACTAATGGGGAAAAGAGCTAGTTCCCAATCTAATTTATTTAGAATCTTTGCTCAAACCTAAAACTCCCTTGAATAAAGTAGCATTCTCTAAATAAAAATAAATTAATTCAGTAGTAAACTTATCTACACTCTGAATATGGAAAGGTAACTTGTGCAAGGAAATCTTTCACAATGGCTCTTACATAAACGACTAAGCACTGAATGCAGTCGCCATGCAAGTTTGACTGCACTTGAAATGTGCAAAGAGGGAGGGAGTCGAATGAGGTCGGGAAAGTTTGTGTGGGGGAGCTGAGCGCCGAGACAGACCTGATAGGCGTAAACTGCGAACTGTGCCTAGTAGATCTGTTTTTTAGGGCTGTAGTCAATCAAAGAAAATCTTGTTTGGCTGACGTTCTAACTACTCTTCAACCAATCGATTGGTCCATGGTAAAAAAAAAAAAAAACAGCATGTTATGTCTAGATTAACCTCATCGGCCACAGTGCACTGAGTGTAAATCATTTTTATGGTAATTATTTTACACCAAAATGTTAACAACAAACTCCAAGCTGACCAGCACGCACCTGATTTCAGAAAAGAGAACTATTGTTATATCAATTGCCAAAGCCATTGAAGCTGTGGCAAGGGGATGCGCTTGCAGTTGTATTTCAAACCAAACGACTAGGCAGTGTGTTAGACGAAAAATATTGAACTATGCCATTCTGATATTTTCACACTCAAAGCCTATAATGAACACAAGCATTAAACATGTAAGTTGACGGAGCATCCTTAAGCAGATAACCTTAAAATTAACAAAAATTAACTTATGCCTGCCGTTTTTATATGATATACCATCTTGGTTGTTGAGCCATGACATGAAAACTGCTGTGCACAAAGTATAAAATCAACTTTTTTGTCATCCTTTTTAACAAATGCTGCCACAGAAACTTCTTTGACGTTTTCAATTAGTTTGGAGCAGAAATGTTCGGTCAGTTAGGTCTAGCAGTATATTTTGGTTGAGCAAGTTCAAAGTTTTCAAAACACCCCGGTGAGCATAATATAGCCATATATCGCCGCCCCCCCCACTCCCAAAAAAATGAGGAATTTAATCTTGGAAGTCTATTGAGACGAAACACTTTTCTCTTAATGAAAATAACACCAGCGATTGTCCGACAAATGAGAATTTGAATGAGAATGAGAATACTATTTATGACTTTTAAATAATCAGAAATTTTGAATGGCATTTTCCATACATTGAAGGGCGGTTCTATAGCTTAACTGAAAGTCCTCAAAGTCAGCCTTCTCTGGGTTGTTTAATACTGTGCAGATGACTGTACATGTAAATTGATAAAGGAAGAAGTATCTTCCGTAATACAGTTTTTTTTAAACTCTCAATACGATGCTCAAAAAACTGCTAATGTCAATAAAGCATGCCAGTATTAGGCAGAAACATCAAAGCCAACCCACCTAAGGATTGGAAAATGATTAGGTGTGGCTAAATCAACTTAAAAAGAAAGAACAAACCAGTATGCTCAAGAATACCAAGAGGTCCAGAAGACCATAGAGAACAACTGTGGTGTATGACAGAGGAATTCCTTAACTCGTGAATAAAATCCCCTGCAATACGGTGGTAAGAAAAAAAGCATTGTATCATTATTGTATCATTGACATATCTGTGCAATACAGAGGGTAAACCAGAAAATGTAATAACTAGTCAACCTCCAAAAACAGGAAGAATAAATTAGAGTTTGCGATAAAAATGTAAAAAAATTAATACAGCTCTGATGCCATGCTTTGGACAGATGAGTCTAAAATCAAATTGTCACAACTTGTCAACTTGTACCTGTCACAACCATCAACCATGTCTTTGATTGGTTCCCTACCTTTCCAACAGCCTACACATGTTCTGTAGTTTTGTCTCCTCTAGTTGATCTATTGTCTTGTTTCTTCCTTGCTCCCAGATGTTGACATGTGTATGCCCCACTCCTTTTGTGTGATTTTCTGGTCTATGTAAACTTATTGTAGCACCCGGACGAAGTCTGGCGGCTACTTTGGACGTCTCCGCCGCCCCCGTATCTGCGTCTATAGACACTTCCTTGTGGACGCTCTACAGGCTGTTATTTTTGACTGATTACTTTCATATTTGGTATGTACATGTGTCATACTTCATTTATGACACCTATCAATTTTGGTTGCCATGGCAACAGTATTGGCCGAATAATATGCAAATAGTGGCTAAACATACAGATTTCCTTGTGGATGCAGTACAGGCTGCAATTTTGGACCGATTACCTTCATATTTGATATGGACATGTGTTATACTTCACTTATGATGACACCTATTGATATCAGTTGCCATGGTGACAGTATTGCCCGAATAATGCACAAAAAAGGGGAGAAGCGGGCTTTCGGGGGCTACACCCTTGTGTTCACGGCCGACCGGATTGTCCAGTTTTGTATCTAGTATGGTTGCTGGATTGATGCTTTTATCCCCTACAAAGCCCTCCAGTCAGTTTGTGTCTTCTAGTTTTGAGCTAAGCTCTGTTTCAGTGTGTTTCAGTAAACTAATGATGGTGAATAATGTATTTATTCTTCAGAGTCTTATAAATAGGAACAAGCTTTATATACAGTAGGTCTCCAGGTTTGGGATCATGCCCTTGTTAATCCTCTTTTCTAGTCTGTTCCTCTGAATCAGTTTATTAGTTACACCTTCCAAGCCTTCATCGGTCTCCAGGATTGGGACTGCATGCCTGCTAAACCTTTTGAACTGTTAAGCAGTCCTGCTTTTGCAGAGGGAGATTCAACACCTGGCTTCTGCCCCGGGACCCACTAGGGTCATTACCAACTTAACTGGGCTGCACCTTTCTCAGTTCTTGGCTATAGCCTTTCCCTCTAATATTACTATATTCCTGTTAATAAATACTCTTTTGTGGAATGTACCCTGAATCTGCCTCTGGTTCCTTGTCTGGGTCATAATAGCACATCCAGCCAAGGAATGGAACAAGCAGATTTGTCTAGCCTGGTTGATTCCCTAAGGTACCAAGGGGTTTGGATTGGTCAGCAAGGGGCAGAACTTCGCCAGTAACAGCAACCCATTGGCGCTATCTCCAATCAATTTGTGGCCATCTCTGACATTTCCTATGATTCTGTCACCGCCGCTCAAGCAGCTAGAAGTATCCAGCTTCAAACTCTCCCTTAGACAGTCGCCCTACGCGAATGCAACCTAACTGTGTTGGACCCTGTATGACAACCCATCCACCTGCCCAAGTTTCGTGGCCCATTGTTCAAATGTCTTTGAGCTCTAATCATCTTCATTCCCCATCAAACGGTCCAGAGTAATGTTCATCATCACTCGCCTCTCCAGATGAGTCAGAGACAGAGCAGCCACCTATTGGGAGGCAGAGGATCCCGCAGTTCAAACCATTGCTGCCTTCGTGGAAGAGATGAATTAGGTGTTTGACCGGTCCGAATCTGGCCATGCTGCTGCCTGGAGGCTTTTTTAACTGCTCCAAGGCAGCCTGTCTGTTTCAGATTACTCCATCGTTTTCTGGACATTAGGTGTCACTGCATGATGAGATCCCTGGGCGCTCAAGGACACCTTCTTGTTCGGTCTGTCAGAGCGAGTCCAGGACGAGCTGACTTCCTGCCTGCTCCCCACAGACCTAGACAACCTCATTGACGCTTTAGATAGATACTTGGCTGCTGGAGAGGCAGCTGGATTGGTCAGCAAGGTTACATGCACCTGCCCCCATTTAAGTTTATACCAAGATACTTTGCTTCGAGCCTGGCCCCACCTCGCTCCTTCTGAACCAAGGGCAGTTGACTGGGCTTGGCTTCATGATCTGGCCTCAGCAGAATGGCTGTCAAAGTGCTAACCACGCTTTTGCTGAATGCCCTGTCCTACTGTCCTATCCTACTTCTGGAAGAAAGGTGGTATCCAGAGATGTTCTTGTGTCTGCTCCCCCAGTCCTTCTCATTTGTCTGACCAGGCAGGGTTGCCTAATTTCTACCAAGGCACTAATCGACTTAGGAGCAGACGGTAACTTCATCCATCCTGGTCTAGTTCTTTACCTGAAGATTCAGTCTGAACTACTGCCAGTGCCTATTCGCTCCCAGGGCCTCATGGGAACTGCTCTCCCTGACATTACTAGAGTACTCAGGTAATACCTGTGCTGAACTCCAATAAACATTTTGAAGAGTTGGCATTTTTCATCGTGGAGACACTGCATGTGTCGGTAGTTTTGGGATGGCTTTGGCTGGAATGCCACAATCCTTGTGTGGACTGGCCCTCCAGTTCCATCTTAGAGTGGAGTTCATCCTGTTCTCAGTCCTATCTTTGGTCAGCTCCTGGTCCTGTCATGCGTTGACAACTAGGGGGAATGGCAAACTTGAAAGGAGTCCCAAAAATTTATCACAACCTCCACCAGGCATCCAGTAAAGCAGACGCCACGTCGCTTCGAGCCCATAGACCCTATGACTGCGGCATTGATCTACTACCCGAAACATCACCCTTCAGGGGCTGGTTGTACTCCCTTTTGGCACAGGATTCCAAGGCAATGGAAAAGTACATTAACCAGTCCCTTGCTTTTGAAATCATTTGAGCTTCTTTGTCACCAGCCGGAGCTGGCTTCTTATTTGTGGCAAAACGGAAAGATTCCTGCATCGCTGCATAAATTATCAGGGGCTCAACTCAATTATAGTCAAGAACCGTGACACTCTTCCTCTGGTGGACTTCAGATTTTCCAACCTCGAAGACTGTTTTTTTTTTTTTTTATCAAGCTGGATCTGTGCAATGCTCGCCACCTAGTGCTCATACGGGAAGGAGATGAGTGGAAGACAGAGTTTTACACCCCCTCCAGCCAGTACTAATATCTGGTGATGCTATTGGGGCTCGCTAACGCCTTTGTTGTGTTCCAGGACCTCATTAATGATGTTTTCCGAGACAGTCTCCCAATTCATCCATGTCTACCTAGACAATATCCTGGTTTTTTCTCCAACCCAGGAGGAACATATCCATTGTGTCCTCTTGTTCATTCAGAGATTGTTGGAGAATCACCTCAATTTCAAACCTGAAAACTGAATTCCACTGCACTACTGTCTCATTCTTAGGCTTCACCATGTTTCAAGGTGCCTTAGAAATGAATCGCCAAGAGTTACAGGCTGTGCTGGACTTGCTGGATCCTACAAACTGGAAACAACTACTAAGGTTTCTTGAGTTCACCAATTTCTACCGGCGGTTCGTTCGAGGGTACTCCACAGTGGTAGCGCCCTGAACTGCCCCCATACCCACTAATACTTCCTTCGGCTGGACCGCCTGAGCAGCCTCCATCTACCACCAGCTTAAAGACCTCTTCATCATTGCTCTCGTCCCCACGCTTGCTGACCTCCAGTGCCAATTCAACATAGAATTGGACGCCTTGGATGTGGATGCTGGAGCGGTCCTCTCCCAGCAGGCAGCTGATCCACTCTTCTGTGCTCAATGGTTGCCTCATTTGGAAACTATTCCATTGGTGACGGTGAGCTGTTAGCGGTGAAACTGGCATTTGAAGAATGGAGGCATTTGCTGGAGGGATCCGGTCTTCCCTTCCTTGTCTGCATGGACCACTGCAACCTGGAGTACCTCTCCACTGCTATGAGATTGAACCCCAGGCTAGCACACTGGTCCCTATTCTTTGTCAAATTTAACTTCATCCTGACCCATTGTTCTGAATCTTAGAATTCTAAGACTGACTCCTTGTCTCATCTTAACTCTCACATGCCTGATGAACTATCCTCCTGGATCAGTGTCTTCTGGCAGCCACCAAGCTTTAGATTGAGTGTGAGGTTGAAGGGCGCTGCGGTCTCGTCTCCCACTATCAAACACCCTACCTAACTGTTCTTTGTTCCTGATGGAATGAGAGACAATGATCCATCCTGGGCCCACGCTTCTTATTTGGCATGTCATCCCGGCATCTCCCGTACCCTGACACTCATCTGTTGATGCTTTCGATGGCCTATTATCCGCTCAGACAATTTGTAGTTTTTTGCAGCCTGCCCTGTGTGGACTTAGTCCAAATCCTGCAATCAGCACCTCAGCAGTCTTCTCTAGCCCTTGGAGCTTGTGGGCTAGCACAGCCATGGATTTCCTTACTGGCTTAGCTTTGCGTGATGGATTTATGGTAATTTTATCTATCGTGGATCGGTTTTCAAAGGCAGCACATTTTGTCCCATTGGGGAAGCTGCCCACGGCCAAAAAGACTACCTGTTACACCATATCTTTAATCTTCACGGTGTCCCCCAAAAGGTGGTCACTGACCATGGCCCACAATTCGCCAGCGGCTTCTGGAAGATCATCTGTGCACTGGTGGGTGCCCCCCCTCCCCGGCTGTCATTGGGATTTCACCCAGAGACTAACGGTCAGGTAGAGAAGCTGAACCAGGAGCTGGGCAAGACTCTGCTCTGCCTGTCAGAAGGTATCCCCGCCAGGTGGTCGTGTCTTCTTCCCTTGGTGGAACTGGCTCACAATCCTTACTCATTGCTGGTCTCGTTATATCATATTCAGTGTTTTTTGGGTTGCCAAATGCTTCTGTTCCAGGCAGGGGAGAGGGAAATGTCAGTTCCATCTGCTCAGCTCCTGGTTGAATGCACCCACCAGGGATGGAGGAGTGCCCTTACACTCCTCAATCACGCTCAGCCTTTCAGAAGCATGGCAACTGTCGCCACCGTACAGCTCCAGGCTACCAACTGGAACAGAAGGTGTGGCTGGCTACAAAGAATATCCCACCCCGGGAGATGTCGAAGAAGCTCGCCCCCGGTTCATCGGCCCATTCACCATTACTCTTGTTTGATCATCACCTGCTGTCAGGATCCTCCTCACCCAGTGTTTCATTAGTCCAAATTAAAATGTTTCCTTCACTGTACAGTCCTCCTTGCTGCTCCACGCCTGCCCCCCTGGTCAGCAGCGGCTCCACCTATGCCGTGAGTTGTATCCTGGATGTTTGGCGTAGTGGACACAGGCACCATTTCTTGCTGGACTGGGAGGGATATGGGCCCGAGGAGCATTCCTGGGTGCCTGAGCACAACATCCTTGTCCCCTCCCTGGTCCACAACTCCCTGCGTCGACGTCTGGGGTCAACCAAAGGCCGCCATGTGGCGCCCCTCGGGGGGTGGGGGAGGGTAGGGGTACTGTCACTAGAATTTGGGACTTAATATGCTTTTACGAACGTGTACAATATGTTTTGCAGTTGACTTGCAAAGATTATATATCTCTGTGATGAAGAGGAGGTGCTTGAAATGTGCCTCCTGAGTCACTTGCATTGAAAAAGAGACAAACTCACATAAATAAAAAATTAGGCATTTCAAATCTGAAGTTTTGAAGATCCCATGATATTTATGCACTCAATATTAAAAAGGACTGTTTCTGTTAGTCATTTCTGTGCTTGGTTCTTGTATAGTTATCATTTTTAAACTACAACCCCAATTCCGAAATGGTTGGGGCAAAGTGTAAATTGTGAATAAAATCAAAACGCAATGACTTTCAAATCACGCCAGCCAGTATTTTATTCACAATAGAACAGAGATAACATTGCAAATGTTGAAACTGAGAAATTTTGCAATTTTATCCACAAAATGAGCTCATTTCAAATTTGATGGCTGCTACAGGTCTCAAAAAAGTTGGGACAGGGGCCTTTTTACTATGGTGTAGCATCCCCTCTTCTTTGTAACACAGAGTGGAGGCATCTGGGCATTGAGGATACATGTTTCTTGAGTTTAGCCATTGAAATTTGATCCCACCCTTGTTTAATACAGGCTTCCAGCTGCTGGAGAGTTGTGGGTCTCTTTTGACGGACTTTTCGTTTAATTATGTGCCAAATGTTCTCAGTCGGTGAAAGATCAGGACTGCAGGCAGGCCATTTCAGCACACGGACTCTTCTACTATGAAGCCGTGCTGTTGTAATAGCTGCAGTATGTGGTTTTGCATTGTCCTGCTGAAATAGACAAGGCCTTCTCTGGAGTAGATGCTGTCTGGAGGGGAGCAGATGTTGCTCTAAAACCTTTATATACCTTTCAGCATTCATGGTGCTTTTTAAAACATGCAAGTGTCCCACACCATATGCACAAATGCATCCCCATACCATCAGAGATGCTGGCTTTTGAACTGAACACTGATAACAGGAGGGGTGGTCTTTCTCCTCTTTAGCCCGGAGGCCACGGTGCCCATGATTTCCAACAGGAATGTCAAATTTGGACTCGTCTGACCATAGGACACTTTGCCACTTTGCTACAGTCCATTTTAAATGAGCCTTGGCCCACAGAACACAGCGGCGCTTCTGGATCATGCTCAACAATGGCTTCCTTTTTGCATGATTGAGTTTTAGGTGGCATCTGTGGATGGCACGGCGGACTGTGTTTACAGACAGTGGTTTCTTGAAGTATTCCTGGGCCCATTTAGTTATGTCAATGACAGAATCATGCCGGTGAGTGATGCAGTGGCGTCTGAGGACCCGAAGATCACGGGCATCCAGTAAAGGTCTTCGGCCTTGTCCCTTACGCACAGAGATTTTTCCGGTTTCTCTTAATCTTTTGACGATGTTATGCGCTGTCGATGATGAGACCTTCAAAGCCTTTGCAATTTGACGTTGAGGAACATTGTTTTTGAAGTATTCCACAATTTTTTTACGGAAGCCTTCACAGGTTGGAGAGCCTCTGGCCATCTTTACTTCTGAGAGACTCAGCCTCTCTAAGACATCCCTTTTATAGCCAATCATGTAACACCTGATGCCAGTTAACTTAATTACTTGCTAAATGCTCTTTCAGCTGATTCTCTTATATATGAATTGCTTTTTCAGCCCTTTTTTGCCTGTGTCCCAACTTTTTTGAGACCTGTTGCAGCCAGAAAATTTGAAATAAGCTCAATTTGTGGATAAAAATGTGAAATGTCTCAGTTTCAACAATTGAAATGTTATCTATGTTCTTTTGTAAATAACATATTAGCTCATGTGATCTGAAAGTCATTGCATTTTGATTTTATTCACAATTTACACTTTGTCCCAACTATTTCGGAATTGGGGTTGTATTTTAATATAGATTTCTTTTGGACAGGAAGTTTTTTGACCTTGATTATGATCTCTATGCGCCATGACATACTCCCATTGGTTCAACCACCGAGCGGGGGTGAATCTGTCGCGGAGTTAACAAACTCAGCAGTGCGGGGGTGAGATTATATTGCTACAGTTTGTTATCACAACTTGAGCAGCTTGGTGAAATAAAAATAGGGTCAAACTAATAACGATTTTCAGTAAAAAATTTAACTGACCATTTCAAGGAAAAAATAATATAACAAACACCAAGTATTGGAAAGGTTCTTTGTAGAATATAAATCTTATTCTGCATTATTCATGGGAGCATTGCAAGTAATGGAGAGGAAAATTTCAAACTCTTCCTCTTTGTTACAGAGGCATGTAATTTTGATGAGTCACTTGCAAAATATAATGTACACATTGGTAACTGCATACTAAGCTGTATATTCCAATCACCCCACTGTATATATGTCTTTTCACAATACTGGAGAGATTTCAGGAACAGTTGTTGTTCATTGTTTTATTATCAGCAGATAGAGATTGATGCATTTAATTCATGTTCATTTTGTTTAGTACACATAAGAGATATAGTGAGGATAAAAATACCACTTGAACCCAAGTAGGTTTTTTTTTAATTAAATTAATTAAAATGATTCTTGGCTCAAATAAACACACCAAAATGTGACATCAAAAATGAGTTTTTATCAAAAATGATGTGGGAAATTACAAAACCAGTGAAGTTGGCACGTTGTGTAAATCGTAAATAAAAACAGAATACAATGATTTGCAAATCCTTTTCAACCTATATTCAATTGAATACACTGCAAAGACAAGTTACTTAATGTTCGAACAGGTAAACTTTGTAATTTTTTGCAAATATTAGCTCATTTGGAATTTGATGCCTGCAACATGTTTCAAAAAAAGCTGGCACAAGTGGCAAAAAGACTGAGAGAGTTGAGGAATGCTCATCAAACACTTATTTGGAACATCCCACAGGTGAACGGGCTAATTGGGAACAGGTGGGTGCCATGATTGGGTATAAAAGCAGCTTCCCTGAAATGCTCAGTCATTCACAAACAAGGATGGGGCGAGGGTCACCACTTAGTGAACAAATGCGTGAGCTGATTGTCGAACAGTTTAAAAACAACATTCCTCAACGAGCTATTGCAAGAAATTTAGGGATTTCATCATCCACGGTCCGTAATATCGTCAAAAAGGTTCAGAGAATCTGGAGAAATCACTGCACGTGAAGCGACTAGGCGAAAAACCAACATTGAATGCCCGTGACCTTCGATCCTCAGGCGGTACTGCATCAAAAACCGACATCAGTGTGTAAAGGACATCACCACATGGGCTCAGGAACACTTCAGAAAACCACTGTCAGTAACTACAGTTCGTCGCTACATCTGCAAGTGCAAGTTAAAACTCTACAATGCAAAGCGAAAAGCCATTTATCAACAGCACCCAGAAACGCCGCCCGGCTTCACAGGCCCAAGCTCATCTAAGATGGACTGATGCAAAGTGGAAAAGTGTTCTGTGGTCTGACGAGTCCACATTTCAAATTGTTTTTTGGAAACTGTGGACGCCGTGTCCTCCCGGACCAAAGAGGAAAAGAACCATCCGGACTGTTATAGGCGCAAAGTTCAAAAGCCAGCATCTGTGATGGTATGGGGTATATTAGTGCCCAAGGCATGGGCAACTTACACATATGTGAAGGCACCATTAATGCTGAAAGGTACATACAGGTTTTGGAGCAACATATGTTGCCATCCAAGCAATGTCTTTTTCATGGACGCCCCTGCTTATTTCAGCAAGACAATGCCAAGCCACATTCTGCACGTGTTACAACAGCATGGCTCCGTGAGTAAAAGAGTGGGTACTAGACTGGCCTGCCTGTAGTCCAGACCTGTCTCCCATTGAAAATGTGTGGCGATTATGAAGCGCGTAAAAATACGACAACGGAGACCCCGGACTGTTGAACAACTTAAGCTGTACATCAAGCAAGAATGGGAAAGAGTTCCACCTGAAAAGCTTCAAAATTGGTCTCCTCAGTTCCCAAACGTTTACTGAGTGTCGTTAAAAGAAAGGTGATGTAACACAGTGGTAAAAAAGGCCCCTGTGCCAACTTTTTTTTGCAATGTGTTGCTGCCTTTAAATTCTAAGTTAATGATTATTTGCAAAAAAAAAAATAAAGTTTCTCAGTTTGAACATTAAACATCTTGTCTTTGCAGTGTATTCAATTGAATATAAGTTGAAAAGGATTTGCAAATCATTGTATTCTGTTTTTATCTACGATTTACATAACGTGCCAACTTCACTGGTTTTGGGTTTTGTATAATTAGTAAGTATCATGCCCATTTGCCCATAAGTTATTTACTGACAGTCCAGTGAATAAATTCAACTTTGCTACAAAATTATTCTGGTCAGAACATAGGAAGATATCAGATTGAAATTGTCGAGTTACGGTCGTTGCCCGACGTGTCTGCTGTGCTAAAGCCTGTTACTATGGCAGGCAGATCTTGAGTGAGTGGCACTGCTTGAATATACTGCCACTCTACAGAAGAATTGAGTTCCTTACGCTGATAAACCAACTTCTTGACCTCTAATTTCCGTCAATTTTGAAAAAATATTCAGTCAAATACTAAAAAATCATGTCGCATCCAGCAAATCACGAATGTTACCAAAGACAAATTTTGGTTTTTATTCTTTGATTTTATTGCATCAATTTATTGATTTTTCATGTCCTATGGAATGACTCTGTACACACATTTTATTGGCAACAAAAGTTTTCCCATTAGCTGCTGAGTCGGCTTATATCCGCAACCATACCTTTCGTGTCCACAATTTTGTATGCAGCAATGACTGTTAAGTGAAAAGGGAATTATGATAAACATCGTCTGAATCCATCCATACTCTTGATCATCGTTCAGCAATTGGCCCTCCTCCCGCAAGGTAAGACATTACTGACTGCTATTTTCGTGACTTTTCTGCATAATTTGCGTTATTCATTTCATATTTTAGGATTATAACGCGATTTCTTATCATGCAGTGATGGATTCATTTGTATCCATTTCTTGTCCGCCGTAATCCATCATGATTGAAGTAATGCTTCAGAATAATGGTGTCCTATAAAATAGGGCATGAATTGAGCCCCTGAGGACAAGAGTGCTCTAACTCCGTTTTTCATAGTTTTGAGATAATCTATGCCAAAGTGCAAGCCCTGGATAAAATTCAGGACACATGTAAGGTATGCCATCTGTTGTTAACCTGAGAGTTTATGACCAAGTATTTCAAGATAACACAACTTTTTTCTGCAAAAGTAATGTTTCAGAGGTTACTTTCTCTAAATTTTCTGAAAAAGGCCCTTTTTATTAGTTAGACCACTCTTGCATTGGCTGTCTTAACAAATGTAACTGACTTAAGACAAGTAAATTAATAACTCAATTTTAATAACTCAATAATAGTTTTAATTTCCGGCATCCTTGGAACACAAAATAACAAGGGAATTCAGATCAAAAGTGAAACATTGTATCGCAAACTGCTGACCACTGAGAAAGTCATCCATCAGCTAATCTTGTTCCTTACAGCTGTCTTTGCTGTCATCATCTGGATGAAAGTTTGGGCCATCTTCATCTTCGATCAGACCCAGATAAAATGAGTGGTGGACAGGTGGTACAAGGTTGAGATCCTCTTTCAAATCCTTGACTTTTGAAGGGTTCAAAGAGTTAGACCACTGTTGCACTCACGCTTTTTGTCTTAATGGAAGTGAGGATAACTAAAAATCTCTGTATAGTAAGATGCATCACTGTGACATCTAGACCACTTGTGCCCTGAATAGATTTTACCTTTAACTTGTGAAATATGGGTCTAACTCAAAAATGGGAAAATTAGAGTTAGACCGCTATTACACTCAGTGACTCAATTAATCATGCAGTTGACGTTACCTGTAAGCAGTGATGATGACTTTCGAAATTCAACATGAATTGGCGTTTTCTTGCTTGTTTCACGGTCATGCTTTTGTTACCCATTATCATAAAAAGACACATATATAGAAGGCATATGGAGTGGCAAAGAAGTGTTCGTCCCTTGGCAAAACCTAAGAAAGACCTGCCTTTATGCCACTGATTCGGCGTTTGTGAGCCACATGCGTTCGTGTCTTTTCTCCCAAGCCTTTTGAGGCTTTAAGGGGTATTTGGGGGAAAGCACAGGGTAGCCAAAGACAGGCTTTCTGACATTTGGCTTCACAGATGCCATATTTTGAAGTCCAAATTACAACGTACAAACCTGAGGAAAATTGTCGATGAAAAGTAATTAAAAGTTGCAAAGCTTTTTAAGTGTTAGTGAAGTTTGCCTTGAGAGCAAAGAAAATGGCTCAGATTTGCCTGGATTGCTTTGCATCTTTCAGTTTTTAAGGTCTGTGTTTTTCATTTTTCATGTTTTCTTTTATTATTGTTTTATTATTGCGATTTCAGTTATTGCATTTATTTCCCCTTTGGTTTTTGTCACTCCCTGTCCTGTTCTCAGGTGTGTTTGTTATAATCCTAACTTCTGCACTGGCCCACCCCATTCCATTTGATAATTAGTTCTGTTAATTCCCTCATTTGTAACATTGCCCCTTACCAATCTTCCCTGTGCACTTGCACCTGTAATAACTTCCCTGTTTGTGTTGTCTTCCCTTAATATAGCCCCTGCTTTCTTTTGTTCTTTGCAAGTTTGTTTGCCTTTCTGACCCAGCACTACAAGCCTTTATGTTCCTATTGAGTTTTCCAGGTTTGATTCTGTTTATCCCACAGATTTTTGAGATTACTTTGCCCTTTGTGTCTTGTTGTATTCTAGTTTTGAATTAGGCTGGTTTCTTGGATTTATGATTCTGCTTACCCCTGATTTTGGCAATCCAACTGTTTGTCTTCTGACTTGTGGACTGTACCTTTATTTTGATTTGATTTGAATTACCCGTCTTGTGCTGCGTTTATACTGATCGGCTTTGACCCGGACTGTCTGATGAAGAATAAGCTCTTTTATGAACCTGTGGAACTGATCTTCTGTCTGCGCCTGAGGCTCGAGTCTGGTCCTCGTCAGCATCCCTTTCCAATCATAGATAATGATAGTTTCCCATGGCTCACGAAAAAGTTGGCTGTCGTGACCAAATTGCAAATGCATAGCTGGTGATACAGCCCCTTTAATGTAATATAAGGGTGACTAAACACTAGTATGAACTCAATTGAAAAAATAATGTTCTCATCAGTAAGCCAATGCTTTATGAAAGATAAACTGCTCTGGAACTTACAGGCTACCTTGGTACATCAGGTGATCTATCCTGTGATTCTTGATTTTCTAAATTGTTTAAATTAAATTAAGGACAAAGATTTTAAACACCTTTTTTGCAATACGGAATAACGCTAATTGAAATGCACCACATTGCGCGTCCAAACAAATGGTTATTGTCTTACGTTAAGGAGGAGAACTACCAATAGCTGATGGTGTGAAGTACTTTATATATTGAATATATTGTTAATTTTAAAAAAATGATCGAGAGCAAGGCAGGACTAATAATGATAAAGGGATGTTCTGTGCCTACCCTATTTTCAGCTCTGACTACACTAGTTGTTTATACAATAATATTTAACAAAACCATTAACTTGAAGCTGAAATACTTCAAGTACATCTTGCTTATTGTTCCCAAGGCATAGTGTTAGCAAAGCAGGGAACATGATATTCAGCTGTGTGTCCATATGTACGTCCTGACCTTGTTGCATTTCAAATCCATTTTGTTGGTGTAGAGACAAAAGGACAAAAATTGTGTCACAGTCCAAATATTAATGGGGAGAGCCATTTGCACAGCGTGGTTTAAAATAAAAAGTCATGTGAATATTGAGGTCTAATGTGGCCATTTAGTTTTATTGGGTATTCATCTGTTGCAGAAGGCTGCTTATTGGACAGAGGGATGTATATTTAGGTATTTAAGCGATAGTGGTTTGGTCAGGGGATAGTCGTGTGCACAGTGATATTTTCAAGTGTGAAATAGACTATGTAAGACAGGGTTTGTATTGTGTTCATGTTAAGATGGTCACAAAACATTTCTATTTACTGAGGAATGCATGCACAGCTCTGTTTACAATAAGTCAGAATCATTTTGGTTGGCAATGGTGGGATAGAAGAATGAGACAGAATGGAATATAGGAGAGTATATAATGGGATAATGTGAGGTTTTGGAGAATGTATGGCTATAATCTGACATAAGTGGATGCACTGTCCTGTATAAGGAGATGCTGGGAATTTTGGGAACAGTGTGATCACTACAGGCTCCAAAAATACATCACGTAAGTCACTGTCTTGTGATGTATTGGGGGAACAGTAGAATAGATAGTGAAGTTTTGATCTGTTACACTAGTAAGCATGAGCTATGAGCCACGCAGTGAGACTTCAGTTTTCTGAAATTTTGGATGCTTAATGCAGCACACTTAAGACCAGTGGTGGTCAACCCTGGTCCTTGAGAGCCACAGGGTGTGCAGAGTTTGGTTTTCTCCACCCTATTTAAACCTAAGACACCAGGTGAGATGAGTTAAGTGTGTAATCAACTGCTTTAATTCATCAATTAATTGCTGAGTAACATCAAAAACCAGCAGACACTGCGGCTCTCCACGACCAGGGTTGACCTCCACTGGTCTAGACTGTTGCACCTCCATTGCTTTTGTTTCAGCTGTGAGTGCCAGGAAAGTCCGAGAACTGGATTGGTAGTCTGCATGTGCATGACAGGTATTTCCTCAAAAATGTGTGGAAATTTTTTATTCAAGTTAATGGCTAGAGGTGTGAAGGTGTTAGTGATAGGAGTTTGGAGACAATGAGCTACGTACACGAGTGGTGTGAATTGTGGCAGACAGTGCTGTGCAGAGGATGTAAAAATGTAATGACTTCATGCAATGCAGGGAACCACTCCTGCGGTGTTGAGAGGACTGAATGAGCTCATGCACTTTCCTGTTTTGAGTGAGATGAGGATTCCTCGGACCGTGCGACCCAGCGGCTCATTAACGCTCCACATTTAGCAGAGACAGAAATAGCCTTTTTCCATTTCCTGCTCCTGATCTACAAACGCTGCCCAGAAACATCCCAACAGCATTTCTACTCACTCATAATTAGTTGTGTTGTAGCATTTAACCCCTTTGCACAGAATACAAATAATGCCAATATTTCTTGTCGTACATGAGCCTATTTAGGCTTAATAACTCAGTATTTGTGTGACAGAGACTGTGAAAAATTATTCCAGTGAAGCAAGACATTTGGAAATTCAACTTCAGGATTATTTAGGAATTAAATTTCAGAAATTACGGACGCCAGCATCTACATGTGCGCAAAGTGGTTAATTTGTGCGATGTGAGAATGTTTGTCCTTGTGCAAGCTAGTGAATTTTTATGTATATGTATAGTATTTACTAGTGTTCTTCAGAATCAAGATTGAAGATACAGTGCCCTGGTGAGTATTTTGTGTGTGTGTGTGTCTGTGGTTGTGTGTGGTATTTTTTTAATCACCTCGGTCTCAGCAGTATGTTGCCATTGATTGTCTTGAATTGTTCATACAATACATTGTGACAGCTCTGGCTACATACGATGAAATTTGGCCATTATAGTATTTAATGGGAATATCTTTGACATACTGGTAAATTTCATGTTGGCCACACACTGCATACTTTTTGCTTCTATGGCCACAATCTGTTACTGAGTAGTAGGAAGTGTTTGTTTCGTTAAGTCATCCAACACCAATCGGTGGCACTATGAAATTCATGCAGGTGCCATGATTCCATCACAGCTGTAGACAGGTCAACACCATAAAGGTCAACATCTTCCTCGATAATGTTCTTGATGGTCAGCGACGGATGGCCGATTCTGCGTTTATTGTCAGGTTGCCAAAGGAGGACTTCCCTAGCTATCTCGTCATGACATGTAATCTGACCTGCAAGGGCAAGGCGGCGATTACGAATAACTGTCGAGATCCTTGGGAGACCATTGCTGAGCCTTTAGTTAGTCATGTGAGATAACAATAACACATTTTGGGCTGCTCTCCATCAGCTCTCTTTGTGAGGGTTTTGGTGACTGCCCATGACTCTGAACTAAACAAGAGGATTGATTTGACACACTTTGGTTTTTGTGGCTTCGTGAACTTGAGATTTCCACTCTTTCGATAGTGCATGAGTGGCTCCCCAGGCTTGCCCAATGTAAGTGTTGGAAGTGAGCAATTCCTAACCTGGCCAGTAAGTCCGCAAATCTGTCTCTCCTCTCCCTCCTCCCAAGTTTAGCTTCTTGTTGCTTTGTTCTTTCTAGTATGTGTAGTGAAACTTGCCACCAAAATGCGCTTTCAAATTTAAAATATATTATTTTGTAATAATATAATGAATCAAAAATTGGCATGTAAGACAAGGACAATTATTGTTTTGACTGCACTGGGAGGAAATTTGGGTCTTTTGGATCACAGCTATTCACCCCATAACCTTCAGAGAAAGATGTTTCCAGCTCTCCTGGTCAGTTAAGCTCAGAATTGAACGTCTCGGATGGGCCAGCCTTTGAGCATAACTGTATTTATGCCTCTGGGCAAGAATGTATTCCATTCTCTATCAAATGAGGCAAATTTCGGCAACAGCACACATTCTGTTTACCAAAAATCATTGTTCCAAATTGAGTGAATTGAATCAAATATAAACCCCAAGTGGGGATG
Organism: Gymnothorax javanicus; assembly: GCA_029692085.1. Classification (NCBI taxonomy): domain Eukaryota; kingdom Metazoa; phylum Chordata; class Actinopteri; order Anguilliformes; family Muraenidae; genus Gymnothorax; species Gymnothorax javanicus. The sequence continues at coordinate 148,740,626 of CM056193.1, forward strand.
GTGTGGAAAGTGCACATGAAAATAAAAAGCCGTGATTTATCAAAATTTATTTTGACATGTATTTTATTGCTGAAAGTATGAAGAAAGGATATTTGTTTTGTATGGTCAATTTCATTTAATTTTGTAAAGATACATTCATTCCTGCCATTCGGGGCTGTGGCAATTAAAAGTTACCGAAGAGGTAAAAAAAAAAATAGCATCCAGGAAAGGCTTCGTCTCTCAGGTGTGAAAATGGGCTGAGAATCACCAATTTGCATTAATGCATGAGAAAATCATTGAAAGGTTTAAAAACAATGTTTCTTAAAGAAAGATAGGAAGCAATTTGGGTATTTCACCCTCTACAATCCATAATATTATTGATAGATTCAAGAAATCTTGAGGAATTTCTGTGAGTCAAGGGCAAGGACACAAGCCTAAGCTGAACACCTGTGATTTCCGATTACTCAAATGGCACAGCATCAAGAGCTGTCAGTTATCTGAAATTGTTATAGCCACATGGGCTCAGGATGTCCTTTGCAAACCTTTTTTGAAATACTACAATATGTAGTCAAACCCAAAAATGCTAGTTAAACTTAACTGTTCAAAAAGAAAGCCTTTTGACAACAGTGTCCAGAAATGCCGTTGACTTCTCTGGACTGGGAGGCGTCTGCGATTGACCATTGTACAGTTACAAGATGAAGTGTGGTCAGACAAATCAAAATTTCAGGTCTTTTTAAAAAATGCGCTCTAGATCAAAGGGTCATTCCATGCCAAGTCAGGCAAGGGTCCCAGCTCGACCATCTCAGATTTTCTTCAAACTCCACCCATATGTAAATCAACTATTCTAAGGAGGCTTTGCGCAGTATTAGGTTCCCCTCATCATTAGTTCATGATTTATGGCCCCTGCAAGGGGTGGGGGGAAAAGCTTTTCCCTTGGGAAAAGCGTCTAAATTTCTGAGCCGTTTGCTCTGCTGGAGCTGAAGTATTCAAGCCAGCTCTATAATTTTTTATGGGGTGACTCTCCTGTACACAGACAGCAGGAAAACATAGCATAAGGCCTGCTAGAAGGTGACCTTAGGTACCTAGGAGGAGCCAAAAATGGAAAAAAACACAATCGCAAATGAAAAATGCCAGTTTGTAAGTACCCATCTGACCCTTTTAATGAGTACCTACAACTCTAATTAGTTGTCTATGGAATATTTACATAGTTTCCTCGTATGTAGGATACAAAAGTAAATCAGACGTTATGTGAATGGGAAAATATTTGGTCTTAAAGTTATATTTTTGGCCAAAATGGGCCCAATTTGCCATGCTGTAACAGTGCTGTCATACAATAGGGGGCCCAATCTTTGGTATGTTCTAGAAGAGATATTAGTGCACAATATATCCAAAAATTATAGTGGTGTCTTGTTTCCTTCTTAGAAAATTCTTCCAGTTAATATGAGAATAATGCGCAATTTGTGTGGGGCATTTCCCCGCAATTTTTTGTTACCTATATTTCCGGAAATAAGAAATAAATTGACTAATTTGCCCCATTTTATAATAGAAAATTATGAAGATTGAATTAAAGAACCACACAATTTCTGAACGGCTCTGTAAAATAATGTACAAGTCTGTGTGTCATTAGTGACCACATGCGCCATGACACAGCCACAGTTCATACGTTTCTTTGTGACGTTGTGCCATTTCTGAAGTCTTTGGTTCCAAATTTGCAGCTGATAATGTACTGGAGTGATGATGCAGCATCCCAGTATAAGAATTACAAGAATCTCGAGAATCTACTGAAACATGAATGTGATTTCAGCATCACTGCTGAGTGGCATTTTTTTGCCCCTTCGCATGGCAAAAGCCCATGTGACAGCATAGGAGGAACTGTGAAGTGATTGGCTAGAGCTGCCAGTCTCCAAGCCACATTAACTGGACACATTTTAACACCACTGCAGCTGTACCAATGGGCTAAGGCTAACATACCAGGGATTCATTTCTTCTGTGTTACATCACAGGCAGTAGAAGACAATTTTGTGCACGTGTTAAAAACCAGATTTCAGGACCTAAAAACTGTGCATGGCACAAGGTCACATCACTCGTTTAGAGTTGCAAACAATGAACTGTGCATGTACAGAATCTCTTCTGACACTCTTGGAGTCACATCCACGTCCCCAGTGCAGAGCACCAACTTCAAGGCGGGGCAGAATGTTGCTGCCATATATGATAATGACTGGTATGGTGGAATCATCGAAGGCATTTGTCTGGAAAACAATGATGCATAAATAAGATTTATGCATCCCAAAGGCCCAGCAAGAAGCCTCTCCTGGCCAAGACTTGATGATGAATGCTATGTACCTGTGGATCATATATTGTGTTCAATTGAAGCACCTTCCACATCATCTTCAAGTTGCAAATACACACTAGATGAGCCAACCTTTAACAAAATTGTGCTTCTCCACAGCATGTTTTGTGATAAATACATTAAAACTCGAGGAGGATGTCAAAAACTGTACAGATTCCAATCACCCTAAAGGTATGTTCTTTTAATGCCTTGTTGAGACTACTCATGCGAGAGGGATAGAGACTGGTAGAAATTTTACCCTCACAAATGGTGCTTTTAAGTCAAATTCACCAGCAAGATTTTCTAGGAAGGAGACAAGACACCAACATAATTTTTGGATATATTATGCACTAATAACCCCTCTAGATTGGGCCTCCTATTATATGTCGCATTGAGTTATAGCATGGTAAAGTAGGCCCATTTTGGCCAAAAATACAGCTTTTAAGACAAAACATTTTCCCATTCACATAACATCTGATTTAGTTAATAGGAAACTATTTAAATATTCCCTATACAACTAATTGGAGTTGTAGCTACTCATTAAAAGGGTCAGATGGGTACTTAAAAACTGGCGTTTTTCATTTGCAATTGTTTTTTTTTTTTTTTCTATTTTTGGCTCCTCCTAGGTACCTAAGGTCACCTTCTAGCAGGTCTTATGCTATGTTTCCCTGCTGTCTGAGTACAGGAGAGTCACTCCAGAAGAAATTATAGAGCTGGCTTGAATATTTCAGCTACAGCAGAGCTCTGAAAATTTAGAATTTAAATTTAAAATTCAGCTCAGAAATTTTGTCGTTTTTCCCAAGGAGTACCCCCCCACCACTTGCAGGGGCCATACATCATAAACTACTGATGAGGGGAACCTAATATTTTGCAAAACCTGCTTAGAATAGTCAATTTATAAATGGGTGAAGTTTGAAGAAAATCTGAGATGGTCCAGCTGGGATCATCCTGGAATTTGCCTGATTTCACATGGAATGACCCCAAAGAAGAAAAGGACCATCCAGACTTGTATTAGCAATGAGTCCGAAGGTCCGGCTTTCTCATGGTATGGGGTTGGGTCAGTACCTTTAGCAAGGGTAACTTGCTCTTCAGTACAGACATTATTACTGCTGAAAAGTATGGTACAATTTTGTTGCAACATATGTTGCCTTCAAGACAATGGGTCTCATTCATGAAACGTTAGTAAATTTGTGCTTAGATTTGCAAATAAAAGCCTATGCTACTAAAGACCTACTCCGGATTCATGAACACCGCGGGAAACTGAGATCTGATCGTAAACACGTGTATGATCATGAATGCCAATCCATCGTAAAGTGACAGCGCGCTCCCGGTAGTCAGCTATTAGCATAAATCCCCCCCCATGAATTGCCAGTGACCACCGTATAAGGTGGTGTAGATGCATCCAGTCGACCTGACAGTCATGGCGCAAGCAAAGAAAGAGAGAAAGAAAAAAAAATTTCCGAAGCGGAGATAGAAATTATTTTGGGTGGAGTTAAGAAAAAACATTTAATTTTCATCTGTTTGCAGTGGTGTGACAGGGACAGGCAAAGCGAAGGCCTGGAGGGAGGTGACAGATGCCGTTAATGTTGTCTTTGTAGTCCAAAGAACGATGTTAGAGGTGAAGCGTAAATGGTTTGACATGAAACTGGAGGCAAAGAAACGCATAAGCGCACTCACACACAAAAAAAATACATCAGCCGCAGGAGGAGGCTCACAGTCACAACTATCAACTGCAGACGAGCGCAACGCTGGCATAATTGGGGAGACCTCTCTGTCAGGAATTGTACCTGACGGAGACAGCGACATGCCTCCACTTTTTTTTATTATTATCATCATTCAACGTGTAGAAAGAACGTGTAATTTATTGAGTCGATTCACATAGATAATTCACAATCATGAACCTCATCTGGATCTTAAACCTGCCAATTGCCAACTAATTTAACTAAATGTGTTATATTTTTAATCGTTTGTCATGTTTAGGCTATATCACGTGTTTCAAAGGCATCTGCGTATTGTGTACATAACAGAGCGCAATATGAATTAAAATTGTAATTTCCAATAGTGACAAGAATTATTTATGTGCATTCTTAAATTTATACAAGCACTACGCGTGGTCAGCAGCATGTGTAGGTTTTGTTAGTAGCTACAAAAAGATCGGAGCTACTAAAATATTGATGAATGCGGAGATGAACGTAAATTTCCATCTACGAACAGTTTACACACAAATTCGTTCTGCTCACGTTTCATGAATGAGACCCAATGTCTTTTCCATGCACATTTCAACAAGGCAACACAAAATCGCATTCTGCATGCATTACAATGGCATGGCTGCTTAAGAAGGGGTTGCAACGAAGACGCTGTACTGTTGTACTCCTTTAGACTTGTTATCAGGAACAATGGGACAAAATTACACCTGAAGCGCTAAATCACTGGGTTCTTCAATCCCTAAACATTTTTTTTAAGTGTAGCGAAAAAGAATGGCAACATTTCAAAGTGGTAAATACTTCACTGTTCCAACTTTCTTTGAAATATGCTGCTAGAATCAAAATTAAATTGTGTTTGTTTAAAAAAAAATTAATAAAATTCATGTGAAGAAGCATCAAATAGTGAGCGTTTGTATTGTTTTTAGCATAAAACAGGTCACAGATATTTTACCAATCACTGCTTTCAGTTTTAATTGAACATACCATTCCAAATCTTCAGGGTTTTGGGGTTGTAATTCAGTAATCAAATGACTTCTGACTATTACCTTATGTCCTGAAATTAGGCATTTTGAGTATTCCTCAGCCATGCCTGTATACATCTGCAGTTAGTTGAATCTTGCTGCGAGAAATTGCTCTCAGGTTCTGCAGTAAATCATTGTTATGTCTGCTTGTTATAACATTTTACCTTGATAATACAATCAGGTTACATTATTTATTCATAGCTTTAATTTCCTAAAATATTATCTGTTTGTCAGTGCCTTCTGGCGAGTATAGAAATAGGTTGCACTTCAGTTCAGGCATGGTGCTTGCAAGTCATACACCAAAGGGCTTATGTTTTTTGTAAAATACCAAATATTGCCTTGCGTGACCTCATTTTTATGACACTATCTCTGCTTCCATCTAATCCACATGGAAACCCCTGGTTTCAAATAAAACTTTGCCTATGAGGTTGAACTCTCCACCCAGGTGCACGTAGCACGGGCAGGAAATTTCCAATTAGTCCTTCTAGTTGCCATCAATACTATTAAATCAACTCAGCAGTATTAGTTAGTGTAATTGAACATGACAAGGTTAATCTTATGTTATATATAGTGATTTAAAAAAATTCCAGTCCAATAAAGTTAGAAACCTGACAGAAAAACTGGCACAACAACTGTGCGACTTGTCATAGGAATTCATTTGATAATAAAGAATCTCTTCTGTCTACTGAGGGTGCAACATTTCTATTATTTCATTGACTTTTGTTTTCCATTTCTAGGGTCCAATGGGAATACCAGGATTGCCAGGACCAAAGGGAGAAAAGGTAAACCTTTTTCAGATCAAAAGTGCTAATTGCCCCATAGTATTATTTTATGATCACGATTACTCATATTGTTAAGCATATTAACCTTGATGTGGCATTTAGTGGAAACTTCTCGTTCGAAGTTGAGTGACGCCATTGTTTACCTCTTTCATTTCGCGGTTGCCAGGGTGAAATCGGAAGACCTGGAGCAAAGGTGAGGGACTCAGTTATTCTTTCAATTTCCCTCACCTAAGTGAATTTACTTAAGAGTGCCAGCATGTTTTGTTCCTGTGAGGCAGTGATTGATATTGTTTCCACTCATATTGTTCATTATGAGCCAGACCCACCTTGACACACAGATCATGGGACACTCCGTTTCTGAGAACTGCAGGGAAGACAAAGAGGACAGTCATTTGTCCTTTTCTCTCAGACGCTGGCTACGTTCTAGGAAATGTTTTCAATTAGCTTTCAATTATTGCAAGTCCCACACATCAAAGGGGGTACCCATACTATTTTGTGTTAACTGTGAATGTGAATGCGTGAGGGTCCGATAGACGCATCATGAAAAGAGAGGTCTAAGGCAGAAAATTAAACAAACTGCAAGCCGTTGGCTCCTGTGTCTAGTACTCAAAAGCAAATGTGCCCTACAGCATTGCAGGGTAATTTAGCTTAGTGCACAGTGTGGGCTCATAAATCATTTTATTTCCACTGTCGAGGACTCCTGCTTCTCATGCAATCTATCATTTAATTAAAGGGAACAAAATGACAGGCCTTGTTGCAGTCAGTTTTTTCCTCTGTGAGGTGCTCTATGTCCAGATATACACATTCAAGGTAGGGTGTGGTCCTTTATATGTTGTTTCTTTTCAATCCCTTGTGAATGGGAAACACACATACGCGGGCTGGCTCGCTGACCCGCATACCGGGAACCGCAAATGCGCAGAGTGCTCTGTTGGCTACTGTGGCCTGATTTGAGTATGCAGGCGCGTTGCTGTGGCCAGGATTGTTGGCTAGCTCTTGTGACGATCGCCAAGGAAGTATTTCATGCACATTCTTCGCCTGTTTCTTCGCCCATTTGCTGTGATGATTGCCAGGAAAAGTGTTTTATCCACAATTTTTGGATGATGGCACAACACAACAATAGAAACTGAATTTTTATGCTTCATTTTTCACTCTGATAAATGAATACAGAAAAATTGAACAATATACAAAATCACTCAGTCACATTCCAGTTTACGCCTGTTTCGTGTCGTACAGTTTGCTACAAGGTTCGATGCACAAACTAACTTCACAAGTGTCACATCTGAACCGGGTTTCATGGCAAACTTTGTTCTTGGAACAGACGACGCACTGTTTCTGCAGTTTTTGGGTCTTTGCCGCGGGTGGATGGCTCTCCAAGAAGTGCTGTCCAAGGAGTCTGTTCAGAGCTGGTGACTCCGCCCATTCTCTTCGCTAAACTCACATCTTCAGCTCAGGATACACACCCAGTGAGCAATCAAGTACTTCATTAGTCTGACCCAATATTGGTACAAAATCATTCACGGCAGTCGCCTCACAGCAGTTGCATATTGATACCACGTACCATCCAGCATACCCATCCGCGAATACGTGGTTCCTGGCCACGGGAACAGATCGCCTGCGCGCACATATGCGGGTCCCACCTGACTGGCTCATATGTATTGCATATACGCCAGTCACTGATACATTCAGTTGAATACAAAACCATACACAAAGGGTTAAATGTTTATCAAAAATCCTCATGGGCTCTGTTGAGCATTTATATGTTCAAACAAAGACACGTAGGGCTCTATCTTACACCCACTGCATAGTGGTGCAAAGTCTGATGCAAGTTTATGTAGTTTATGTACTGGCGCAGTTGTCATTATCCCATCCAGGCCAAGTTTGCATTAATAGCAAATGTAATTGCACCAAACTGTGCACCCTTGGGCGTGTTGGTCTTAAAATGAAGTGTGGTTAGGCACATTGATGGCGTGTTGCTGTCTTAAGGCAGCTGAAATTGCGCGATTGACTAGCAAAAACCTGGTCAAAAGTCAACTGTTAGTTTTTGACTGCCAATTTAAGGGTGCATGGTAAGATAGTATTATGCCCCTTTGTTAGCAAGTACGCAGCGCATGTGCACTCTGCTTGTTACATACTACACAGGGATGAGCAGCAGCATCCACACATGCAAGTTATGGTAAAAAATGAAAAGATTACCATATGAAAGATCATTGTCAAGATATTTAAAAAATACATGTCAGAATGGTTATTGCGATTGATGTCCCCACATCAGAGCATGCTGTGATGTAAGCTATTTAAATTGTAAGGGAAACTATTCCATCAGGTAATTTGCGATTCAACATGTGAGGTTATGCATGTAGGAATTTGCATATTATTCAGGATAAAGCCACAACTCCTTAATACTGGCAAACTCCTGCTGTCTTCCAGAGGATCCCCACTCAATGGAATTCAGAATTAACCCTGCCATTTTTGTCAACTGTTTCATAATCAATAAATTCAAGGGAAGTAATTACATGGACAGTAATACATGCTCAAGCCACAATACTACCTCCACCATGAGACGGTATGCTTCAAATAATGACCAGTTCCTTCCCTTCTCCGTGGTCTTCTCTCATCACTCTAGTACATGGCTCTTTCTCTTATCTGTCTTTCGGATATTGTTTCAGAACTACTCAATGTTTTTAGATGCTTTAAGGCTAACTCCCGTTTTCGAGACTTACCAATGGTTTACACCTTTCGATAAACCCTCTGTTTTTATTTGGGTGTAGTCTTCTTTTGATTGTTGATTTTCAAGCGGATACAACAACTTCCAAGAAAATGTTCTTGATCTGCCCAATTGTTGTGAAGGAGTTGTTTCTTCACCAGGGAAGAATTCTTCTGTCATTCAGCACAGCTGTTATCTGTGGTCTTCTGGGCCTGTTGAACTGGCTGAGCTCACCGGCGTTTTCTTTCTTTGTAAATTAACAATTTGGCCTACCTAATATTTTTTTCTATTTCTCTGTTGGGTGTGTTTTGATTTTTTGCTCTAGTCACGACTTGTTTGCAGTGACAGCTCTTTAGAGTTCATGTTGGGTGTTAACAGCAACAGAACCCAAATGCAAATGCCATGATTGAAATCAACTCTAAATCTCTGAACACGCATTTTGCCATGGAACAACTGAGCCAGACAGTTACTTTTTGTCCCTTTAAAAATATGTCTCACGTAAGGGCTGTAATGTCTACGATGTGCATCCAAATTGGATACAAGTTCCCAAAAATTAAGACTGAAAGTCTGTACTTTGAAATCATATTCATTATTAATATTTATGGAACGGACTGTATTGCTTAGCTTATTTTGGATTAATTTCATTTGATGGTGACACGTAAAGGTATTCACATTTTGACACTTGCGGTCTTAGCGCTATTTGCTCAAGTTTGCTTTAGTTCGCGTTGTGTTTTATGTGCAGACAGAAGCTAGTTTGTGGAGTTGGTTATCATGAGAGTAAAGCCTGGAATCTCAGTATATTATCTTGTGTCTGTAGGGTCGGGCAGAGTAAAGCCTGGAATCTCAGTATATTGTCTTGTGTCTGTAGGGTCGGGCAGAGTAAAGCCTGAAATCTCAGTATATCTTGTGTGTGTAGGGTTTGGCAGAGTAAAGCCTGGAATCTCAGTATATTGTCTTGCGTCTCTAGAGTTGGGTAGAGTAAGGCCTGGAATCTCAGTATATTGTCTTGTGTCTCCAGGGTCGGGGAGAGTAAAGCCTGGAATCTTAGTACATTGTCTTGTGTCTCCAGGATCGGGCAGAGTAAGGCAAGGAATTTCAGTATATTGTCTTGTGTCTCCAGGGTCGGGCAGAAAAAAGCCTGGAATCTCAGTACATTGCCTTGTGTCTCTTAGGTCGGGCAGAGTGAAGCCTGGAATCTCAGTATATTGTCTTGTGTCTTCAGGGTCGGGCAGAGTAAGGCCTGGAATCTCAGTATATTGTCTTGTGTCTCCAGGGTCAGGCAGAGTAAAGCCTGGAATCTCAGTATATTGTCTTGTGTCTTCAGGGTCGGTCAGAGTAAGCCCTGGAATCTCAGTATATTGTCTTGTGTCTCTTGGGTGGGGCAGAGTAAAGCCTGGAATCTCTGTATATTGTCTTGTGTCTCCAGGGTCGGGCAGAGTAATGCCTGGAATATCACTATATTTTCTTGTGTCTCTTGGGTGGGGCAGAGTAAGGCCTGGAATCTCAGTATATTGTTGTGTCTCCAGGCTTGGGCAGAGCAAAGCCAGGAATCTCAGTATATTGTTGTGTCTCCAGGGTTGGGCAGAGTAAAGCCTGGAATCTCACTATATTGTCTTGTGTCTCTAGGTTCGGGCAGAGTAAAGCCTGGAATCTCAGTATATTGTCTTGTGTCTCGAGGATGGGGCAGAATAAAGCCTGGAATCTCAGTATATTATCTTGTGTCTCCTGGGTCGGGCAGAGTAAGGCTTGGAATCTCAGTATATTGCCATGTGTCTTCAGGGTTGGGCAGAGTAAGGCTTGGAATCTCAGTATATTGTCTTGTGTCTTCAGGGTTGGGCAGAGTTAGGCCTGGAATCTCAGTATATTGTCTTGTGTCTCTAGCGTGGGACAGAGTACAGCCTGGAATCTCAGTCTATTATCTTGTGTCTCCAGGGTGGGGCAGAGTAAGGCCTGGAATCTCAGTATATTGTCTTGTATCTGTAGGGTCGGGCAGAGTAAAGCCTGGAATCTCAGTAAATTTTCTTGTGTCTCCAGGGTTGGGCAGAATCAGGCTTGGAATCTCAGTATATTGTCTTGTGTCATCAGGGTTGGGCAAAGTTAGGCCTGGAATCTCAGTATATTGTTTTGTGTCTCTAGCGTGGGGCAGAGTACAGCCTGGAATCTCAGTCTATTATCTTGTGTCTCCAGGGTCAGGCAGAGTCAGGCCTGGAATCTCGGTATATTGTCTTGTGTCTCCAGGGTCAGGCAGAGAAAGGCCTGGAATCTCAGTATATTGTCTTGTGTCTCCAGGGTCGGGCAGAGTAAAGCCTGGAATCTCAGTATATTGTCTTGTGTCTTCAGGGTCGGTCAGAGTAAGCCCTGGAATCTCAGTATATTGTCTTGTGTCTCTTGGGTGGGGCAGAGTAAAGCCTGGAATCTCTGTATATTGTCTTGTGTCTCCAGGGTCGGGCAGAGTAATGCCTGGAATATCACTATATTTTCTTGTGTCTCTTGGGTGGGGCAGAGTAAGGCCTGGAATCTCAGTATATTGTTGTGTCTCCAGGCTTGGGCAGAGCAAAGCCAGGAATCTCAGTATATTGTTGTGTCTCCAGGGTTGGGCAGAGTAAAGCCTGGAATCTCACTATATTGTCTTGTGTCTCTAGGTTCGGGCAGAGTAAAGCCTGGAATCTCAGTATATTGTCTTGTGTCTCTAGGGTCGGGCAGAGTAAAGCCTGGAATCTCACTATATTGTCTTGTGTCTCTAGGTTCGGGCAGAGTAAAGCCTGGAATCTCACTATATTGTCTTGTGTCTCTAGGTTCGGGCAGAGTAAAGCCTGGAATCTCTGTATACTGTCTTGTGTCTCTTGGGTTGGTCAGAGTAAGGCCTTGAATCTCACTATATTGTCTTGTGTCTCAAGGGTCGGGCAGAGAAAGTCCTTGAATCTCAGTATATTGTCTTGTGTCTCTAGGGTCGGGCAGAGTAAAGCCTGGAATCTCACTATATTGTCTTGTGTCTCTAGGTTCGGGCAGAGTAAAGCCAGGAATCTCACTATATTGTCTTGTGTCTCCATGTTCGGGTAGAGTAAAGCGTGGAATCTCAGTTTATTGTCTTGTTTCTCCAGGGTGGGGCAGAGTAAGGCCTGGAATCTCAGTATATTGTCTTGTGTCTCCCGGGTGGGGCAGAGTAAGGCCTGGAATCTCAGTATATTGTCTTGTGTCTCCGTGATCGGGCAGAGTAATACCTGGAATCTCAGTATATTGTCTTGTGTCTCCAGGGTCGGGCAGAGTAAGCCCTGGAATCTCAGCATATTGTCTTGTGTCTCCAGGGTCGGGCAGAGTAAAGCCTGGAATCTCACTATATTGTTTTGTCTCCAGGGTGGGGCAGAGTGAGTCCTGGAATCTTAGTATATTGTTTTGTGTTTCCAGGGTCGGGCAGAGTAAAGCCTGGAATCTCAGAATATTGTCTTGTGTCTCCAGGGTGGGGCAGAGTAAAGCCTGGAATCTCAGTATATTGTCTTGTGTCTCTAGGGTCGGGCAGAGTAAAGCCTGGAATCTCAGTATATTGTCTTTTGTCTCTCGGGTCAGGCAGAGTAAAGCCTGGAATCTCACTATATTGTCTTGTGTCTCCAGGGTGGGGCAGAGTAAGGCCTGGAATCTCAGTATATTGTCTTGTGTCTCCCGGGTGGGGCAGAGTAAGGCCTGGAATCTCAGTATATTGTCTTGTGTCTCTATGGTCGGGCAGAGTAATACCTGGAATCTCAGTATGTTGTCTTGTGTCTCCAGGGTCGGGCAGAGTAAGGCCTGGAATCTCAGCATATTGTCTTGTGTCTCCAGGGTCGGGCGGAGTAATGCCTGGAATCTCAGTATATTGTTGTGTCTCCAGGGTCTGACAGAGTAAGGCCTGGAATCTCAGTATATTGTCTTGTGTCTCTAGGGTCCGGCAGCGTAAAGCCTGGAATCTCAGTATATTGTCTTGTGTCTCCATGGTGGGGCAGAGTAAAGCCTGGAATCTCAGTATATTGTCTTGTGTCTCTAGGGTCGGGCAGAGTAAAGCTTGGAATCTCAGTATATTGTCTTGTGTCTCGAGGGTCGGGCAGAGTAAAGCCTGGAATCTAAGTATGTTGTCTTGTGTCTCCAGGGTCGGGCAGAGTAAGGCCTGGAATCTCAGCATATTGTATTGTGTCTCCAGGGTCGGGCGGAGTAATGCCTGGAATCTCACTATATTGTTGTGTCTCCCGGGTCTGACAGAGAAAGACCTGGAATCTCAGTATATTGTCTTGTGTCTCCAGGATAGTGCAGAGTAAGGCCTGGAATCTCAGCATATTGTCTTGTGTCTCTAGGTTCGGGCAGAGTAAAGCCTGGAATCTCAGTATATTGTCTTGTGTCTCTAGGGTCGGGCAGAGTAAAGCCTGGAATCTCACTATATTGTCTTGTGTCTCTAGGTTCGGGCAGAGTAAAGCCTGGAATCTCACTATATTGTCTTGTGTCTCTAGGTTCGGGCAGAGTAAAGCCTGGAATCTCTGTATACTGTCTTGTGTCTCTTGGGTTGGTCAGAGTAAGGCCTTGAATCTCACTATATTGTCTTGTGTCTCAAGGGTCGGGCAGAGAAAGTCCTTGAATCTCAGTATATTGTCTTGTGTCTCTAGGGTCGGGCAGAGTAAAGCCTGGAATCTCACTATATTGTCTTGTGTCTCTAGGTTCGGGCAGAGTAAAGCCAGGAATCTCACTATATTGTCTTGTGTCTCCATGTTCGGGTAGAGTAAAGCGTGGAATCTCAGTTTATTGTCTTGTTTCTCCAGGGTGGGGCAGAGTAAGGCCTTGAATCTCAGTATATTGTCTTGTGTCTTCCGGGTGGGGCAGAGTAAGGCCTGGAATCTCAGTATATTGTCTTGTGTCTCCGTGATCGGGCAGAGTAATACCTGGAATCTCAGTATATTGTCTTGTGTCTCCAGGGTCGGGCAGAGTAAGCCCTGGAATCTCAGCATATTGTCTTGTGTCTCCAGGGTCGGGCAGAGTAAAGCCTGGAATCTCACTATATTGTTTTGTCTCCAGGGTGGGGCAGAGTGAGTCCTGGAATCTTAGTATATTGTTTTGTGTTTCCAGGGTCGGGCAGAGTAAAGCCTGGAATCTCAGAATATTGTCTTGTGTCTCCAGGGTGGGGCAGAGTAAAGCCTGGAATCTCAGTATATTGTCTTGTGTCTCTAGGGTCGGGCAGAGTAAAGCCTGGAATCTCAGTATATTGTCTTTTGTCTCTCGGGTCAGGCAGAGTAAAGCCTGGAATCTCAGTATATTGTCTTGTGTCTCCAGGGTGGGGCAGAGTAAGGCCTGGAATCTCAGTATATTGTCTTGTGTCTCTATGGTCGGGCAGAGTAATACCTGGAATCTCAGTATGTTGTCTTGTGTCTCCAGGGTCGGGCAGAGTAAGGCCTGGAATCTCAGCATATTGTCTTGTGTCTCCAGGGTCGGGCGGAGTAATGCCTGGAATCTCACTATATTGTTGTGTCTCCAGGGTCTGACAGAGTAAGGCCTGGAATCTCAGTATATTGTCTTGTGTCTCTAGGGTCGGGCAGCGTAAAGCCTGGAATCTCAGTATATTGTCTTGTGTCTCCATGGTGGGGCAGAGTAAAGCTTGGAATCTCAGTATATTGTCTTGTGTCTCGAGGGTCGGGCAGAGTAAAGCCTGGAATCTAAGTATGTTGTCTTGTGTCTCCAGGGTCGGGCAGAGTAAGGCCTGGAATCTCAGCATATTGTCTTGTGTCTCCAGGGTCGGGCGGAGTAATGCCTGGAATCTCACTATATTGTTGTGTCTCCCGGGTCTGACAGAGAAAGACCTGGAATCTCAGTATATTGTCTTGTGTCTCCAGGATAGTGCAGAGTAAGGCCTGGAATCTCAGCATATTGTCTTGTGTCTCTAGGGTCGGGCAGCGTAAAGCCTGGAATCTCAGTATATTGTCTTGTGTCTCCATGGTGGGGCAGAGTAAAGCCTGGAATCTCAGTATATTGTCTTGTGTCTCTAGGGTCGGGCAGAGTAAAGCCTGGAATCTCAGTATATTGTCTTATGTCTCTCGGATGGGGCAGAATAAAGCCTGGAATCTCAGTATATTGTCTTGTATCTTCAGGGTTGGGCAGAGTAAGGCCTTGAATCTCAGTGTATTGTCTCATGTCTCCAAGGTTGGGCAGAGTAAAGCCTGGAATCTCAGTATATTATCTTGTGTCTCGAGGATGGGGCAGAATAAAGCCTGGAATCTCAGTATATTATCTTGTGTCTCCTGGGTCGGGCAGAGTAAGGCTTGGAATCTCAGTATATTGCCATGTGTCTTCAGGGTTGGGCAGAGTAAGGCCTGGAATCTCAGTATATTGTCTCGTGTCTCCAAGGTCGGGCAGAGTAAAGCCTGGAATCTCAGTATATTGTCTTGTGTCTCCAAGGTCGGGCAGAGTAAAGCCTGGAATCTCAGTATATTGTCTTGTGTCTCTAGGATGGGGCAGAATAAAGCCTAGAATCTCAGTATATTATCTTGCGTCTCCAGGGTTGGGCAGAGTAAGGCTTGGAATCTCAGTTTATTGTCTTGTGTCTTCAGGGTTGGGCAGAATAAGGCTTGGAATCTCAGTATATTGTCTTGTGTCTTCAGGGTTGGGCAGAGTTAGGCCTGGAATCTCAGTATATTGTCTTGTGTCTCTAGCGTGGGGCAGAGTACAGCCTGGAATCTCAGTCTATTATCTTGTGTCTCCAGGGTGGGGCAGAGTAAGGCCTGGAATCTCAGTATATTGTCTTGTATCTGTAGGGTCGGGCAGAGTAAAGCCTGGAATCTCAGTAAATTTTCTTGTGTCTCCAGGGTTGGGCAGAATAAGGCTTGGAATCTCAGTATATTGTCTTGTGTCATCAGGGTTGGGCAGAGTTAGGCCTGGAATCTCAGTATATTGTTTTGTGTCTCTAGCGTGGGGCAGAGTACAGCCTGGAATCCCAGTCTATTATCTTGTGTCTCCAGGGTCAGGCAGAGTCAGGCCTGGAATCTCGGTATATTGTCTTGTGTCTCCAGGGTCAGGCAGAGAAAGGCCTGGAATCTCAGTATATTGTCTTGTGTCTCCAGGGTCGGGCAGAGTAAAGCCTGGAATCTCAGTATATTGTCTTGTGTCTTCAGGGTCGGTCAGAGTAAGCCCTGGAATCTCAGTATATTGTCTTGTGTCTCTTGGGTGGGGCAGAGTAAAGCCTGGAATCTCTGTATATTGTCTTGTGTCTCCAGGGTCGGGCAGAGTAATGCCTGGAATATCACTATATTTTCTTGTGTCTCTTGGGTGGGGCAGAGTAAGGCCTGGAATCTCAGTATATTGTTGTGTCTCCAGGCTTGGGCAGAGCAAAGCCAGGAATCTCAGTATATTGTTGTGTCTCCAGGGTTGGGCAGAGTAAAGCCTGGAATCTCACTATATTGTCTTGTGTCTCTAGGTTCGGGCAGAGTAAAGCCTGGAATCTCAGTATATTGTCTTGTGTCTCTAGGGTCGGGCAGAGTAAAGCCTGGAATCTCACTATATTGTCTTGTGTCTCTAGGTTCGGGCAGAGTAAAGCCTGGAATCTCACTATATTGTCTTGTGTCTCTAGGTTCGGGCAGAGTAAAGCCTGGAATCTCTGTATATTGTCTTGTGTCTCTTGGGTTGGTCAGAGTAAGGCCTTGAATCTCACTATATTGTCTTGTGTCTCAAGGGTCGGGCAGAGAAAGTCCTGGAATCTCAGTATATTGTCTTGTGTCTCTAGGGTCGGGCAGAGTAAAGCCTGGAATCTCACTATATTGTCTTGTGTCTCTAGGTTCGGGCAGAGTAAAGCCTGGAATCTCACTATATTGTCTTGTGTCTCCATGTTCGGGTAGAGTAAAGCGTGGAATCTCAGTTTATTGTCTTGTTTCTCCAGGGTGGGGCAGAGTAAGGCCTGGAATCTCAGTATATTGTCTTGTGTCTCCCAGGTGGGGCAGAGTAAGGCCTGGAATCTCAGTATATTGTCTTGTGTTTCCGTGATCGGGCAGAGTAATACCTGGAATCTCAGTATATTGTCTTGTGTCTCCAGGGTCGGGCAGAGTAAGCCCTGGAATCTCAGCATATTGTCTTGTGTCTCCAGGGTCGGGCAGAGTAAAGCCTGGAATCTCTGTATATTGTCCTCTGTCTCCCGGGTGGGGCAGAGTGAGGCCTGGAATCTTAGTATATTGTTTTGTGTCTCCAGGGTGGGGCAGAGTAAGGCCTGCAATCTCAGTATATTGTCTTGTGTCTCCATGGTCGGGCAGAGTAATACCTGGAATCTAAGTATGTTGTCTTGTGTCTCCAGGGTCGGGCAGAGTAAGGCCTGGAATCTCAGCATATTGTCTTGTGTCTCCAGGGTCGGGCGGAGTAATGCCTGGAATCTCACTATATTGTTGTGTCTCCCGGGTCTGACAGAGAAAGACCTGGAATCTCAGTATATTGTCTTGTGTCTCCAGGATAGTGCAGAGTAAGGCCTGGAATCTCAGCATATTGTCTTGTGTCTCTAGGGTCGGGCAGCGTAAAGCCTGGAATCTCAGTATATTGTCTTGTGTCTCCATGGTGGGGCAGAGTAAAGCCTGGAATCTCAGTATATTGTCTTGTGTCTCTAGGGTCGGGCAGAGTAAAGCCTGGAATCTCAGTATATTGTCTTGTGTCTCGAGGGTCGGGCAGAGTAAAGCCTGGAATCTCTGTATATTGTCCTCTGTCTCCCGGTTGGGGCAGAGTGAGGCTTGGAATCTTAGTATATTGTTTTGTGTCTCCAGCGTCGGGCAGAGTAAGGCCTGGAATCTCAGTTTATTCTCTTTGTCTCTAGGGTCGGGCAGGCCCTCCGGGACTCCCAGGGAGACAGGGACCACCTGGGTGGCCTGGACCAAAGGGGCCCAAAGTGAGTAAGTCTCTGTCTGATGGAAAACCTCTTATTTCATGTACTTTATCAGATCAAAGTGCATTTAATAACTTGCTAACTCACCGGATAAGGCCATATAATAATATTAGTTGGTTAGTGTCCTTCACATTTCAATTTTCTGGGGTTGGAGGTTTCTTGGTTTGTCAATTTTTTATTATAATAAGTGTTTGAGATTCAAATTGCTCAACA
Organism: Gymnothorax javanicus; assembly: GCA_029692085.1. Classification (NCBI taxonomy): domain Eukaryota; kingdom Metazoa; phylum Chordata; class Actinopteri; order Anguilliformes; family Muraenidae; genus Gymnothorax; species Gymnothorax javanicus. The sequence continues at coordinate 148,758,218 of CM056193.1, forward strand.
AGTTCAAATCACAAGTGCATGTACAGTATGAACAATCAAATCTGCCTAACCCATAGGTGTTGTTGTGATTGCAAATCGAACAGATCAAGTGCTGCATGGACAGTTATTCTGAGCATTTTTCTTTCTTTTTGGTGCGATTTCAACGGAGTTTTCAAACTGAAAATAAATAAACAAAAAATCAGAGGTGGGAGGATTTTTCTCGGGCTGACGGGGATGCTAACCAACTTTATATATATATATATATATATATATATATATATATATATATATATATATTTATATATATGTGTGTGTGTGTGTGTGTGTGTGTATGTATGTGTGTATATATATATATATATATATATATATATATATATATAAACCCCAATTCCAATGAAGTTGGGACGTTGTGTAAAGCATGAATATAAACAGAATACAATGATTTGCAATTACTTTTCAACCTATATTCAATTAAGTACTCTACAAAGACAAGATATTTCATGTTCAATTTGATGAACTTTATTGTTTTTTTTGGAAATATTCGCTCATTTTGATTTTGATGCCTGCAACACGTTCCAGAAAAGCTTGGACAGGGGCAACAAAAGACCGGGAAAGTTGGGGAATGCTCAAAAAACACCTGTTTGGAACATTCGACAGGTGAACAGGTTAATTGGAAACAGGTGAGTGTCATGATTAGGTATAAAAGGAGCATCCCCGCAAGGCTCTGTTGTTCATGAGCAAGGATGGGATGAGGTTCACCACTTTTTGAACAACTGCGTGAGCAAATAGTTCGACAGTTTAAGAACAACGTTTCTCAGTGTGCAGTTGCAAGGAATTTTGGGATTTCATCATCTACAGTCCATAATATCATCAAAAGATTCATAAAATCCAGAGAAATCATGAATGCCCATGACCGTCGGTCCCTCAGGCGGCACTGCCTTAAAAACCAACATCATTCTGTAAAGGATATTACCACGTGGACTCAGGAACACTTCGGAAAACTATTGTTAGTTAACACAGTTTGTCGCTTCATCTACAAGTGCAAGTTAAAACTCTACCATGCAAAGCGAAAGCCATATATCAACACCACCCAGAAATGCCATCGGCTTCTCTAGGCCAGAGCTCCTCTGAGATGGACTGACCCAAAGTGGAAAAGTGTGTTGCGGTCTGACAAGTCCACATTTCGAATTATTTTTTGAAATCATGGATGTTGTGTCCTCCGTGGGATAAAGAGGAAAAGGACCATTCAGATTGTTATCAGCACAAAGTTCGAAAGCCAGCATCTGTGATGGTATGGGGATGTGTTTGTGCCCATGGCATGGGTAACTTGCACATATATGACGGCACCATTAATGCTGAAAGGTACATACAGGTTTTGGAGCCACATATGCTGCCATCCAAGTGATGTCTTATGTCCCTGCTTATTTCAGCAAGACAATGCCAAGCCACATTCTACACATGTCACAACAGCGTGGCTTCGTAGTAAAAGAGTGCGGGTAATAGACTGGCTTGCCTGCAGTCCAGACCTGTCTCCCACTGAAAATGTGTGGCGCAGTATGAAGCACAAAATACGACAACGAAGACCCCAGACTGTTGTGCAACTGAAGTCTTACATCAAGCAAGAACGGGAAAGAATTCCACCTACAAACCTTCTACAGTTAGTGTCCTCAGTTCCCAAACGCTTATTGAGTGTTGTTAAAAGGAAAGGTGATGTAACACAGTGGTGAACATGCCCATGTCCCAGCTTTTTTGGAATATGTTGCAGGCGTCAAATTCAAAATGAGTGGATATTTCCAAAAAAAAAACAATAAAGTTTATCAGTTTGAATATTGAATATCTTGTAGTGTACTCAATTGAATATAGGTTGAAAAGAATTTCCTAATCATTTTATTCTGTTTTTATTTATTGACGTTTTACGCGACGTCCCAACTTCATCGGAATTGGGGTTTGTATATATGGCTTGACTTTTGCCTGTCAAGCTGACTTTTCATCCTATGCCTTCATTTGTCTTTTTTATTCTGCACCTGTACCACAACTAATTTGTTAGATCCTCACCCTACATTGGTACAATTGCTGTGTTTACTGTGCTTTAAAAATAACATTCAGAATAATAAGGAATATGGTATTACTAAATACGGTACTTATAAGAGCGCAGTGTACTCTAGGAGTGTGACCTAGAGCCAAAGCTGGCTTTATCCTGACTGTCTCTGTTTGGTTTCATTGCAGGGTGAGAAGGGAGACCCAGGGCTTATGGGTTTACCTGGATCAAGAGGACCAATGGGGCCCAAGGTCTGTATGTCCCACTGAGCCACTGCATGTGGGACATATAAAAAGTATCATATGTCCTTGCATATAAGAAAGCATGTACTGAAATAGGGACCAAGACTACTAACAACAAATTTGCAAACTAGATCAGTAACTTTACTATTGTTTTTTTTGCAGTATGAGAATTGAGTATGATAATTGAGTAAAAACAACTCATACTTTGAATGTGTCATGCTAATGAGCGCATTTCTACATTTTTGTAAAAAGTATTTTTAACAGAGAACATGAATGAATTATGGTGTGCTGCAGTGAAACCATCTATAAATAGCACATTTCCATCTGCACAAACAGTGTTCACACATTCATCCTGGAAAGACTCCGGCCATTTTTACTACTTCAAGTGGAAATCCTGCTATTTTTAGTCCCTCCTTTTGTGCATGTATGAAAGTGATCTTGGAGAGCAGACATGAGTAAATTCATGTGTGACAGATGCTGAATATTTCCATTACTCAACAGGGTATGCCTGGGTACAAAGGTGAAAAGGTGAGCTGCTCTCTGTTATATTATGCACAGCTGTCCCACCACTTTTCTGCTTCATTTCCGACAAATCTACAGCCATTTTAGTTTAAATTTACTCAAAAAAAAAAAAAAAAAACCAAAAACAAAACAATTCTGCCATCTGAAAGTCACCCATTCTCTTTGCATGCTGTGTGCATCTCATTAGCAGGATTTTAGGTTTCTTTCTCTGTTCATGTCTTGTCAGGGGGCTCGAGGAGATCGTGGTGAGCGCGGGCTCAAAGGAGACAAGGTGAGGTTCAGCCTTTATGTGACAGTTTTAACCTGGTGCAGACCATTCAGTTTTACCCTACAATCACAGCAGCTTCACTTCACTTACATTCAAATCCTTCTCTTTTGCTATATTTTTCGGTGATGATCGAGTATCGTGTTTTTTCTGTAAATTGACTGGCAGTGTCATTATTCCCATCTTGACTGCGTATTATTACTTCCAAATTTCGAGTAGTACGAACCCAGTTATTGAAAAAGGGTGAATGTTAGGGCTGTTTATTGATTTAACTACACAGGAAGAAACTCATTGTTACTTTGTGTTTCAGGGTGTTATGGGTCTGCCTGGAATGTTGGGACAAAAGGTTTGTACACGGTGAAATTTTTATTTGAGTTTATAATGGGCATCTAGAATTTACTTAATCAGACATTTTTTATTTATGACTTGTCACCAGTTGTGTGCATGTAATTCATAACATCCTTCTTAGGGAGAGATGGGTCCAAAGGGTGAGCCTGGTGTTCCTGGGAATAGGGGGCCTACTGGTAGGCCTGGAAAGAGAGGAAAACAGGTGAGATGCCATTGGAGAGTAAAATTAGAACAACATTGCTCAGTGAAAATATCTGTAAACCAGCAAGCAGATTCTTCACATATGTTTTTAGGGCCCATTATTGTATGTTGTTATAATTGTAAAATATTAACAAGCATTTACATGCTGGCGTCTTGAATATTTCTTTGATGTTTCCATTGTTTATGCTTCTGTACCTGTTGCTCACTTTCACATGCAGTCACCTATATGCATATAAATACGAAAGCAGACACATGCATGCACACTTGCGTATGTGCACACAAACACACACACACATACATTTACATTCTGCATGAACAATTGTTTCCCACAACAGTGTTACAACAGAAAACTGCTGATAGTTTCTCATTCCTTTCATATTTGCTGATTAACTTATTGTGCAACTTAATGTGTGTGGTAAGACTTAAGCAGGCTGTTTGATAATAGGATGATTGGTTTCCTGGACAGTATAAGTCAAGAAATGTTCCCTCTGTTTAAAGATGTGGTTTGATATTTACCTCAGACCTTCATCAGCTTTGCTTTAGGGTCATCTTTAGCACTGCAGGATTTTGGCATCTCCCAAAATTGTTCCATGGAGCTTGTGGCAGTTAGAATTGATAATATATGCTTAGAGTATTGACACTGTGCCATCTGAAATGTCACCATCACATTATTATTAGCCAGGTTGTCCAACATGTGCAAATAGTCAATGCTAAAGTGCCTCCAGTGTCACAGTCTGCCAAGGTTGATGACAGGAAGAAAGGGCTCTCTTCTGGGACGTGTTCTGGGGAAGCCATTGCATTTTTGGAAGGCAAAGAATTTCTTGAAATTCCCTGTCAGTGACAGTGACGGATTTTCTTATTCAGGGAATGAAGGGAGATCCAGGGGTCGTTGGCCCTATGGGTCCTGTGGGTCCTCCTGGACCCATTGGTCACCCTGGACCTCCAGGGATTCCTGCTTCAGGTAAGATTGTTTAAAGCGTGCTTTGAGTATATAGTGTCAGTATGTAAGGCTATACTGTTAGTATTAAAGACTATAGATCCAAAAGCTCATGCTGTTGCAAGCTAATGTGAGGGTTTACAAGGTCAATATATGAAACTGTAAGGTTGGAGGGTCAGTGTATGTAGCTGCAGAGTCAGTACCGAGAGTTACAGGGCCATAGTATGGATTTGTGTTGCTGGTTTACGGAGTTGTTGGTTCAGGATAGCTGCAAGGAGCTGGGGGATTAAGATAACTGAGCTGGCATGACAAGTTTGGAGCACTGGCCAGTTGGAACTGCCACTGCAGGAAGTAACACCAGCTGCCTCATTTAGTTGGTGGGGAACTTGATATACCCCAAGGTGAAACTGATATATCAAAAGATGCTGAAGCTATGACATCATGGACTTACTCTGATTGATGGGGCACAGGATGGAGGGGAAAGCTAGCTGCAGACATACAAACATTATGTTGCCACATAATTAAAATGACAGCTGGTGTCTTGTTCACATTTCTTTGCAAATTAAGTTGATTGCTTACTCTATCGTGATTGACAAAGTGAAATTGAGAATGTTTGAAGGCGATGCACACATGTAGATTACAGACTTATAAACAAACTGCATGTGTGTCTGGAACTCCCATGTGCTGCTGAAAGTAATTATATCTCCCTACTTGGTGTTATTTAAGTTGATGCTGCATGTTCTGGCCGTCTGGGACATCTCTGCGACATGCACAGGGGCCAACCTTTTGAACACTAAAGCAAGTCTCAAAGTCAAAGCGTGCATTCAGGACGAATTTGATGATTGAATGCAATCTATTCGCATGTGCACGAAACTCAGCAGCCGCACTTCCCCACGATTTTTCTGAAAATGGCCATTTTAGTTTCAGTGTAACAGTGCTTAAAAAATTTATGAGACCACCACCTAATGTAAGCTTTATGCCACAGCTGCCCTGAATTAACAGTATTGGTAATGACCAAAATTATTTTTTAGGTTTCTGTAATGGTTAATCCACCAGTATGTGCTGGCTCTTTAATTGAAATGATATTTTAATGCTAAAATATAATTGTTGTTGTTATCCATGAATTTTCGAATTTACTGTGCGACAAAAAAGCAAAAAAAAATTGTTAAGTGCATTATTATTTTTTGATTAAGATGCCAAATAACAGTTATTTACTTGCATTCCTGAACATGAAAATTAGTTTTAGCAGTTGAATGCAAGAACGCTGTTATCAACTGTTATCAAGGCCAAACGAGGCCATACAAAATTTTAAGTTTTTTTGGTTTTTATGTATAAATAAGGACAATATTTTTGTTTCAGTTTGTTATTTGCCAAATAAATAACAATATAATTTTAGTTTTCAACAAGTTTTTTGACAATTTACTAAAATATTTGTGTTTCCTTGTTTTTATGACCAGTGGTCTTATAAATGTGTTAAGCGCTGTAAATATGCCGCAGTTTCCTTGATGAGGCTACTTGTTGGCAGTTCTTGTTTTACCCAACTGTTATCAACCTCATTGGTTCCTTTTTAAGGGGTTTTTATGGTTGGACCTAAGGGTGAGAGGGGCCTTCCTGGAGCCCCTGGTCATTGCAACTGCAATTCCCCCGTGAGTGTCAACAGCCCCCCCAACAACGAACGCTCGTCCAGGGGCCCCTATGCCAAAGTGCCTGTGGTAAGAAACATGCTCTCTGGAGACTCTGAGACATTTGGCTTTTGAAGTCATCCAGTTTTCTGAAGTCGTTGCCTAAATGTTTGTCTGAAAGTTTACGTTTTGAGGGTTTTTTTATTTCCTGAAACATGCCGTACTCAAGATTGTTGCTCATTTAAAAGCCTGTCTCTGGTTTAGATATTTGTGGTGAACAGTGAAGAAGAGCTGGACCATCTTCACACCGACAATGCGCTTGCTTTCAGAAAAGATCAGAGGTCGCTTTACTTCAGAGACCATGCTGGGTGGTTTCCCATTCAGGTACATTCAGAGCAGCACACGAGTCGACCGCACTCTCAGTGACAGGCTGTGATCACGACTGACCAGATTTTGATGGATTTGCCTATTTTAAATCCTACCTTATACTTGTGAATGACATTAAAACATCTTCATTCCAGCTGACCCCCTTCCAGTCTACAGAGAATGCCCCAGATCTTGAGGGCTTCTGCGGTGACAGTATCGTTCAGCCCTACAATGGAGAGGAGTGTGATGATGGGAACAAAGTGGTCACTGATAGTTGTATCAGTGAGTTTCAAGATTCCATTATGATGTCATCAGACAGAAATTAATCCATAATTTTGCATGAGTGAAGGGTAAAGGATATGCTCCTACCTAACAGGACTCGTCACCCCTCCTCCTCTTCCCCTCTTCAGAGTGCCAAGAAGCATACTGTGGAGATGGATACCGTCATGACGGAGTCGAGGAATGTGATGGAAAGGACTTCGGTTATCAAACATGTAAATCTTATCTTCCTGGGTAAGTGGTTCTTATCAGCCAAGTTTATTTGCATGCTTGTGCTTGGAATTGTAGCCCCTGGATGAAGTCGGGCAGCTCCTTCGGATTCATGCTTGTCGTCTCCGCGTTCGCGTCCGTAGACACATCCTTGTGGACGCTGCACAGGCTGTAATTTTTGACCAACTACAGTACTAGCATGGATAAAGGTATCGCTAAAGTTAACAAGAGGCTCCTCAGAGCCTGTACTCGGGCCGGGTGTAGGCCTGGGCCAATCAAGGAAACAAGACGCGCATGAGCAGGACAATCGCGACCCCGAAAAAAAAAAAAAAAAAAAAAAGAAGAACGGAGCCGAAACTTAGACTCATGGCCTACCGGCCCGAGTAACAAGAAGTTGGCTTCGCCTTTTCGTCCACCTTTCTCTGATCGGCCTGGCGGGTGGTGGAGAATTGGGCTACAACAGGTGTCGGTGTAGTCCCAGCAGGCAGAACTTGGGGGGACTGTCGATAAGGGGGAGTGGTTTTTGGGTATGACTGGTGTGTACCAGACGTTATTGCAGGCCTTGAATTTTGGCAAGAATAAACTACCGCAACTGTTTCGGATACGACTTATTTACAAGTCAATCAATGTTTTTGTTAATAGAGTTTTAAAATATCTAATTCTATACGAGGCAGTTAGAAGTAGGAGTAGTCATGAAGTAGAAACGCTTTCCATATGGATGACAATTTACGCATTTATTGTTACAAAATATTTATTAATTCATTTATAATTTCTCGTTGGATGCCCAAAATTTTAAATCTTGCTTGTGTCACTGTAAATGTCGATAATTTGCCATGGCAAAATATTGGTCTTAATAATGTAAGACATTGGCTTGCACACAGTTCGCAAATTGATAACTATACCATTAAATCTGAATATAAATGTTTTACACAGTATAGCCTACCTAAGGCGGATAAGTGATCATTTCTCACAAATGTGAAAACATAATCAATCCTGCTGTGAGAACAGTTTTTAATCCGCACTACCCCTTGCAACTGAGAAGGGCTTTATCACGTTGATTTGTCAGTAACAGCCAAAGTTTATTCTTGAGATTAGCTCTCAAATTATGAGTAAAAGGCGACAAAAGTTAGCACACTTTACGTTCAACATTTTGATCCGACTGATCAAGTCACCGAGGACTAAAACCTCCGGATTTCCAAAGGCCGAAACATTTCTTGCGGACTTAGGAAAAAGTGACACCGTTATTGTAAGTTACAACTACAAAGATATTTGCGTATTTTATTTCTATTTTCAGAAGTGCGGGTTTTGTTCATAATTTAAATAATATTAAAGTGGTGGCAAAACATGTTGTTTTTTTGCTTTCTCCGATAACGGCGCACTAGAACTAAAGGTTTCATTTCTTAATTCTTATCGGCAAATATAATGGCAAAAATACATGAATTTGCAGACATTAACTTTCCTGGAAATAAATATATCGCCAACTACGCGGAAGAAAATCTGTAGCAAAAATTACTTCAGGCGTTTACACTATACTACAAATATTATGGACGTCATGTTGCCCGACGAACAAATTTCAATGCTGAACTTATTTGGACTTCTTTGCGACGGGGATTTACACTAAGATATGTGTTAAACGGCCGGCCAACATGCCTTCTCACTCACTCTACTTCTCGGTTCAGTGAGCAGGGCATGTCTACCTGACTTTCAGCTGACACATGGCCAACGGCGCTGTAAAACCCCACAAAACAATGCCAACGATGGAAATTGCAGGGGGCGAAGGCTCAACGTGTTCTTTGGGCTGGTGTTACAAGCGCAATCTATTGGCTGGTGCGAATCACAATAAAATGAATCAATTTTCTCCGTTCGAAGAGCGGGGCACAAAAGCACATCGGTTACAATTAATCTGACTCCATAGTAAATTTAGAATACCAAATTTAGTTATACTCTCGTTAAATATCTGACTCCAAATTAGAATTAGAATTCATAATTTAGCGAAAACATGCGTGGACCTCGGGGTGATTACCCCCCGAACTCGTAGGTGTAGGCCCGCGCTACTCAATATCTGCCCCTGGGTTTTAGCATAATTGCCAGATCTTAGTTCAGTGATAGTTTTAGAGGATGGAAGAAATCACCATGATAGTAGCATCTTGGCTTAAACATATCATGAACCCAGATTTATGTACACCCAAGGGTTCCTTAAAGGTGAATCTGACAGGCACGGGCTTATAAGCCCAGGGGTGCCCTTTAATGCCAAATCCCGAGAACCGGTACTACATAAACCCTTTATATAAGTAGACTGTAATTTACAATCCAAATTAAAACCCATCACTACTTATAACATCAGCTAGCTAGTCTGGAATGATAAGGAATCGCCCCCTAAGTACCGGTCGTAACGTGGCTAGAAAGAATAAAAGGATTAGGAGTCATAGAGACCATGCAAGTTTAAAGGAATAACAATGGTTTATTTGCCAGGTAGGCAAGAGCTTAAATCAACAGACCAAACATCAGTTACCACGAATGTAGACAAATATGAAAGTCATACCTGGCGAAAGCTACACACACAGAGTTATGTGAGGGCGAGATCAGAGAGACGATCTGCCATAGCTATAGAGGCTACACACGGCATAGAGATGCGCGTGTGGGAAGTCGGCTACGATCTTCCGTAATTGAAGAGGCTACTACACACGCACTGACGTGCGCGGGGAGAGATCGGATACGATCTTCCCAGAATGGATTGTTTCTCTTTGCTTTAAGCCAAATAACGTCTTTGATCCAGGCGGCATGGCCATAAATTACCTGGAAGGGGGGTCGAATCTGGTTTTTGGGTTTCCACCATTTGGAGGATGTAATAAAACAATTAAGCAGAGAGAGAAGAACAGGGTGATTACCCGAGAGGATTCTGACCAATTTTCAGGAGTTTCCAAAAGGGAATGAACCATAATTTCAATGGGAATGAAACATACTCCATTCAACTCCCTGGATTCCCCTGAGAATAACAAGACCAAACATGATATGAATATGTACTAATATGATGCAGTTGTTATGAAAAGCTCTTAAACTGGATTATGGTATAAGCTAATTTTGGTTATGAGCCCATAAGTATTGCATAGTAGTATGTGGAATATATGAGAAGGGTTTGACATTACTATAGTGTCAGAAAATGTAAACTGATGAGTTTAAGGTCCAGTTTCATGAAATACATGGCCAGGGCCGGGGATGAGGTTCAATGGAGGGGGGGACTGTGATTGTTGCCCCCCTCTCGTCGCCAGAGTTCTGCTGATTGTCCTGGGCCGTCATAAACTTTCCCCAGTCTTCCACAGACACCGTCCCAGCTGGAATTCCCGTCTTACAGCGCGTTGGCAAAAGTGGAACCTTTATCCACGCTGGTACTGTACTTTCACATTTGGTATGGACATGTTTTATACTTCAGTTATGACACCTGTCGATTTTTGGTTACCATGGTGACACTATTGGCCGAATAATGCTCAAATTTGTGCTGAAACACAGAGATTTCCTTGTGGACGCAGTACAGGCTGGAGAAGTGGGCTTTCGGGAGCTACACCCATGCGGTTGCGGGCGACTGGACAATCTAGTTTGATTATTATTGTCCACCAAAACATATGATCCTTAATCCATTCTGCCAGCCACCTTATCTGTGGTTGCAAATGTTTTTTCAGGGTTTTCTGGTGATTACGTAGGTAATTATTGTCACATTGCAGGTCCTACGGGCAGCTGAAGTGCACGGAGCACTGTCTCATTGACTCCACAAACTGCAAGTATTTCACGTGAAGGAAATACAGGAGCCTCTGCTGGACCCCACAGTGTCACACGTGCCAGTAAAGTAACTGTACTAAGGCAATGAAAAGACACTACAGATGAAATACGAAAAGAAATGGCAACAGATATTCCAGTGTTTAAACCGCAAGCATCATCTCTGTTTGCCGCCGAAAGAGCGTATTGTGGATGGAAATTTTTTCTTTACCCGGTAACAGGAAATGTACAGGACCACTGCATTTCTGTCTTAATAATAACTCAACCAGAGCTTCATTGGCTCTGCTTGCTCCACTGTTCTCAGAAGCTTGGTGGCAGGTCTTAGGATAACGCCTTTCACGGAGGGGTGTGTCCCGAGAGAGAAAAGGCCAATCAGGATGGGAGAGTCAGCTGGTGAAAACAGAGCAACATTACCTCAACTTAGGACTGTTAAAGAGAACATTCAGGTCATTTCAGATCATCCACTCTCAAGGACACTGCGTATTTCAACACAATGTGAATTAACATTATTATTGCATGAGACTGAGCATCATGTTTCTAAGGCAACAAAATAATGGCATATAAATGAAGCAACAGGCCTGTTGCTTTACGCTTTGCGTAGTTATATAGAGTTTATTTCCTATTACTCATTTGGTTTCAAGGTCAGGTATACAATTATGCCTTGAACCAGGTGAGATACAGTAAGATCATCTTGAAAAGATTGACAAGGCCTTGTTATGAGTGACAAGTATCTTATAAAAGGGACAAAAAGCATGGCACAAAGGCTGGGCTGAGAAAAGCTCTTGTGCTAAGCTGACAGTTCCAAAGCACCCTCATTTAAAAAAAAAAAGCAGTGTTATACATTTAGTGGGCATTATGCTCTTTCTGCCAGTAGTAGGTCAGCCACGTGCTTGCGAGTCAAAGCTCTAATAAACGGATTGCGTGGCATGATCAACAATTACTCAGGTAATGTCATTGAACCATTTTTGTCAATGTATGTAAAACAGTGACAAAATAATACATGATAATCTGTAATATTTCGATATTTGTGCTGTGGTATCATACATTGGTATACTGTTTTTAACCTTGTTTGCTTGACTCACATTCAGTGAGTTAAAAAATTTATCACTCTCAGTTGACCTTAATGTACTTTGTATTTTCATTAGTTAAGTGGGCAGAGGAAATCTCTTGGTGCTTATTGCAAAATGCTGACAACTTTCAAAAGGGGATTGTAAGGTTTCCTCATGCTGTATCCTACCTTGTGACTGTTAACGTATTGCAAAGCCCACTGCCATCAGTGTTTATCCTGCTTAATTTCAATTGCTTCCCTTTGACTTGCCTCTTCATCAGAATCACTTGCATTCACTAGAACTTTATCTCCACCAGAATATAATATCATTGAGCAATTTCAGCAAAACATGATAGCTTCACCCGCTCAAAAAGTCTGTGAAGTTCATGTGGACTTTCATGCCTATCTCAACAAAAAAAAAAAGACATATCAGTATGAATGTTAACCCATATCATATCAAGGCCATTTCGCATGAAAGACGGAACGGAAAAACACAATTAAAATGAGTCTTTTTAAAAATTCAAACCTGTTTACTTCTGTGAGCCTACCCACATCAGATCCGGAACTTTCCTATTTTGCTGTCACCTTGTATTTTGCATTTTCAATTTGTTTGTTCGTTTCGCCCTTAGTGTGAAAAAGCCTTAAGACTGGTGTGCTTCAGTTCATTTTCCCTATTATCCATTTTTAATACGGAGAAATTTAAAGAGACATAATATTTGTCTGGATGTGTATCTATATAATCTACTTTACCTGTGTAATGTATAGTTATTATAACAAAATTGGATGTGCTATAATTTAATGTGATATTTATATAAGCTACAGGTGGTGGTGCAATGGAACTCCAGGTATTACTTTTCGCACTTGGTGGGGTGAGATGTGTACACTGTTTTCCTTAATTCACCTCTTATCTCATCAGGGGAAGAAGTTTATGCAAAATAAGATGTACATTTTTTTTAGTTTTTTATTGTAATGTGGTTTAGTTGCATGTTCATAGTTCACAACCTCTATTGCAAAAGATTTGCTGTGAATTTGCAAGAATAAAAAGAAAAAGTAAAATGGTAAATAATGTAAAAGTTGCTGCTCTGCAAGTTAAAGCTTACATAGCACACTTACGTTGATGGCATGTGAGAAATTAACCAAAAACGTGAAAATAGTGTATGTTCTGTCATTTTGAGAGGGGAAAGCATATTTAAGCATTAGCTGAGCATTTATTGTAATACCAACATGATTGATACAGACGCACTGTGGAAGAATAAAAATACAGAAAATGAATTTGTGGAAATGGCGTGCACTCTATTACTGTGAACCTGTACTTATTCCCTTCTATTGCGGACTCATTGATCCTCACAGCATTCCACTTTACCTGCTAATGACCTCTGCTATTAACGTTGGGGTGTTACTGCCACCTGATACAGAAGAGCTCTATGGTGCACAGGTGGCATGAGGTGGAAAGACAAGAAAGGTTCATTACTGCTGCTGTCAGAGGATGTCTTGCTAGAATCTTTACAAGCGCTCACATTGATGGAAAAGCTATTGACGTTCTTTAAGTGCAGGTAGTGAATGAGTGATTGAGCTCAGCAACACAGGAAACACTGTCAGCAGGTCAGTCAGAGTGCCCTGCAGGGATTTAGTGGTTAACAGGGCTGAAGGACTCTGTCCATCTCTCAGTCTGCCTGAGAACACTCCCCTCGATCTCTTCTGGGGGCATGAGTCCTGTGTCATGGATTTTCTGCTGTCTGCTGAACCAGCTCCATTTGGCTGATGCTTTTAGCCGGGTGCGCATTGCATGGCAAGTAGCCAGGGAAAAAGATGAAGATAGGTCTACAGCCGGGTGCCCACTGCTAACTGTATTATGCCGCTGCACTTCTCTCTCAGATTGCATTAAGAAAATTTGCTTGCTGAGACTAAAAAGCCTGTATGTAATTTTTCTGCCATCTACACTAATTTCCCTGAGCAGAGAAGATATAATTCATGAATCCTCCAAGAAGAAGAATCTCAAATCATTTCCCCCCCCCCCCCCCCACCCCACCCCCCCCCCCCCCCCCCTTTCTGCTCTTCCCTGCAGTGGAGAGGACAATCAACCAGTATAATAACATTCTACCCTTATCAGTCCCCCAGTACTGAACATGAGCTGATATGTATTAATTGTCAGCATATTTGTATTGAAAGGATTACATTTGTTTCTGATTTTTAAATACTTTGGCTCACATTGAATTAGCAATTATGATGACCAAATTGGTGTAAGTAGCCATGTATTGATTTGAATCTTCATAAAAAATTGTAATATTTGGTATAATTTGAAAGGGCATGCAATACTGTCTCTATCAACAATTCCTACCCAGGTATGATAATGGAATAGAGTAATCATGGATGTAAAACGGGCTTTTAGCGACTGCCAGTATCATCTTTGAACAGCTCTTTGAATCCAACCAAGAGCTATGACGTCACTTGTGGGAGCAATTGTGACACATAGGCTATGGTATGTGTATTTTACATTGCAAGCGAGATGTCGAAATCCACTAAAAGTTTCAGAATTTTTTCAACCCCTGCTTGACTTGGACATCGAATACACATAGCGATATTTTGAGCAGTTAGCAAGCCCAAATCCAGAGCCCCGCCCTCAAATGCGATGAGCCAATCACAGTACGTATTCCCTCCCCATATACTTGGACATTCTGAGTCTGAACTTCCATTGAAATACATTACGGAAACTCCGAATCGTTCGCTTTTTTTGGGGTTTTAAAATGTTTCTAAGTTAAACAAAATGGTCAAACGCTGTGCTTGGGGTAAATTTAACTCCGATACGAGGTATCCCGAGAGGCTGAGCGATGGGGTTTTATACCCTTCCCAAAGCTACATCATAACCAAGAGAAGTGTCTCTTCTGGATAAAGCTGCTTTCACAATGGACGCGAAACAAATTTATCGCACGACAGATTGCATTCAAAGTCAATGCAAACAAGCGAATACGCGCGTATTCGCGTCTTTGCATTGACTTTGAATGTAATCTGTCGTGCGAAAAATTCCTTTCGCGTCCAGTGTGAAAGCAGCTCAAAGCTTTGTGGAAGACCCTACTATCAGCTTAACGTAGCTAACAAAGGTAAACAAGGATGTCTACATTTTTTCAAAGCTAAGTCAACATCGTGTTTAAGGCGACATCTTGTCACTTCGCTGGAGATTAATGTAAAGTTATCTTTTACATCGCTGAGTTAGCTAACGTTAGCTAAAGTTAGTAAACTCTATTGCTAACTTCAGTGCTGACGGACGTTGGCTTAACGCTGCGTTGGCTGCATTGTTCACCATGTCACCTTGTTTACTTAGAAGGAGTTCAGTCACGTCAGGTTAGATTTCTTCAATTCGGTAGCTAGCAATAATACGTAAATTAAATGTATTACCCTGCGGTGCACGAACAATGCTGATCCTCTATCTTGTGTGAGAAGGTTACAGAAACGAGATGCGGTTGATCTTGTTTGCACTGAGACCTGAAAATTTTAGCTTCTAATCATCGATAGCATCCTGAAAAATATCTCCGACTGTGATACCAGCCATTAGCGCCTGTTCTAAAATGTTGATTGTCCGAGTCAGTGGAGGGGGCGGGGCTTAGCCATAGGTCAATTGTGATGCAAAATAGCCGCCCACCAGTTCCACCGTCCAAGTTTGGGATACAAATAAAGTGCTCGGAAATGTTCAATGTATATAAGACCACAGATATATGTTGATAATTATATGAAATACCACTTTATTAGAGGTTTCAAGGACTTTTTAGTTTCCATGAGGTAAAGTAAGGCAGACTTTTACGACCCAGAACTTTGTCAAGGAAAGTTTTACACTTCTGCTTGTTGCTTGGAAGAAATTTGAAAACAAAATATTACAGGGACGTGTGCTCTGCGTAATCAGCAATAATATACTTTTTGCAAGCATCTAAATCTAATCCTCTAGGAATATAAAACGAAATGAGTCCAAGAAATGAACAAATTATGACAGGCAGACGATGGTCGATGCACTCAACTTCCTTACCGTGTGTTCCTGTCTCCCAGGAGAAACACCATCATCTTCGTTTGGTCTTTTTGGGGATGTGCGGGAGTTGAAAGAGTGTTCAAAATGCCTCTTTTATTCTCATCCTATTTCAGTAAGTTTCTAGAAAGTGTTTTAGGTATTATCTCCATGACATTAGCCTTTCATAGAGGTATAATTTGCCTATTTTATGATTTCTCAGTAAGTGTCTAGAAAGTGTTTTAGGTATTATCTCCATGACATTAGTCTTTCATAGAGGTATAATTTGCCTATTTTATGATTTCTCAACACATGTCTACTTTAAATTGTTATGGAATCTGACAACTCAAAATTATAACAAAATCCTTTTCACGAAAGCAGTGCAATTCTGTATAAGCTGAACATCTGACGGCATCCTGATTACACTTTCTAGTCATTCATTACGATGCCTGAAGGGAAAGGGGGTATTGTTCTTAGTGGCATTTGTTAGCGTTTTTAGGTTGCCGGCCGTAGGCCAGTAACCTATTGTCGTCACTTTGCGTCCGGCGGCGTCGTCGGCGTCGTCATCCGTTTGAAGCCGTATCTCAAAAACGGTCTGATGAATTTTTTTTTTTTAATTTGGGGATGTGATCAAATCGGTCATTAAGTTAATGCCTGAGCTAAATTTTTTTTTGATTGAATCATTTGTTTAGACTTGGCAGCCATTTTTATGTCGAAAATGGCCATTTTTGGCTCTTAGGTGCAATTTTCTCAAAAACTGTCTGATGAATTTTTTTTTTAATCACAGCAATGGAATCAGTATCATGACCTGCTTCAACGGTGTAAACAGTGTTTTGATTGAATTGCCCATTCATAGCGCCACCTAGACAATGTGTCTGGACTTCATCGTTTTTTGGGGTGTTTTGTGCTATAACTCTCTTAATATAGCATTTAGAGCTTAGATATGTATGAGGCACCTCTTGGTAATCAGGTATGCCGAACATTGTGAGTCAGTCACTTCTGACCTTGGGCCTCAAGGTCAAGGTCAAATGGCAAAAATGTGCTATAACTCTCTTGATATAGCATTTAGAGCTTAGGTATGTATGAGGCACCTATAGGGAATCAGATATGCCGAACATTGTGAGTCAGTCACATTTGACCTTGGGCCTCCAGGTCAAGGTCAAATGGCAAAAATGTGCTCTAACTCTCTTGATATAGCATTTAGAGCTTAGGTATGTATGAGGCACCTATAGGTAATCAGGTGTGCCAAACATTGTGAGTCAGTCACATTTGACCTTGGGCCTCAAGGTCAAATGGCAAAAATGTGTTATGACTCTCTTAATATAGCATTTAGAGCTTAGGTATGTATGAGGCACCTATAGGGAATCCGGTATGCCAAACATTGTGAGTCAGTCACATTTGATTTTAGGCCTCCAGGTCCAGGTCAAATGGCAAAAATGTGCTATAACTCTCTTCATATAGCATTTAGAGCTTAGGTATGTATGAGGCACCTTTAAGGAATCAGGTATGCCGAACATTGTGAGTCAGTCACATTTGACCTTGGGCTTCAAGGTCAAGGTCAAATGGCAAAAATGTGCTATAACTCTCTTAATATAGTATTTAGAGCTTAGAAACCATAGAATCTTGATGAACTCTGGGAGTCATGCAAGACTGCTTTCTATGCCATTCCAGATGATTTCATCATCAAGTTTATCTCAGTCATTGCCAAGACGTATGGATGCAGTCCTCCAAGCTCATGGGAGTCATACGCAATATTAATTCTTTTTTCCAAGGCACCATGGCTTCATGTTCTGATATTATAGTGGCATATTTGTGTATTCAAAATAAAGTGTATGTATAATTTCCACATTTTTTTTCAATGCGACAAGACTTTTGTCCAAGCAAAATCTGACCTTTCTGTACAAATTAAATTATAAAACTCAATCAATGACACAAAACTCTATTTTGGTATATTTCGCATAATCTAGAGGGCTTTGCCTTTCATATAAGCCATTTTTGATTCCAATTGATCAACTACAAGTCAGGTTATTATTTGTTGTTCCTACAACTTGGATAAGTGACAAGACTTTTGTCAGGCACTATAGATTTTTATCCATCAATTTCTCACTGAATTCAAGACATGCATTTTTTGATACCACTTCCAACCATATGCTACACTATGTTATGACATTATTAGGCACGTGAACGATAGGGGTCGAATGTCAGGGTCCGAGGTCACTCAACACCCAAAGCACTAAAATGTGTCCCTTGGTCAGGATATGTCATGCCTAACACCACTTGTTATGAAGTTGTCCCTCTGCGGTACACAAATTGTGGCTGTGTGACCTCCACTGCTGGGGAAGTATGGTTCTGCAGTAGGAAGTAATGCGCTGTGAAAAAGTATTTGCCTCCTTTCTGATTTCTTCTATTTTGCTAATTTGTCGTATTTGATTTAAAAGTTTCAGATAATCCATCTATTTTCAATATAAGGCAAAGACAAGGTGAGTAAACACAAATGCATCCTTTAAATGATCATTTAATTTATTAACGCCTTTACGCAGAATACAAATAATGCCAATTTTTTCCGGTTATGCATGAGCCTATTTAGACTTTATAACTCAGTATTTGTGTCCCAGAGACTCTAGAGAGTTATTCCAGTGAAGCAAGTCATTTGAAAACTCAATTACAGAATTATTTAGGAATAAAATTTTGGAATTTACAGACGCAGGTGTCTATATCATTGATGAAAGTTAATGTTTGCATTCATTGTCTACATTGTATACTCACAGACGCAGAGGACGCAGGTGCTGTCTGTTCGCCCCTTCTCTGAGCCCATTTTCGATTATTTAGCGATTATTTTGACCCATCAGGATATTCCACAACGCAGTTGAGTTTATTGGTCTATTCTCAGCTGTTTTATGTTTTATGTGGAGGTGCTGTTTACCTGCTCTACTCTCCATAATCGCCGTCGGCTATCAACAAGCTACCCAACTGCTTATGGGGGGCACTTACCTGGACAATCCTGACATTGCTCAGCTGCCTTGGTGAAGGGTCTTCATTGATCAGTCTCTCAACAGCCTCCACGGCGAGGTTTTTGGATGTTTTGCCTGGGACAAGTGCTCTCTACCCCGCAGTCTGCTAGCAGCTCCGGTTGGCAGCACCTAGCAGCAAGTGCTAGCTGCTACATCCCCAGAGCTAACCTCGATGCATCAGCTATCCACTTCATTCAGGCTGTCCCAGTCAACATCCAGCTTGGACTCTTACCCCCTGTGCAGTCTCCTTGGGTCATGCTGTGTTTCATTCCTGCATTCCTCCACCATGTTTCAGGTCAGTTGCCGGCAGCTAGCTCCAGGCTAACATCTCCCTCAGCCGGCGTGATGCTCCCATTTTCTGCCTCACAGCTGCTGAAGTACAAAACCGCTCCATCCTGTCATGTATGTCCACCATAAAGCAGCTGGGATTCCTTCGCAGACCTGGAAATGTCCACAGAGGCTCACGGAGAAACTTTGTTTACACTCAGCCGACTGACAGCAACTCCATCCCATCCATCTTGCCCGCCAGTCGCTCTGTCGCTCATTGGACACGTCATCAGTGCGCTGCCACTGTGGGGTCTGATATCGCCGGAAACATCGCGAGACCACAGCGAACCAAGTGGGAAGGAAAACGCGGAGTGGATTCCAGCCTACTTCAACCCATTCAGAGGTACTCCACTCCACTGAACTTTAAAATTGAGCTCTTCAACACACAGTCCCTGTCAATAAATCCTGTTTGATCCACAACCACATCCTGGAGAAGAACCTTGACATCATGTGCCTCATTGAGACCTGGCACCAACCTGAGGTGCACTCCTACTTAAGGGGACTTAGTTAAGCAAACACTTTTCCAAGATATTCACTTTTTAAACTAAGAATTATTATAAAATTATTCTATCAGAAATTGCTACTTAAAACACTGAGTTTCTGTAGCATCATGTCAGTGGTTGCCATGGCAACGGCTGTTTTAATGCATATATAGATACTTGGAGAAACACAGTTATTAAGATAACTAAACAGTGTTTGGTTATAATTTCAGCTGTAATGTGAAGGAAAAAACATTCCTAATGTCACTACAGAGCTTTTTTTCCCAGGTTTCTATGTTCTAGTATTGATTTTGACCCCCCTAAATCAATTTTGGCGGGAAACAGCAAATTAAATATGCATATTTTATCTATATATATATATATATATATATATATATATATATGCAAAAAGAGCTCTGTACAGACATAGATCATCACAAACTGAAGAATATGAAGTTAATTGGATGTACAGTTGCTGAGAAATCTGTATTTCTTGTGAAAATCTGTATTTTTAGAAAAACGTGATTTTAGTTTGGCAGTAATAATGTGATCAAAGTTTGATGTAATGTTCTCAGGAGGAATACATTTAGTATTATGTTTTTAGTGGTTTTTAGGATTTTTTTTACCTCCTTAAAAGGCAGCATAAGTAACTCCCTCTTCTTCAATTTGTGTTTCTTCCCTAGCTTTACGTGCTTGTCAAGCGTCTATTCATTTCTTTTTTTTCAGTTCTAGTGCGTGTTTTTCACTCTGTTTCACACGTTTTCTGTCCATTTCGTGATAGCCTTTCATTGGGTGTGCCCCTGCCTTCATGCCAAGTTTCATAAGAATGGAGGCAGTTCCTC
Source organism: Gymnothorax javanicus (assembly GCA_029692085.1). NCBI lineage: Eukaryota > Metazoa > Chordata > Actinopteri > Anguilliformes > Muraenidae > Gymnothorax > Gymnothorax javanicus. Next base: position 148,778,696 of record CM056193.1, read on the forward strand.
ATTGGCCATCATTGAAAGTCACCACACTCAGCTGTTCCAGCCTTGAAGACGAATGTTTCCTTCGGAACACGACTCCATATTACAGACTGTTTGAAGGACCACTGCATGTTCTTAGCCCAAAACTAAAATTTTGAACCAAAATTGGCATTTTGCTTAGCTATCGGTCCCCTTAAATGAAGCCTGTCCCCCTGGATACAGCTACCTGCAGAGGGCCCGCATTACCGGCCGTGGAGGTGGTCTGGCGGTAATTTGTAGCAGCGAATTAAATCTGTTCCCCTCTTTCTCTACCTGATGTGTCATCATTTGAGTATCTTGCATTTAAATCCAAACCCCCTTTTCAGATCAACACAGTACTGTTTAAGACCTGTTTAAGACCTGTTTCTTCCACCTCAGAAACATCTCCAAGCTCCGTCCCTCCCTCACCTTACCGATGCAGAAAAACTTGTCCATGCCTTTGTCTCCTCCAGGCTTGACTACTGTAATGCCCTGCTCATTGGGACCTCTGGTAAAAACTTGCAAAAGCTCCAATAAATCCAAAACAGTGCAGCTAGAATTCTGATGAGAGTACATAAACAGGAACACATCACCCCTATTCTCCATAACCTTCACTGACTCCCCATAACCTACAGAATCCATTTTAAGATTGCTCTCATCACCTACTAATGCATCCATGCCAACGCCCCCGCTTACCTCAAAGACCTCCTCACTCCCCACACATCTACCCGTTCCCTCCGCTCATACAATACTAACCTCCTCCATCCCCCTCGCACCAAACTTTGCACCATGGGAGACAGGGCCTTCTGTTCAGCTGCTCCACAAATATGGACCTCCCTCCCCGACCACCTGAGGGCTCCACAAACTGTTGATGCTTTTGAAAAAAGCCTCAAGACTTACCTCTTTAGACAGGCGTTTCCAAGCTCTCCATATTAATTTTGAACTGTTAGCATCTTAGTCTTTTCATTCCATTTTATTATCCATTTTAGGATTTCTACTGTTTTTTCTTCTTTTCCTAGTTTTTGATGTTGTATGACTTATGTTCTATTCCATTCTACTGACTATTTTATGTTAAGATCTTACTGTTTTTAATCTCTTGTTGATCCTTGGTTTTTTACTTTCTTTCCTATAGCACTTTGAGATTTTTAATTAATTAAAGGTGCATTATAAATAAAATTTATTATTATTATTTTATTATTATTATCTGCGCAAGGGGGTTAAGCAAAGGAGTTATTCAAAACCCATATTACCCATTTGAAAAAATAAGCGCTGGCCGTAACAGCCTTGGCAGGAAAAATTACAATCAAACATTTGCAATAACAGGCAATGAGCCTGTAGCATCACTGTGGAGGAATATTGGTCCTCTTAGCAGAATTGTTCTAATTCAGCCACATTGGTGGGTTTTTGAGCATAAACTGCCTGTTAAAGGTCATGCTACATCAACTTTAACGGATTCAAGTCAGGATTTTGACAAGAGCATTTCAAAACCATTGTTTTGTTTCTTTAGAGCAATTCAGAAGTGGACTTGCTGTGATTCAGATTATCGTCCCACTGAAAAACCCAACTGTGCTTGAGCTTTAGGTCATGAACTGATGGCTGGACATTCTTTGGGATTTTCTGGTTGAGATTAGAATTCATGGTTCCATCAATTATACCTAGTTACCCAGGTCCTGAAGCAGCACAGCGATCCCAAAACGTCGCACTGCCAGTGCTGTGTTTGACTGTAGATACAATTTTTCTTATTATGAAATGCTGTGTTAGCTTTATGCCCAATGTAACAGGACCCATGTCTTCCAAATAGTTCCACTTCTGACTCATCACTCCACAGAATCTTACCCCCAAAGTCTTGTTTATAGTCTTGTTTTTTTTTTGTTTTTTTTTTGGCAAATGTGAAAAGAGGCTTTGCATCCAATTTGGTCTACCGTGATTTACAGCTTGCAACTCTCCCATTGATGACATTCATGCCCCATCTCTTCTTTATTGTGTAATCATGAACAGTGACCTTAACTGAGGAAATTTAGGCCTGCAATTCTTAAGATGCTTGTCTGACTTCTTTAGTGACTTCCTAGATGGATCACGGATCCTTTCTTGGAGGTATTTTTGTTGACCAGTCACTCTTGGGAAGTTTCAGCACTGTTCCAAGTTTTCTCCATTTATAGATAATGGCTCTCACTGTGGTTTGCTGTCATCCCAGAGCCTTTGAAATGGCTTTGTAACCCTTTCCAGACTGACAGATATCAATGACTTTGTGTCTCACTTGTTCATGAATTTATTTAGATTGCAGCAGCAAATGCTACTTTTTGCCTACTTCAGATTGCCAGATAGGTTATATTAACCCCTTTGTGCAGATGTAGACGTCCACGGACATGGAACTGCAAATTTAAGCACGCAGTTACAGTACTTGATCACTAGATGACACCCCCGGATCAGTTATTGAATATTCACAAGCAAGCAAAGTTAGAACGAGGTTTAGAATATGGAGAAGTACACTCCAAACCCTGTTTTTCAAGAGTTGCATGTATTAAACTCCTCAGCTAAGCCTGATGTGCAAACTGGTCAATATCCTTGCCCATAGTATCGATCCAGCAGTTTAAAAAAATGATCTCTTGCGACAGAAAAAAATCGTTGTCCTCCATAGCAACCACTTTAGCTACAGTGAGCCAATGGTATTCCAATTAGTGGTTAAGAAAAAAATCAGTTTTTCTGAAGTGAAAAATTCGGCATGGTATTGATTCTCTGACATTCTACTGTCAATTACAGTCATCACATACAAAAAATGCGTAGTTCCCTACTGTCGTTTTACGTGTAGATTCCTTCATTGACAAATTCAGCGCTTCCTTATATCCACCCAAGTACTGGTGTTGATAGCCAATTACTCAATTATACACTCAGGCTCTTCTGCCTATCTGCACAGTTCTAGTTCAGAGCCACATGAAACTTCCCCGGTAACGATGTATTGATTGGCTCGTTTCTTATCCAATTCCCGAGTGTTTAAACTTTCCACAGTAACTGAAACACATTTACTGGACAATCAGAAAAGTATTACAAGCCTTTGCGTATCAGCAGCTCGGTTGTATCCTGTCAACGTTGCGCACATTGCGCGGCTGAAATAGACGCGATTTATAGAAAAAAAAGACTCCAAAAACCGTCCAGAAGTGTTCATTTACATTTAAAGGATTTAAATGAGGTAAGGATGTGGTCAATGGGATTTATTTCGAATGAAACAGGACCGGAGGGTTCCCTCTACTGGATACATCGGTCTCTGGAGGAGGGATTGAAATGAAATGAAAAAGGTTAGGCTGCTACTTTTGCCTTTTGTTTTGGAATGTATACCATATTCAACAAAATAGAATGCCTAGGTTTTTTTCCTGTTTGAAACGTTAACTGGTCATGCATTTCGGTGGACCCCCTGGTACGTTCATTGCACCATTGTGTTGAATCTAGGGAGGCATATATTGTTTGATTTTCCCTGAAAGTGGAATGTCTGTTCTGTTAAAATGAGGTATATTTCAGAAATCAGATATTACTGAGTTGGTGAGTTTTACTTGCTCCTTATAAGGTGCAGAAAGTGTTGGAATAAGGTTGTGAGCTCAGAAGTGGGAACTGCTAGCTTTCATTGCAGGGTGAATGTTCTGACTGTTTAATCAGCAGTTTATTTAAGGAGTATGTGTGCTGGCTTTGGGGACTTTGAAGAAAAATGGACAAAACTAAACTTTATTATGGAGAAAAGGCATGTTTTGTGTTTGGAGAGGTTGCTGGTGACCACTGATGTTCAACTGCACTGATATTGATAAATTCATGCTAAACTCAACCAGAAAATCATTCGTTCACATTAAATTTTGTGCCTAAAAACTTAGTGTTAAATATATGATTATTTTATGATCTGACAGTGCACCATTTTGAGGGATCTCAGACTTTGGGGAGCCACCTGGATAGCTGTCTAATTTGGCTCATAGCAAGTAGGTAATCTAGAATGTAATGTTCAAGATGAATTATACTTGTGGTCAAGGAGTTTACGATCCCAGAAATGTATAGATTTAAAGAGCATGAAAACGCAGGGGATAGGCAATCATTATATGGTAGAGAATTACTCAAAGATCGCAAAACTTATATATTTTTTAAAATGGTCGATCGCACATCACTGCAAATTAAATTTATTGATCACCTCCGGCGGAGTATGCCGACCACGGCGCGAGCGCACCCGAAGTATGCATGACATCAGCGCTAGAACACAAACAAGCAAGGTCAACATGGCGTCATACAGTTTCAGTGAATCTAGTGAGAATTCCGGTGAGCGTTTTCACGACTGGAGCGATGAGGAATCAGGAGTCAGAGAATTAGTTCTTACTTTGGCAGATACGGAGGAATACTACGGTCCTCAACCCTACCTGTATGGGCCACCAGCAAGGCAAGAGACGGAGGACCAAGCGGGACATGCAGTTGATGCCGTTCCTGACGATGCCTTATTATTACAAGATCGTGTTGGCAATACGACAGTATGTTATTTTCCTATAGTTTGAATTACGGTAACATTTATTTGAAAACAATAGTAAATTAATTAAGTGTATAAGGAATGATTTGACGCAGTTCAACATCCGCGATCTCCACAAATATATTGGACTATTGGCTAGCTGCAGTGGCGTGCCGTCAGATGTCAGGAAGGCCTTCAGTAAAATCACCCTTTCCCGCATAAATTGTCTTAAACTGTTTGTGATCAAGATTGCCTGATTAACAATCAAACAATTTATTAACTGAACAACCACCGCAAATGCATGACACGTAATGATTAAGAAATGCTAATGACAAAGCAATTGCCTGTTGGCTATGTTGATATAATTGATGTGACTCCGCAAGGATGACTATATGAAAAAAATCCGAAACTTTGGCTGACTTCGCAGCAATTATTTTCGCCATCACTCAGCTGTGCATCGTACTTAACAACACCATTTAGCTGTCACTTCATTCAGACTGTAGAACGGATTCTCATGGTTTATTGCTCAATGAGCCTCGCAAACTAATTTACGCAAATATGTGCTGTTTCACCAGCTACACGAGTGCAGAAATTATAACGACTTATTGATATTTTTTGTTGTCATTGATGTGCGGAAGAAAACACCGTTTAATTTCGTAGTGCAATGTATAACGAGGCTTTCAAAAATAAATGACTCTCGTCGGTTCTGCCAAATAGTCTGAGCAACTGTTGCTAGTCGGGAGAAGTAAACTGCAAGAGGGGTAGGTTGGAAATTTGTGAATATGATGTCCGGTTTTATCAGAATTTCTACAGAATTTGACAACACAACGCTGAACCATCGTTCAAAAAGCTAGATAAACAATCAAAACAACACGAGTCAATGGCTGAATACAAATTATGGCTGTTCATGTGCGCCTGGCGCCGCCTGCATGTTGATTTGTGTTCTAGAGCTGACGATGTCAGATGCCTCTAACAAGAGCGCCGTCCTATTTTTAGCCAGGCAGCCAGACAGCGTGAAATGGTGACTTTCAAACCTTGGTGACACGGCAACAAAGGACTACCGGGTGGAACAGGTGTCTCTAAAATGGTTTTGGGTGTGTACTCAAACAGAACACGAAAGCAGAGCGAAAGTGAAGGAAGGGTTTTCATGCTCTTTAAGCCCCAGCAGTTTTTCAATTCTCAGTATTATTTTTTTTTTGCAATTTCAATGGTGAATTTTCATGAGGATTTTTTGTGTTTGCAGCCCCTTTTCTCTACCAAAATCATGAAAATAAACTGAAATACGATGGGAGTCTAAATGCATCAAGTGTCTAGACTCAATTGAGCCACTCCTTTCCTGTCTGTGAAGCTGAAATCTTGAATTATAAAGCCTTAAATAAGGTCACCCCCACATAGCCAGATTTGGCTTCTGCGCAAAGGGGTTTAGGTGATGTTTAGATTCAACAGGGCTGGCAGTAATTATGCCAGGGTTTGTGTGAACAAATTGAACTCAGTTATCAAAGAAATCTGTAAGTGATTGATTTAGTAAATAAGTTACTTTTTCACATGGGGCCAAGAAGGGTTGGATAGCTTTTTTCCCTTCATTTATTATAGATGAAATCATCATTTGAAAGCTGAATTTTGTTTTTACTCATTATTTTGGCTAATACAAACTTAGTCTGATGATCTGAAAGAGAGATAAATAAAAGAAATTGGGAGGAGGCAAATACTTATTCATAGCACTGTACCTACAGTGCTAGTGATGTGTTTCTACAATGCCTACAGCAATAGTGATGTGTTTCTGCAGTATATTAAGTGCTTGAGATGTGTTTCCACAGCACCTGCCTACAGTGCTATTGGTGTGTTCCTGCAGTATGTACCTACAGTGCCAGTGGTGTGTTTCTACAGTACCTACCATAGACTGTATATAAAGATGGACGACGCATCTGCACTTCCTAACGCGGTACAAAACTAGAACCAAAAAATCCTTCATACAGACGCTGCCATCTTGCACATTTGGAGCCAGAGTCTGTAAAGTAGTGAGCCGCGGTATCGAGGTCACACCCGTTCACCCACCCTACTCACTTGTAAGCACATCCATGAACGTTTTATGCAGCCTAGCTAGCGGTGTCATTCTTAGACAAGAGACCAGTGTTAATTTGCTCTTCAATGTCTTGTTAGGAAAGTAACTTAACATTAGGCCTATTGAAAGCGCAGTTCTACCATGGCTTGTAAAGGGGTTGGCTAGTTTTCCAAGTGCAGCTGTATGAGCCAAAATACATTCGCTGCTTTCCTCACCCATAGCCGTAGCTTGGCTCCCATACCGATGTCCGGTGCTCCTGCTAGGCAACTGCTTGCCATCGACTTACTAGATTATATTTTAGTACCTCATACAATCCTACTTCAAAATCTGTGACAATCCTTCAAAATAAGATGAATAGCTTGAGTCTGGGAGTAAGTGGACTCCCTGCTATCATGCATTTTAACGTTAGCCACCTCATTAGCCAACTAGCTAAGTGACCAGTTGCTAAATCTCAATTTACCAGCTAGATAACCAGCCAGCTTACCATGTTTGACCACTAAAAAACTCCTTGCGCCGAACATAGCTTCGCTGCTAATAGTACATAACACTAATAGATTTCCATTGCTACCAAAGTTATAGTGACCCGTTATAGAATTTTGCAAAGTAACTTGCGAGCGAACTAGCTTTATGAATTAGCAATAGCATTGCTGCAAACAGCACATGATGCTATGTTCAAAAGAAAGACAATTCCACACTTGATTATCATTGGACTTTCAAAACCACCATGGGTTATATTCAGTTGTAGTGGGACTTAGCAACTTACGCATGCGTAATGTTAATGTTATATCTACTTGCGATGGTTGCATTCCAGTGCTGAAGAATTCCCGGCAATAAGCCAATGGCCGTCTTCCTCCTTTTGAGTTTGCTGTCAATCATGCTGTCAATCACTTTATGCCCCTTTTAATTCTATCAAATAATTAAACAAAATGAAACTTATCAGAAAAAATAGACTCTTGTACATACGTCAGCATGGTAAGAACCACATAAAATGACGGAATCAATCTTCAGAAAAAAAACTGTCACGTACTTTAATTTTCTGTGGCCCATATCCCATTCACTAACATGGAGGGAGCAGGGTTATAACCTGTACTGCAGCCAACCACTAGATGACGATCAAGATGTAGTGGCCTCACTTTTGAGGAGCTGCTCATTTGTCCATATTTGTACTGTACACATTCAGTAGTACCTACATTGCTAGAGGTGTGTTTTTGCAGTATCTGCAGTGCAAGTGGTGGCTTTCTGCAGCATATACCTAAGTACATTGCTGGAGGTGTGTTTCTGCAGTATTTACAGTGATAGTGGTATGTTTCTGTTGTATCCAGATCAGTGCTAGTGGTGTCTCTCTACAGTACCTGCAATGCTAGTGATGTTTTTGTGCAGAACCTACACTGCTACTGGTGTTTCTGCAGTACCCACAGAGCTAGTGATATGTTTCTGCTGAATCTCTTTCAGTGCTGGCAGTGACTCTCAACAGTCCCTGCAATGCTGGTGATGTTTTTTCTGCAGGACCTACAGTGCTAGGGAAGTGAGTGGTTCTGCAGTAAATCAATGAATGAAAGAATAAATCTGCAGTGGCTACAATACAGATAATGTGATTTTGTGAAAGGTTTCATGTCCCTATGGAATACAATTAAGGCTGGACATTGAGCAATTGGTTTAAACTTTTACCTACTAAATGACCTGTGACTTTGGATCAGCATCTTGAAATTAAAACCATCTGCACACTTTTCCAGTAAAAAAGACCATTATTTTAGAACAGATTCAGAAGTCTCATATAACAGCTGCAATGTAGGGGTCAGGATGGGATAGTAAGAGGTGGACTGAACAGGATGTGGGCAAGGAACCAGCTGTCGAATCAAGCCTGGTGAAAATCCATGACCTACAGGAAGGAATCCCTGGCGCGTAGGGCATACTAGCCAAGCAGAAGACTTACAAACACACAGTACTATCAATACATGACCCTCACAAAAATTAATCCATCCAAAATCAGCCCTGCAGGGACATCTGTGAATCAGGTGCCTCTAAGGTCTGATTCGGTGATGTGAATATGCGGACACGGAGAGGTGTATCGTTTACGATATGCATGTGCGCTATACACGTGGTGCAAAGTCACAAGGCTTTAAAGTTGTGTGAGGTGACTGGCTGTTGTGTGCCTATCAGAACATGAGCCTGTGATAGTCAGCTGAGCCCAGTCAAGGAAGACCACGTGAACTAAGAAAATTACAAATTAAAGGCATATGGGCTTGGCCAAGCAAAAGTAACGGAAGGACACTGTTACTTAACAATGTAATTCATTTAAGGTAAGTTATGCAGCATGATGAATCTTTGTGTTTCAATTTAGTAAGTTGGCCTTGCTTAATAATTCTCCTAATCTGCTATAATGTACGATATACATAATGTCCAAAATAAACTTGGTAACGGAAGGACAAATGTTCACTTCCCCTTGACCAGGCCCATATAGACTGCAGAATCTTTGACGTTGAGAAATAGGCCAGCGTTTCCCAATCCTCTCCTGGGCTGTGTCTGAAATCACTTACTATTCACTATATAGTGCACTATATAGTGGGTTCACCATTTTGTAGCGCTGTCCGAATTGTTAGTAAGAATTATTATCCCCTATATAGTGAACTCGTGACATCCCACAATCCACTGCGAAATGTAGTGACCAACCGATGGCCACTAACCCAGCAATACATCCCATCATGCATTGCACACAAACCGAAGAGGAGCAGGATGCGACAGCAACGACGTCATTAACAGTGCTGACAAAACGACCCGGGTGGTGTCCAAAAGCGTTTTACCCTTCTGCCCATGAGCTCACTATATAGTTACCTATATATGAGTCCCCTTATAATGAGTAGGGAATAGTGAATGAGTGAGTGATTTCGGACACAACCTTGGAGTGCTACTAGTCCTGCATGGTTTAGAACTCTGTCTGGAGCTGCCGGATAGCTCACTCAGTTAAAGCATCACACTGCAAAGCAGAAGTGACTATCACGGCGCGAGTTCAAGCCCCGGTCGTACCAACCGGTAATGGTCGGCAGCTTTTTCAGAGTAGCGCACAATTGGCCATTGCGTTACAATGATGCAAATTGGGAAGGGTCTGCCGGGAAGGGTAATATACAAATGGTATTCCTTAAGCGCCTCCTGTTGGCCAGACAGGCGCTCGTCAGGAAGATTCTAAGCTTGTTAATGTTCGGGTATCCTCCGCCCTCGTTCTGAACTTCCGAAGATTCAACCAATGAGTGTATAAGAAGCAGTGGCTGACAGGCGTGTGCTTCGGAGGTGAGCTGCGAACTGTCTTCACTCTCCTGAGTTGGCAGCACGAGGTCGCATATGAGCAAGGCTTGTACATAGTTCCTCAATTGGGTATTCCAGATTCGGGTGGGATTGGAGATGCCAAATTTAAAAAAAAAGAAAAAAAAGAAAAAGAACTCTGTCTGCTCCCGTACAGGTGATTCAAATGATCAGGTCTTGTCAAAGCTGCTTGATAATGAACCGATCATTTGAATCACTTGTGCAGGAGCAGACAGAGATCTAAAACATGCAGGACGAGTGGTACTCCAGGAGAGGTTTGGGAAACACTGGAATAGGCAATGATAAAAGATGGAAAGAGGGTCATAGGAAATGTTGACTCTGGAATATGGTGAGCAGTTACTGACAAATGTGGCCACCAGTATTACGCTGACACTGTTGAGTGCTCCAGTGTGTGTAGCATCCAAAAATCACAGGCATAAAGACGGGCATTTTTTTTCCAGAGAAACAACCATTCTGGTTGCAGAAAATTAAGCAGAACACTTCAGAGTAGCGTTCAAAGTGGTCTTAAATGTAGGCATGTGTGTCCATATAGTGCTGTGAAAAAGTATTTGCCCCCTTACTGATTTCTTCCATTTTTGCATATTTATCATACTTAAATGTTTCAAATCAAACCAATTTTAATACGAGACAGAGTAAGCTGAAAAAAAAAACACAAAATACAGTTTTTAATGATTTATTGAAGGAAAACAGCTTTTCAATCCTATCTGGTCCAATGTGAAAAAATAATAGCCCTCATAATTGCTAAGTCAACCCATTAAAAATGTATTTGAAAATTCAGTTTGATTTCACCAGACCCACCCAGGCATGACTACTGCCAGCCCCATTGAATCTGAACATCACTTAAACGCAACCTGTCTGGCCATGTGTAGTAGGCAAAAAGCAGCGTATGATACCACAAAAGCTAACACAGAATTCCACAGTAAGAGCTACGTATCAACAGTCAAACACAGAGGTGGTACTGTGATGGTCTGGGGCTGCTTTGCTGCTTCAGGATCTGGGTGGCTGTCTGTAACTGATGCAACCATGAATTCTGCTCTCTACTAGAAAATCCTTGAGGAGAATGTCCGGCCTTTAGGTTGAGATATAAAGCTAAAGCGCCAGTTGGGTTCTGCAGCAGAACAATAATTTGAAGCACACATGCAAGCCTACCGCTGAATAGCTCTAAAGAAACAAAATGAAGGTTTTGAAGTGGCCCAAAGTCCAGACTTGTATCTGTTTAAGATGCTGTGGCCGGACCTAAAATGGGCGGTTATAGCTTGGAAACTACAGAGGCCGATGGAGGTAAATACGCTGCAATGGCTCAAAACATCTCCAATTTGAGAAATGCGCTGCAAAAACAGAAATGATGCCAAGTCAAAACCACACAAAACTCAAAAACAAATGCAAGAGAAAAACACTGCATATTCATGTCAACACAAACATTCTGCAATGGCCCAAAAGAACAAGCCGCACAAACAGAAACGATGCAAAGTCAAAAACAAACGAACAAGAAAAACAACGTCAACACAACGGAAGCGCTCCAAGCCACTATGGGGAGTGCCAACTAGAACAGCTTTTATTTTTGACCAGGGTGAGACCAGCTGGCGAATTTTATTTTTTTTTACTTCACAGCGACGAGTTCACTCAGGATTGCGACCTGGCGAGTATGCACAAAGGGTTCGCTCGCGATTACAGCCTTACATGTGATGCATAGAAACCAGATAATAGCAGTGAAAAGTTATACCTTCGCTGTTTAGTTAGCTAGCTAAAATTTACATGCACCAAATATAATTAGCCAAGTCGGCAAACAGGCTTTCTTGCTAGCTAGGTAGCTAACATTAGTTTGCTTGCTTAGCTAGCTAGTTCACTAGCCTAGCTGGCTAACCGTCATATTTGGTGCATGTAAGTCAGTACAAAATAGGTGAATACAAATTAGCCATTAATTTCGCGAACTAACTAAGCTAGAGTTGAATCTCGAGCATTTAGCTCGCTAGCTGGCATTAATATGCACCAAATATTAAGTTTGCCAGGTAATGCTGACTAACGAAAACTCGCTAAAGGAGCAGAAATTATGCCCTGCTGTATTTGACTGTTTAGGTGAGACTGTGCTAATTAGTAAGCTACTCTTTGGTTTAGCCTACTTAGTTTGGCTTACCTGGTTAGACATCAACTTTTGGTACAAGTTCCAATTTACACGAATAGCCAAGTATCTTTGGCCAACATTACATAGCGTAAAAACTCGTTAGGTAGTGAAGAAAATAATCAGAGTTGTCGGTATGTAACTGACCTAGCTACACAGCTAATTTATGACAACTTACTAATTAAACACTAGTTGTGAAATAATTGTGATTTATTGAATTATATGCACTGCAAATAACTAGCTCAGCAGGCGAACTAGCTTGCTAGCCTAGTGTGCAAGTTAGTTTGTTGGTTTCTTTAATCAACGTTGGCTGGCAAACTTTATATTCGGTGCATATTAATGCCACCATATGAAACCCTCCAATGTGGCTAAAAAAAAAAAAACATTACACGTTGCTGAATACTCCTCGGCCTGGACAAGATTTCCTGCCTCAAGGTCACAGCGCTAAGGTGAAAGGTGAAATCCAGCAAAAAATGTGACATTGCACATCTATGTGTCACAGTGAGTTAACATATCAAATTTGGTGAGGCTGCGATCAGTAGTTGCTGAGTACTGACCCGCACAAGATTTCCTGCCTCAAGATCACAGCGCTAAGGTGAAAGATGAAATCCAGCAAAAAACCTGACGTTGCACATCTATGGGTCATAGTGAGTTACCATGCCAAATTTGGTGAAGCTGCGAGAATTAGATGCTGAGTACTGACCCGGCCAAGATTTCCAGGGTCAAGGTCACAGAGCAAAGGCGAAAGGTCAAACACAGCAAAAAACCTGACGTTGCACATCTATGGGTCACAATTAATTACCATACCAAATTTGGTGAAGCTGCGATAATTAGCTGCCGAGTACTGACCCGGACAAGATTTCCAGGGTCAAGGTCACAGCGCTAAGGTCAAAGGTCAAATCCAGCAAAAAAACATGACATTGCGCATCTATGGGTCATAGTGAGGTACCATACCAAATTTGGTGAAGTTGCGATAATTAGTTGCAGAGTATTGACCCGGACAATATTTCCAGTGTCAAGGTCACAGCGCTAAGGTCAAAGGTCAAATCCAGCAAAAAACCTGACATTGCACATCTATGGGTCATAGTGAGTTACCATACCAAATTTGGTGAAGCTGTGATAATTAGTTGCCGAGTACTGACCCGGACAAGATGTCCAGGGTCAAGGTCACAGCGCTAAGGTCAAAGGTCAAATCCAGCAAAATACCAGACGTTGCACATCTATGAGTCATAGTGAGCTACCATACCAAATTTGGTGAAGCTGCGATAATTAATTGCCGAGTACTGACCCGGACAAGATTTCCAGGGTCAAGGTCACAGTGCTAAGGTCAAATGACAAATCCAGCAAAAAACCTGACGTTGCACATCTATGGGTCATAGTGAGTTACTATACCAAATTTGGTGAAGCTGCGATCATTAATTGCTGAGTACTGGGCCGGACAAAGCACCCAGACAAGATTTCCAGGGTGAAGGTCACAGCGCTAAGATGAAAGGTCAAATCCAGCAAAAATCCTTACGTTGCACATCTATGGGTCATAGATAATTACAACACCAAATTTGGTGAAGCTGCGATAATTAGTTGCCGAGTACTGACCCGGACAAGATTTCCAGGGTCAAGGTCACAGCGCTAAGGTCAAAGGTGAAATCCAGCAAAAAACCTGTCGTTGCACATCTATGGGTCATAGTGTGTTACCATACCAAATTTGGTGAAGCTGCGATCATTAGTTGCTGAGTACAGGCCCGGACAAAGTCATGGACGGACGACAGACGACAGACAGACACGCAGGTGACGACAATACCCCCTCTGGCAGAAGTCGGCCGAGGGGTAAAAACAAGTCAGCAAATGAGAGTCAGATCAGATCAAATTACTTTATTTGTACCAGCAGGTAAATTTGGCTTGCAGTGAGTCATTCATACAAGACAATACAAAAACAAATAGGAAAAATTAAAATACAAAAGTACAAAAAGTTCATCAGTGTATCAGTGGGCCAAAATTCCTCCACAGCAATGTAATAGACTCACTGCCAGTTATTGCAAAAGTTTGATTGCAGTTGTTGCTGCCTTGGGTGGCACTAGCAGTTACTTGGTTTAGGGGAGCAAATATATTTTCACATGGGTAATATAAGTTTTGAATAACTCGTCACCTTCAATAAATGAAATGCTCATTTACTAGCTGCATTTTGTGTTTTATCACATTGTCTGTCTTAAATTATCATAAGTTAAATGATCTGGAAGCTTTAAATATGGCTAGTAAGCAAAAAGAGAAGAAATCGAGAAGAGGGCAAATACTTTTTCATTGCACCATATGCATGCACCAATCAGCTATAAAATTAAGACCACCTGCCTAATATTATGTTGGTCCCTTTTCTGCTACCAAAACAGCTCTAACCCATTGAGGCATTGACTCCACTATAGAGCTCTGGAGGTGTGCTGTGGTATCTGGCGCCAAGACGTTAGTGGCAGATGCTTCAAGTCCAGTAAGTTGCGAGGTGGGGCCTCCATGGATCGAACTTGTTTGTCCTGCATGTCCCACAGATGTTCGATTGCATTGAGGTCTGGGGAATTTGGAGGCTCAGTCAACACCTTGGACTTGTTGTTGTGTTCCTCAAACCATTCCTGAACCAGTTTTTCAGTATGGCAGGGTGCATTATCCTGCTGAAAGAGGCAACTAACTGCCTATGGAATACAGCTTCCATAAATGGGTGTGCTTGGTCTGCAATGTTTATGTAGGTATTTTGTATCAAAGTAACATCCTCATAAATGGCTGGACCCAAGGTTGCCCAGCAAAACATTGCCAAAAGCATCACCCTGCCTCTGCTGGATTTCTTTCCCCAGGTAATACGCACATGCACCAGGCCATTTAAATTATGATGAAGAAGAGAACCCGATTCATCAGACCAGGCCACCATTGCTCCATGGTCCAGCTCTGATACTAACTTGCCCACTGCAGACGCCTTTGGCAGTGGCCAGGGGACAGCATGGGCACACTGACCGGTCTGCAGCAGCGCAGCCCCATATATAACAAACTGCAATGCACTGGGTGTTCTGACACCTTTCTATCAGAACCAACATGAACTTGTTCAGCAATTTTAACAACAGTAGCTCTTCTGTTCAAACCACACAGGACCACTTTTGGTAGGAAATGACCACTACAGACTGGGAACACCCCACAAGAACTGCAGTTTTACAGCTACTCTGACCCAGCCGTCTCGTCATCACAATTTGGCCCCTGTCAAAGTCCCTCACATCCTTACGCTTGCCCATTTCTCTTTCATCCAACACATCAACTTCGAGGACAAGATGTTCACTTGCTGCATAATATATCCTACCCCCTAAGAGATGCCACTGTAAGGAGATAAAGTTATTTGCTTGTCAGTGGACATAATGATCAGTGTGCTGATCAGTGTGTAATAACTTCAAAAATATGGGACACTTACCCAACCAGTTGTCCTGTCAATCAAAAAAGTTTTCCCCCCTAAAATTTCACCATATTACATAAAATCTCCACAGAACTTTCATTCATGCTCCAAATTAAAGATATTTCTTCCAAACTTTACGAAGGACGTTACCTTTCAGAAATCTCTCAAAACAAACATTTTGTTGATTATGGTTGCGCAGTAGTTTAGGCCGAAATGATAGTCACAAATCTTAAAAATACCGGGCAATAATAGAAAACTGATATGTTCACAAACTAAGCAATTTTTACATTCTGCATCAACCTACAGCATATTGCTCCATTGTTTACCAAGACTGCTTTGAGTTGTTGGGATTTTTTGAACCAAATGACGTGAATCTCTGAAGAGAAAGGTTTAATACATAAAAAAAATACAGGAATTCAACAGGTTTGGAATAATAATAATAACTGTATTTTAAAATAATTCATAATTTCATTATTCTCACATATTAAGCACCAGCATGGTTTTGCTTTAATGCATTCATATTTACTGCAATCAATGTGCAGTAAAGCCACAGAAAGAAAACTTAAAATCTTAAGTGTCTAGTAAGCAGGATGACCAGTCAAAGCTTTTAATGCTGCATTGCTTGGTTCCGCGGTTAAACAAACTCAGACATTTTGTTCAAAGAATGTCACCAGCTCATTCAACTTGAAAAATAATTTAAATGGGTATTCCACCCCAAAAGATGCATTTCAAGATTTTCTATTCCCATCATGTGTTCATCCATCCATCCATCCATTAACTACTTGATCCAGGGTCATGCTGGCAGGTGTATGAGCACAGCAGCCCAGTTATCTCGCACACCAGAGATACTACACAAACTCAAGAGGACCCCAAGGTGATCCCCGCTCAACCAAGTCTTGTACCATCTAGACGTACCTGTAAAACCTCCACAAGAAAATGAATCGTCCATAGCAGATGCCCAAACCACCTCGACTGACACCCCTCAATGGAGTGAAGAGGGTACAGGGGGTAGAGTTCCCCTGGGTGACGGAGTTCCTGGCCTCCTCCTCTACTTCTGGACCTCTGCCAAAGACAAACTCACCAACCACTTAAGTGGATTCTGCTACAGAGGCAGATTGTTTGACTTAAGCAAAGTACGGTTTCTATACTCTGATCATAAACTTTGTCCAAATATATGGCAGCCAATAGTTAAAAAAAACTGCAAGCTTAAGCTACTTAAAATGGCCTTAACTGGTCTTCAATTGATTGCCTTCTGCCATGCAGTACCAAAAAGATAATTCTAGAATCAGCATGGCTGGGTAGGTTTGTAATTAATTTGATATTTCCCAAAGAGCATTTTTGGCACTGCTATATTGTACAACTATATTGTCTGATGCCAGAAAAACTTAAATTTCAGTCAATAGTTTGGACACACCCACATCTTTCAAATGACTAATTATAAAAAAAAAGCAAAACAATTGATTTTGCAAAAATAAATGATCTGAGTCTTAAGTCCATCAAACTAATCCCCATTTGTGGAGTACACACACATCTTATTTCTAAATATTTGCCAAATATGATAGCTTTCTCAATTCCAAAATTGTAACACTAGTCTATGAGAAGAAAATTATTCTTTTTTTAATATTCGGACTGTTCAACTCTTACCACATGCTATTTGAGGTTATATACAGAAGATATGCTGATTAAATTTCACTAAACAGTCCTGTAATATACAACCCCAATTCTGAAATAGTTGGGACAAAGTGTAAATTGTGAATAAAATCAAAACGCAATGACTTTCAAATCACACCAGCCAGTACTTTATTCACAATAGAACAGAGATAACATAGCAAATGTTGAAACTGAGAAATTTTACAATTTCATCCACAAAATGAGCCAATTTCAAATTTGATGGTTGCTACAGGTCTCAAAAAAGTAGGGACAGGGGCCTGTTTACCATGGTAAACCCATGGTACCCTCTTCTTTTTAACACAGAGTGGAGGCGTCTGGGCATTGAGGAGACAAGTTTCTTGAGTTTAGCCATTGGAATTTGATCCCACTCGTTTAATACAGGCTTCCAGCTGCTGGAGAGTTTTGGGTCTCCTTTGACGGACTTTTCGTTTGATTATGCACCAAATGTTCTCAATCGGTGAAAGATGAGGACTGCAGGCAGGCCAGTTCAGCACACGGACTCTTCTCCTACGAAGCCATGCTGTTGTAATAGCTGCAGTATGTGGTTTTGCATTGTCCTGCTGAAATATACAAGGCCCTTCCTTGGAATAGATGTTGTTTGCAGGGGAGCATATGTTGCTCTAAAACCTTTATATACCCTTCAGCATTCATGGTGCTTTTTAAAACATGCAAGTGTCCCACACCATATGCACTAATGCATCTCCATACCATCAGAGATGCTGGCTTTTGAACTAAACGCTGATAACAGGAGGGGTGGTCTTTCACCTCTTTAGCCTGGAGGACACGACGCCCATGATTTCCAACAATGATGTCAATTTTGGACTCGTCTGACCACAGGACACTTTGCCACTTTGCTACAGTCCATTTTGAATGAGCCTTGGCCCACAGAACACGGCGGCGCTTCTGGATCATGCTCAACAATGGCCTCCTTTTTGCATGATAGAGTTTTAGGTGGCATCTGTGGATGGCAGGGCGGACTGTGTTTACAGACAGTGGTTTCTTGAAGTATTCCTGGGCCCATTTAGTAATGTCAATGACAGAATCATGCCGGTGAGTGATGCAGTGGCGTCTGAGGGCCCGAAGATCACGGGCATTCAGTAAAGGTCTTCGGCCTTGTCAGTTCCTCTGAATCTTTTGATGATGTTATGCGCTGTCGATGATGAGACCTTCAAAGCCTTTGCAATTTGACGTTGATGAACATTGTTTTTAAAGTATTCCACAATTTTTTTATGCAAGCCTTCACAGGTTGGGGAGCCTCTGGCCATCTTTACTTCTGAGAGACTCAGCCTCTCTAAGACATCCCTTTTATAGCCAATCATGTTACACACCTGATGCCAGTTAACTTAATTACTTGCTAAATGTTCTTTCAGCTGATTCTCTTATATATTAATTGCTTTTTCAGCCCTTTTTTTTGCCTGTGTCCCAACTTTTTTGAGACCTGTTGCAGCCAGAAAATTTGAAGTAAGCTCATTTTGTGGATAAAAATGTAAAATGTCTAAGTTTCAACATTTGAAATGTTATCGATGGTCTATTGTAAGTAACATATTGGCTCATGTGATCTGAAAGTCACTGCATTTTGATTTTATTCACAAATTACACTTCGTCCCAACTATTTCAGAATTGGGGTTGTATGTAAAATGTGTCCAAACTTCTAACTGGTGCATACATTCCTACATGTACTAAAATTTCACTGAACTCAATCCCCTTCTAAGACAGTTGTGTGGGGAAAGAGAAGTCCATGGAGATCAAGTTCAAATCAGGAAGTGGATTATCATGAAAAATAGGACCGCAAGTCCTCTATGTCATTGAGAGGATATCAAGGTAAAATTGCTACTGGATGACCTAAAAATTTGGTTTAATCTGCCTGTTGTTCTAATCTCATGCATCATGTTGAAACTGGGGATGAAAATAAAACAAAAAAAAAAACTGAATGGATTGAGAACACACTGGGAAGAAATTCATGAAATTCATTGTTTAAAAGGAATCACCCCAACCACACTGAGCAGAGAACTGGCCACTTGAGGCTCCAGTCATTTTGAGTAAAACAGTCAAAACGGTAAATAAAAAAAGAAATTATTAAAACATTTCAATACAACAACTGCTGAAAGGTAACAAAAAAAGCATAAAATGATCCCTTGAGCTACAAATTCATCTTCATTAATTTCAATGTACATATTTATGACAAAAACTATTTAGAATGTACAAAGTATAAATAATTTAACTAAATTGGCATGTTCCATTTCAATCAAAATAAAATATACACAAAAATGCACTGTAAAATGCACTAGTTAATTAGTTGGCCATAACTGCACTGCTTTAAAGCAAAGTTGTACACTATAATCCCCGTCAGGCCACTACGCAAGCTCGGTTTTGTTCCAAATAATTATTCCAGCTCAATAAAGTTCAATTAATTAACTGTATGCACTCATAGCGGCCCATGACCTAACATGAATAACGATTAAATATTCAATTATAGGGTACATGTAAAACCCTCAACTGTAACGTATTCATGCTAAAGCTAACAAACGGAGTATATTTCCTTGGTAATAATGAAGTTAAGACCTGATTGAAGAAAAAAAAGCATACCCATAGCTTCGCCATGAGAGTCCGGCACTCTTGCCTGTACCTTTTTTTAATATTTCAATAAAAACAATAATAAATAAAGTGCCTTAAATATCAAAATTCTACAAAGCATTTACAATTTGTGCATGGGGTTGTCCAGTAATTTCTGAGCTTGGTCTTAAATGGATGAATCAACAATTGTTCAATGCTCATTTTGTTCTTTTCGGCAGTACCAGCTCAAGCTGATGACAACATGGCCACCCATTAAAAGACCACATGTACACTTAATGTAGCCATCTTAACCCTGTGAGTCCTGACTGTGAAAATAGAACACTATATAAGATAATTTATCTCACATTATACTCAAACATTTCCTATAGAAGCACAGTAAATGCATCCACATTTTGCGTACACCACCCTGAGGCTCAGGAGAACACAGAGGTTTAATTCAGCCATCCTATTGTACACTGCATGCACGTAATATATAGACCCCAGGTCTGAGCGCTCACTCTTATGTCGCTGAACTATGAGTTACAGCGAATATTTACCAGGATAATCACAGTTCGTGGTTCCACCTTACTGAACAAAACAGGCATCTATATCTTGACACTTACTGAGCAGTATAATCATACAACAAGCCTCTTATGTCTAATCTTGAGCTGAGTTTTCCACCTGCATGAGTATCTCCACATTGAACACATCAGATAGATTTCAATACAGATGCTGAAGATCTGTCGGCTCTACGGGCAAAGTGGCACATCTCTCAGTAGCGCAGACTATTTTAACAACCACGCTGCCAATGTGTGCAAGCAAACAACCTGCTCTTTTGTAACAAAGAACACATTCATCCCTTTATAGTCTTTGACAACTTCTGAAGTTAAGACTCCATATCAAAGGAAAAAAAATGTTGTACCTGCTGGAAATAGCAAACCAAATTATAAAAGGTTGCCAAAATAGGACATATGACTTAATTCTTCAACATAAAACTGTAGCCCTTATCTACAAAAGTCAAAACAGTAACCTTTACACCTCCAAGATGTAACTGAGTACCATAGCTGTAGGACATCATTAGTGAATGTGATTAAAGGCATTAGATGAAACTGGTGTCTACCAGCCTCCAGTCCCTCAACAGTTGCGCACACATTTCACCCCAAATGAGCATGTTCCAACTTCACGCTTTTGAACTGGGCATGCTCTGTCCTCTTTGCTCATAATTGGCCAGCTCCACAACCCCTGCACTGAGCACGCTCATACAAAACTGCACTCACTGAGCAGGCTCCACCTCCACACCCCAACTGGGCAGACTCAATCCTCGTCTCATAGCTCCAAGCAAACTTGGTCCATTCAGAAAAACTTTGACAAAGCATACTCAATCTTCACGCCTCCCCCGAGGGCACTTAGAGGACATTTCACAGAAAACTGTCCAATCCTCCTCCCCTCACAGATTAAAACACCAAGCATGTCCCGGTCAGCACCTTTTTGGAGCATTCTCCAGCACCACTGCACCACCTTCACAGGTCTCGCTGAACAAGCTCCAGCTCACACCACCTCATCTGACTCCAGGCCATACTCTTCATACAAAGCATCCAGCACAGCCAGCAGCTTCTCCATAGCAGGCAGGTAGATCCCCAGGTCCCGGCGCATGCCAGAGTCAAAGCCCTCCTTCAGCTCATCGCCCTCCTTGGTAACCAGTGCCGCCATGAAGCCCCCATAGGATGGGGCAGCTCTTAAGGCCAGCTAAGGACAGAGGACAGACAGTGAGGAGCTTTCACAATGACAAAAACAAATGTTCATTGATTGAACTAAACAGAAAGCTTACTGGACTTACAGCAAAGACGCCTCGTACCACCCATCCATGGTACTGCCGTAAAGTCTTCCCATAAGCATTGTCTGCAAGGACGACACAGAGGAGAACAACATGAGCAGTAGGGATGATAAGGTGCATTAGTCTTTGAAAAAACAGTCGAGAAATTTCATACTAACACTTTTTGAGAGTTTGAACACACGATACTGAACGATGACCAGAGATATGTCAAATATCCTCTATATCACAGATCATAAACTCCAAAATGGCTACCTTTGCCTGCTGGCTTTTGGGATGTTTCTGCAGTTAATTGCTTAAATGTAGGCAGTGGTTGAAAAAGGTCAACAAACACCTTGTTAGGACTAAGCAGAGGCAGAATCAGCTACGGACAACGTCACAATCCGCCAACACTGTAATCCCAGACAGTGGAGTTTAATAGTTTCAAAACGAACTGCCGACTGTAATGGGCCACTTGCACAGCGGATGCTGGACTGCAGGATGTTGGACTGTACACTGAAAAGATGCAGTTGACAGTGGAGATTTTTCAGTCAAGTGACATGATGCAGTCAAACCATTTTCATCTGCAGTGCAACATTAACAGTTTCCCGTTTACTCAAGGCAAATCATGCTGCCTTTCAGGCAAATAAGATGTCTGGGCCAAGTCACGTGGTAACGGAGTTACAAAATTGGTGTATTTTGTATCAGAGCTCCAAAACTAAGTAAAATAGAGTTACAATTTAAATGGCTTTGTGTAGGTCTTCCCAAGTACTTCAAAAAACAAAATAGCCAATTTTTTTCATTTGTTCATTTGATTTATTTTGGGTGAAAATGGCGAAAAACTGGTCGGTAACGGAGTAACAAATTTGTTTTCACCCAAATAAATCAAATGAACAAAATTGGCTATTTTGTTTTTTTGAAGCACTAGGGAGTCCCTAAAGAGTCTTAGAAGCACCCAATTTTCACAACTACTATTCTGCTTTTCGACTACAGTACATCACAAATTGGATTCATCCTAATCTACAGAACACACCATGGTTAGAAATAGAACAATCAGCATGTACCAATATCTCATTATCAGATCTCCCATTTCTTAATTTCTCCATAAAAAAAACACAACTGCTTTAATAACTTCATGATCTCAACGACTCTGACAGCCTGGTGGAAAATCAACACAATTCTGGGCTACACAATGAATCCCTGTAAATACACCCCACAGTGGCACAATCCTGACTTCTTACTCAACAAAACCCCATTTATATTCAGTTCATGGAAACAAAGAGGCATCACACATCTTCACCATGCCTTCCAGAACAACACTTTCACTACTTTTCAGAACCTGGTCCAGAAGTACATCAGTGAAACACAATACATTCAATACCACCAAATGAAATCTGTATTAAGTTCTAAAATCAACATTGTTGATAACACCCTATTTCCTTCTCCTCTGATGGAAGAAATTTATAAACTAACACATTTCAAGAAAATCTTTTCTAAGTTGTACAAACTAATTTCCTCCAAAGACACAACAGTATCTCTCCCAATAAACCAATGGGAAAACGATTTATCAATCTCACCTGATACTGACTACTGGTCTCAAATCTGCAAGAACACCTTTTTGATGACTAACAATACGAATCTACAACTCATACAATATAAAGTAATCCACAGGGCACATATTACTCAGCATAAAATGTTTAAAATGGGATTCATAGACTCAGACACTTGTTCACAATGCACAACAAACAGCCAAGATAACTATCTACACTCCACCTGGCTCAGTCCGCCAGTTCACCGTTTCCGGACAGAAATCACTCACAGACTATCACTCATCATGAGTTGTAGCATTCCTCCATCCCCATCACTGTGTTTACTTGGCGACCTCTCTACAATCAACCCATCCATCCAAAACACCAAACCCATGCTCACTGCCTTAACTATTTCCAAGAAAACCTTCCTCCTTAATTGGAAATCCAGAGACAAAATTAGTATTACACAATGGCTGAACCTCCTCAAAGAATACATATCCCTGGAAATAACATCACATGACCTTCAACCCCCGCACTCTGACAACATTAGGTCTGCTTTCATTACTTCTTTAAACCTGCCTGTCATCTGATCCCATTCTCTTACAAACAAACCCACTCAATCACTCTCACTCACATCCATTTCACCCTGATACTCATATGCACACTTATCATATGTATATACTGTTATTACTTCAATAAATTTTCCCTGTTATTTCCCTGTACTGTTCCCACCTATAGGTGATTGTTTTACTCATCCCCTGTTTGTGTCTGTAAGTCCTGTCCTGTCCATGACTGCTTATGTTAGTCAAATTGCTTCTTAGGTTAAGTCTTGTCTATTGCTGTCTGTTTTGTCCTCTCTGTTTGTAGCTGTATGTTTTACTCTGTCTATATCTGTCCATATCTATATCAGCCACCCGTTTGATTGTACTATTTGTCATTTGTTTTCACTGTTTTTTATTTACTTTTTTGTGTAATTTGCTATGTTTTGTTATAGCCCTCCCTCAGAGAGGTTTCACCATTATGGTTTTTTTTTTTTGCATAATACTTACAATTAAAAATAAAGTTGTCCTCCAAAGAGGGGGGGGTGGTGGCGGGCAAAAAAAAAAAAAAAAAAAGAAGAGCCAGAGTATATAATTGAATGATTGGCTATCAACACCAGTACTTGGGTGGATATAACGAAGCGCTTAATTTGTCAATGGAGGAATCTACGCATAAATCCACGGTAGGGAACTGTCTGTTAATAGTATGTCTTCAGTATAAGTGAAAGTACAGAGGGGAAATTATGTATGGGGGGGGGGTCAAGTGAATCTGGACCCCTGCTTGCCCAAATGGATGTTCATGTCAAGCCCTAGTGGTGCTGACATTGCTAGTCACAGAACACCAATATCTTTACATATCATAAACAAAGCAAGAGATTTGTTAACAGACCTTGGCACCCATCATTGCATATTGGCAGCTTTTGTAAACTGCAAAGTAGCAACTGCAAAATATTTCATTGGGTTTATGAAATATTTAAAACCCCTTACTGAGAGAATAAGTGTACTATACAATTTTTTTGCCTTCAGTACAGAACAGTAGCTAAATGGAACTAAGACTACTATATGTGCTCGCATTATTAAGTCAGTTTTTCTTTACGCTTCTGTGTAGCCTTAGCTTTTTTTTCTTGACACATTAGAATAAGCTTTCAAAAATAATGCACACACAACGCATATGTTTAGAGTTAAGCAAAAGTTCTCATCAGCTGCCCGGCAGTCATTTTGAATACAGAAGTGAGGTTAAAAATCACAAATTGCAAAACTGCATTTGAGGGAACCTGTGTGCACAATATTAGAGAAAGAATCCTAGCAAAAGTTTCATGGGAATAGCGGTAAAATGCTCAAAATTCAAGATGGAAGCAAAACTATCACATGGTCAATCAAAAGAATTACTTTGACACCACCTTAGGTAGCAGCAACTGCAATTTAACACTTCAGGAAACTGGAGACTTGTTCTTCATTGGAGGGTCTGAGAAATAACTGTCCATTTAAAATCCTGCCACAGCACTTCGAAAGTGTTTAATTCAGGACTTTGGCAAGGGCACTCAAATCTTAATTTTTGGATACTTTGAACCATTCTGAGGTGCATGTGCTCTTCTGCTTTGGATCACTGTTTTGCAGTACAGCCCAATAACACTTGAGCTTCAGACCACAGACTGATGACGGGGCATTCGCATCAGGATTTTCTGGCAGAGAGCAAAATACATGCTTATATGAAGTAACCCAGACGCCAAAGCGGGATAAGCCCCCCCACACCATCGCACTACCACCACTGCTGACCGTACAGTAGGCATGGTGCTCTTAGTGTGGCATATTGTGTTAGCTTTAAGTCAGATGCCAGAAGACCCAATTTTTCCAAAGAGATCTACTTCTGATTCATCAGTCCCAAGAAATATTATCTAAAAAGGCTTTGCAGTCCTAAGCGCGTATTTTTGGCAAATGTGAGAGGAGTCTCCATGTTCCTTCTGGTTAACTGTTTACGCCTCGCACCTCTCCCAAGGCCATCATTATTGTCCACTTCCTTTCCAACGGAAGAATAAATCATAAACACAGCCCTAATCTGAGGTAAGCAAGACTGCAGTCCCTTGGACGTTTGTCTGAGTTCTTTCATGACTTCCCAGATGAGTCATTAATGCGCCTCTGGAGGAATTCCGGTAGGCTTGCCACTCCTGGCAAAATTAACCGCTGTTCCAAACTGAAAAACAACAGCTACCACCTTGCAGTCACTGTTTCATTAAAAACAATGACACCTGGTTTTGTCGAGCAGACAACCATTTGCAGTGCGAAAGACCCACAAGACTCCCCGAGTGCATCCCATGTCAGTACGCTGAAAGGACACCTACTGAGCGCAGCGTGGACGTCTCGTTCTCCGGAGTTCAGTTCGGACAGGAACTCCTTGAGGAACTTGAGGCCTCGTTTGAGCCACAGCAGGGCCTCAGTAGCAGAGTTGCGCACCTGGGCCACGCCTGCCTCCACCTCGTGCAGGACCATCGTTTGCAGAGTGGGGAAGCACTCTGGGTCGGACACCAACTTTTGATTGATCTTCTGCAGGAAGACAACGCAGTATCTCCATCAACTGCAGACCAGCTACTGCACCAACATGTCAGACAGACCTCATTCTCAATGCCAGTGTGTTCATTTCACTCAAAGCATGGTCAGAAAACTGGGAAATTTTGAATTTGATAAATGAATATATTAGCTAGGGCGATTGTTTTTAATGGCATATATTTGTGAAGGAAACCGTCTCAAACAGAATTTCCACATTCAAATCCTGAGGTGCACTGCCACTGGAAACCATAGCCACGCACTAAAAGTAATTTAAGAACTTCAGTAGATTTCAACTAATAAATACAGTCATTTTCTGAGTTTCTTTTTTGCGGTCTTCATCGGCAAAAAAAATGGGGGTTTGTAGAAGATATGCAGGGTTGTTTAGAGGGATTTCAAAACAGCATTTTTTTTTTTTTTTTTTTGTGTCAAAAGCACATTCAGTTGAAGAGATCTGATGCGTGTTAAAGCTTCTGCTTGCCCTGACAAAAAAGTGAAGGAAATACTTTGGGGAAATTAACCGCATTGGTCTTTCAAAGACAATGGAATCTTATCAAGGCAGGGCAACACAGCAAACAAGTGACACAACCCTTCTCCATCTCCTATCAATAGTAGGAGCACAATGGCTCAAAATTCCCTGCCTGAATTAGCAAGGAATTATGGCCAACAGGTTGCTTATAGGACCAAATAGCACATGCTTTCTTAGAGTGTCTGGTTACTTCCACAATTTGGAGATTTCTATTTTTTTGATTGAGAGAGTGATGATGTCAACTACTGGAAATGTTGAGAAACCTCCCCTTATCCTCTCCAATGAGTCCATCCTTAAACTTTTTTGTAAAACCTTGTAATGAACATATGCTGGTAACATCTCCATTTTAGCTGAGGCAGGCAATATAGAAGGTTAATTAAAATGATAATAAAACACCTATGCAAAAAATCTAGAGTTGTTATCATTGAACAACACAACAAACATCAATACTCCTCAACACTTAGGCATTCAATTAACTTAATGAGCTTTGCTATAACCTTAATGATATCAGAAGCTGAGATAGTGGAGTATGCTTTAAGTAATGAAGAAGCGAACGAGAACGCATCAAGTAAAAATTGACATTTTATGACACTTAGGCTTTTTTTTACTTTTTGCTTTAGTTTGTTGTATGGACCAATGAAGTATTTCATGTCAAAATATTAGAGTGATTCACTAATTAGTTTCAATGGAATTATTTAAGAAGTAACCCGCTATCGCAGATCAAGTTAAAAGTGCACAATCTTAACAGCCTTTATCTCAAAATCACAAAGTGTCATGAAATGTCATTTTTTACTTGATGCGATCACATATGCTTTTCAAACAATCTTACCTTTATATTGCCCACAAAATCTATTTTTACAGGAGCAAACACAGTGGGGCCCAGCTTGTCTGAGGAAAGACAGTCATGTCATCACAAGGCTGAAAACACTCAGTAAACCACCAGGTAAACAGCAACACCTATTTCTAATTAAAAAAAATATGAGGATGAGCATTTGTTTCGCAAATGATTTGTATGCGACATGTATATGTTTATATGCACAAGCATGTCACCATCACCATGATAGCGGACCGCTTTTTTTAAGAAGTTAATGAATGCAGTTCAACAGGTTGCCTTGAATTATATTAGCTTTGCTGCAAATTTCACAACACTTAATCTCATCCAAAGACTGTATAAAAAGATGGACGAAGCAACCATGGCGTCACCTATTGGTTTCAGCATACCATTTAGGAAGCCTTGATTTTGGCAATTTGAACAGCGCCACTTTGTCATTTTAAAACCGGACGCGATTCCTATTGGACAAGAGCATGAATTGAAGATCCAGGGAGGAGCAAGGGGTGGATTCACGGGTGGATCTGACCGTATCTAACAAGGACCAGAGTATAGCCACGCCCCCAAAGCATATCTAGCTTTATCCTTTATTTGTCCATTTTGGACCATAATTTACAAAAATGATCATCATGATATATCGAAGGAGACTTAAAACTTGCGATGGATACCATAAAATAATGTGGAAAATCATTATTGAAATAATAAATCCGGTGGGAAAGTGGGGTCATTTTCTCAGACTTCTAGAGCATTGAACTTCTTCCTCCAACCGCCATCTGCTGGTCATTAAATAGAATGCAATTTTAAGAGATTTCTGCATTGGCTTCACTTTTCAGACCTGGGTGCAGTGTCCATCTTTTTATAAAGTCTATGATCTCGCCCGAAATTTAAGACTGCTCCACTTGCACTTTCTGCAATTTTTTTTTCTTTTTTTAGGATTTAAAGGTCCTCACAAACTGTGAAATAAAGATTCTTGCAAAACATAGGCATTTTGAAACCAGACAGTAAATACATCGATGACAGCATGAAAGTGCTTGTGCGGCATGTCGAGTCTTTGTTTCCA
The DNA here is from genome assembly GCA_029692085.1 of Gymnothorax javanicus. Lineage (NCBI taxonomy): Eukaryota > Metazoa > Chordata > Actinopteri > Anguilliformes > Muraenidae > Gymnothorax > Gymnothorax javanicus. Next base: position 148,807,139 of record CM056193.1, read on the forward strand.
ATACAGGGTGATCATGTAGTGCAGTGGTTGGGGAAATGGGACCAGATGTAACCAGATGAATAAGGAGCATATGCCAGCAGCACATTTACCCTACCATAGGGAAGACAACCCAATTAATTTCTCGAAATACCCTAATGTACATTGTACATATAATGCACGCTTTCTACAAAGGAGAATGTAATGTTGGCTTGACGAGGTCCATGGACAGAAACGTGTTTATCACACTTAATAAAATGCCGCTCCTGTGACCATATATGCCAGATCCTGCTTTATTCCAACAGTTGGGCATACAGCTGGATGCACATGTGCATAAACAGTTAGAGGACTGCCTTTTTGCACCAAGTATAACATTGTTACCCATTTGTCCTTTATTCAAATATCAAGTCTCCGCCAACCGGGCAATGAATCAACCACTGCTTCAATTTGTTCAGTTCTTTTTCCCCATGTCATCTTAATTCTGGCAAATTATCACAGTTTCTCCACGTGCTGCAAAGCTTTATAATCAAACATGAACAGCAGCCACCACCCCAAAGCAGCCCATCGCACCCATAAATTCAATGTTGAGGGAGAGACAGCAAATTATTCCAGGAGTCCCCGGCAACCACTCGGATTCAGAGACAGAAAATAAGCCACTGCCAGCCATCACCACAGAGATGCAGCATGCATATGGGGGGGGGGGCAGTTTGGGCAGGATGTAGTGAAAATTATATTGCAGCTGCTTTTTAAAGACACACCTCAGCTGCACCAATATTTTTACACTTGATTACATTGATATACATTTTATTCTTTCCCACCATGTCCAAGTTTATGAAGTTACCAATCTAAAACAGGTGCCCATACCAGATTTCTTGATACGCACAGCTGATAATAAATGCATTACATTTTCACAGCCATTCTCTCCAGCTTAATAAAATATGGCATAGCTCATGTGTGCGTAACATAGGAGGATAATTATGATGCATGCATGCAAAGCATGTTTAAAAGTTGAAAACGCATGTAGAATGAAGGAGGGAGAGTTCCTGACAGATGAGAGTAAAGGGAGAGAATATATCCATCCTACCTAATACTGGCACTAAAGCATAGCAAGAGTCCAAAAAGGGTTGTGTGGGGATACCACTGTCGTCCTCCAGTGTTATATCACTAAATCTAAAAAGTCAGGAAAAAAAAAAAAACATTCAAACAAGGAGAGAAGATTAGTACAGGGTCAATTCAAAAATATGCTTTTATTCAAGGTCAATACATCCCATAACAGGGCAGGTACAAATCAGTGCACAGCAGCCACAAAGTTCATTTTAATTAAAAAACCAATTAGGTACACTACAAAATGCACCATTTTTCTTCCATTAGATCAAACAATCAACTGAGTTTTTCATGATGCTTCTGTCCAAAAATATTTGCATATAACTTGTTTTCATTGTCAAGTCATTTTTGAAGATAAAATGTTAATATTTGCAAATACTGTAAATTAAACTATTGAGTAAATCATTTAGTTTCAAGCAGTACACAATGGTCAACCTTTAAAAAAAAAAACAAACAAAAAAAACTATCACTAAAGTGAAGATGATGGCTCTGCGCCAACAAAAACACCAGCTTAAGAAAAGTTATAAATTTAAAATAGCCATAATCTAATCATCGAAAGAACACTTTCCAGGAGGTGACCACTGCAGATCACCAGTACATTTCTCTAGAAAAAAAGCACTTCAATGTACGGCTGGGCGATTAATTGAATCGCGATTATTTTAAGCACAATTAAAGTAACTACCACTATAGGGCAGGCAGATGAGCTTGCATATTACCTTTTCTGTGACACATCTAATGCGGTGCTGAACAAACATCAGTGGCCATTTGAAATGCTTCCGGGAAGAAAACTGCGATTTGAAGTCCGCCAATTACCAGCGAGGTTGGACAGCCTCCATCGCCTTGGCATAATTAGATTACCTTAAATCAATTCCCGTATATTTTGCCTCACTTGCAGTCAAGCCATTTATTCAGCCAACTGACTAATCAAAACCAAAATGTGGCCTATAATGATTGAGAAGAGATAATGAGAAGCAGACAGACCTAATCAGGCTACCATGTTAGATTGAAAGAATGTCAAGAATTTGAATAAATAGCAGACCTCTGAATTCCACCTCTCATTGTAGAATTTTTTCGTATCATTAAAAGGATTTCTTAAAAATAAAATCATTTTAAGATGGCCCTGGTTTTTCAGTGTTTCAAAATATACGTGAAGCCGAAAACATTTTGTGAAGCATATCAAACGTGAATGTGAAAGAGAAATTATTTTCGCATTGCACGCAACAGACAAATGCAACAAAGACTTCGCAAACACGTTCAGGCAAGTCTGTGCCGCAAATTTGTAGCATTTTTATTTGATAATTGAACAAGACTAATTTGGAATAAAGTAATTCATAGCTCTTGGTTTTGGTTACTTTTTAGCATCCAAAGCCTATAGTGAAGGTGGAAAACATTTTCTTTAAGCATATCAAACGTGACATGTAAATTGTTATTGCATTCGCACGCAGCAGCCAAATGTAAAACTAGAAATAATCTAGCAAACACATTTAGGCAAATTACGTGCTGAACAAAGCAAAGTTTAGGTCTGCAAAATCCTCATCCTCTACCGGACAATTGCTCTCACCCCCTTCCCATTTACTTTGTTCAATTTGCAATCAAACAGTTGATTCGCTCAATTAACAATTTAAATTGGTAGACAGTCTAATTTATTTAGGTATCATTTTTGTTTGTCACATTTTGAAATTTAAATGACCATGAAACATGACAGATTTGCCTGAATGCGTTTGCTAAATCATTTCTAGTTTTACATTTGGCCGCTGCATGCGAATGAGTTAAAAATGTACATGTCACGTTTGATACGCTTAAACAAAACGTTTTCCACCTTCACTGTAGGCTATTTAGACACTCAAAAGTAACAAAATCAAAAGCTATGAATTACTTCCTTTTAAATTGATCTTGATCAATTATCAAATAAAAAATCTGACAAATTTGCAGCACAGATTTGCCTGAACGTCTTTGCGAAATCTTCGGTGCATTTGGCTATTGCATGTAATACGAAAATAATTTCTCTGTCACATTCACGTTCGATGTGCTTCACAAAATGTTTTCCACTTTTCCAGGGCTGGCGCCAGTACTGAAAATTCAGGGGCAAAGATGTTATTCCGTTATGACAACAATTAGTCCTAGCTAGTTCTCAATCGTTTTTGCTTTATTAATACGTTTTCCAATCATAGTAATAATCAAGTGGCAATTGAAGACGTGGCTACTCTCCCCCATGCGATCTAACAGTGACAAAATTATGGGCTACATTCAGTGCAGAAAAATAATTTAATTATAATTAGGTCTATGCACTGGCACTCAGCGACTGTAATTTTTTCAAGCGAGAGCGGCATTTCAGAACTCATCAGCAAATGAAGGTAATTTCGGTGACAGGTACGTACACCTGTTTTTGCAGCACAGTCACTGCACCTTGCTGTAAAAAAATAAGACAGCTGTCAGATCAGAAAATGTAAATGGATGACATCACGTACTTGTCACCGAAATTTCCTTCATTCTCTGAGGAGTCGCTGAGTGCTGGTGCATAGACCTAATCATAATTTAATTATTTTTCTGTACTGAATGTAGCCCATTATTTTGTCGCTGTTCGATCGCATGGGGGAGAGAAGCAGTGCCTTCAATTGCCACTTCATTATTACTATAATTGGAAAACTTGTTAATAGATGAAAAAGGATTAAGAACTAGCTAGGATAAATTGTTGTCATAAAGGGATTTATCTTTGCCCCCGAATTTTCAGTTTTGCACAGGACCTGCACTTCGCATATATTATTAAATTCTTAAAAACCAGGGCCATCTTAAAATGACTTCATTTTTAAGAAATCTTTTTAATAATATGTAAAAATTCTACGATGAGAGGTGGAATTCAGAGGTCAGCTATTTATTCAGGTTATTGACATTCTTTCAATCTACCTCGGTAGATTTCAAGTGCCCTCTGATGTCTGCTCAAGACCGCATTAAGTATGTGTCATAGAAAAGATAATAAGCAAGCTCATCTGTCTGCCCCATAGTGGCAGTTACTTTTATTGTTCCTAAAATAACCGTGATTCGGTTAATCGCCCAGCCCTACTTCAATGTATACTCTCCCCACTCTATACTGCCACTACATGCTGTAGCGGGCGACATCACATTCATCATAGTGTGATACTACACAATGTAATACTATATGAGGTGTACACACAAAAAACCATAGCTACACTACATTGTACACCGTTGTCAAAAAAAACAATGCTCAGACTATTTTTCATGAAAACAACTACTCTGCAATAATATTGATGCTACAAAAAAACAACAAAAAAAGATTTTCAGCAGTACTTCCTGAGCATTGCCCTGATGAGACCTTCATGGAGGTGGGTCTTCATACCTGTGACTCATAGTGCTGAAGAAGGTGTCCACCTGCTCGTGCTCTGGCGGATTCTCCTCAGGCGGTGCAGGGCTCACTTCCTGCCCTCCCACCTTCTGATCAGGGACATTGTCCTGCTGGTCATCAGGCTGGCTGGGGCCAACTTCCTGTTGCACTTGATCATGCTGGTTCTCCTGCTCGAGAGCGCTTACGGTTTTGTCCACTTCCACCCCTCCTTCACCTTGCTCCTCTTCTGATGTGGCCCGGCAGTCTTCCGAGCATGCTTCCACTAGGTCTTCACGATTCTTGTGTCCCGTTTCAGGTCGGCTGGCCACTTAAAAAAAAAACACATCAAAAAAATTAAGTAAATAAGCGTCAGGTCTGCCTCCACATTTAAAGAGAGCAAAGCATGAACTAACAATCAAACCTAGGCTAGTCAATTTTTTCCAGTTAATACATACATACATACATACTACACATGTAAACTCAAGGGAAAATAAAAATCATATACAAGTCATACAACAAATATAACCAAGACATCCCTCTGATTTGGGTACCCAGAACCAACTGCACTGCAAGCATGTTATACTTTAACTTAAACCTCAAATCCAACCTAGGTGGGCAGTGGACATACCCTCAGGAAGCTGTTGTGAGTCTAGCGGAGGCGGCCTGGGCTGTTCTGGTGTCACAGGTGCTGATTTTTGCTGTGCTGGATTGGAGATGTGCACTTCTTTCTTCCTAAACAACAAAGAGCAGAGATTAGTGTGACTTAATCTGGGGCCGTTTGGTGGCCGTTTTGGTAAGCAACCGGAACCAGGGCGAGAGAGACAGGATCCGGAATTCGATGGATGCGCTAAGCTAATAAAAATGCGGTGAAACTTTTTAATTGAAAGAACATAATTTTGTACGTCCATGTTTAAATGAATAAAATGTTTCAAAACCGGAGACTGAAATCGATGGTGCACCAGAATTTAAAGTTTTATTTTGGTGAACACTTTTACTTTGGTGAATTTGGTGAATTCCGGATCCGCTCTCTGGAACGGAACCAGAATCCAGACAAAATTCAGAGTGAATAGAAACCAGGCTCTTCTCCCCCTGTATGAAGAGCCTGGTGACGCGAGGCTAAGTGTGACTTTATCATGCACAAAATATAATAATTCGTCCCCCCCCCCATGTAGTAACCAGAGTGCGGATAAGAATTCATTTTTCAGAGCAAACACACAAAGTAGTTTTCGATCTGGACTAAATTTAGGTTTTTTTTTTGCATGAACAGCTAAATGCAAATCAGTTGGAAAAGACACAAAAAAATAAATCATAACAAGCTGGTATTAAGAAAAATGAAAACAACCTACTTCTCCACAAGGCTTTGACTTGCTTGATAGACAGGTCTGACCTGTGAGGACAGCCAACAATTTTAAAAATGCAATAAACTCTGAATTTGTGACATACTTTCAGCTCCTGTTCTCTAACTTTTGCAAATATTAATCTTTCCCCCCCAATCTGGAATGCCTAATTCTGCCCAAAGCCCAATCCTGTCCCCATCCTACTGCTACAATATGGTCCTGCACTTTGAGAGCCAGCATGCCCCAGCCAGTAAATTTCAGCTATCCACCAGCTAGATTTTAAATCCACTATACTTGAGAAGATTACAGATGGTGGACAAGCAGGGTCCGAGGTTATAAGACTTTACTCAGTCTCAGCTCGCAGTCAAACTCAAATCTCTTAGATCGTTTTCTGCATAGTTTCACTCGCAGTCAGTGGTTAAGCGTTTTGAAATCAAACTTCACTGAGCATGACTCAGTATTAAGCCCGCATCTCTTGAGTGCACTCTGCAAGATGGTACATTTGCACCAGCAAGCAGCATTTCAGAACCCTCCTGCAAATAAAGGTAATTTCTGTGTAAAGCACGTGGTGTCGGCTGTTTACGTTTTCCAATTTGACAGCTGATGATTTTTTTTCCAGCAAGTTACTCTATGTTGCAAAAACACTCAAACTACGCCTCTGCAAACACACCTAACACCATAAACTACATCTCCCAGCATGCACCTGTGCACCCATGGCGCTTCAAAAGGGCCCAAAAATATGCTCCGTCCACCGCTCATGATGAAAATTTGGGGGTCTTAGCTGGCTCCGGACCATGCTAAGATTTTATGTTCAAGCCTTGTGAGTCTGAGTCTGGAGTTGAGTGAGAAAGCTGAGTCGAGCACAAAAATTGCACTTTAAAAAACTTTATAACCTTGGGCCTAGGGGCATTTCTTAGTGGAAGGAGAAGAAATAGATGCTACTAATAAAAAAAAAAAACTCCATTCCCAGGCAATATTATGATAAAGTGAATATTATTTCATTGCTCTAACCTTGTGAGGTTTGATAGTGGCTACAGGGGGTGAAGTGGGTGGGCTCTGAGCCAAGAAGTCTGGGTTAAAAGCCCGATTGGCGATATGCATGCACTCCTCCAGCGTCTTCAAGAAAGTTGTACAGGTGGATTTCACCAGTGGTCCAACACCCTCACCGACCTGTAATATGAAAATGCAGTATATGAGCCATCATTGAATTTCAAAAAACAAGATGTCCATAACCTGTCTTTCAGCCACCGGGTTATGAAGTGCAAGACCTCCAGTACAGTTGCTAGTTTTTGCTCTCAATGTGACTTCTACTAGCTGGTCACCTGCATGACAGTGCCTGGCTCCTCATTCTCAGAGTCTTCCTTGATCTTGCTCACTTGTTGCAGCAGGAGATCACAGTATATTCTCAGTTCAGACATCTTGGTCTTCAGGGCCTCTGTGCTCTCCTGGAGCTCTGATAGGGAGAGTAAAAAAAGACAACAGATTGTTCATGGTATTTGGGTTGCTTCTAGGAGAAGGAGTAGAGGACAGTTGATGGAACAGTGGATAGTTACATAAAACTCTCTTAACAGTAAAATAAAAATGAACAGGAACAGTGTAGTGCTTGATATATTGACAAATATTAACCATTAGCCTCGAGAGGAGTCAGTTGAGGTGGTTTGGATGCCTCCTGAACGCCTCCCTTTAGAGGTATTCCGGGCATGTGGGAGAAGGCCCCGAGGCAGACCCAGGACACGCTGGAGGGATTATATCCCCCGGCTGGCCAAGGGACAGCTTGGGGGTCACCCAGGAAGAATTAGAGGAAGTTGCTGGGGAGGGTGATACCTGGGCCACTTTGCTTAGTCTGCTATCCCTGCCACTCAACCCCGCATAAGCAGTAGAAAATGGATAGATGGATGAATGGATTGACCATAAGGCCTACCATCAAGGACATGTAAAACAACAGCACTTGCCTTTCTCTCGCTTTGTCCTGTTGTCGGTGAGGCAAGCCTTTGCTGTTCCCAAAGCAACCAGCCATTTTTGCCTCTCTGCTGCATTGATGGCTTTGAGGTAGAAATACTGCTCTCCAGGAATGGTCAGGTCCATGCGTGTGAAGTCAGAGGAATGCACTGTAAAAACATAGTGTTCAATAGGGACACCTTTGATTGACGAGATCTGTCAGAACAACACAAAGCATAATGGCATTGCAATGGGAATAGTATGTTTTGAAAGGGGTCAGAGGTTATCAGACCTCGGCTCTAAGACTAAATAAAATAACACACTGAAGGTATCTCCCTCATGCCTATAGGAGTGCTATGTTTGCCAAAGTTGCTTTAGCATGGACATGTTTATCTGGTTAATATGTATAGTTAGTTCGCCTGAGAAGTACAGGTCACAAGAAGAGACTTCACCTTGGATTTCACAGACTGAAATTTTTAGGCTTCCCTTGCATCCTTTCCATGCATCTTCTTGGGAGTCATAATATGACAGGGTCCCTCCATCCAGTACAAACCACCGAGGTTGCCAGCCTACAGAAATGGACAAAGTAAAACCAGGGTTTATATTCACCAATATTTTTTAAGAATAGGTAAGTTTACTCTTACTATAGTTTTAACTCACTTGAACAGCTTCAGCAACTGTTTACAGAAAATGTCAAACGTATTCAGACAGAAAATAATAAATTTAGCCAACTGATTTCGTTGCAAGGCCACTCGACTGATTAAAATAAGTCTGGCAAGGCAATGTTCAAGTGGGGGATTACAAGCTTCACAATCACTCGTCCCTGCTTAAATTAAAGCTAATAGTGGCTTTGCAAAGCTTTGAAAACTTAGTCTGCAATGAATAGCCGTTTGAGCAATATGGGTATTAGCAGCAAAACTGCTACCAAATACAAGTGATAGCTTATTTGTTGGACCATGTTAGTTAGCTTTACTCCAGACATTCCCACCTCACCAGCAATCTAGCTATACAGTACAAACCAAGACCCCTGTTACATTTAATCGACGTTATGCAGTGCAAGATTATTCGCAGCCAGAGACAGCATCGCATACACAAAAGTAGATATAGGCTATTCCGATGTTTCTAAAACCGTCCTTCGCCTACATTATACCACAAGCAAATAGCATGATTGACAATGAGTAACACGCAGCCAAGCCCACAACATAGCTCTGTACTTAATTTAACTAATACAAACCGCTTATATAATTAGTCCATTTATAGAGCACCCCCTCCATGACTTATTTTCTCTTCACGTTACAGCAGATGCATCATTCAAGATATAAACCTTCACTCATCCGATGGCTTCCCTGTAATCTGAAAACGCAATACCCGTAGATCTGAGAGACGGCTCTGATTTTTATTTGCCTTTACGTTGTTTATAGGCGCAGACGCTTCGTGAATCGTAATCCATATGATCGCTAGACCGGAAGACCCGCCCAATTCAGTTTGGTTTGACATCATGTGGATACGAGTGAAAGACTAATTAAATCTTCTTAGCCGCTTCGGCCGATTCGATGACCAAACTGGTTTTAGGTGGGTTCACTGAGATGAGCAGGCGTCCTAACCAATAAACCGATGGATATAATTAGGAGGGCGTAGTTAGCACAAATATCCACCAATCAACCACAAGAGAAATCGTATAAGGAATACACAGGGAAGTTATTGAACTTAGGTAGCAACTTGTAGCTGGAGTACACTGGCTAGATCGTGTCTGCCACGTATTCGAGTGGTTTGAGGTGCATTGGCGCCGAATATTTATTACTCTCCTTCAAGCTTAGAATTACTCCATGTGCGCGTTGCATCTTTGATTCTGAAATGTTTCTCTGTTTTCTAAACTGGTTTTGCGCATTGCTCCCCTTGTTCGTGAGTGGCGCAAAACTGCCAGAACCGGAGGTGAAAATCCAAGTTTTGCAAAAACCCTTTCTGTGTCAACGCAAGGCAAAATATGGAGATATGCTCCTGGTACACTACGAGGGATTTCTGGAAAGCGATGGCACTATGTTTCATTCCAGGTGACCTGTCCATGCAGATTATCGTTGGATGATGATGCATCGTTTGCATGACTTTGTACAAATATTTAGTTTAATCGAGAATAGTCCTCCTGTATTTACCATAATTTTATAGCCTATCCTACGCTATCTTGTTTAAGAATCGAACGTGAACAGTGTGTATATCAATTCAGCTACTCTGTAATTTGTTGTTGATCACCAGATTTAAAAAAAAAAAAAACAATGGTGAACTAAACTCACTTCTGCTAAGTTTGTTGACTTTGCTAATTCAAACTTAGTTGAGACAACTTTGTGGTGAGTTTCTCAGTTTTTACAATTTAAAATTAATCAGACTTTATTTGGAATTTTTTTGGCAATCGGTTCCCTTACTGTTTCTTAAAGTTTAGTCAACTTCCAATTTACAGTGTGTAATTTCCCCCCTCCATTTTTTTTTTTATGTCTTTTGCATCATTTTATGACTGTAAACTGTGAAAGTGCCTATGAAGTCCAGTGAAATTTTTTCCCAACGTTTATTGAATGTATGGCTTGAAATGCATGATTCCATTTGTATTTTATTAAATTATCCTTGGTAATGTCATAAATTATTAATATTACATTGGCTACGAGTGTGGGACTGCCCTGCTGAAGCACTGGTTTGTAGTGCTGGTGAGATGAAGCTTCATGAAGCGTTGAAGCTTTCCAGCCAGATGTGTTGAAGTGTGGTTCATGTCTTGAGGTTTCGAATGCACTCTAGAGACCCCTATTGGTCAATAAAAACACATACGAATTGTGCTTCGTAGGAAATGATGGGCAAGCATAAGCCTACAGCATGAGTGGCAAAATCAATAAATGCAAAATAAAATCAAGTATTTTGACTACATGTTATGTTATAACGAAACTAAAAGATACTTTTGGGGACTGGACAGAGGGCAGTGAATGTGCTTGTGAAACGATGAGCTTTTTATTTTTGTTCAAAAATAATAAGCGTCTCCACTAATAATGGAAGGAAAAGCTATCAGACTAAGGGAATTTATTATGTATTGGAAATTATTTGAAAAGGTTTGAAAATATAACCTCGCATAATATTCTAACAATTTGGCCTAATAGCCTCACGAAGTGACCTTATTCGGTGAAATCAAAGCAAAGTATTGCCAAACGGCTGAAAACTTTATCTTTCTTGCTGGCTCCATCGCACGCAATGACAAACTCGCACACTTCACAAAATTGTAAACCGTACTGACAAACTACTGACAACAACCCATGAGCTGCAGAAGAGAATTGGGACATTTTATAGTCGAATCACTCGCCGAAAGTGAACCCCCTTCTCGAAGCAGCATCCTGGCTTCAAACGTAATGAGTGACGTCATTTCGCCGAGATGATACAAGCCTCGACACTGAGCTCCGTTAGGAAGTGCTTCACATTTTTGATACAGGCTCTGAAGCCTTGGTATCAAGGGTAACGGCACTACTGGTTTGAGTTCTTCCAATTATGAAAAGTAAATCGTAATTGGTTGGGAGATATGCACTTTAATGAGAGGTTGCTTAAGGGATTTTATACCTCTGAGGACACATCACTGAAAATCCTGAATGGATGAAATTAAAATTGCGTTTATGGCTGCGGATATATTGTACCCATTTTCCTCACATAATCGGTTCCTTCAGGAACTTGCCCATTCTAATACCTGGCGTGGATGACGCATTCTGAAAACTTTGTTGATTTGCGGCACCAGCACTGCTATAATGCCCTCATTATCTCCGCGCTTCTGAAAAAGCGAGGAGATCTTGTAATACAGTTTGGCGTCTGTCTGTCCGTCCGTCCGTCCGAAACAGTAAAGCTATGTTTCCATTAATACGGCTGAAGTACGGCTGCGATAGGCTGCGGGGCAGACACGGGATATCGCATGCGTCCCATGGAGCGTCCTCAGTGTTTCCATATAAACGGCTGAACTACGCTATTCATCCGTTTTTGTCTTCATGGCAGGACCCAACACAGCACTACTTAAACAGCACCTCATGGTGGACGAAGAGCTCATCATAATAATTAAAAGCTACATTTTAATACAGAAGAAGAAACGAACTAAAAGAAAGCACCATTAGAGATGATAAAAAGATAAATATGGCTGGAATTATGTTCTGTTGAATAATAAAGTCTGATATTCTGAAGATTCTGCTGGGCCATTCTTTGAGAAGTGAACCAAAATGTCACACACATGACCAGATGTCATCAAATAAAGAAATACTTTGAAAATTAATGAAAGGTATCAAATTTATTCCTTGCTATTCTCCATACCCCAAAACTATGAAAATTCTAGATTTTTCAACTTCACAGAGTTTTTGAAGTCAAATAGAGTTATGAAAAACCTGTTTCCGTGTGAAGTCACACACGTGACCAGTCGTATTTGACCTCTGACCTTAAGTAGTTAAAGTTAATGTAACAAATAACATTTTTACTTGATAGACTTGGATAAGTAGTACTCTTATACAAGGTCCACAATCATGAACCTCCAATGCTTTTGTAATTGGAGGAGATTTTTTCTACTATTTGTTACATTTTTGGTCACACACGTGACTGAGAATGGCCCTGCTTCATCCTCTGAATTGCAAGAATTAGATGAAACTAGACTGCATTTCCGCAGAGAAAATGCACAGTGTGCTTGCTCGAATGTTGCCAGCAACAGTGAATGGATCAGATATGAGAAAAACTTTGACCGTGTTAATTGTGTTATGTTTTTTTATGTGTGGTATATGTTTTTAGCTCACCTCTGTGTGTGTGTGTGTGTGTGTGTGTGTGTGTGTGTGGATGTGTGCGTCTCTCTCTCTCTCTCTCTCTCTCTGCATCTGTCACACACGGTCATGGTTAAGACATGGAAGTGCCTTTAACGTCATTTAGAAGGGAGATTTCTCCTTTCTACCCTTTTATATGCTTTTCAACTTAATTCAAAACTCAGCTGTAACTGCCACAGTCTCTGCTTCTCTCTCTCTCTTTCTCTCCGAATCACTACCCCTAACCACACACACTGTCATGGTTTGAAAGGAGGAGTCCTTCTTTTAATCATTTCAATTTTTGTGTGTGTGAGTGTGTGTGTCTGCCTTGTGTGTGTGTGTGTGTGTGTGTGTTTGTATGTATGTATGTATGTGTGTGTTTTGTCTGGCAGGGCTTTTGTAAGTTTGTTTGTGTCTGGGTCTCTTATCAGCAGCACGTGCATTGTCTACCAGTGCAGAGTGTTCTATAGAATCCTAATCTAGAATGTTTGTAGTAGCTTAAAAACCAAACATTCTAATGACAGTTACACTCAGCTATAACTGTCACAGTCTCTGCTTCTCTCTCTCTCTCCCTCTCTCTCACCCAATCACCATCCCCACCCACACACATTGTCACACAGTTTCATGGTTTAAAACAAAGATTTCAGAGCGCGAAGCGCTCTGAAATCCTTGTTTTAAATGGCTTTGGTCAACAGCTCTAACTCTTTCTCTGGCTCAGTCTCTTACACATCATTTGGACAAATTTCAGAGCGCTTTGCGCTCTGAAATTTGTCTATACCAGCCTGTTTAATTGCTGACGCTGTATTTTTACCAGTGAGAAACACAGACAGGTGTGTGTGTGTGTGTGTGTGTGCGCGCGCATGAGTCTGACACAGCAGCTCGTCTATGTGTGTGCATACTTCTATGGAGACAGCAGCACCCTTTTGTGTATCACAGGCGCTGTGAGACAGAGAGGAATTCAAAGAATTCTTCATTCACACTGTCCGAACTACTGCCATTTTCTGGCAGACCGTAGGTCCTATGGTGAAAACAAAAATATTGTGAGCGAGAGGAGACTCTGCTGAGCGTCCCCACTTATTTTTTTTCTTGTAGGAGCAAGTATGTGTTCAGGGTGGCGATTTCAAAAGGAGTGTCTCAACTGTCTGCTCCTGTTATAATGGCTGCCTATGGGGGAGTTGGTCAGTGACACTGTCCAAACTACTGCCATTTTCTGGCAGAGTGTAGGTCCTATGGTAAAAACAAAAATGTGAGCGAGTGGAGACTCTGCTGAGCGTCCCCATATATTTTTTTTTCTTGTAGTGTGAAGTATGTGGTCAGGACAGCGATTTGTTTTTCCGCTCTATTCCCAAACTTTTCTGCTCCTGTTATAACGGCTGTCTATGGGGCGGTTGGTCTGCGCTCCTGTTGCTTGGGGGCGCCTGGAGTCTCAACCCTTTGTCTGTTTTCTTCCAAAGTGACATTTTTCAGGCCTGCACGAATTTTCCTACGTTTTGATGTATAATTTGTGTGTGTACGTTGGAAATTGTGGCCGAGGGAGCGATTTCAAAATTTTTTTCCGAGTCGTTTTTTTGCCTGTCTCCACTCTAATCTGATAGAGTGCGAGAACATTGATGCGAACATTCCGCCCATTGACTTGCATGAAAAAAAGAAGGGATGAAAAACGGGGATTGTGAAAGAATGAAAAGGGGTTATGCAATCGTGTATACAAGCCATGATAATCGGATTGGCCCGGACGTCTTAGAGTTGGAACGGTGTCTCTATGTCGAAAGCCCTAGAAGCAGTAGGGGGCCACAGAAACGGGTGAAAAGGGAATAATAAGAAAACTTAAGAAGGACAATAGTGTGCCTGCCTTTGGCTGCGGTTTGCTTGAGCAAGCACACTAATTATGTTGAAACTCCGTACAGATGTCGCATGAAAACCACTACTCTGTTATCAACTTGTAACAAACTTAAGCGTGTTATACACAGGAACACTTCTGATATACAGAAATCACAAAGGTATCGTGGCATTACAAAGCTCAGATCATAATTTAAAGCGGTAGTATGCTTTTGATTCACTGAGAATGGTAAATACTTGTATGTTGCTGCAGAAACCTCGGCTCTGCTCTGAACAGGGCAATAAATACACATTGCTTCAAAGGTACTCATTTGTTAACAAAATAAAGTGGGGAAACCCCTTTGATCTATAGGGAATTCCTCGTCTGCGATTAAATGGTGCGCCGGAGCTGGAATCGCTCCCTGGTCCGATCGGAAAAACACGCATGCGGCTCCGCTCCAGGAGCCGGGTGAAAATCGCGTGGATGGAAACACTTCATATAAAGACAATGGTATGTGATTTTTGACATACCCGTGTCTGCACCGGCGCCTAACTTCAGCCGTATAAATGGAAACATAGCTTTACTCCTCCTACGCCGTTAGACCAATCAACCTGAAACTTTGGTTTGTGTAAGGTAGTGACCCAGAGGGGTGCACAACGCGTTTAGAATTTAAATTTGCTTCCTCTTCTGGCCACCAGGGGCCTTTTTTTGAAAATTGAAAAATGGCCATAAGTTCCTTATGCATTGAGCTAGGACACTCAAATTTTTACGGGAGGTGCATGGGATGACCCTTCATCACATATCAGACGGGTTTTTGATTTGACCTCATTTTGACTGTTTTCTAGGTCAAATGGCGTCAGGTGTGCCAATCGCTGAAAAGGATGGCACGTTTTGTTATTACTCAACGTAGATGGCTGCAAATTGGTATGGATATGTATCTTGGTGATAGCAACCTGCATGCCAAAAATTGCCGTCATATGATTCATATTTTGGCCACTTGTGGGGCTTTTTGTGAAAAAAAGAAAAATGGCCATATCTACCTTATGCATTGAGCTAGGACGCTAAAATTTTTATGGGAGATGCATGGGATGACCCTACATCACATATCAGACGGGTTTATGATTTTATCTAATTTTGACCGTTTTCTAGGTCACATGGCGTCAGGTGTGCCAATCGCTGTACCGTACGTCCTTTCCTTTCAAAATACTCTCATTTCAAAATGAAGAGTCATTTATGCCCTCAACAGACACTCAAAAAGTACTCTATCCAACTAACCAACTATATCACATTGCTATAATTCTGATCAGTATCAGTGCTTTGTCACTGCAACAAGCAGATTATCATTTGTACAGCAGAATGCCAGTTCAGTGAATTGCCCTCTGACGCATTACTACTACTCCCATAACATTTTTTGCGGAGCGCAGAGATTTGCAATGGCGTGCCATCGACATACGTCTAGTTGTTTTTACTTTGCTTGCTATCCACAATACTGAATTGATTTTCTGGCCCCAAAATGACGGTTATTGTCGGCCGTGCAATTCAAATACCTTTTTTTGGGGGGGTGGTGGGCAAAATTGCAAAACTTTTTGGGCATATAAAATCATCGATTTTAACCCTAAGCCTCTTAAACTGTTGTATTGTACATTTCAGAGCATGCGTTTCGTAAATATATGAAATTAAGTTTTACTTCTTCGGTACTTCAAAAAATTGAGGCGGTTATTCTGTCAGCAGATGGCAAGATTCCTGGCAAGGCTATTCTGTCGGCGTGCAAGTACAGGCATTGTAACCATTCATGTAGATGGTTTGAGAGCTACGTAGCTGGGACGGATGGTTGGAACAACAAAACCATGGACTTTTCCTCTCCAGCGTTTGATCCCCATTTCGGTCGGTTGATGCAAGTGTTCGGATGAAGATGTTACCGGTGTCGACACATCCTGGTTTTTTTATTGAATGTTGGCCATACCCTAGGGAAAATTTCAGCAAATTCCCTTAGTGTGTCATGGCCTGGAATTTTGTCAAATGTACTGTGGTTTACACACGTGGCCGTTGGAAATCTCCATTTCAGAACATATTTTTTTTGACCAAATATCTTCCTAATTCCGCAGTATGACATCAATTTCAACAAATTCTTTTTTTCATTCATTAGGAAAATATATACCGTGGTCTGGGTGAATACTCTTTTCTGATTGGCTGGCAGGTGTTGATTAAAACCGTGGAACCGCACAGGTAGTTCGGCCTACGGTAGTTTCACCGTTCGAAGTTCGAAATTCTTCCGCTAGCCAACCTATAACCGTAGCAACGTAGCACTAGCATTTGGCTGGGTATAACAGAAACCAAGCTACTCATTTATCTCCAGTAAATTTTGCGGCGTTAAGTTACGTCCTGTGGGGCGGTTAACAATAGGTGCTCCAGCGATAATGACCGTAAATATTAAAGCAGCGAAGTAATCACGCTTTATTCATCAAACAATAGTAACTGTGTACAGTTACAAAGGAAGCTAACATGTCCGCTTCATGTATCAGCAACTGCTGACAGTTCGCTAGCTACATGCTGTGACAACAGATGGATTTCAGCTCGCTGGCTCTACGGAAACCATCATAAGTTCATTGTAATTGCGGGTAGCAAGTTAGCTACAGTCTGCATAATCGCGCATAATGTTGTGTTATGCATAATCTCCGTTTCAGATGGAATCAGTTAACAAATCAGTAGCTGGTAAAGGATGATAGATTGTTTGCACATGCTTTCTCCATGAAGGTAAGCTAAACTAAGTTAGCTGGTTCAGTTTCGCTCGGCCTATAGCTATGAGCTATTGGCTATGAGAAGGCGCAGCGTCTATTTATTGATTACCAGCTCATTTTTAAGTGCAAAACTTTAACCAAAAATTTCTGAATGCTTTGATTTGATATTGCTGGCAAATGACCATGGTATAAGCGGGATAATCAACTCGTGGGTGTGCATCACACGGTTTTAAGGCACTTCGTGGAGGCAACCCGTGATTCGCCTCCGCGTGGTGCCTTAAGACCGTGTGATGCCTACCTACGAGTTCATTATCCCTTACATGTCAGCTACAATGTGCATTGATAAGCACATGATTATAATCATTGGTGACACTTTGTGGGGCCTCAGAATGGGTGGCCCCTCCCAAAAACTAAAAAATGTTAAAAATATTATTTTTTGTCATTAAGAAAATTGATATCGTAGGTTTCTCTGGTGGATTCATGAACCCCATGGGGTGGTTTATCAGTGCTGAAAATTATTTTGTAATTGGTGGTTTGGGCCAGAAAACTCCCTTAATGGGACTCCACCTTTGGGGCATTTCATTGGCAGGATACTGTTCATGAACTGTTTGGTCAAACACATACCAGATTAGTTTTTTTTTTTTTGAGAAAATGCGATGAATTTGTACTTTAAGAAATGTCACTAATGCAAAAAAACCTGCATCAAGAGTATAGAATCAAATAAGGGTTATTAATATTTTGGGCATGTAAAAAAGTTTTTTAGCGGTAGAATTATTTTGTGCATGTGTGAAAATGTTTGTGCACTGAGATATTATATAAGTTTTTGTTGCTGTAGAAGTATGTTGTGTGTGTGAAATTAAAATTTTTGCCGGAATGTTTTTAGCAGTGAAGTTTCGCAAAGTCTCGCGGACGGACACACAATTTTACTGTGTGCGAATACGACACGGAGGTTACAAGCTCACAAATTGCAAATTACAAACACAAATTTTGACCCAAAACTGACACCTGAGGCCATCTAGCAAATCAGCACGTTGCCCGCTGACTAGCCAGTCGCCACCTGCCAGCTGACAATCCAATCAGAGGAATTCAAACTGTTCAATCGGGGGGCAAAAGAAAAGGGCTGCGTCTCAATTGTCGTTCAACATGCCCTCGTTGACTTCCCCTCTGCACTTGCCCTCAGGGGCAGAGGTCGCATTAACCGAATATTTTCCGTCATTGACGGATTTTTTTTTAAACAATGACGGAACACTTTGAAGGCCGTCCGTCATTTTGACGGAATGTAATTCACACCCCCGTCCAATTGGTGGTGGGTGTCATATTGTCTCGAGCATTGTCTTTGATCTGTATGATCCTGTATTCCTCATATTTTTGTAATATGATCATTTTCTCTTCATTTGTAAAATATGCTGCTCCGCTGCCGGTAGACGATTGGAAATATGCTACAAACGCCGTCTCTGATGTATGAACATGCAGATATTTAGGTCGGGAAAGCTCCGGTTGACATAACGAGTTGATAAGCAGCTTCATAGGACGGCTTAGCGAGACTGCTGTTGTTAGGCTTAGTGAAGCCCAGCAATAACTGAAAGCATTGTTCATTTGCACACTGTTATTGTGTGGGGGGAGAAATCAATTGTGATGTTTTATAAAGTTAATACAGCAATGTTCGAAAATCCAAGCAGTGCTGTATTTAACACAGTGTGCAATGTGTGTCTACATGAATCACTGTCGGCATCAGCAAATGCGTAATCTATAAATTATTCTGTTTATTTTATTTAAAAAAAATAAACTATTATCATTTTAAAAAATAAAATTACAATGACGGATAATAATTGATTATGACGGAATTTGCTCCTGTCCATCCCAATGACGGACAATCAGAAAGTGTAATGCGACCTCTGCTCAGGGGAATCCCTATTGACATCATAAGTGTTGTTCCACTTGTTTTCAGAAGTGAAGAGAACTTGGTAAGATCAACCCTCGAAGGGCTGAGGGAGCAAGTCAACAATGATGTTCACTACAAAGGTGTATGTCACCCATGA
Organism: Gymnothorax javanicus; assembly: GCA_029692085.1. Lineage (NCBI taxonomy): Eukaryota > Metazoa > Chordata > Actinopteri > Anguilliformes > Muraenidae > Gymnothorax > Gymnothorax javanicus. Next base: position 148,826,217 of record CM056193.1, read on the forward strand.
TGCATTGCAGTTATGCATTTGTTCCATGAAAAACATCCACAATTGGGTGGCAGTAATGTGCACAAAACATTGAAGACTAAATTCTTGGCACAAAAGGAAGATTAATAAATTAAGCAAAGTCTAAAAATTGAGTGATAAATTAATGACGCTAAACCTTTTGCAGTTCAAGTTTGCGTAATGAGCACCCAAATATTGATTTGCTCTATTGCTGTGACTAATAGGTAGAATGACCAGCACTTTATTTTTAATGTCATTATTGTACATTGCACTGCAAAGTTATGAGGCATTTTCCTATGCACAGAAATGATGATGTAAAATCTTACATGAAACTGTGAAGATTTGCTCAAATTTGTTTGCGAGACTTATCGTTATTAAAACTTTGTGTCTGATGGTAAGGTTCGATACACTTAAAATTTCTTTTGGAGGCCAATCTTTGGAACAAATGATGGGTATGGGCTGAAAATTGCTACTCAGGATAATTTGGGTCCAGGCTTTTACTGTATAATCTCTTGTCAAAATGGATCTATCTATTTTCACTTTCAAGATATTGGCCTCTGAAATATGAAACTCTTTATTGGCAGGAATCAAAAAGTCAGTTTTCAAGGGCCCCTATGAGGCCAGGATCCCTTACAGAGGCTAAATTGTGCTGGATTCCTTCTATGTGAGGATAGGTCTGTCTGTACTAGGAAGATTTACTGCACTCAATGCATAATAGTGAAATTAGGAGACCCTGAAAAGGGACAACAGCTGAAAAGTCACTTTTTTTTTTGCCAATTTAGGATTGCCAAGCTCACCATGTGGGCAGTTATCCATAGTAATGAAACTTGTTCTACATAAATGTATAGGGCAATTCCATGAGAAGAGGGACATGATGAGCAAAAATTAAATCTCTGTTTGACGTCCAGCAAAGGGCCTCAATCTATCCACAACACCTTTAACTTTAAGAAACACATATATTCATGGCTGAACCACTATTTTTCAGTGAGAGTTTTGCATCCAAAGAGATGGTGCGAATTTTACCCTGAAATCGGCCCAAAATCAGGTCATTGGGACCTTTGAAATTACCAGTAACTAAATGGGTATTACAATTCATATCTTTCCATTTTTTATCCCAAGAGCATCAATTTAAAGTTGAGGGGAGTTTGAACCCTCATGTGGAAGTTTGCTGGCCAGAAGGTTGAGGTGACTTAATCTTCCCGGTCAATGTAACGTCCGTCACGGAAATTCTGAATTATTTTTATTGGAAGAAACTGAGATGGAATATTGACTTAACCTTTTCAATTCTCTTAACTGTAGCAAAGGCAAAGTCAATAATGGATAAAGTCTGCCTGAAAGTTTGGCACGTAAGATTTGGCAAGGGATCAAAATCTGTAACGTCCATCACATGTAACATCCGTCGCAGGAAAAGGGGTCCTTTAACATCCATCACACCCCCAGAGAGTGGCGGAATGCTCAACTTTTCTAGATAATAAAAGGGAAAGAGGGAATTTTTGCCTTGTATGTTTTTGAATTAGAGGTCAAATGTGTAATTGTGCTCATTTCTAAAGGATGAAGTTTTACTCAAGTTGTCGTTTGATTGTCAAAGATTGTCACAAGATTTTCAACATTAACTGGGTTTTATTATATTCTTTCAGATTTCTAGAGTAAATGATAGTTCCACTAATTATTCAAAGGTGGCAGCTGCAGCAGGGCAAAATTTACCCATGATGCAATTGTACTTCTATCATTTCCAAGGCCATGAAGGCAGGCTTTTTTGAAGTGCTCAACTTCAATTTTCATGGAGCGACTTCATCTTAACTAATGGTCTGTATCCAGTTATTTTGTGCTTTAAACAATAGGAATGGACAAGGACAAGGATTTTTTTAAATCATTTAGAAGGCGTAAATAGAGGTTTTCTGTGAAAATGAGACGCATGCACTGATTGGGAAGGCAGTGCGCCATGGGCATATGGCGCTTAAAGGTAACCAATTCGTTCCCTAGGCTCAACTTTTTTTGCACATAATTTGCCAGGCTGTTCAAATAAAAAGATTTGTGTGTAATTTTTAATGTCGTCCTCGACCCCTAACAAGGATAAATTCCGAAGGAAAGCAATCACTTGACTGCTAAGATCAGCCATTGTGGCTGCTGGACCGCCACCATTTCAATGTGCCTACTACTTAATATGCATGAGCGATTTGCATGAAAAGTTACGTCAGATCAGTCATCAGATTCGACTGCTAATAAATAAATTACGTTTATGTATTAGAATTTCATGACTATAAATATGTCAAGTTACAAGTATGGGATGATTTCAAGTACATTAACGATCTGAAAGTGCTGGGAAACGGGGAAATCGGGCATTTTGCATCAGGCATCAAGTTCACTTACATATCCAGCAAAAGTTTGGCAACATCTTCATCGGTAATATCTCCAAACCTGGCTTAAAAAGTTTACCAGCGATCACTTTGGCTTTTTATATTTATCCTGGTCTTCAATCGATCTTCTTCCTGGCCTTTTCTAGCACTTTCACGGGCCGAATCAGTCAGATATTTCTTTGGCCGCGGCATTTTGCTGTCAGCCAACTTCTCTTCATTTCTGCTTCCACTGCGCACAGCCGCTTTCACGTGACGTTATTTCTGCACACTAGTGAATAATAATGAGGTATTTCAAATGGCACGGGGAGTTTTTGCGGGTTGCAAAAACTATTTTGACATTCAGTGATCAGTGGATTGCAAGTGTTCCCGGAGAAAACATTTATTTATTCCCGTTTGTTTTGGCCATATCCATTAAATTATTATTATTTTTTACAAAAGCCAAAACCAGTGAAGTTGGCACGTTATGTAAATCGTAGATAAAAACAGAATACAATGATTTGCAAATCCTTTTCAACTTATATTCAATTGAATACACTGCAAAGACAAGATGTTTAATGTTCAAACTGAGAAACTTTATTTTTTTTTTGCAAATAATCATTAACTTAGAATTTAAAAGGCAGCAACACATTGCAAAAAAAGTTGGCACAGGGGCCTTTTTACCACTGTGTTACATCACCTTTCCTTTTGACACTCAGTAAACGTTTGGGGAACTGAGGAGACCAATTTTGAAGCTTTTCAGGTGGAACTCTTTCCCATTCTTGCTTGATGTACAGCTTAAGTTGTTCAACAGTCCGGGGTCTCCGTTGTCGTATTTTACGCTTCATAATCGCCACACATTTTCAATGGGAGACAGGTCTGGACTACAGGCAGGCCAGTCTAGTACCGCACTCTTTTACTCGGAGCCATGCTGTTCTAACACGTGCAGAATGTGGCTTGGCATTGTCTTGCTGAAATAAGCAGGGCGTCCATGAAAAAAGACGTTGCTTGGATGGCAACATATGTTGCTCCAAAACCTGTATGTACCTTTCAGCATTAATGGTGCCTTCACATATGTGTAAGTTGCCCATGCCTTGGGCACTAATACACCCCATGCCATCACAGATGCTGGCTTTTGAACTTTGGCGCCTATAACAGTCCGGATGGTTCTTTTCCTCTTTGGTCCGGAGGACCACGACGTCCACAGTTTCCAAAAACAATTTGAAATGTGGACTCGTCAGACCACAGAACACTTTTCCACTTTGCATCAGTCCATCTTAGATGAGCTTGGGCCCAGCGAAGCCATGCGTTCTGGGTGCTGTTGATAAATGGCTTTCGCTTTGCATTGTAGAGTTTTAACTTGCACTTGCAGATGTAGCGACGAACTGTAGTTACTGACAGTGGTTTTCTGAAGTGTTCCTGAGCCCATGTGGTGATGTCCTTTACACACTGATGTCGGTTTTGATGCAGTACCGCCTGAGGGATCGAAGGTCACGGGCATTCAATGTTGGTTTTCGGCCTTGTCGCGTCGTGCAGTGATTTCTCCAGATTCTCTGAACCTTTTGACGATATTACGGACCGTAGATGATGAAATCCCTAAATTTCTTGCAATAGCTCGTTGAGGAATGTTGTTTTTAAACTGTTCGACAATCAGCTCACGCATTTGTTCACTAAGTGGTGACCCTCGCCCCATCCTTGTTTGTGAATGACTGAGCATTTCAGGAAGCTGCTTTTATACCCAATCATGGCACCCACCTGTTCCCCCAATTAGCCCGTTCACCTGTGGGATGTTCCAAATAAGTGTTTGATGAGCATTCCTCAACTCTCTCAGTCTTTTTTGCCACTTGTGCCAGCTTTTTTGAAACATGTTGCAGGCATCAAATTCCAAATGAGCTAATATTTGCAAAAAATTACAAAGTTTACCTGTTCGAACATTAAGTAACTTGTCTTTGCAGTGTATTCAATTGAATATAGGTTGAAAAGGATTTGCAAATCATTGTATTCTGTTTTTATTTACGATTTACACAACGTGCCAACTTCACTGGTTTTGGGTTGTAAAAGAATACATTGGTTACCTTTAAGTAAAGAAAATGGCGTATTTAAAAAAAACTACTTACAGGGCCCCAGTGGCGGCCAAGCAGCATAATGACGTTTATCCCATAAATTATTAAAAATGGGTGTGATACAACCCATTAGATAGCCTACAGGTTTGGTTTCACACACGTGTAATACAGCTTTCTCGTGTCACAATTGTTCAGACTCCGTTCATTGGCAAACGTCAACTAATATTTTCACAAGGCCAATTCTTCTGGAAACATTCACCATCTAGTTGACGGTCTGTTCAATTAAATTGGATGAATAATTCGTTAGCTAGCATGCTAACCCTTTTGGCCAGTAATGGGTTACACATGTAACTGCTATCGTAAACACTTGAATTTAATAATTTAATGGCAAAAAGCATTAGCATGCTAGCTAGGGAATTATTCATCCCATTGACTTGAATAAACTGTAAACTAGAAGCCAAATGCTATTTTTCCATTTTCCAAACAAGAGGCTTCTCAGAGCCTGTACTCGGGCCTGGTCTAGGCCTGGGCCAATCGCGAAACTGCGCGCATGAGCAGGACAATCGCGACCCCGAGAAAAAAAAAAAAAAAAAAAAAAAGAAGAACGGATCCGAAACTTAGACTCGTGGCCTACCGGCCCAAGTAATAATACGATGCTGACATGAATGGGATAAATATAATCTCAAATTCATGAGAACGAGCTCTCAAATTTATGAAACTCAAGTAGTAATTTTCATTTAAATGAAAATTACTACCCTCATTGCATGAATTTGATATCTCGGGCTCACTCTTTGGAGATCCTCCGTGTATTTTGCAGTAAGCATTTCTGTTCGTGTAATTTCTACTGTTATGATAAAAACGACGAACTCTCGATCACAGCATCGACTTTTTCTTTGTTTTAGATAAACAATCTGTTCTGTTAGTTCATTTTCGTCCCCAGACCTCTGCTTGTCAAAGTCAAAATACAGAATTTAACCCATGTGATTTATCATTCGCTACAAGTTTTAGGCTAATGCTAATTTTGTGACTTATAATCTTACAGTCCAGAGTTGAGTTAGTGATTATCACTCAGAATTGTTTCTACAGTTTTCGTTTTGAGTAAGCAATGTATTAAGCAAGTGGATCGAGTCTGCAGTCTTCAGTTTACAGTAAAAGAAACAGGATTGTTTCAACAGAGTAAGGATATAAACACCTTTATAGGTATAGCGTATTGATTGCTCCACACCTGAAGTGGACAGCTATTGAGTTTGATTGATTAAAGAGAAACCTGAATAAAACTACGACCCCAATTCCGAAATAGCTGGGACAAAGTGTAAATTGTGAATAAAATCAAAACGCAATGACTTTCAAATCACTCCAGCCAGTATTTTATTCACAATGTTGAAACTGAGAAATTTTACAGTTTTATCCACAAAATGAGCTCATTTCAAATTTGATGGCTGCTACAGGTCTCAAAAAATTTTTTCCAAAGATACTGGCGTCGAAAATCTTTATAAATTAACATTTGTGATTCGCAAGGGCAAAAAGGGGGAATGGCCTCAGATTTTTGGGGGGTCTTATCTCGGAAATCCCTTGGAGTAGGACCCTAAAATTTTTCATGTGTTTATTATGAATATAGAAGTACTCTCAAAATAAATTTGAGCTAAATCTGAGTCTGTGACCAAGGAAGATTCTTGTACTTTGAGTTCAAATGGAATGACCCTTCCTCATAAGATGCATTTGTTTGAATGCTTATAGCATTATAATTAAATCAAGAGCCATCTTACGAAGGGAAAGCTTAGGTTTTTTTTTTTCAGTTTAATCGGGTAATTGCCATCCATACAGTATCTCATCCATTATATGAAAGTAGCCAGTAGTAGGCAATCACTTTGTCATTATTTCTTGATCGTCATAGGCTTTGAATGGATTTAGATTATTCAGCAAATAAATTGTTGATCATTAATCAGGCAAACATAAATGGGAGTAATAAAGTCACTAAGTTGGCTACCAAGTGCTGGCATTATTGCAATTATCCACAGAAGGCAGCTTCACCTCACTAAAATGAGTCTGCAGGTATTTCAGATGATTTGCGAAATACGGTATTGTGCTTAGTCTACAACTGGCAGTCCATCCGTGATAGTTTGGGCTGAAAGTATATGAGGATTAGTACGTTCCATTTCAGTACCTCGCCCAGTTTCCCTCTGCTCTCGAAGTGGCCTCTATGTGACATATGTTAATTAATGCCAAGGGCTGAGGGGAAGTGGACGAGGGCATGTTGAACAACTATTGAAACGCAGCTCAATATTTCTAAATGGGGAGGACTCCCACTCTCAGAACTTCCTGTTTTATAGGGGTGGTCAAGAGATGGTCCAGAATGAATGGGAGCCTATGGAGCTCTCACCCCAAAAATGGTTGATTCAATGAGGGGGAAATAAATTTTTTGGCAATTTTAATTATATTGTGATATAAGGGATCGAAAAAATTGATAAAGTTCAATTTTTATAGTTTTTCTGGGCTTTCTTTTGTAGTAAAATACAGTTTTAGTGACATCACAAACCGTGAGCTGTACTTTATGGCATTTACCCCACCAATTGATAGCAGAAGATCACACCCAGTGTTTTTTTTTTTTTTTGCTCGCCTGGACCAAAGGTCCACGTGAGCTATTGCCATCACTTGGCGTCCGATGTCGTCTTTCATCTGTTGTCTGTCAGCGTCATCGTCGTTTTTTTTTTTTTTTTTCAAAAATCTTCTCCTCTGAAACTACTGAACAGATCCAGACTACAATTAGGCACAAGCATCCTTAGGATGTCTACTTTAGTGTTGCACCGATACCGATACCAGTATCGGGTATCTGCCCGACATCGTTAATATGCTCGTGCCGTGCTTCGTCCACATTTGCCGATACCACGACCGATACCACTTAATGTAAGACGCAAGGTAACTGCCTGCTCACGGTCGCATAGGCTACAGTATTTTGTACTATCTGACTTCTATGTCTAGGGGGAGACAGCGAGTTAGAAAAAATACGAGAAAGAGAGCTTTATAGTCATCACATACAGGCATACGCGCATACACACAAGAGGTGTATAGTAAAGAAGTACATGTAGGCAACTTCGTCCCAGTACTTAAGTATTTTTTTTTTGAGGATTTGCACTTTACTTGAGTTTTTTTTTTGACTGGGACTTCTACTCTACTACATTTAAAAGATAAAAAGTATACTTTTTCTTCGTTACTTTGACACTGGCCACTTAACTACACGTTACAAATTAAAATATGTATATAATTCATCATTTAAGGATTATCTGGATGCGGCGTGTTCAAGAAGAACAACGGTGTTCGGTAGGGTATCTTAAGCGTTTTGTGCAGATGTTTCTGCCAGCGCACATGGAGCTGCAACTTTATGCACGCAATTACAATATTCTATCACTAGATGGCACACCCGGATCATTTATTGAATATTTACAAGCAAGCCGAGTTCACACAAGCACTCACCCACAATCACACACACTTACTTAGAATTGTGAATCTTCTTATTTTACTACAAATATATTAGTAACATATGGTTACCTTAAACATTTTAGTTGTGGTTAAGTTAAATCTTTTTCATTTGTCATTTGTGTAATTGAAATATGGCGATACCACACACTTTAAGTGATGCCTTGTTTGCTTGGAAAGCTATTATTGACTTTAGTTGGATTGAGAATGCCTATGAATGTGTGTAGAAACTATCTATGCTAATTAATAGTTCTACTGACTTTTTATGAAGTTGGGTGTGTTACCTTGCCTATGCGGCGAGTTTACTTTTCATTTGTCAAGCTTCAGTAATGTTTTGCCTCATTTGATGGCAGTGCTAGTTCAAAGGCTTTTTGTTGGGCCTAAATATAGAAAGATTTTTAGCAGTTAGGCTTACTCTTTTTTTTTTTTTTTGGAAATAGCCATGTGTGAATTGTTGGATATTGGCCTCTTTTAGGCTTGTAGTAAAAAGAAAATAAAACCTGTACTCCGAAATTGTCATTGTATTTTCCTGGAAAACATTTCAGAAATATCGGTATCGGTACTCGGTATCGGCAAGTACACAAAATAAAATACTCGTACTCGTATCGGTTTTTAAAAAAAAGTGGTATCGGTGCATCCCTAGTCTACTTTAAAAATTGTGTCGATTATGCCGCTGTTGCTTAAAATAGAACATCGGGTAAAAGCACCTATTTTCAGCTATATCTCAGGAACTAAAGCAGCTAGAGAAAAACGGTTACCTCAAAATGATCAGCAGATGAAAGTTTACAAAAGTTTCCATAGGATTGAAATCATACAATGCCTCCTAGTAGGAGTTATTGTCCTTGAAATGTCAAATTTGATGATTTTGCATTTTTTTTGGCCTATATAATGAAAACCATAAGAGATAGAGAAAAACTTTCAATTGCTAAATGATCAGCAAATAAAGCTCTACAAATGTCTCCATTATACTGAAATTGTATATTGGCTCTTTGTAGGAGTTACTCGCCTTAAAACATTGAACATGATGATAGCATCTGAATAAACCATCACATTCAGTTTGCTCATTAGTTTCTTGAAATAATAATCAGAATCCCGTGGAATTTCAATTTGAATCAAACTGATTTATTTATTTCTTTTCCATTTAAAAATCGATTTTGCGAAATTATGGGACGAGATCGGAATCGTAATCATGTTTATTGGTATTTCATTAAGATCCCGTACCTTGTTACTTGTTTGCTGCAGTAGATTATGTTTATGTAATTTTAAGAATTAGTTAATTTTCATACAGATCCAGGTGAGTGATTCAGGCTCTCTAGAGTCTCTCGTTTAATTCAAGCTCACGTCTAATGTCTGTAGTAATCGATTGGAAAATGCATAAGGAATATAATGTAGGCCTACGCAAAAGCCGAAACCACAGTTATTGTGATTGTGTTCATACAATTGTCGCGGTGTATGTAAGTTAGACTAAGGGAATGTTGCTAGATAACTTGCGGTTCCTGGTGCCTCAATGAAGGGTTTTTGGTGGAAATTAGTCGTAAAGTAAAACATTAGCAGAATGCTAGCGGGTAATGGGCAAAATCGCCTACGCTGTAAGAAAAAAATGAAATGACATTAGTATTTTTTCATTTCAAGAAACTAAGAAACTCGGGCCATCCTCCAAATGCAATTCACCATGTTGGGGGGAAAAAAATAATCAAGTACACTACTCATATCCAACAACAGTCTCTGTTTTGTGAAGTTTTCTTTATTCAAAATTGATAGACTTCAGTGTAGTTAACTAAAGGAGGAGAAGGTAGGCTACAATCACTCCCAGCTACAGAAGCCTCGACAGGCTGCTCCAATTATCCCTGATCCATTATCAGGGATCACTTATCCCCGGTTTTAGCAGTTTGAAATCTTATTTAAAAGAAAAATGTTTTGGATTCTACCACTTGTTTGAGATCCATACTGACTCAGTTTAACATTTGGACATTTTTATCATTTCATCTAGCAAACCAAAAAGACAGGAAGACACTATCACTGCTTGTTTTCCTCTCCAAAACTCACTAGAACCTTTAGTTCTCTGAATGAACACTATAATGTCCTCTGATTGCATTGACAGTGAGCAACGTGCTGATTGGCTAGTCAGCTTCATGTGTCAGATTTGGGTCAAAAACACTTAGGCCGGACCCAAGTCTGAGCCAAGTAGACAGTTTCTCTCCAGCTTTTTCAATCTTGCATAGCAGGTCTGAGCTCATTAACAGAGTATAGGTCAGTGTCATTATACAGGCAATCAATCAATGATTGGGCCTGTCTTCCCCGGTCAAAAATTTGTGCTTGTAATTTATAATTCTTGAGCTTGTAACTTCATCTGCTTGTAAGAAATGTGTGTGTCTGTCTCCCAGACTTTGCGAAACCTCACTGTTGAAAATATTCCCACACAAATTTTAATGGCACATGCACAAAATATTTCTTCAGCTGTAAAACTTTTTTATGCATGAAAAGCTTATACAAACCCAAAACCAGTGAAGTTGGCACGTTATGTAAATCGTAGATAAAAACAGAATACAATGATTTGCAAATCCTTTTCAACTTATATTCAATTGAATACACTGCAAAGACAAGATGTTTAATGTTCAAACTGAGAAACTTTATTTTTTTTTTGCAAATAATCATTAACTTAGAATTTAAAGGCAGCAACACATTGCAAAAAAGTTGGCACAGGGGCCTTTTTTACCACTGTGTTACATCACCTTTCCTTTTAACGACACTCAGTAAACGTTTGGGAACTGAGGAGACCAATTTTTGAAGCTTTTCAGGTGGAACTCTTTCCCATTCTTGCTTGATGTACAGCTTAAGTTGTTCAACAGTCCGGGGTCTCCGTTGTCGTATTTAACGCTTCATAATGCGCCACACATTTTCAATGGGAGACAGGTCTGGACTACAGGCAGGCCAGTCTAGTACCCGCACTCTTTTACTACGGAGCCATGCTGTTGTAACACGTGCAGAATGTGGCTTGGCATTGTCTTGCTGAAATAAGCAGGGGCGTCCATGAAAAAGACGTTGCTTGGATGGCAACATATGTTGCTCCAAAACCTGTATGTACCTTTCAGCATTAATGGTGCCTTCACATATGTGTAAGTTGCCCATGCCTTGGGCACTAATACACCCCCATACCATCACAGATGCTGGCTTTTGAACTTTGCGCCTATAACAGTCCGGATGGTTCTTTTCCTCTTTGGTCCGAGGACACGACGTCCACAGTTTCCAAAAAACAATTTGAAATGTGGACTCGTCCAGACCACAGAACACTTTTCCACTTTGCATCAGTCCATCTTGGATGAGCTTGGGCCCAGTGAAGCCGGCGGCGTTTCTGGGTGCTGTTGATAAATGGCTTTCGCTTTGCATTGTAGAGTTTTAACTTGCACTTGCAGATGTAGCGACGAACTGTAGTTACTGACAGTGGTTTTCTGAAGTGTTCCTGAGCCCATGTGGTGATGTCCTTTACACACTGATGTCGGTTTTGATGCAGTACCGCCTGAGGGATCGAAGGTCACGGGCATTCAATGTTGGTTTTCGGCCTTGTCGCTTCGTGCAGTGATTTCTCCAGATTCTCTGAACCTTTTGACGATATTACGGACCGTAGATGATGAAATCCCTAAATTTCTTGCAATAGCTTGTTGAGGAATGTTGTTTTTAAACTGTTCGACAATCAGCTCACGCATTTGTTCACTAAGTGGTGACCCTCGCCCCATCCTTGTTTGTGAATGACTGAGCATTTCAGGAAGCTGCTTTTATACCCAATCATGGCACCCACCTGTTCCCAATTAGCCCGTTCACCTGTGGGATGTTCCAAATAAGTGTTTGATGAGCATTCCTCAACTCTCTCAGTCTTTTTTGCCACTTGTGCCAGCTTTTTTGAAACATGTTGCAGGCATCAAATTCCAAATGAGCTAATATTTGCAAAAAATTACAAAGTTTACCTGTTCGAACATTAAGTAACTTGTCTTTGCTGTGTATTCAATTGAATATAGGTTGAAAAGGATTTGCAAATCATTGTATTCTGTTTTTATTTACGATTTACACAACGTGCCAACTTCACTGGTTTTGGGTTTTGTATCTGCGAGCACAAAACTTTCTCACACATGCACAAAATATTTCTTCAGCTACAAAAATTTTTTTACATGCTCAAAATATTAATGACTATTATTTCATCCCATACAAGAGCAAGTGAATTTTGCCACATTAGCCTTGTGTAGCCAGCAGAATAGTCACTGCATTAAAAAGTTGAAAGATGTTTACAAGAATAGTAAGGAGATGGCAATTGTTTAACGAATCGCACTGTTAAACACATTAAAATTTTACTACTAAAGCTGCGAAGTTATTGAAAACAAGGAAGGACCTCACTTTTTAAACAAAGATTCTGTTAGAGCTAAAGTTTAGCCATATGAACAGCATCGGCTGGTGTTTCACTTCTGATTAAGTAATTTTTACACACAGTGACCTACTACCTAGTGTAGTGGCAATCATGTGCCATGGAGGGCTGAGAGTACACTGTTTTTCACTCCAAGCAATCGGTACACCTGTTCATTTCACTTATCAGCACACCTTTGAGCAGAGAGGAGGGAACCAATTGGTATAATCAACTGATGAAATGATTGTTTGCAATGAAACATACTTTTGGCGCTCCATGGCACATGATTGAGCATCACTGACTCATAGTTTTTATTTATTTATTGTGTGGGAATAGAATAAAATGGGGTGTAAAGAAAAATATCGAGGTTAAGATGCTTAGGTTGGGTGGGAGCTGAAGTTGGCGTGCTTGTTCAACCTCATTTCATATGCTCATGTAATTTGAGCATGCATTTTGGGCTATAAAATTCTTTATATATGCCTCTAAATTAGGCTTAAATTTCAGAAAAAAATATTGTTCAGTGGTTGTATGAATTGCTGGCACCTAATGAATGAAAATAAATAGAGTGGAGGGTTGGAAATTAACATGGGGTGTGTTTGGGGGAGATGGGGGTATGGAATCCAACCTGGGCATTTTTCTCCCCATTTCCACTGCATTGATTTTGACATTCTTGCTACAGTTAAGGAGGATGATCAGCCAATTGGAGACTCTTAATTGTTCATTGGTGTAAGTGCGATGTACCCAGGGTGTATTCCTGCCTCTAGCAAGTTGGATTCTGACATCGGTACAAACACGCCCACCCCCCACCCACTTTTCCATGATCATGGCTGCGTTCAAATACTCAAAAAATCATGTCCTATGGTCTAAATCCTAACTGGTTTTTTTTTAACTTCAATGGAAAACATCATGAGGTAAAGGAAAAGTGTTAGGTCAAATCCATAACTGTTCAGCAAGACAATAGCGCTAATGTGAGAATCTGAATACACTTGCAGTGCACTACGAGATCATGCGTCTCTTGCCCATCATCTTCGTTTATTTTTGTGATTGGCTGGATGGATGGTTGTCGCTTTAAATTTTGCTGCCGCACGGAATTGTGGGATGGCGTAATGTCCTCTCTTTGCTTAAAGGATGGTTCAGTGTACCCTATACTAAAGGTGATATGTTAGGAAGCATTGAAGCACCTTTGCATAACATTTACAGAATTTGAACACGCTTATCATGGCTGCCACTAAAATATTGCTGGGTAATTTCTTTAGGCGTTAGGAAATTTCCTGAGCACAAAAGACTATCCTAACGCAGCCCATGCTGAGGAATATGCAGGGTAGGCAATGGATCGATGGACGACTTTAGTGTTTTCTATAGCAGTGTTTCTCAGCCCTGCTCCTGGAGTTACCCTGCCATGCACATTTTGCACGTCTCCTTGATCTGACAAACTCAGCTCGGCTCTAGTGCTCTATTAAGGAGCTGATTAGCTGAATCAGGTGCATTAAACCAGGAAGGCTTTCAAAATATGTGGGGTTGGGGTACTCCAGGGGCGAGGTTGGGAAAGTCTGGTCTATGGTGATGATGGCCCTGATATGAGATTGAACATGAGCACTTCCCCCGCCCTCGTGCTTGAATGAAATAGTTGTTATTATTATTATTATTAGGTTATTTTTCATTATTTGTTTGTTATAGATTGCTCACTTTTCATTTTAGATTAACCTTGTTTGGTGGGATACATTACAATGGTCCCCTTGTTTATTCAAGAACTCTGAAGGTTTTTTGCGGCGGTGTCTTTCTTGACAGCCGTATCCATGGTGACAAGAATCCGGTCTGGTTCACCCTGGGAAACCGGGAGGTGATCAAGGGCTGGGACAAGGGTCTACAGAGCATGTGCGCTGGCGAACGGAGGAAACTGACTGTCCCTCCAGCTCTTGCCTATGGGAAGGAGGGAAAAGGTACACACTGTCCCTTCTTGTATACATTTGTAGAAACATTATATTGTTAGCCTCATGGCATAATTGCCTATCTCATTTTAAGGTTTTTTTATTTTTTAACTTTTATTATTTAAGGGATTGGATTTTATTTTAATTTTTTAGGGTTTTGGAAAAAACGGGAAATAAAATGTATTTTTCACCAATACAAAAGAACAGACAGCCCATATTTCGCCGCCAAAATATTCTGTTAATAGCTGATCGACCTCTTTATCAAAATTTTCCACATGCATTAGGCCTATGACAAATGCTTCTATAGATCATTGTTATAACATACACAAGGTGCAAGAGTTTTTGATTTTTACATGCTGATGTAAGTTCTCATATTTTGTTGAGTCAGTCTTAAATAAATTATGATGTGGTCTTTACACCTCTTTTTTTTTTTTTTTAGGAAAAATCCCAGCTGAGAGCACTCTTATATTCGATATAGAGATTTTGGAGATCCGAAATGGTCCCAGGTCTCATGAGACATTCAAGGAAATGGATCTAAATGATGACTGGAAGCTCTCTAAACAAGAGGTAGGTAGTTCAGAATTTTTATTGCAAATATACCCTTTATATCACGGTGATTATGCATATTATAGTCGCCTATATTATCTCTTTTGAAAAGTTGACTTGCCCAATGAGTTTGTTCAGCTCGGTTGCCATAGTCACTGTTTTCTTTGAAAATCCTTCCTAATATTATATTTTAAAGGGGTTCCAAAAGTCTATTAACCCTTTGGCGCGGTTGGCGACTGCAGTCGACTTCCTGGTGGAGCGTGGTTGGTGACTGTAGTCGACATTTTTAAGCTTTCGTTTTCATTAGGCTGATGGCAGCACCTCCCGGTGTGTAACTCCATTCCAATCTTAGTAAAATTGACTTTACTTGACTCCAAAAATCTTAAGGACCATCAGGTGTCGCCAGTACTCCTTGTTAAGTTAAAATGAACACAAATAGCCTAATTCTTTACCTGTGTCCAATCATTCATTTAAATTACCATTATAGAAACTCCGAAAACTCCGATAAAACATTATCAGGCCAGTTTTCATTAATAATGCATACCTGTCAACTCTTACGCGTTCAGCGTGAATATTAGTGGCATATTTACGTTCCCCGGCTGTAGTCAGCAATGATTCAATCAATGCGTATGTGAGAGATTCTCGCGCGGAACTCAAGTCCTGGTGCATGGAGGTTTATCAGTTTCACGTGGGATACGGTGCAGTGATGATTCTAGGACGCGTAATTTGCGGGATCCCGCAAGTTTTACAGACTTGGCGCTAAACGAAGATTTCAGTGCGCCAGCAACTACGGATTACATTATGATTTGGCGCGAATCCTTTGTTCTAGTGCGTAGATTGATATGAAAACATCGTCTACAACGAACTTCCGTGCATTTATTCAACAAATTTATAAACCTACTGCAAAGATTGTTGTCAAAATGTTGGCAGCAACAGACCTCTATATATGCCTGTATATGACTGTGGCAGGATGCATGTTCCTGTAACCCCCTGTCACGCTCGAGTGCTGCTTTCCAGTTGGTAAAACCACGCGAGGTGAAAACAGCTCACCGGCAGTAGCATATTTCCTGCAGGGAAAGCAAAAGCATGCATCCCGCTGAACTGAGTATTCCAGCCACGGTCGTGTAAGATACCAGGCTGGATTGAATGATCGCCATAAAGCACCGAATGCACGCTCTGGGTAGCTAGCTAATATTGGCTGGGATGGAGCATCGCCATTCAAGTCGCTAACCGCGTGACGTAGGGCTGAGGCAGCAGAGAGAGGGATCTGGTTTGGGGAAATGTTTGTGGAGGAAACTGGAGCCACAGCCATATTCATAGCTTCTGGTGTGCACGCTACGGCATCGCCAGAGATGCCAAGTCTCACGCATTCGGTGTAGGTCTCACGCAATTTTTAGGCTTATTCAACGTAGTCCGCAATTATTCAACGAACGCGTATGAATGAGATTCTCACGCGGAATTAAAATCCTTGTGCATTGAAGTTTCAGTTTCACTTGCGTGAAGGTGAACCTCACCACTAAGAAACATGGAAAGCGACTCCGGACTTCTCGTGCTTCTCTTTACTCGGGGATTGGAAACAATGCATGTGTTTCATGATCGTTTAAATTATTTAAATGAAATAAGACCATTTGAAATGTCTTTATGCAATTCCATTGCTTTCAATCCCTCAGTAAAGACAAGCGTGAGAATTCCCGAGTTGTAATCGATTTCCGTGTCACTAGTGAGGAAATCCACCGTTATGCACGTGAAACTGATTAACTTAATGCACAATGACTTCAATTCCGTGACTGAATTTCTTCAGTGCGCGTTGATTGAATAATTGCTGACTACGGCACAGGTACGTGAATGCCACTAAGAGGCGAGAGACTCATGCCGAACGCGTGAGACTTGGCATCTCTGCATCGCTTGAGGTTGAAGCAGCACAAGGCTTGCAAATAGGTTGGCTAGACAAGCTCGAATTCGGCATGGCATACTCCTAACGAGACGTCCCAGGTCATTTTGGGGAACGTTATTCCATTCCTGTTGCAATGCTGCAGCAAGTTCTTGGACATTGGCAGGAGGTTGTTGACGTTAAGTCGTAGCCGCTGTCCAAGCATGTCCCAGACATGCTCGATGGGGAAAGGTCCGGACTGAGTGCTGGCCATGGTAATGTGGTGATATTCTGCTGCTGGAGGTAATCTGTAACGATCCTGGCCCTATGACATCTGGCATTGTCATCTTGGAAAATGAAACGGCGGCCATAACGACGTGCAAACGGCACAACATGGGGTGCCAAGATGTTGTCCCGGTAGTACTGCCCTGTGACACGCCCAGCAACAACATGCAAGTCTGTTCTGCCGGCAGCAGTGATGCCTCCCCACACCATTACAGATCCACCCCCAGACGGATCATGTCTAATGACGTTAACGTCATGGAAACGTTAATTACGCCGGCGCCAAACCCTCTCCTGTGTCTGTCAAGGAAGTCCACAGTGAACCTCGACTCATCTGAGAACATTGCGTTGTTCCATCGGGCGATTATCCCAGCGTTGATGATGACGACACCATTGGAGTCTGGCCCTAATGTGACGATCCCTCAAACAGGGAATGACACGAGGACGTCGGGCGTGTAAGTGAAATCTGTGCAGACGATTCCTGATGGTCTGGCCACTCACTACCAAGCCAGTATCCCTTTGAAGTTGAGACCTTATCTGATTTGCTGGTACCATACGATTTCTCAAGACAATAGTGCGGATGAATCTGTCCTGAGCCTGAGTTGTTGCCCTTGGTCGACCGGATCGTGGTCTATCCTGAACAGACCCTGTAGCACGATGTCTGGACCATAATCTGCTGATGACAGACTGGGAAACATTCATTGCCCTTGCCACAACGACCTGTCTTGTGCCAACCTGTAGCATGCCAAGGGCACGTAACCTCTCCTCCTGTGTTAGATGGCGCATGGTCTCTGTTTAATTAACGACTTCAACCACTGATAATCTGATGCTTTCTCTTCAAAATCTTCCTTTACAGTGGCTCTAACCTTCCAATTCAGAGTCATGCAAATTTGTGGCACAACCCCCTTGATCATCAATAGCATCCCGTGCAGATCGTGAGAGTGTCATTGATGTGTTTGGGTGATGAATTTCTTTGGAAATGCTTCCTCAGTAAGGAACTATACAACATGGTTTCGTATCCCTTTGTATATGTGAAAATTTTGATCTCAAAATAAAATATCCCTTACTTTTTTTGAATAGTATATATGATGACTTGCCATGAAAGGCTTAAAAACTATATTTTTTGTTTTCTCATGTTCTCATCTTTTACTGCATTTTATATGATGTGAAACAATTTATTATGACAAATATGCAAAAATAGAGGAAATTCGGAGGTGGCAAATACTTCTCCCCAGCACTGAATTTAAAATAGACTTGAGGAGCTGATGTGATGATGGAGACTACTTATTTGATTTCTTTTGTGTTCTCTTTTGTGACAGGTCAAAGAATATCTGCGCAAAGAGTTTGAGAAACATGGTTACTCTGGCAATGATACTCACCATGATGACATGATCGAAGACATTTTCAAGCACGAGGATGAAGACGAGGACGGATTTATATCTGCGAGAGAATTTACTTTCCAGCATGATGAACTATAGTTAGAGTATTAACCAAGACCAAGCGAATTTTAATACCTCAGTAAAATGTACTGCAGCCCATGGAAAAATGTAGTTTTTTCTATGTAAATCCATGAAGGTTTATGTAATTAAACCTTAAAAGGTTGTTTGACTGTATTTCAGAGCACTATTTTAAGCAATTTAAAATCTCTCATAATTTTTTAAGGTCACAACATTTATGTTTAATTTTGAGGTTTCTTTTTTTAGATTTTGTATACAAGGTGCTTACGACTTTTTTTTTTCTAAGCATCAGATGTCAACATAATTTGTCCAGTCTGTCTTACAAGCTGTTTCTGTACATTTTCAAGTGACTGATAAACGAGTGAATGAATGATTAAAGTTCTTATTTTATGTTATTACCTTAGTGCGGTTATGTGTGTTTTATTTGCATCGCAGTGATCAATCTGTCTTTTCTCCCGGATTTTTAATTTCTATTGCAATTTTTCTTTTCGCCAAGAGGTGGCAATGTGATGTTGAATAATATGTATCTGGACTATGCAAGGGTCGGGGTTTAATGGATGATTAATTGCAAGAAAACTGTCTGCTGTTATGGTCAAACTGGCAGCCTGCTACATGTTATTCATCTTTAACAATGTTAGCGTGATGTTATTATCCACCCTGCGCCTCGGTGAATATCAGCCGTCCAAGGTGGATAATTCATTGGATTCATTGGATTACTTTTCATCCACAGGAACTCTAATATGGAAACCTAAAGTTAACATCTAATGCAGATTTGATATATATATATATATATATATTTTTTTGTATTAATTATCATTTATTTAGTTATTTATTTTTTGGTGTGGACTATGTACAACACGTGCTGCCATAAGTAAATGGTTCCTCCAATATACTGTGGATAAAAACACTCAAAGCATAGTGTGCACTTCAACCTCATTGTAATTGTTCATCGTCTCCGTACAAACTCAAAGTGCTGGAGTACAGGACTAAAATGATGTGTCGCTGTCTGTGTTATGATGCTTACTACACATCTTCCCAGCTGGTAAGGACAGACCAGTGGTACTTGTTTGACCTGGGGGGAGCTGTTATTGAGTGATGAGATTGTAAAACCTGGAAAAATTAAACTTCCTTGATGAGTCAGGGTTATGCATTGTGGCACACCCTGCAGCAGGCACTGTAAGAATGCTTATTAATCAATGCTGGACTGTGATCCTTTGTGCTTTTACTGGTTTTGCCACCACTAAAACCTGTTTCTTATTTTTTTTTTTTTTATGTCAGTCGGCAGAAGTAGTCGTTGAAAAAAGACTGCAGTTTTCTGCCTCAGTAATAATAATCCTCTATTCAGAATTGAAACAGTCTTTTGAAGGAAGTTCAGCCAGGAACAAATTTAACTTCTACTTTTTCCAAACTTCTCCAGCAGTATTCAGTTAAATTCAAATTGCAAAAACCCAATATATAGATTTAGTTGAGATCAAACAATTCAATAATTGGAAGAAACAACTTTGGATGTTTCATTCAATCTGAATTTAAAGTGATACCATACAGAGACAGAGGACGCCCTTGAAAGTTTCGAAGATGACTGGCTCCTTAAAATCAGGAAAAGCAGCACAACCTCCACAATTCAACTCAAGTGTTGATGAGACATGACATTATGACAGCTGTGTGCTTCAAAGACGCAGCGAAGTATGACTTTTATGGCTGCAGCTGTTAGATTTATTACTAACACAAAACACCTAAGAAGGAAATTATTTTGAGGGTGGATGGGCTGTATTTCAACATTCTCCTGTTGTCAGAAAAGGTGTAGAACACTTCAGCACAATGTTTGCATGCTGACTATTGCATATTTTGCTAATATTTCTATTAGGAAGGCCTGAATTAACTATATCAGGCCGTTAGACTTTCCTGATGTTTTCAGTTTCTTGGTTGTCACAGAGAGGAATTATTATATAAAATGCTATGATGATATATCCCACTGATGCAAGCCTGCCATTTTGAGGGAACTATTCTTTGAACCAGAGATTTCCAGTTTGTGAGTTTTGACATGGGCACTCATCCTCTTATGACAGAAAAGATATCTATTTATATGAATAGACAGTAAATGTAATGCTGCAATTTTATCAGAAAAGGGGTGTTCAAATGTGAAGTATTACAGTATATTCCATAATTTTACCAGCGGTAATCCTAATGCTCCCATACAATTCATTACTAATTAAGGATAATAGAGTCATTGATTCCAACCCTTGTCTTTCTGACTCCATTTATACACATCAAAAAAAAAAAAAAAAAAAAAAACATGATTCATCTTGCCTTCACAAACACTAGAGTGATGCATAAATGGAACTGTGATCCTTCATGGATATAAATTGTCACCTTTGAAAGGGAGTATTGGCTTATTTGAAAAGCATGTTAAAAGGCATCACACAATAATGTTTAAATAAAGGCATGTACCTGAAGTGAGAAATGGTTCAGTATATTGCAAAGTGTTATGCATCAAACTCTTTGCCCTCTGTCTGATTGAGTTTCAGCAGAGGACAATTCCAAAACCCGATTATTCTTTTATAAATGTAGACCAATTAAGAAAAATTGATTGATAGATTGTTACATCCTGAGTTTTCTTTATCATTTTTCCCACACTCCATCTATTCTTGTCAGGTTTTTCTTCTGTTCCTCTCATTAGTTCTCCTTATTCAATTGTTGTCTCATGAATCACCTGTGCTTCTGCTACCCCGTTACCTATTGTTAATTGTTACGGCAAATATTTAAGTTTCCGGTCTACGTTCCTCCTCAACTGGATTGTTTTTCTTCATTATTGTCCAGCCAGTTTAGCCTTGAGCTCCTTACCCTCCATTTTCAGCATCTAAGAAATACTGTTAACTACTTTATTAGGGATATCTCCCTGTGCTATCCAGCTCCGATTTGGCGAGTCCGCTGGTCTCTCCAAGCGAAGAGTTCGAGAATGGGCACTGCCCT
This sequence comes from Gymnothorax javanicus, assembly GCA_029692085.1. NCBI lineage: Eukaryota > Metazoa > Chordata > Actinopteri > Anguilliformes > Muraenidae > Gymnothorax > Gymnothorax javanicus. The sequence goes on from CM056193.1 coordinate 148,847,530, forward strand.
ATGTGCCTTGTACCCAGGATTGGCTTCTCGGTACTGACTTTGGGCCTGTGCCAGACTATGGCTTGCTCTTCCGCTTTTGATCCCGTTTCCCTCCAGTCTGACGGACCATCCAAGACTACTCCATCAGTCCAAAGCCTTTTGAGTTGTTTTTCCTCAGTTTGCGCACACTGTGGCTTCCAATCCTTTTTTTAATGTGCCTTTACAGCTTTCTGTGGATTTGCACATGGTTCCTTCTCAGAGGATCATTAAATAGACAATGATTAAATTTCTGTAACCTCATGCCCACTTGGACACATGCAGTAGCTATCCCCCGAGTGACAGCAACCGGAGACAAGATTTCATTTAATTCTACATTCTGGAGATGAGGTTGGCAAGGCATGAAAAGGTTTTAATTTTCCACTATTGCAACAAATATGAACAGAACATGACTAATATAAAGAAAATGGCAGTAATTAAAACCTCAGCCGCACTGTGGCAACTTTCTGAGACCAAGGGTCTGGTGGATGGACTGATGTCTGCACAAATATCTTTAAAATATCCAAATTACTCCCATTTTATTGTGCTATAGAAAATACATCTTTATTAAATGACCAATTACATCTCTAAGTAAAAATGGTTTCTTAATAATGCAAAAACAAATGTTACACAGGAAATATTAAACTGATGGCTGTACATTCAATAGAGGATGTGAAGTGGGTTGAATAATATTTCTTTGTTCATGTTCCAGTATTGCACGTATGTCAGTCAGAAATGAGTTGCTGGTAAACATCACACCCAGTTATCTGCCTTTATCACGACAGTGCAGTCAACATACAATAGACCAATTCTGCCCAGCACAAAATTATGCTTACTACAATGAGACTGGTGACATTTTTCCCTGAGAACTGATGACTTGTTCGTAAATAGATTTTCATTGGATGCTTTAGTTACAATGAGTGATTTTGATGCATTTTTTTGCTCTTAGCTGTTGGTGTCCATTGAGTCAACAAATGTATTGTGCTAACACTCTGCATTTTGTCATTTTTCCTGTAATAGCTGTGATAGACTGGTAAAATTCTTTGAAAATGTGATACATTGGGGCACTACCTATGAAGTACAACTTGTAACCAGATAGTTATGAAGTTCAAGCTGTTGTAAATGCTTAAAATATTTAAGCCATTTAATGGACCTTAAATCTTACTTTTCATTGAAGTAAGTCTAGAAAGTATTAGCGGGTTCAATGTTTGCTTGACAAGTTAAATTCTTCCCCTCAATACAGTAAAAAAAAAAAAAAAATCTAATGGAAGGCTGTATTTCAGTGAAATATGACATTAATCGGCGAATAGACACAGGTCAGCTGGTATTAAGTATTTTGCCACAAAATCAATATTCCTTTTAATATAAAAACCTGCTTCTTGAGTTCTGGACGTGAGGTCGAAGGCATCACGTGAAAATCGCGATATGCAATACGAAACATGAATATAAACCACTTAACAAGCACATGCACAACAAGGTATATCCTTCCCTCTCCCCTCGAAACCCAACAGACTTCCTGACTGTTTCACTCCCTGACCAGGCTCCAGTCAGAGTTGAAAACAAACACAGTTGAATAACGATGCTTGGTATAATTTAGAGAAAAGAGAAAAAAAACTAAACATTTATCTGGGTCGACAAGTTCATCGGCCCTCCCAACCTTCGAAGTGCTGTCTTACTTCCAACTTTTACAGTAGACCTGAGTGTTTTTCCCCATAAGGGAACACTCATCATAACACTCATCTTATGCTCTACTAAAAATATGACAAAACCTTCATACAATGTCCTTCACAGAAAACATAACTACTGCACCCTGTATTTCCTCAGGCCCGTGCAGAGCAAGTTTTTCTATCAATCAGATGGTTTATATATTCATGACATAAGATCAGCGCTCAAACATTTTAAAAATATGCCTAGATGGCATTGAGTCTCACAACACAGGATTTGGCATCCTCCTTTTCTCAGTTCCAGATCGGCGACATCGACTTCATTCGTAGGCTGCTAAAGCCGAACATCATCCATCGTCCAGTAGATTGTCCGTAGATGTAAAGCTTCAGCTATTAAATAATTGTCATTATGAGTAGGGAAATTTATTAAAATAATTAAAATGCAGAAGACTTTTTGATACTCTCATGCCTTGCTCCAGTGGAAAAGTGACTGAGAAGTTTTGATCATCTGAAGCCCTCTTGACTCTTCGCCGCACTGTCCTCATCATAGAGGTTGTTATTTTCGAGGACGTTGACTCGTTTCCGACGATTTTCTTTAAAACGACCGGAACGCGAGATTGTCAATAATCGTCTCTCAGTGAACGCCTGCTTACGTGCCCGGTCCTCAGGGGTTTCGTTCTTAATCAGGCGAGAGTTGTCCGATGAGTCTGTTGATGAGTTGGAGTGAGTGGCTGGAGTCGTAGCTCCAACAGACTGAGTACCTGTAGAAGTTTCTTGCGGGATGGGACCAGGATCTTTGGAACTAGAGCCGCCCCTCCGCCGAATTATAAAGGCTGTTTTCCACCATGGGGTTTTCTCGGCCATTTCACCTCAAGATGTTGGGTAATGCTTACCTATGACAATGGAGGAACAGTTGTTGCACACAGATGAAATCCGATGGCACATTATCTCGGAAAAGATAGTTGTAGCAATTTTTAAAATTATTTTTTACAAAGGAGGAATGTTTTTCGTTCATCATGTCACACCTGAAACTTCAAGCAGCAATAAGAGCTGTTAGTCAACAACAAAATTTAGAATCACCTCTCAGGAATGTGCCATGCACCTGTCAGGAAACACTCACCTAGTTTAACTTTCCCCTATATTGTTCCTTCTTGATGACTTCTTTACGCAGTTCGCTCCTCACGTATGATTTTTAATCCATAGTTTGGGACATCCAATTCAATTTATCGAAGTGCCCGAACCTTTTTCTTCACCTTGTAGTAAAGAATGGCTCAGTTAAGCACCTGTTTTAATAATAAAACCAAATGTTGCCTTCCATTCGGATGTAATGTATTCTTCCCTCAGAGATCGAAACCCTTTTTGAGAGGTGCTACTGATGAAGAGAGTGGATCCTCTTAAGCTAGTCGTTCTGCAGCATTCCTACCTGGACACGCTGATTGGCGGTTCACCCACCTGTTCTTTTCATCATTGGCTCACAACCACATCAAAGGAGTCATTCCGGCGAGCGGCAAGGTAGGTTCTTTCTCAGATAGGACGAGGAAGTACCTAGAAAATTGCCTCCGCTCTCTTGCAACAATGAAAACATTGGTCTTGACCTGAGAAAGATTTTACAATTACGTAGAATGAGTAGGCTACTAATTACTCCTCTCATTAACCCAGCCCTGCACTTTGTGAACGTCATAGCACATCCAGCTATTAATACATACATGTCAACTCTACCGCTTAGCTATTAATACATACATGTCAACTCTACCGCTTTTGGCCGTGGACTACCGCTTTCGGGGGTTTTCATTCTGGGAAAAAAAAACGCCCTAAAAGCGGTAAAGTTTCATATATGTTAATAAAATGTAATTTGGACAACGCGACCTATCCCGAAGATAAATTAGGCTATTTTACCAGTAGCGTGGCCATGGGGATTTACCTCCATATAGCCAGAGCTGAAAATAGGGTCGGCAGAGAACTTCCCTTTACCACCAGTTAGTAGTCCTGACTTACTTGTTCTCGATCATTTTTCATAATTGACCATACATTCGCTCAGCAGACATTCCACACTATCAGGTGCGGCCATTTCTCCTCGTTAAGGTAAGACGGCAGCCATTCAATCGGACGAGCGATTTAGGGCATTTCAATCAGCGTTATTCGAAATTGTGTAGAAGTGTTAAAATCTTTGTTTTTTTTATCTAATTCAAACAATTTAGACTATTATGAAGCGCAGGTTTGATCGCCTGATGCGCCTAAAAAAGGTAGCGCGGAAGCTGTAGTGCAGTTTGCCTTTCGAATAGCAAGGGCCATGAGAATGAATTATTTTCTGAACTGAATTTATCATATAATTTAGTAGCATTTAGCCTACATTAAGAAAAAAGCTGTGTCTTTAATTGCCAGTGGATTATTCTTATGGCTGGAAAACGCGTTAATAAAAAAAAAAGAAGACCAAGGGTCCTGTAGCTCACCGGCAAGTAATCTTATAGTGATGATACAAGTTATGAAAATTATGTGAAATTTGACCTTCAAATCATTGAAGGTCAATGTCAAGGTTACTAAATAAAAGTTCACATACATTTATCAGACCTCCTGTAATCCTTTGCACAATCCTAAGCTCTGAAGCAGTTTTGGTGATACATGTCATTGAAACTTCAATACCTCAATTGTGAACTTTAAAGGTCACAGAAGGTCAAGTTAAGGTCAGAAAATTGACTTCATATATGACTTCCTATAAGTCTCTAACACAAATGTAGGCTCCATATGTGATTGTTTTGGCAATATAAGTCATTGTATTATGTCAAGTTTGACCTTCAAAGGTCACCAACAGTCAAGTTGAATGTCACCAAATGAAAGTTCATGTGTGAATTCCTTTAAGTCTGTGATACAAACTTAGACTCTATCTGTGTCCTTTTTAGTGATAGAAGTCATTGAATTTTCACTAGGGCAAGTTTGAACTTGACTTGAATATGAAGGTCACCAAATGGAATTTCATATATGACTTCCTATACGTCTCAAATACAAACCTATACTCTATCTGTTTCGATTTTGCTGATATAAGTCATTGAAATTTCATTGTAAAGTTTGGCCATTGAAAGTCAATGAAGGTCAAGTTCAAGGTTGCCAAATGAAACTTAATACAAGACTTCCTATATGCCCACAATACAAACCTTAAGCTCTATCTGTAATAGTTTTGGTGATAGAAATCATTGAAATTTCACCATGTGAAGTTTGACCTTCAAAGGTCACTGAACCTCAAGTTCAAGGCCACCAAATGAAAGTTCATATATGACCTCCTATAAGTGTTATATGTACCCAATCTTCTATATTTTCAAGCCTAGAAGCTTTTGAAAATTGTTACATTTTGCTTGACCTCAAGTTTGACCTTCAAGGTCATCTGAGGTAAACTTTAACACAGCCAAAATATAAGTCATGTGTGACTTCCTAAATGTCGATGATTCAAACTGAATCTCTATCTGCAACCATTTGGCCTCCATAGGCCATATTGCATATTCTCTATAGGATCCAATGTTAAAGTACAGCGCCCCAACTAGACCCACTTCCGTGAATTCAATCAAAATGGCGCTCACAATGTACATTGATGGTACCAAGGAAAGTTGATTGCCTGATTTAAAAAAAAAATTATCATGTAGTTTTTGAGAAATATTTTTTTAAAATTTCTCAGTCCCATCTTTAACATTGGGGCCAAAATTTCAGGGGCCCGTAAAACGGACAAAAATGATTCAATCAAAAATCCGAAAAAAGCTTCTGCAGATAAGGTCAAGTAGCATGTTTTGGCAAATTTACACGAAAATTCATCGGGCCAAAACAAGATAAAAAATGTTCCGGACAACAGATGACGGACGACGGACGCCACACCATGACAGTAGCTTATCAGCCCATAGGGCTGGTAAGTTAAAAACGTCCAAGAACAAATCAGGACTTTTTAATCACTTCAAAGAGATTTTTTTTGTCCACCCCAATTTCAATGTCTGGCCACGCCACTGATTTATAAATAATTGAAAATTATTAAAATGACAAAAGAAAAAAATTCTTAATCATTTTCTGACAATTTCAGGATATTGATTATCTGGGAAATCAGGTTAATTTCAAGGTATCTTTTCTACATTGGTATGCAATTGCATGTCTGGGATACAGCCTTACTCCTGCATGGAACTGAAAACTGAAAAGAAGTTAAGAAGCTATTCATGAAGTTGGAAATGTGTAGCTAAATGTGCAGCTAAAACACCAACATTTGGCCTCATGGTGAACAGAACTTTGAATCACCTAATGATGTCAAAAGCCAAAATCTGGAGAAATGCAAAATCATATTTTAAAGAAGTCTATTTAGAAATTGGATAAATCAAAAATGTACAGTGTTTGTAAGAACATTCACTGCAGTGGCTGGCAGCCATTATGCTCAAGAGTCAAATGTTATCTCCGCCAAGGGCTGGCTTCCTATTACCATCAGTCAAATAGACACAAATTCAACACATACCAAAGTTTTAAATTTTAATAAATTCAATCGACAATTCATTATTCACACACCAGTTTACATTCTTCACACGCACATAAAAAAAAAATACTTTTCGCACAATGTTTCTGTCAAGAGGAATGATGTAGGAACAAAAAAAATCAGCTGAAAACACACAAGACCAAACTTTGGAGGGAACAGTATTTCCACTAATAATTCTGTTAAAGGACAGCCACACAGATGCTTTTTGAGTTTTAATTCGAAATCTTACCACAATGTTTCTCATTCTGTCTTAATTCCCAGAATTCAACTAAGACATTACAGAACGATTTGTCATGTAAATAGTCACGTATATAGCATGAGATCAATTAAAATGAACTTATTGTTCAATAATTTAGTATCTTTTAATAATTAATAAATGCAAGGTCAGTATTTATATTTGTTTTTATATCCAGGTAGCAGATTGAAGAAAAGTTATGCAAAAATGTAAAAATCCATTATAATTCTTTTGGTATTAAAAATGAAAACCAGATCTCCCACTAAATATCCCAAACAGTGAAAAAATGTAATATAATACTATTACAATTACATTTGTAGAGTTCTCATGATGCCAGAACTGACATCTTCAAATGTACTGTGATACCATCCCTGTGCACATTACTCTTCTGAGTAACAATTGATATCTTTTGCAATGGAATTTGGAAAGTTGAAACATATATATTATTTATTTTTTTTTTTTTACAACATTTGAAATCACAACTTTTGCCATTTAAAGTAATTGGCACATTAATTTTTACCTGGTGTATAACGGACAGTAAAAACAGATGATAAAGTATTTACATTTTGTAATGGCACACTGTACACAAAAAAAGACCAGAATGTAATTTTTGGCAATCTTGCGAAAGAAAAAGTGCTATGTATGCCTAATGTCTCAATTACAAAAAAAATTTTCAAAAAATCAAAAAAAGTCAGTCACATCAGCAATCTGGCAACCTGTGGTTCACTGTCAACAACAAACCCAATTCCAATGAAGTTGGGACGTTGTGTAAAACATGAATAAAAACAGAGTACAATGATTTGCAAATCCTTTCATACCTTTATTCAATTGAGTACACTACAAAGACAATATATTTAATGGTCAAACTGATAAACTTTATTGTTTTTTTTTGGAAATATTCACTCATTTTGAATTTGATGCCTGCAACACGTTCCAAAAAAGCCGGGACAGGGGCAACAAAAGACTCGGAAAGTTGAGGAATGCTCAAATAAGACCTGTTTGGAACATTCCACAGGTGAACAGGTTAATTGGAAACAGGTGAGTGTCGTGATTAGGTATAATAGGAGCATCCCGAAAAGCTCAGTCGTTCACAACAAGGATGGGGCGAGGTTCACCACTTTGTGAGCAAATGCGTAAGCAAATAATCCAACAGTTTAAAAACAACGTTTCTCAACGTGCAATTGCAAGGAATTTAGGAATTTCATTATCTACAGTCCGTAATATCATCAAAAGATTCAGAGAATCCGGAGAAATCTGCACATAAGTGGCAAGGCCAAAACCAAACATTGAATGCCCATGACCATCGGTCTGTCAGGCGGAACTGCATGAAAAACCAACATCATTCTGTAAAAGATATATGTAGGCTCAGGAACACTTAAAAAAAACCCATTTTCAGTGAACACAGTTCGTTGCTACATCTACAAGTGCAACTTAAAACTCTACCATGCAAAGCAAAAGCCATATATCAACAACACCCAGAAATGCCACCGGCTTCTCTGGGCTCAAGCTCATCTGAGATGGACTGACGCAAAGTGGAAAAGTGTGCTGTGGTCTGACGAGTCCACATTTCAAATAGTTTTTGCAAATCATGGACGTCGTGTCCTCTGGGCTAAAGAGGAAAAGGACCATCCAGATTGTTATCAGCGCAAAGTTCAAAAGCCAGCATCTGTGATGGTATGGGGATGTGTTAGTGCCCATGGCATGGGTAACTTGCACATCTGCGAAGGCACCATTAATGCTGAAAGGTTCATACAGGTTTTGGAGCAACATACACTATGCTGCCATCTAAGCAACGTCTTTTTCAGGGACGTCCCTGCTTATTTCAGCAAGACAATGCCAAGCACATTCTGCACGTGTTACAACAGTGTGGCTTCATAGTAAAAGAGTGCGGGTAATAGACTGGCCTGCCAGCAGTCCAGACCTGTCTCCCATTAAAAATGTGTGGCACGTTATGAAGTGCAAAATACGACAACGGAGACCCTGGACTGTTGAGCAACTGATGTCGTACGTCAAGCAAGAATGGGAAAGAATTCCACCTACAAAGCTTCTACAATTAGTGTCCTCAGTTCCCAAACGCTTGTTGATTGTTGTTAGAAGGAAAGGTGATGTAACACAGTGGTAAACATGCCCCTGTCCCAGCTTTTTTGGAACATGCTGCAGGCATCAAATTCAAAATGAGTGAATATTTCCAAAAAAAAAATAAAGTTTATCAGTTTGAACATTAAATATCTTGTCTTTGTAGTGTACTCAATTGAATATAGGTCGAAAAGGATTTGCACATCATTATATTCTGTTTTAATTCACGGTTTACACAATGTCCCAACTTCATTGCAATTGGGGTTTGTAAGATTTGCAATGAGGGGACAATAAATAGAAAGCAGGTCTTCCCTGGCTGTTACAGGCAAAAAGTAGCATGTCAAAAGTGACACTTTCCAAAAGAATTAGAGTGGCTGTTATCTTGCACGTATGCTCGAAGTCATGTCTATAAGACATAAACAATGTTGGCCATTATCTGCACAACTGCAGCAACATAACAGGCCCTGATTCCAGGAGTTTACCTTCACAGTAATCTCCATATCAGGAACCTAAGACCTCAAAGAGTCACAAACATCACTTCATTTGGGAAATTCATTCAACGCTTTCCCCACCAGTGTATTTTTTTTTTTTTACATTGCCAGCCACTTCCAACATTTTTCATAACATTCATTAATCGTTCGATACCAATTTATGTCGGAAAATCTATAACCACGCCCTCCACCATATAAAAGTGAAGATGTTGATTGATGGAATTTCCTATCAATGGCTGGGGAAGCATTCAGTCATTATTGATGGAAAATATCCTCAATGGTAGGGGACAGTTTAAGTGATAAAAAAATAGTGTAATTCAGACTCCTGTTAAAATAAAACATCCTCATGCTCAATCAAGAGCTGAACAATTAATTTCTGATGCCGCATGTCGTTCAGTGTTGCTAGAGTATTCTGGTCAGGTGGTTGCATTAATGTTGGTCCAAATACAATGCCCAGGTTTTCAGCATTCATAAAATTGTCCTTTTCATACATAGTAACCCTGAGAGAGAGAGAGAGAGTGAGTGAGTGTGTGTGTGTTAAAATTTATGTCTGCTGGATAGAGGGAGAAAGAGAGAGAGAGAGGGTTCCTCATGAAAGAGGTGAGAAAAGTAAATAACACAGAGAACAATAGATCAGTGTAATTATGACGATACGCTGTGGCGCTGGTCTCACCTCTTCAGATGACTCATAAGGTAACGCAGAGTCTCATAGTGGGCTGGAGGGAGCAGTAACAGACCTTCATGGATCGCCTCCAGTCTGGCATCCACATCTGTAACTTCTATGGCAGAAAATACACTAAAAGACTTTACCACACCAATGACCACATGAACTCAGGTTTTCACATCAAATGGTATGAACTGCAACACATTACACAACACTTTAGATGCTATATTATATAATGCACACTCACAGATAATAGAGGCGACATATTTTACCACACTTTGAATAGTAGCTAAAAAGTAAAGAAAATTGGATGATTGAAATTCTGCATAAAATTTTAATGAATTACCACCCTAAATGGAGATAAAAATTACGGTTGTACTACCATGGGTACGATGTCATAAGGAAGGCATATTCTAAATATAAGCAAACAAGCAAAAAGACAAGTGCACTTCCATCTTGTGTCACTACTAAATTACTGTACATTTATGAAACACAAAAGAAGTTAAAGGTATAATTTTCGAGTTCATCTCATAATTCTTTGTGTCATTAGCATGTCGTACTTGCGGCGTGTATGAACTTGGAATACACATCATATGTGATGACGGGGATGGGCAGGTCACGCAGATAGAGCTTGAGAGCACCAGCAATGGTGTTGATGTCCGCGAACACGTTAACGCTGATGTCGGCCTTATCTCCATCTGTTGGATAACACATGACAAATGGCAGATCAGTACCACTGAAGGCACGCAAATGTACACAAAAACGTTTTAAACGCTGTAAAAATTAATTACACATTGTCAGCCATGAATAATCAGATTTTTTAAATGTGAAATTTCTTTTTATGCCTGTCAGACAGTATTCCTGTGCTAAATGGGAAGCAACTGCTGCGAATACTACAATAGCAAATGCTGCTAGTAATACAATAATAATAAATAATAATAATACCTTTTAGTACAATTTAGCCAATAGTAGTTCTCATTGCCAGAACACTTTGTATTTGAGACCACTGAAGCAATCATGTCTTAGCACATTTGCTCTGGTCCAGTCAAGCACTTCCATGTGCCCTTTGTCATTTTCCACCATTTTATTATAGCATTATGCCCACACGATTTCTGCAACCCTTTCTGATTACACTTCAGGAGCACATGCTTGGCTTCTTTTCCTTTTGTTGAATATCCAAGACGGAAGAAAAGTAAAGATGATTTGTTGCCTACCTCTATCGAAGGCCAATCTCACATCTTCTATATGCTCAGTGAATCCAGACACCCGATAGAGCCCTTCTGACTGCAGTCCTGTAAGCAAGCAGTGGAGCGTGCTATGAGATTATTATTACTGGACCCACCCACACCTATTCCCACACAACACAATAACACCAGAAAGCCCACAATCATCATCAAATGACCTTTGTACAACAAAAGTTCATTTCATAGTTGAAATGATTTTCTACACAACATTCACATTTAAAAACTTTAAGTTATGTACAAAGCAACAAAGATGGGATTTGTTTTCCCATTTCTATGCCGGGGGCAAAACTGGAAGACTTCATTAGCTGTCTGTACTACAAAAAAATGTTTTGTATGTTGTGAATTTAAATACAGCCAGTGAAATTTGATGAGCACATACACATGAGTATATGAAAATGAGTCTATATGCATGAGTTTGCACTGTATGTGTGTGTTTGGGTGCTGTGGTATCCAGAGATGACAGCGATGGATGACAACTGAATGAATGGCTTTACACTGAAACTGTAGGCTTTCCCAGAGAGATAGGACGATATGGAAAATGCAAATAAAAAGAAAACAGTGAATTATCCTTCAACTGAATTAAACTGGAAATAGTGCAAAGATCAAGATGTTTAATGCTTTTCCATCTTTATTGTATTTTGGAAATATAAAATCATTACAAATTTTATGCCGACAACAAGTTCCAGAAACGTTTGGACAGGGGTCAGTTTACCACTGTGATACTGTACTTTTCCTATTAAAAGTCCTCCAAGCAATCATTAGGAAAAATTAGGCCGCCAGTTGTTCCAGCTTTGAAGGATTTTTTTTTCCCCAGCTCATCCTTGATAAATGTCTTCTGCAGCTCAGATTTCCAGGGTCTTTATTGTCATATTTTTCACTCTTTCAGCAGGAGACAGGTGTCGACTGCAGGTAGGCCAGTACAGTCACTAAACTCACCAAATTAGAAAGCCATAATGTCATACCATGCAGAATGTGGCTTACCATTGCCTTATGGAAATAAGCAGGGGCATCCCAGGAAAGACTTCATCTTGAAGACAACGTTACCCAAAAATGCATATATATCTTTCAACATGGTTGGTCTAACAATGGTACCTGCTCATGTGTTTAAGTTACCCATTCCATGGACACTAACAGACTCCCATAATATGCCAAACACTAGCTTTTGAACCATATGTTAATAACCACAGGTCGGCAAGGAAAAGAAAGCAATTAGAAGGGTTAACTGGTGTAATAAAAGCACATTTCCACATGCATCAGTCCTTGTTAGATGAGCTCAGGTCCAGAAATGATCGCAGTCTTTCTGGGTCTCTTTGACAAAGGGCTTCCTCAATGCATAGTACAGGTTTCGCTTGCATTTGTGGATAAAATGATGAATTCAGTCAGGAAAACTCACATCTAAATAAAATAGAACAATTTATTCATGGATATAAGCATTACATTGTATTTTGGCGGCAGTTCTGCTCTGGAGGAATGTCCTACCTAGGCACAGCGAACATACAAACATAGTCATGAACAGAAATCAAAATCCCCCCGATGTGAGCAGAACCAAACAGGTGGAGGCTGGGGTGGAGGAGGCAACCAAAAAGCCAAAGAACGTGTTGCATAGCATGAAAGGTCATTGCAAACAGCAGCAGAAGTGAGTGAGCTTGACGTCTTTCAAATGGACCGCTGTATGACCTTGTGATGTGTATCCTCCAATTGTGTGCCTGCTGATGCTGACGTGCTGGTAGCTTACCAGGCTGCAGTCAGCTGATGTAGCTCTACTCAAGTTTCCTGCCTGAACTAGTTACACTCATTACTGTTTATAGCCAAAGGTTTTCCAAAGCATTCCCAGCTGATGGGTTATGTCATTCACAAAAGCGCGTTGGTTTCTAATGCAGTTGAATCTAAAGGATCATGATCAGGGGCCCTCAGTATTGATTTTTAACCTCATCTTTTATTTATCCTAATTCCCTTAATATTTCAATGCCACTATGCAGTGTAGTGGGTGTTGTTCTTTTTAAGTTGCTTTTTAACTTAACAGCACCTGTAAACCAGTTTTTTATGCATATTCCATCACTTTCTGAGCCTAATGCCACCCGGACACTTGCACAATTATTGTTCCCGCAAGGCCATGCAATGCGTCGTGGCAATGATTGAAGTCTTCGGGAACGAGCGTGAGGAGTGTGTGAAAGGTGCGGGGGAGTGTTCCATGTCATAGAGAGAATTTTTGAAATGTTCAAAAATTCGGCACGCAATGTTCGTGCCATGTGCGTGCCACTTGCGTGAACCAAGCGTGAACACTACGCGAACTCGGCGCGAACACTGCCGATGGTGCGTGTCAATGCGTGTCGTGTTAGGGTGTTGTCACGAGTTGTTCATGTGATCATGGAACGCACAGTTTGCGCTTCTCACAAACCATTCGCACATGGTAGGAACTTCTCACGAAGTGTTCGCGCATTGTTCGCGCATAGTTCAAATGTGTAACTTATGCGTGTACAGTGCGTGAACAGGGCGCAAACAAGGCTCCACTACGTACCACCGAAATGACATGCCTTGCCACGATGCATTGCGCGGCATTGCGGGGACAGAAATCATGCAAGTATCAGGGTGGCATAATACTGCCCCAGTCCCATCTATTTTAGAATGTATGGCAGGCATCATTCTATATTATAATAGCCGAGTGGACTCTGTGTGTGTGTGTGTGTGTGTGTGTGTGTGTGTGCGCGTGCGTGTGTGTGTGTCTGGCCAATCAGTGCTAGATTCCACCGGGCGCGTATCTGCAGCATAGCGCGAGCGACGCAATTTTGCTCCGTCTTGCAGGCGACTTCCACCGGGCGTGTATCTGCAGCATTGCGCGAGCGATGCTATTTTGCTCCGTCTTGCAGGCGACTTCATGTTCCACTGAGCGCGGAATGTCAGCGCAGCACAGCGTTTATGGAAACACCATAGCAATGTGATGACATCATAGAGGTGCATGTGATGACATCATAATGGTGCATTGTTCACTACAATATAAAAGCGAAGTTACATAAAACAATAAAATTTAAACTTGGGCTGAACATTGGGCCCCATCTAGGTCGAATCTAGAACCCGTGGATCCCCACGGGCAAAGTGCTAGTTTCAGAATAAGAGTGTATTTAAAAAAAATCAATTAAAGGGGACCTATTAGGCTGATCTTTCTTTTAATACATGCAAGCAATGTTATAATGTTGGATGTCCATACTCAACCTCTGTAGAGTTTCTAAACATAAGATACAGGGGTTTTGCCGTAATCAAAGAACGTGATTTCCTGAACGTGATTTCCTCTCTGAACAGCTCGTCCCAAGATCTTCACGAGATATGCGCAAAACCGGACGTCAGGTTGTGCCGTCCAATTAATACAGACCTAGCCGGAGCCAATCACGGCGCTGGACCTGCCCACCCCGGAAACTATTCTAGCAGGCACAAACAACCACGGATCATATTATGCCTTAGTAGCATCTACACTTGTGGAAATACAAAAGAAGAAGCGCAGATCATTTGAGGCGCAGTTTTGTCAGTATCTCTCCCAAAGCTGCTCGTCCATTTATTTTTGGACGCGAAGAAAAGCACAACTATTTCTCTTCCAAAAGACGATGCCACCAGAAATGAGTGGGTAGCTTTTTTGTTTGCTGGCGGCAAACAGCCACGGTCAAAGGGAAAGTTAGCTGTTTGGGCTCAGCATTTAACCAAAGACAGCTTTGTCAATAAAGGATAATTCGACGCCGGATAAGCGTTTCAGCTGCTTCTCAAACCTGAAACAGTTGCATCGATCAAGCGCTTGGAGCCACAAGCTGTGAGTAACGATATAACAGCAAATAATGACATGTAAGTGAAGCTAACGTGTTACGGGTGGCTAGCAGGACTGCTAATGATAGTTAGCACTAACAACTGGCCTCAAATGCAGGCTTTTTAAAATATCTGAAGATAAAGCCTGGATCGGTAGCGACTGTCTGTGACTCCCAGATGCGGAAGCTGTAACTAAGTTGCTTTACTGCATAAGCCTACCTAACATGATAGCCTGTTGAATGTGGCTGTAGCACTGTGGCTAACGTAGCTAAGTTACTGTTGCTAATGTTTGTGTCCAAAATATGCAAGAGTAATATCAGGGGACATTCAACAGAAGGTGTGTGAACATAAACCTCATTTGAAGCTAACTTTTTAATCTTGTTTGTAATTTGGATGCTTGGTACAACTGTTCACGGTAACAGAACTTACTGTCTGTAAAACCTGTATTGCAGGGTAACGTTTGTGTCTGTTGTTATGACTGCTCGGTCACTAGCTACTGCATGTTAGTTCGTGTGCCGTGCTACTTAAAAATGCTCCTGGTTAACTTATATGCAGTAATTCTGATCGGTACGCTTGTGTTACTTCAGTAAGCATCAATGTGGCAGTTTCATCATAATGTTGCCTGATTGTAGCCACTCGATCGAAGCTAACTGAAGAGGTGTTGTATGTGTCAGCAAAGTTGGTCTAAAAAGGCTGCAGTTACACCAGAAGTAGGTTTTGCAGAGCTTGGGGTACATGTTTGGGTTTGTTCACTGCTGATCGCTTCACTTATCCATGATCGGGATCAGCTGAATACTTCACCAATATCTGGGCTAGCTCTCTGATGCTACCACGGTGAAAGCAATCACGCAACGCACAAGCTATAACGTGTCTGGTATAACAAACGATTTCTCTGCATTGCCGTGGCATAATTTCATCCCCCTTTAAAAATTGTTATGGCTAATAAAAAGCTGAAAAACATGTAGATTGGATATGGAATTCTTTCTGGTGCAAGTTATCGATTTGCTAGCTCCATATAAGCAACGCTTACACCGTTTATTATCAAGAAGGGAGTTTAGAATATTAATATCGAATATTAATATTGCGAATGCATATGCTGCGCATGCAATAGCAACCCGGTGTGTCATCAGTAACATGGATTACCACGTATAGCAGCACGAGAAATTAAACCTGAAATTATCTTGACTGGATACTTGATGTTTTTACTCACCCGAAACTTTGGGTACCCAAACATGAAGATAAGCCGAAAAAGAAAAGTAATGAATACTATCGGTATTGATGGAAGTTGAAAACGGAATACTTTCGCCTTTGCGTTTTTGGCCGATTATGCTGTCCACTGCCTATACCACAAAAATGTCATCTTTCTCATAACTTGAGCTGCCAGATTTTCGCACTGCGTCCTCCACTTTGAAATATCACGGCCGCAGTTTCTTTAGTTTGTCACGGCACTGTTCTACTGTTTTGTGATAACTACGTGAATACAAGTACTAACGAATTATTCCATAAATCTCCGAGTTTTTCCGTTTGCCTAAATTTCGAGCAAGCATTGAATTTATTTATTTGAACGGAGAGATCTTTTCGCTGCTGCGTTTATTAGAACAAGTTCATTTCATTTGATCTACACACATGTACAGTGTTTGATTGCGGACTTTCCCCGCCGATTCCTTAGATAAGATGGCAGACGAGTCTCACGTTTCACGGTTGGTTCAGCCAATGACGTTGTCCTCTCTTGTGTTTTCTTTAGCTCCGTGGTCGTAATACTTACCAAGCTGAGACGTCTTGGTCCATTCTTCATTGCCTGGGCGAATGTTCCTCACGTTCTCTCTCCGGGTCAGATTCGGGGTCCAAGACGTACGGCTGTATTTCACTACTTGTCATTTCTAAATATTTCGATTGATAACGTTTAGGTATAATGCCTTCCGGTCTGTAACATAGGGACACACTAGGGAGGCAGACCTGGAAAACTGCGTTCTGCCGCCTCGTCTCGCCCAGCTCCGCCCTCCACAGAGCTGGCCAATCAGAAGAAAGTGGGCACACCGGGAGGGGGGCCATAGTGGAAGAGCCGCCCAAACGAGGCGTTTCAGGCAGAGACTACAATGGACTACAATTGGGGTTTTTAGAGGATGGCAGTATGAGCTAAATAAGGACCCTTTTTTGGACTTTGAACGATCAGGAGTACTCTAGGGCAGTCCGAGATCAAAATATAAACTTGGAAATGTAGCATAGAAAGTACTTAAGGCTAAAGAAAAAAATGAAATGTGATCTGTTCTCAATTTAATATAGATCAAAGATGCTTTACATATCACTGCTTTCTCTTTGAAAATGTATTTTTCATAGTGTCCCCACATTATCAGAAGTAGGGTCGCAAATACCTGCCATAATGTACAACGTAAGACACGACTTTACCATGCCATTACATTCAATAACGCTTGGGTGAGCAAGTTTATGTATGCAAGTCTTTACCTCTTTGCTCAATCTCACGAATGCACATGTCCACCACCATAGGACGCTGTGTGTTGTGGGCCTTGACCAGTGTTGTGAGGTCACAGCTGAAGACCTTTTTAATCCTGCGCAGATCTGGCTGGCAGTCACTGGGCACTAGCTTGGAGCACTGCTTGTGTACATTCAAGCCACAGTCTGGAACAGCACGAAAAAGCCATGGATAAGCACTCATCTCCAGTCTGAAATGGCACAACGAAACGTTCAAGCAGAAGCACCACAAGCCAGTTCTAAAACCAGTGCTCTGGCCAGCAGTGAATTTATCTTAACACCCTGTCAGAAAGAGAACTCCACCAATAATCTAAAGCTGAATGAACAAGCACTGAATCACAAACAAAAATGGCTGAATCCATGCTCAGAAATACCATGAATGGGCCCTGAAAAAGTGTAAATAGAGCAAGTCAAGTCTTTTTATTTGCAAAACTGCTGAACCGAAGAGTGTAAACACTGTGATTGATAGTCTTGGCTGAGCTAGTGGTGTTGCTTCAGTTGCAGTGAGCTGAAAGCGGGGGCTGTTTTTACAGCTTTGTCCTTGGCGGGAGACACTCCAGGAGGTACTGTACTCATGGAATTTGGATTGGGGGTTGCCTGACTGCCTGCATAACTTGGGGACTCCTTCCCTGACAGAGGCCACAACAGGATAATTTATCACTGAAACAGGCACCATCACTTGGAGTAGACCTGGCTATCTGGCAATACTCAGCAGTGTTCAGGATAGCGACAGAGTAAAAGAGAGAAGAAGATAGAAAGAGGAAGGACAGATAGTCTAGATGTGGATGGGAAAGAGGAGAGAGAGAGATGAGAGAGAGAGAGAGAGAGAGAGAGAGAGAGAGGGAGGGGGGGGGGATCCTCAGTGATTTGATCTCTCTCTATCTCTCCCTAACAGGCAAACGGTTTGAAAAGGCTTTTTTTTTTGTGGTGAAGGGGTGTGTTTAATGTCCCATCTAACTCCAAAACTGCACGGGGTATCTGGTGACAGTTCATCCCCAAGGCCA
The DNA here is from genome assembly GCA_029692085.1 of Gymnothorax javanicus. Lineage (NCBI taxonomy): Eukaryota > Metazoa > Chordata > Actinopteri > Anguilliformes > Muraenidae > Gymnothorax > Gymnothorax javanicus. The sequence continues at coordinate 148,865,697 of CM056193.1, forward strand.
CAATGATTAGTTACGTCTTCACAAAGACTATTCTGTACAGGGGCAGAAGAAGCTGAATACCCGCATGACCACATAAACGTCACAAGAGAATCTGCTTGACAGAGTCTTGAGTTTGTTTTGTAACCTCCATTGAAGCTTATTTTACAAGTGACCACCATGACAGTTATTTTCCTAAATAGTTAATAAGGTGAGCCAATCAATATTCATGCCCCAGCATGAATGCTGTAATGTAGAAACAACAAATCAGGTTAGTTTTTGCTTCAATCTTGTTTTCCATTTCAAGTTCATCAAATTGTCTCTATTTACAGACAGTAAAGGGAAATTTAAGCCAATCGATGTACCGAGTACATATTCATATGTCTGAGGAGGCCCATTGAATGCCTAATAGCAAACTTTCCCGGGATCATTTTCAAGCATGCACACACTTCTCTCAAAATGCAATACCCAATGCATTAATGCCACGGATGCTAAATGCTACGCCACGTAAACCTCTTCTCTCATTTGTATGGCAGTATTGCTCATTGAAGAGTGAATATACTGGCTGTTTCTAGGGCATATACCTAAGCAAGGGTGCGTTCCCGACTGATTTCCATATGAAACACAAAAACACGCACACATATGCACACACAAACAAACAGCCAAACCCGCATAAATATAGTCTACACCCGCTGAAGGTGCAGAACAGGTTCTTCGCAGCTGTCAGTAAGGAATGCTATATGCCCACATTTCAAACAGCGTCAAAGACGTGATTTACAGGCCGCACACCAGTTTCAGGTTCTGCAACTGATTTATGGTTTCAGAGCAGGTTCTGCAGTGGACTATTTCTGGTCTAACGATAGCTCTTTGAGATAAACTGGACAGTGTTATGCTAGACTGATGATAGTAGAGTAAAAAAACTGGACTGTCCGTTAAGGTGGTCAGATAATAGTACGGTCAGATAAGCTGGACTGTGTTATGCTGGCTGATGATGGCTGTGTAAGATAAACGAGACTGCGTTACGTTGGTGTAATAATGACTGTCAGACAAACAGAACAATTGTTATGCTGGACTGATGATGGCTGTGCCAGGTAAACTAGACTGCGTTATGCTGGTCTGACGATGACTGTGTTAGATAAACAAGACTGTGTTAAGCAGGTCTGAGTATAGCTATGTCAGCTAAACTAGACTGTGTTTTTGTTATGCTGGTCAGATGATGAGTGTCCCTTATAAACACACGGTGCTATGCTGGTATGATTATGGCTGTGTTAGATAAACTGGACTGTGTCATGCCAGTCTGATGATAACTGTCAGATAAATTAGACTGCGTTATGCTGGTGTGATGATGACTGTCCCTAATAAAGCGGATTGTGTTACGCTGACTGATGATGGCTGTGTCAGATAAACTAGATTATGTTATGCTGGTCTGATGATCGCTGTGTCAGATAAATTGAACTGCGCTATGCAGGTCTGATTATAGCTGTGTCAAATAAATTAGACTGTGTTATGCTGGACTGACGATGACTATGTCAGATAAACTGGACTGAGTTATGTTGGTCTGATGATGCCTGTGTCAGATTAACAAGATGTTGGCTGTGTCAGATAAACTGGACTGTGTGATACTGGTCTGATTATGGCTGTATCAGATAAAATAGACAGTGTTATGCAGGTCTGTTGATGACTGTATCAGATAAACTAGATTTTCATGCTGGTTTGACGATGGCTGTGTTAGATACTGTAGACTGTGACCTGCTGATCAGACGATGGCTGAGTCAGATAAACGAGACTTTCATGCTTGTTTGATGATGGCTGTGCTAGATAAACTGGAGTGTTGTGCGGGTTTGATGATGGCTGTGTTAGATAAACTAGACTGCTATGCGGGTTTGATGATGGCTGCGCTAGATAAATTGCATCATACACTCTGTCAATACCTGTTGAACCAGACTTTGCTGAACAGTGCTAGTGCATTTTAGACATTGCTGGACCTGACTAAATCCAACTGTACGCACCCCAACTGCACCAGTTGAACAGTACCTGCTCCCTTGAAAAGTGTATCAAATTTTAGTGTGTAAAAAATAATAATAATGATTGGCACACAACTAATCACAAAGGCCCCGTCAGCTTGGCTATAATCTAATACCAGAGGTACAATTTGGGTAGGCTTTGGAAGAGATGAGCTTCAATCTGCATGCATCTGTCCAAGAGTGCAAACTATTATGGGCATTGAATATTTTGTCCCGTATGTGGCTCCTCTTTATGTAGCTGGAACAAAGGCTTCTCCATTGTGCAGGGTTAGTGCGGAGAGAATAAAGCTGACAGGAAAATCAAGCCTATGAATTACAGTCTGTCGGCGGGGGCAGGTGAGGATGAAACGCCTCAGCGAGTAATGCGTTACCTGAGCAGCGCACGCCTTGGGCTATCAGCCCCCACATGAAGTTGGCGCAGTATTCACACCAGTGTGGCCCTCTGAAAGTATGAACCTGCAGGAGAAACAGAGACAGTATATGCAGACCAGGTTCAATCAGACATTCACTCACCAACACACTCCAGTTTATACACGCACCAAGCCTTCTTTTCACAATTCAGGCACTGGGGTAAGGAAAGACTCAGTAGCCTTGAATAACATGCTTGAAGTTATTATTGCTTATTTCATTAAAAAAGGAAACACAAAGACAGCAGCCCAGTTTGATTTTTTCGTATTTTAAGTATTGCCAAAAATATTACATTTAGCATTGTGGTAATACAAAAAAATATTAAAAAATCAAATTGGTGTGCTCTCGTAGTTTTTCTTTTTTTTATTAAATACATACAGGATCCTGCACCTGGTCTTCGACGTTTAATCACGAGTTAAGCACGTTGCGTCTAATATTTTTTGTCATTTGTTAACAATACGCCCAAAATGACTGTGCCAGGGTTTTTTTCATACCCAATATCGCAGCCCTCATAGCCTACCGCCTTGCTAGAGTGCAAAGCACTTCGATCAGTCTTATTTCACCGATAATTCCGATCTTACAGCGCATTAATACAAAAACTTAGCTTTCCTCCTCTTGCACTGAACTCCCTCAATAACGAAGCATATAATTTTTCACCTCTCTCCACCTTCTTCCTTAGAAGAAGAAATTCTGTTACATAAATCAAAACATGAGCATTCTTGCCTTATAAATCCCATACACAATTAACCACTTCCTCTGTCTTTTGGCACACAGGAAACTCAGCAGATGATTGATATTGGTAGAGAAGGAAATAAAGGATGTGCTTGGAGTTTGAGGTGTACCATCCAGGGGGGGATGCACAGTCCTTACGAGATGGAAAGCAGCACCAGAAAATGCAGACAGAAAGATCTGACTGTAGCGTCAGAGCAGTGCTGCTTGACATGAAGACTAATGTCTGAAAAATCCTGTCAGTCAAGGGAGAGTACATTATTCTCTGATTAAGCACTACATTGAGATGGGGCGAGGCCCCATGATGGGAAACAGCATTTAACGTGTAAACCAGATTAAAGGACATAAAGTAATGTGTCTGCAAGGCTGTTTCCATCTCAGCTGAAAAACTGTGTCTGACACATGGAAAAATGATCAGAGTCACATTCTCTCGTTGTGGAGAAATGATTAATTAAAAATTCAAAACGATCTTAGAAACAAAGCACTGAAAAAATATGCAAAAAATATATAAAATATTATAATATATAATAGTATTATATATTATTATAAATATTATAATAATATATAAAATATACAAAAATGCTAAATTTGTACTCTGATCGTTTTTCCATTGTGGTCTTCATATGCAGGTACACATGCCTGTACTGTATGAGCCAACACACACTCATCCCGACTCGTCATGTAGTGACGCAACCTGACTGAGCGTCAATATACCTGGAAAACAGAGGCTTTTGGCGTCCTTATTTGACATTTAGGGTTAGGGTTCAGGTTAAGGTTAGGGGTAAGGGGGAAGGGTTTTTTTCAACACTGTTATCAAATAAGGACGCCAAAAGCATCTATTTTTGTCATATATCGATGATTGCTCAGGCAGAGTCCGTATACGACGACTCAGGATGAGAATGGGCTCTATAAGCACTTGCAGTCGATCGTACATAGAGTAGCTAGTTTGAGGAATCACATTTAATCCAAGTTGACAGTATTGTCAACTTCTTAACTGAGAGAGATGTTTTAATGCAGTCATGGACGGTTGAATCTGCCATTCCCAGTTCTGGTTTTTTTTACTCCCAGGTAATTTATCAAAGAATTAGAGCTACTGACTGGCCTACCTGTTTTCAGGCATGCCCCTCAGGTAAAGGAATGATCGAAAACCCGCAGTTCACAGCCCTTGAATAATACAGTTCTGAGCGCAACTTTTTTTGTGCTAATGTTGTGACGTAATGCTCGGCTGAGCACAATGGTATTAAATGAGACAAAATTTTCCAGAGAAAATTCCAATGAACTTTTCAAGGTGTTTGAATACATAGCACCGTAGCGAACTATTTCACTCATGTATATGTCCATATTTGCAAAATCAGCAATAATCTAAAAAATAAAAAAAATGAAAATGAAAGTTTGATAAATGCAGAGTAAATTATGTTTCCTTTTCTTTGAGCATTGCAGCCTGAAAGCCTTTGAAAGTGGAAGGTTGGCCGAAACTTGAAAACAATGGGAGGAATGCCTTGAACTGTCAAAAAGGAAGCACCAAAAGATTACACAATGCATCATTCAATCTGTGTCCACAATGTGCACATATGCCATGCAAGTGCATGAGCACACTCAGGCAAGCACATACTCACACATTCACTACTCACAACTCAATACTCACACACAGGTGGAAAAACAGACCCAGAGACAGACTTCTATGTACACACATGCATGTGTACCCAAACACATTCACTTATACGAGTACAAATACATACGCAATTGCATAAATACACACACAATCACATATGTGAACGCATCAAGTAAAAATTGACATTTCATGACACTTAGTGATTTTGAGATAATGACTGTTAAAGCTTGCCTCTTTTTACTCGATCTGCAATAGTGGTTTACTTCTTATATGATTTCATTGAAACTAACAGGTTTTTTGACATCAAATACTTTATAGGTACATACAAAAAACTAAAGCAAAACTTCAAAAAAATCCAAGTGTCATGAGTTAAGTGTCAAATTTCAATTTTTACTTGATGAATTCACATGTAGATGACACAAATACAAACTCACATGCAGTGCAGATACACACAAAACCCCAAACACAAGCACACAAAAAACATACACTGTGTGTCAGATATCTGAGATTGACTAGATTAATAGAGTCCTTCCCATTGGAAATACCAAACAGAGAGAGTTAGTCATTGCTAATGGAAATTACACACAATACCGAAAAAAAAAAAAAAAAAAGAACAATTGAATGGGAATGTTCTGGAATTTTTCTCTTACACATGCCTCTCCCTGCAGCCATGAGGCTCTCACTGCAGGAGCCCATGACAGACGCGTCATTATAACATGCCCACAGGCATGCCAGGCCAGTCAGTGCATTAGCTGAGCGGTTGAGCTGGATCTTCCATTTAGTCTTCATCACAGCCAACCGCCAGGTAGGTGGTAGGTAGTTGGCAGGCAGGGCAACTATGAATCACCTCAGCCAGCCACCAAGCAGCAGATAGCAACGTCAAAACAGACAGTATCAACCACAACCTCTGCTTTGTGGCATTAACTCATAAAAATAACAATTGAATAGACTAAAAAAAAAGAAAAATCACTTCCTTCACCAAGCCTTGAGTAAGGTGATGCGCATCTATATCCCAAGAATTTGTCTTTGTCCTCTACCAGTGGAATGTCTGCACCATTCTCAGCTGTTTGTTACTGTCATTATTTGACATCTGTAGTGACACTGGTTTAACATCTGTGCGCAGTGACCATTTCAATGTAAAAATAAGCCCACAGAATTTTGGATGAACCAAATAAGCTCACCATACTCGACAGTTCTACACATGCTCCCTCAAATATTGCCGATAAAACACTTTGTTGTCTTTTATTCTTATAAAGTGGAGTCAGTAAAATAGTTGTTAATTTCATCAAAATATATGGCAAACTTGACGGATTAAAAAGGCACAGCATTAACCCCTGAAATTCTGTTTTTGCGGAAATTTCCCCAAAAGTTGATTTAAAATAAGAAAAGGCATTTTTTCCCATATTGTGGGACAAATTTGCCACATGCATATTCTACATTTGCTCGTAGCAACAATTCACTGAAGCTACATCACACTCACATTATGTGAAATATTCAAGCCCAAAACACAATGTTTTTATGGCTGCAGCATTACATCAAATAGAAAATACCTAAATCTGGATCATCATTTCATACACATTTCCTTGTAATTCAGTAGGACATTCTCAGGATCTCTGATAACTTTGGAATCTCCACTAGAATTTATAATGTACCTAAAGTTTTATCATTTTGAATACAGGAGCTTCTTTTTACAAACCCGCATACAGGGTTGCAAAGTTGAAGCAATTTAATTTGATTTTCTAAATGCTGTCGCCACTTACTATCAAGCATGATTGACAATATGCAATACGTGCATCAGTTGAAAAACCAGACCCGAACTGAGCAAAAATGAGGTGGTAATAAAGAACCAAGGCGGAGGTCATCAACAGAATGCACACAATTCATCACTAAAAGAGGATGTATACTGCCCAGTTGTCCATGAACATACATTATTCTGCGCTAACACAATTAGCATGAGTCTGGTTCTATAATGCCCAGATAACACAGTGCAGTGAATCCATATCTGCTCTAAATTCTCAGTGCTCACTCTGTGCTGACACTCCCACTATTCCACTTCTGACAGACTCAAAACTAGCAAACAGCAGCTCACCTTAAAGTTATGCGCTTTGTCGTAAGTGCACTGCTTCTCTCCATCCTTCAGGACGTTCCGCCTTGCCAGGGGAGAAGATATCTGTGGGAGAGGTAGGAGTTTTAAGGGTTTCCAGAGTAATGAGCTCGTATTCCCCAGCTTGACCCGCAAGGCCAGGGCCAGGAGCTCCTGGTGCCCGCGTTCCCGCTTAGCGCGGTGAAGCACCAAGTCCTGCTGGCGGCTGCGGTCCCGGTTACGGTCAGGCTCCCGCAGGACCTCCATATCCCCGGCAGAACCGCGTAATTGGACCGGGCGGAAGTCCGGCGGTGTGATAGTTGAGCAGGAGGAGGAGGAGGAGAGAAGGAGCTTCTGGCTGGCAGGAGTGCAGCTGTGCATCTGAGCTCGACGGCGGCCGAGGCAGCGGCGGCCCCGGGGACTGGAGGAGTGTGCCTCACACAATGGCTCCCATTCAGGCGAGAGGAGGATCAGGGGGCGAGAAGGACTAGCTGTCAGACCTGATTCTCACGCCTCAGCCGTTCTCTAAAAGCGGGATCACTTCTGCTTGGCCCCCCCTCCCCTTTCCAAAGCATAGAGAGCGCGCTCCCTTCCAGGCCGCTACACTAACAGCCTCTCTCTCCCCCCCTCCAGCATGTGCTGTCTGGAGACCCGCAGTCTCTCTTGCCCACAGCCACCAGCAGCCAACAGACCCTCCCTGGCCCAATCATTCTCCTCCCTCACACCCACAGCGCATCCACACCATCTGCTGGGGAACTGGAAAGGAGGTGGGGGTGGCTAACAGGGTGCCATTGTAAGGGGGAGGGGTGGGATTACAGACCAGATCCTCACTTGGAGAGAAATCCCACCGCATGCTAATCCCTGTCATATTTTACAGTCCTGAGAACCAGGCAAAATCAAGTATTTAGGCAAGCTTGGGATCTTCGCTAATTCTGTAAGCTAGCTGTCCAGTGCAAATATTCCTAAAATTCCCAGTAAATTGACAGCAGGATCCTGAAGTCATGCATGGCAGAGGATCATCGAGATAAGAAAAGACAGCTACAGGGGATCAGTAAAAAGAAACCAGGGAGTGATCAGTAATGAAGAGGACAGAGGGTTACATTGCATCCTGAGTAAGTGAATTTTCAGAGACCACTTACTGAAAGCTAGAGACCATCTGGAATCAAACCGGTCACTACACCAGGCACTGCCTGAAGCAGGGCTCGATTCAAACATGAATAATGATGATTACATAATCTATCATATCTGTCATACTCATCTTCAAATTCAAAGTTTCTTTTTATCTCAGCTAGTGACATGCAATGTCTTAAGATTGTATCTAAAATGGTTTCAATGTTACTGCGTTAATGCAGTCAGACAGACAGAATTTATGATTCCAATACCAGCGACGATTTGGGTATGATTGCAGGTTGGCAATTGTGAACCAACGACGTTTACATTTTAATGTCCAGCCAATTTTTTGAGTAACATGGAAGGAAATATGATTCAGTCTACCTAGACAGAAGTACATCAGGGTTAATCATATTTCAAGCAGTGGGGATGGAGAGAAAAGGAGAGGAGGAGAACAAAATGAAGTTGGGCAGCAACCATGGGTGGTTAAAACAAAATCAAAACAGGACACCAGGAACAAGGGTAAAATGCAACAAGAGGAAGAAGCACAGTGAAAAGTTCATCTATCACACTGCAAAAAATGATAAGATAAAAATACTGGGTAAGATGAATTTACTTATTTTATGACTTATAACACTTATTTCTATCACCTTTTTTTTAGTAAGACAAAAAATATTTTCTTGTTGAGGTAATTTTTACGAGCTTGCCAATGGGGTAAGTAAATTTCACTTGTCAATTCAAATATTAACTTGTTTTAAGTTTTTTTTTCTTAAAACAAGTTACTATTTGACTTGACAAGTGAAATTTACTTACCCCATTGGCAAGCTAGTAAGAATTACCTAAAAACAAGAATTTTTTTTCATCTTACTAAGAAAAATAGTGATAGAAATAAGTGTTTTAAGTCTTATTATAAGTAAATTCATCTTACCCAGTATTTTTATCTTATCATTTTTTGCAGTGCAACAAGTGAGATACAAGCACTTTGAAATGATTGATGACGGTGGAAATATAAAACGGCCACTGATTTATGCTGTATTTGTTCGGAGAGAGGCTAACCTCATAGCAAAATCTGCGCAAAGCGGAAATGAGATTAACAGTGTGCAGTTTTTTGGGGTTGTGGGGGGTGAAAAAGCTCTCTTACCTCCAGTTGTTCCGCGACTGAAAGAGGTTCAGAGGCAGAGGAGGTGAATGCGTAGATGTGGGAAGGGAGCAGGCCGGGGGGGGGGTATGGAAGCATGTGAGAGAGGGATGTGTTCTTTGTCCCACAACAGATGGCTCCTCAAGCCCCACAGAAGTGCCAGGAAGAAAAGGACGAAACAGACGGAGCTGAACAAAGAGCTCCTCCAGGCCTCAGCAGTTTTCTGTGTTCTGGAACTTTCCACCGCACAACATGGCACAATAAAGCAGAAGGACAGAGCCTGGGAGAAACTGTGGGGCCAGACGGTACCATCACTGCACTGCTAACTGCCAGTGAATGCAGTGATCTGGAGAGCAGAGTAACCCTGTGCTGGAACTGCCACACAGAATCATACAGCCATATAGGTAAGCAATACACAACAACATGCCGGTTGTTGTACGGAAATAATTGCCCGCCTAAAGGGTGCAATACGGCCTGACACAAAGTAAATGGCCGGGCAACTGTTTTTGTATAATGACCAGCACGGAGTTGTGTATTGCTTACATAATTACATAACCTAATCATAGATGTTTTGACATCTTGAATGTAACAATCAGAAGTTTTTTGAAATTCACCCAGAAACTGTATCACTAAAGCCACTCTCTTAACAGAAACCGGTCAATTGTCATCTGTCTTTTTATCTTTATTTCAAAAAAATCTTGATTGGATTCATATTAATGAACAACATTTATGATATAAACTTACAATTGGAAATGAAATAAATGACCTGCATTTCAGGTACTTAGCTATTATTCTGGCAGGAAATAGATGTCAGTAAAATGATTTAGTGCGCTGAGCTGTCTGACTGCTTTCGGGTGACGTAATTTGTCACACTCATAATTCATCAAAAAAAGATATGTTTTTCACAACACCATTTTTAGAGACAATCAAAACATGAAACTCCCTGAATGTCTTAAAACAAATTTAAATCCCAGATGAAATTTGACAATTAGGATGCATCATCACTCTACAAGGAAACAAATCAAGAGACAGAGTGCCGCTCTAACAGAAAGATATTTTGTTTAATACCGCCCACGCAACTTGTAGCCAGCTGTATACGCAAAGCCTTGCTGAAATATGAAAGCTGTTTTGACAAAGGTGTTGTTGTTGTACCAGGAAGAGGACAGGCTGTGGACGCTATGGCAACTGGACCTGAGGACTTGGGCGAGGCGTGTGAACAGAGAGAGCACCGACCAAGCTGCTGAACTGGTAAAGTCAGCTCCCAGAATCTCAGCTCTGATACAGCAGGAGGCATGAAGAAACACAATAGTAGCACATACCTGCGGTTTCACTCGACCTGTATGCACTCAATTGAGCCACGTAACGAGACCTGGCACAAAGAGGCCAGAAAATGATGCTGGGGTGAAACAGGCACTAAGGGAAGTGCCTACCGTTGATGCTGAAGCGTTTCTGACCACATGACCACACAGTAAACACTCATTAAACCAGGTAGAAGGGTTACAGGATTACAATTGCAAAATTGCTCAATTTTACTCTAGTCCGTTTCTGATGCTTTTACGAAAGCGTCAGGGTGCAAACACAAACCACTGTAATTGTAGTGTGTGCATGTCATGGGTTTTGGCATTGTGTGTGTGCAGCACTATTGTATGCGTTTGCATGAGCTGCCATCTAAGCAGTTGTGGTCTTGTCATGTGACAGGCTGGGCTTGTACCATGTGACTTGATGATATCTTACTGAAGGATATCAGCCTTATTTTTGAAATAAATCTTCTTCGGCTTTAGTCTGCAGGCACGACTGGTCTAGACCCTGAGCCAAGATATAATAATGCAATAAGGTACTGAGCGAGCACATTTGTCTCATCCTCACAGTCCAGCTCAGTAATGTTAAAATCTTTGTTCAAACTTTTTCATCTCAGTAGACAACAACTTGGATTTCTGATATTTTTAATAAAACTCACATCTACCGACATAAAGCACTTCTACCACTCAACAAACTGAATGTACAAAGCTTACACACTCTTAACAGTCTGACTGTGTGTGTGTATGCTTCAACTGGGAATTCCTTTCGGCTTCATTTTCAATGACTTTGTTAAAACAGAAACTATCATGACCCATCACCTTTCTTTAAGTGGAATGATCCAGTGTGTTCCATTAATGGAGATTCACACGGTGAATTTGAGAGTAAGATGACATTATTTATATTCAAAAATACTGGATTCTGTTCAGTAGGGGCATGACATTTAGCTCAAGTTCATATTTCAAATTTTGAGCATGAGTCATTACACCTATTACAACACATACCTACTTGATTATACCGAAGATGAACAGTAATTGCAAGGGAAAATGTAATGTACTGGGACTGGGCTGGGCATGGTATTGTTAACAGAGCTCTTTGCAGGACAAGTTAAAGTTGCACAATTTAATTGCACAAACACCAATCATGTTCCCAATTCTGACCTAGGTAAAACATGAAAAAGTCACAAAGTAATCCTACATAATCATAGTTCTGTAATTATTTGACCTTTCCTCATGATTTTAATGTTAGCTATTTTTTGCTAAGGGAAGAGTGCTTTTCAATGATGGGCAGCTAGTAGTGTAATCCTGATGTAGAGCATTTAAGTACTACAACAATATAGCCACCAGGGTGCAGGAGACGACTGTAACTCAAACCCCAATACAAAACTGAGTTCTGGCACCATGGATTTCATAGGGTTTTTCTTATTGGCTTTTCCGACTTTAGGACAAGAGATGGTTACAGTGATTGATTAGCTAAATGGGGGAACATTTTGCATGTAAATACACATTAATCGGCTTGTGTGCGCACATTTATTCCCTGACCCACTGGCTGAAATTTTTCTGTTTAATCTCAAGCATCACAATATGCCATGTTTCTCATGAAGTCATGAATATGCTCAGTTAATCAAATGTGATACTCAAATTAGGACATCAGAAAAATGTTGAGGTCATGCTGCCAGAAGTGTCTCCTGTAATGTGCACCTCGAAGGTAAATATAATGAAAAGATCTGCCTTTAGTGATTGTCCATGTTGCATGCTGAGGCTGATGCATTTGTAACCGGGTTAATCACATAAATTTTACTGATGTATCCTGAGAACCCTAAGCCCATAGGAAGAAGTGGACGCATAGAGCCATGTACTTTAATATCCTCTGCAAGCTGTGGCCCTCAAAGTTTATTGCTAAGCTCCTCCTCATGGGAGATAGTTCTCTATGACTGTAATTTATCTTCTGGACAGATAATGTCATGCCAGGTGACTTACATCACTTACATTTTCGTACAGCATACAGATATTGACTACTTCAAATTCAGAGCATTTTCCATGCTCATAGGTAAAATGCTAAGGCCCTATCGCAGGGATTGAAATCTTGAACTCTCTAGTTCCCCAGTATGCCACATTATCACATGAAGAATTTGACATGAGCAGTTGTAACATGATTGAAAAGGCTTATAATGCTGTGGCCAGAGCATTTCCATGTTATATGCATTATTGACACATGGTTCTGTTTGGAGGCCTTCACCACAGTGCCATCCTCCTCACTGGCCCAATGCTGTATTCTACTACATGATTCATTTGCTCTGCATTTTCTGCTGAAACAAACAGAGCGTCTTAGTCTCTCCCTGAATGGAAGCACAGCCTATTTAAAAAAAAATTGATTGGTTTATCTGAAATAGTGTCCTCTAATTACAATAATGTAAAAAGTGAGTTTCATGTGATTAATCTACATCCAAGCACATACTGCTGTTGTAACGGTATTAATCTCTGCCACATCACTGAATCCTATTTAAAATAGTATTGCAAAGCTTTCTTAATTACTCAGTGAGTAGGACGTAAGTTTAATCGAGATTTCAAATGTTATCAATCAAGATACGTTAGAAAACATTTAGGGCTAATAACCTTGCACACAGGAGATGCTGCACTGCCATAACCAGGATTTGAATCTTTCTCCCGTAGATGTATAGTCAGATCCATAAATATTTGGACATTGACAACATTATTATTATTTTAGCTGTTGATCACAGAATATTGGAGTTGACATTAAATAATAAATACAAAGATCAAGGCGAGGACATTCTTCCGTGGTTTGAGGGTCAGCACCTCAGAAATTGGGTGAACGGTATAGGCCTTACTGCATTTTTTAAGAAGTCCACCCTTTTTTTAGGGACCGAATTATTTGGACAATTGGATGCTCAGCTGTTTGGCCAGGTGTGTTTTATTCCCTGATAATTTGTGAACACATTAAAAGTCAACAGTTGATTTGAAGACTTAAATTTTCATTTGGAATCTGTTGCTGTTAACTCTTGATATGAAATCCAAAGAGCTGTCAGTGCCAGTAATGCAAGCCATTATTACGCTGAAAAACCAAGACAAACCTGCCAGAGAAAAAGGGAAACCAGTAAGTGTGGCAAACTGATCTTTTTGTTATGCTCTTAAAAAGAAAGCGAGCACTGGTGAGTTCTAGAATACAAAAAGGCCAGGAAGACTACAGTTAACAACAGTGGTGGATGACAGAAGAATTCTTTCCCTGCTTCAGAAAAACCCCTTCAGTCAGTTGGCTGTATCAAGAACATTCTCTAGGAGGTAGGCTTATCAGTGCCAAAGTCAGCAATCATGAGAAGACTTCACCAGAGTAAATGTAGTGGGTTGATTTTAACATGTAAGCTATTGGTAAGGCTCAAATACAGGAAACTTGCCAAAAATTGAAAAATGCCAGTAAAGTTCTGGAACAAGACCCTACAGACAAACTAAACAAACAACAACTTATACCAGAAAGATAGGAAAAGAAGGATACGGAGAAGGGAAAGAACTGCTCATGATCTGAGGCATACCACCTCATCTGTGAAGAGTGGTTATGTGTCGGCCTGTATGGCAGCTAATTGAGCTGGTTCCCTATGTATTTACTGGCAATGAGACTGTTTACAAAAGCTGGAGGATAAATTCTGAATTGTATAGGGCTACATTACATGCTTAGATACAGCCAAATGAATCAAAATAATTGGAATCGCTTTGCAGTGTGAATGGGCAGTGACTGGGGAGCAATCTGCAAAAACAACATAAGATTTCACGTGCTGAAGGCAAACCACCCCAACAACAAGACTGTAAAGGCTGGGCAGAGCATCACCAGGGAAGAAACCCAATGCCCAATAACAATTTCATTATTGTTCATGTCAGTTTGTCCAATGTCTTTTGAGCCCATAAAACTGAGGGCGCTGTGCATAAAATGAGTAATATTCACGTTTCAGACAATATTTTCAGAAAAATTCATAAACTGAAGCTGATAGTCTGCAATATAAGTACATCTTCATTGCTCCTTTTCAAATCAGTCTTGGTGGCATACAAAAATAAAATAATGAAAATTGTGCCTCTGTCCAAGTATTTCTGAGCCTAACTGTCTGTCAAATAGAAAGCAACTAAATCCCCAAAACTCTCTCCCCTCACAACATCTATCAAAGTGACAAATGACACAAGTTCTTCAAATTCTTCAGACATGGTGCCTGCTTTTTAAACAAGCTAACTCAAGAAATGTGTCCCGATAAGGTTTCTATTCCCATGCAACTGTGATCGCTTGAGCCTCACCTTGTCTTCCCTCTGAAAGGTGACCCTCTTGTATTCGGGTCGTCCTCGACTCAGCCTGTTCGTCACCTTGTCCCTCAGCAGGGACGAGTAGCCCAGGTGCTCATAGATAGGGTTGGTGGTCATCTTGGAGATGTACTCTGCGGCCTTTGTTTCAATGTAGAGCGTGATCAGGGCATCTGTCACCAGGTCATGGATTGACTCAAATCTCTTCTCCCCGACAAAGTGTTTTCCATCATAGAAGAGTCTATAGTTCAAAGTCTGATTTGCAAACCTAAGAGAGACACATTCCTTGTCACTTGGAGACCTCACAGAGGGCGCATCTAAGTGTCTGTTTCCAGCAGTATGGCAGATTATTAAAAAATAGTTGAGAGCATAGCCGGGTTGTATAGTGATAGTGCCAAGGAGATATAAACACTGGAGCCAATGGCTCTGGAATATTCTGACAAGCTTTTTGTGTTAAAACACAAATTCAAATAACTACGTAAAAACTTTCAGGTGTGTTGGCACTGTATCTTTGGCATGTATATCAGAATATGTTACCTCAGCGCAAGTGTGTAGGTTCCTGGTTGTCTTTGGCTTTCTCGAATGAGATAGCTTCCTTCAATGCCACCCAGCAACTCATCTGCATGGTCCCGGGATATTATAGAGTGGAACCTGAGGAGAGAAGGACAGATACTACTGAGTCATAAACAGATCCTTAACAACAGCAAAGAGGACAAATCACATCAACTATCAATAGCAGATCAGCTTTTAGAAAATTACAATTCAAAGAATGATAATGCAAAACATAGTCTTAGACTTACTCTCTGCCATAATACTTTGGTCTGTTCTCCATCTGTAATAAAAATGTAATCAGAGTGAAGGAAGAATAAAGGTAAGGGACTGCACAAATTGGCTCAACTCACCCCGACCCATCACAATTGATGTCTGCAGTGGTGAGGAACAACTGTGGATCAGGTTTTTTACTACAGGCTCAGGCCTAAAGAGATCAATAATCAATAATCAATACTGACCTCCAGAGAACAGGTAACCCTCTTTGGGCGAGGTGCTTCCTGCTGGAGCTGGTACACTGTTGAATGCAGAGTAGGAAATATCACACTTGTCGTACAAAATAGAGCATTCCAAAACAAAACTCAGTAATAATAAAGGACAAGGCAGCACAATTTCTATCCAGGAAATGACACACCAGCATACTGTAAAACTTCTTTTTCTTCATCTACTTCATTAGTAATCGCTCAAAAAGAAGATAAGGCACATACAGCATTTACCCCTGACCAGAATTCCTCTATTTCTGCATTTTTGTCGCATTAAAATATTTCCGGTCTTCAAACTAATTTCAATATTAGACAAAGATGACCTGAGTAAACACAAAATGCAGTTTTTAAATGATGATTTCATTTACAGCGAGACAAAAGCTATTCAACCCCACCTGGCCCAGTGTGAAACAGTGATTGCCCCTTAGACTCTAAATCTACCAATTAAACAAATTTATTTGATAAATGGGTTAAATTTCATGAGAAACACCCAGGCATGATTACTGCTAGCCCTGTTGAATCTAAACATCACTTAAGCAGAACCTATTTGGCAATGTGAAGAAGGCAAAAAGCAGCACAAGATGCCGCAATATAAAGAAATTCAAGAGCAGATGAAAAACAAAGTTGTTTACATTTATCAGTCTGGAAAGGGTTATTAAAAAGCCATTTTAGGGCACTGTGACTCCAGCAAACCAAAGCAACAGAAATTATCGACAAATAGAGAAAACCTGAAACAGTGGTAAACCTCCACAAGAGTGGTCAGCCTATCAACCTTCCTCCAATAACGCATTAACAACTCATCCAGGAGGTCACAAAAGGACCCAGACTAACATCTAAAGAACTGCATGCATCACTTGCCTCAGTTAAGGTCACTATTCACAATTCCACAATAAGAAAGAGATGGGACGAAAATGGCAACCGAGGAAGAGCAGTGAAGCTAAAACCACTGCTAACCAAAAAGAACACCAAGGCTCATCTCACATCTTGATTACCCCCAAGATTTTTGGGATAATATTCAGTGGATTGAAGAATCAAAAGTGCAGCTTTTAAGAAGACATGGGTCCTGTCACATTCAGCAAAACGGTTAAAGGTTGACGCGGGGCCAGTCGCTATCATTGTAAAGTCACTTGATTTCCTTTATGGTCTCATCCAGTTGGCTTTTTATTCTTGATAACTTTCCTAATAAATGGTAGCATTCCGTACGGCACACAAAGAGCTCGCTTGAGGAATATACAGCAGTATTTATGGAAAAAACACTACTTATAATCCAAGGAACATTGAGTTGGCTTTTCCATATACTGTAGCTACACGTATTTTCTCTTTCTTCGATTCGATTCTTCTAGAACATAAAAACAAATGTCATAGCTGCCGCGTTAGCTCACTAAGGCACCGCATTTGCGGAGCAGTAGTGACTACTACGGTGCGGGTTTGATCCCCGGTCGTACCAACCAGCAGTGGTTGGCAGCTTTTTTATAACAGCTCACGATTGGCTAAAGCGCTGTGGGGATGCAAATTGGGAAGGGACTGCTGGGAAGGGAAATTAAAAATAATTGCCTTGTTCGTTGGTAAAGCGCCTCCTGTTGGCCAGCCGGGCGCTCGTTAGTGAAATTCTGAGCTTGCTCATGTTCGGGTATCCTCCGCCCTCGTTCTGAACTTGCGATAGTTTCGACCAATGAGTGTGAAGATGCAGGGGCTGACAGGTGCGTGCTTCAGAGGACAGCCACATACTGTCTCTCTCTCCTAAGCTGGTACTAGGGGGTTGCCTACGAACAAGCCTTGTACATAAATCTCAGCTTGGACATTCCAGATTCAGGTGGGATTGGAGATACCAAATAAAAAAATCCGAATGAATAAATAAAAAGAAAACCAATGTCATTATCAACAAATTTTTTTTTTTCGAGATTACTGTACTTGCAATTTTTGTTATGAATATTTAACAGGGGAAATGCGAAAGGACTGTCATATAGCAAGCATTCTGAATGGCTTATTTTGCATAATGCCATTATGGCACGGAACACAAAACCTTGCTTGAGTGCGCAGGTTGGTGTGTGAGCGAAGCAAACCTCATAAGAGGTCTCCAACGGAGGTTAGGTAGTGAGATGGTCTGGGGCTGCTTTGCTGCTTCTGGACCTAAGTGACTTCCCATAATTGATGAAACCATGAATTCTGCTCCCTTCCTGAAGGAAAATGTCCGGCCATCAGTTTGTTACCTACAGCTCGAGCGCTGTTGGGTTATGCATCAGGACAATGATCCAAAGCAGACAAGCAAGTCCACCTCTGAATGGCTCATCAGAAACAAAACAAAGGTTTTGGAGTGCCTAAGTCAAAGTCCTGACTTGAATCCATCTGAGATACACAAACATGACCTTGAACAGGCAGTTTATGCTTGAAAACCCTCCAGTGTGGCTGAAGAAGAACAATTCCGCAGATAAGAGTGAACCAAAATTCCTCAACAACAATGGAAAATACTCACTGTCAGTTATGCAAACAATTAGTTTAAGGGAGGGCATTTATTTTTTCACATGGGTGGTAAAGAACTCTCCATCTTCAACAAATGAAATAATCATTTAAAAAGCTGCATTGTGAGCAAACTCATGTGGTCTTTGACTTATTCTTATATCAGTTGGATGATCTGAAACGCTAAATTTTGACAAATTAGCAAAAATAGAAGAAATCGAGAAAGGGGCAAATGCTTTTTCTCAGCGCCGTATGTAGGGGACCGCACCCTATCACCCAATACAGATAGAACAGTTATGAGCCACTAGAGGGTGCTCCTACAGAATTTAAAAATCATGAGAACACATTTGTCGCAGCGGTGTGAAGCTTTCCTATAATATTCCTCATTCTATTTCACAAGTTTTTGTATCATAATACCTTTGCTAATTTTTTTTAAAAATCTGAAATTAGACTGTTAGCCAAGGAGAAGTCTCCCAGTTAGAAAAAAGGATGGTTGCAAAGCCCATAAGGAAAACAGAGATAAAACTGTTACTGTCAAATCCACTGGTAAATGCCAAGGGATAGAAACTACACCAAAAAAAGTATGTACAGAAACTGAGTGAAAAAATACAGTTTTGGCAATGTTTTTTTCCCCAAAAGTCTAGTTTGGTCAATGAGACTACAGATAACAGGATTCTGCATTAGAAGAACCTTAGTTTCTACATAGACTTCCTCTGAGGTGGTAATGCAGGTGGAAGGTGTTAAATGATAAATTAGGGCGCAAATTTGTACTACCTTAAAGTAACAATACAGAATGTAGTGTTATGATAGAATTGAAAAGATACCTATAGGGAGCTACAACAGAACTCTCCAGTATTAAGGTGATGCAGTCTCTGTCCACTCAACAGCTGTCATCCATGTGGGACCACAAGGGCCTTCGTCAGCAAAGGTGTGTTTTGTCAGAATGGAAAACCAGCATATGGCCGGACAGCAGCCATTAACACAACAAGGACACACGTGAACTAAAAATAGTCCTTGGCTTCAGGAGCAGAAACAGAGGGAACCTCCACTGTTCAGAAGCTGAGAGCCAGTTCTGCTAAAGTGGCATTCTGCCACAGCACATGATCCAGTGATTAGCCACACTATTCTTCAGGAAACTGCTCAGCTGAGTTCCGCACAGTCACAGGGTATGTGTATGGGAGGACTTCCGGAAATGCATGATTACAGCTGTAAGACCAGTGTGAGGACCAGAAGAGGGGACTCTTCTTCCCTACATAAAGCCAAAGTCCATTGGAACCCTTAGGGTGACAAATTGCAGTGCTGAAGTGCGTAATCTTCTTGAAATTATTCAATATTAAACTGAAGAGTTCCCAGATGGATTTTTGAAGATCCTGTGACATCCATATTAAGAGTATGCTATTTGTTCCTTGTTTACCAATTAATTCTATGCATTAACAAAACTCATTGATTGCCTCAGTAAGTATTTCTTTAAAGAGGATATTTTTTGTCAATATAAATCAACATGGTTGAAATAATTGGAAGTAATTGAAAATGGGCTGCATGATTTGATTCACTAATTTGCACTTGATTACAATGGAGACATATTTTTTTTTTCTTTCAGAAGAAGAAATCAGATCCTGCAGAGTTTCTACTTCAAACCTAGTATTTCCATTAGCTATTCTAGTGGTGTGCACAAATTACTCTATCAGGCATTCTCCTATCTGGACCTCAAATCCAAATTCAGCCCAGGTTTTTTCTCAACCCAGGTAAGTATATGAACACTTAGTGCCTCTGATTTCCAGACTGATAAGGACATTAGCAGAAGGAAATATTGCAGTGTACAGAAAGTGTGTATGTGTATGGTGTGTATAGAGAAAACAGGAGAGAGGAGACAATGCTAACTAGGTAAAGATTTAATCACACAGGGTTAAATAAAACATTATTTTTGATGGGTAAAATTGACTCAGATAAATGTACTGAATGTAAAATCACAGAATGTAGAACATATTCTATTACATTGTCAGAAATATGGGGAGGAGAGAGTAAGCCTGGCTCAAAAGGTAGAAAAGGTAGGAAGAAAATTAAACCTTAAGTATTTGTTGGGAACAACGGGAGGGGGGGTGAAGGACACACAGAAAGCTTTGGGAGAGTATCTAAAGGACATAAAGTTATATCATAGGATTTAATGAGAAGAATTTTTTTTAAATTCATATATGAAATGAAGTGGTTCAGTAGAATATGATACATACTTCAGTACAGTTGGTGGCGGTATGCACCTATAAAATAAGTGATTGCAAACCCGCCATTAAACCAAAAGAAGAAGAAGAAGATTTCCAGACTGTCTTTAAACTGGATTCGAGTAGGGTGTCTCTGCAGGCAGCAGTTTCAGGACCACACTTTCAGGACCGCAGTTCTAGGACCCTATCCCTATCTCTATCCCTATCCCTAACCCTAACCCTAACCCTCAATAGGTGGCGCTGTCGCAGAAAACCTAAGGTCCTAGAAATGCGGTCCCAGAACTGCGGGTGGGTCTGAATCTACAGCCTCCGGGTCTGCAGAGATATACTATAGCTGGATTCCCAGGTAAAGGTAGGGTAGAAAATCAGCAGTTCTTGGACCTCCAGGACCGTGATTTGAAGACCCTGGGCTATAGGTGTTTGTAGATGACATCACGTCAAAGCGGGAACTGCATATGGGGGGCAGGAAATGATTTCTCCATACAGAAGCGCTATGAAAATGCCAAAGTTTTGTGCTGTGAACAACTGTGCCAACCGATCAAATCGGGAAAAAACAAGAGCTACTTTCGAGGCCCGAAAGTACTGAAGCATAAAAGTGAGAAATTTAAGAAGCTAATGGAGAAACGGCAGCAGACATGGATTAAAAACCTTTGTTTAGAGTATGGAGGACCGGAGTCGAACAACGCTCCTGTATGCACTGACCACTTTGAGACAAGTAAGGCTACAATCATTTAGTTACTTAACTCATTCTCTATGGCAAGCCGCTGTCAACGGCGCGGCGAATTCTACCATTCCCTACGGTAAGCCGGTGCCAGCAGTGTGGATGACGTCATTCGGAGTTCCGTTGAAAACATCCATAATACATGAGTATCGCGTCAATCTGACCAATCTGACAGCAGTAATAGCAACCTTGACCATTCGCAGTCCGATGAAAACACGAAATCAGTTGACGATCACGCTGATGGGCCACCTGTACTTCAACCACAGGAGGGGAGGGGCCGGGGCCGAGCCAGGACAGGTCGTGGTCGAGGAGCACGTAGTCGAACGCCTAGTCGAGTAGCTGCTCAGCGTCACGTAGCAGGCAACCAAAATGACAATTGGAATGATGTTACAAATACCCAAAATGACACTACTAGTTTGACATTTGCATTTGAACCTGCTAAAAACCTTTATATTGAAAATACAGACGTTTAACTAAACGTGTTTATATTGTGTAATTTTTGGGAAAAGTATTCCGTACAGACGCAACAATTTTATATAAAAGTATTCCGTAGGGAATGAGTTAACTTTACATACAGTGCTTAACAAATTTATTGGACCACCTGCCATAAAAAAACGAGAAAACATGAATATTTAAGAAATTTGTCAAAAAATTGTTTAAAACTAAAAATTATATTGTTATTTCTTTGGCAAATAACGAGCTGAAACAGCTAAATAGTCCTTATTCACACACACACAAAAATATTTTGTATGGCCTCCTTTGGCCCTGCTAACAGCTTGCATTCTTGCATTCAACCACTTAAACTAATTTTTATGTTTAGGAATGCAAGAAAATGGCTGTTATTTAGCATCTTAATCAAAAAATAATAATGTGCTTTACTATTCTTTTCTGCTCTTTTGTAAAATGGTAAATTTGAAAATTCAAGGATAACAGCAATAATTATATTTTAGCATTAAAAATATCATTTCAATTAAAGAGCTTGCACATACTGGTGGATTAAGGGATCTTCAGCTTACAATTTCAAATTTTTTTTTTTTTGGGGAATTTCAAGATTTTTGATTTTCACATAAAATAAATAAATGAATGCAGTGAGATGCCAGTAAATACCAAGAATCTATGTTTTTCCTCTGCCTCAATTGTCACTTGTGACTTCAAATGCAAATGACCGAAAATCACAATTTTGACCGATTTTCAACCTTGTGGCATTCATAAAATCATTAATATTCATCTGATTAACTTGAAATTTGAACTGAAGTTGTATCTGTTGGAGATTTATGAAATGATATAGGATTTCCTAGATAGGTGCATCCCTAGGGGGTTAATTTTGAAAATGAAGCAGTTGATGATAGCGATTTTTGTTATGGTTACATAACAGAGTCAATTAAATATTCATAAATGTTCCAAACAAAAAAAAATCCTAAGTAATTTCATAGAACTATCTTAAACCTTTCATATGAGACTAATTTGAGTAAAATCTGACCATGGGTAATTGAAATATCAGTGCCACAAAATATTTTCAGATTTTGTCATTAAAGTGCCGTTTCCATGACAACCATGTAAATTTTTTATCAAAATAAAACATTTTATGATGTTAAAATCATGTTGAGTATGTTTATTTCTTAGTTTTTACATTATTATGGTTATTTCTACATTTTACCCTGAAGACCCCTTCACCATTACAGAAACTTAAATTATTTTGGTAATTACCAACACTGTTAATTTAGGGCAGCTGTGGCATAAACCTTACATTGGGTGGAGGTCTAATAAATTTGTTAAGCACTGCATCTGGCTAAAATCTAAAGAAATACAGACCAACGATTTCCAATCGGCATTCTTCACTTCCTGCTCCCCATCTCGCTTTTGCATGTGATCGGGATCATGTAACTGCAAACAAGCTATACAAGGCAGTGCTGCCTGAATGAATAAACACTACCTCCTCATGGATTGATGAAGTAAATACTTCAGTTTCTTTGATTTTTCATTCTTATTTCTTAAAGGTCCCCTATCATGCCACCAGGTGCACAGCTAATTAGCCATTATGAGCCAGTTCAAAATCTCCCCTTCCTGACATCACAAGGGGGAGTGACCACCCAGAATAATGAAATATGATTGACTGCTTGGCTGAAGGTGATCAGTTCTTCTTGCCCCTGGTTGGTTACTTCCCCATGTGATGTCAAGAGGGGAAAGATTTTAAAATGGCTTGTAATAACTCATTGGCTGTGCAACTGGTGACATAAGAGGGGACCTTAAAGGAAAGGTGCTGAGGCTCGCATGTGGCTGTTGCCTGGGGAATGGTACCGTGCTTTAAGAAGCAGCATTAAAAGGCGTGACTCCTGTTGTTCTGAATGAGGCAAAATAAATGAATATCTCAACACAGTGGTGATCGCCAATAAACCATTTGGCTGCATCCCAAGAAACATTCATCAAGATCTAGAAAACTTTGATTTCCCCCAAAGGGAAACCAAACCATTCAGGCTGATCTTACAACATTAATCATAATCAAATTCTAAACTAGCCCCTGCAGGTGATCATCTTTACATTTCACACAGTCTAAATACCATATTCTGTCATCATAATGGACTGTTTAAGCCTCTATAATTTTTTTTTATTGCCACGCCACCATGCCAGTTACACGCATTTAGAGCACCCGTGCTTTCCTATGCATTTATTAGACTGTTATGGACCTTGACCTGTAGCTGCTTTGTATGTGTTATGTCTCTTTGAATGCCAGCAAAAGATAAATCCGACCAGGCTGGTTCCACAACTACCAAAACGCCCTTTCTTAGACCCAAATAAGCCCTAAGTAAGACTCTTGATATGCATATGATACAGAATAGGATAAAATACTCACAGTAACACTTCCATATTGGCGGCTGATATTCCTCAGGATCTGAAAAAAACACAAGATGCTGGTTAAGTTGAAAGATCTTGAACAGCCCAGGATCAAATGAGGCAGCAACAGTGTTCAATACTGCTCTCATGTGGACATTCAGATCTGAGAGCTGATATTCACCAAATTCACTATGCGAATTCAACATTGTAGCAAACCAACAAGGTGATTACAGCAGGTAGAATTGCAAGCTGATTACATGCTATACTTGCAGGATTTAGCACACTTTCAGCATTCATTATCCTAACAAAATTAATTTATATGATGAAAAACATTGTATTTCATACATTTCAGAATCCACACGTGGGTAAGTTCAGATTGTCCTACTGCTTATTAACATATATATGTTTTTCCATTATTATTGTCCTGTCACTTTATGATACAGGTTCTATGAATAGACTGCTTTTCACAACTCTAGCTCAAGACTGCCTGGAA
This sequence comes from Gymnothorax javanicus, assembly GCA_029692085.1. Taxonomy (NCBI): domain Eukaryota; kingdom Metazoa; phylum Chordata; class Actinopteri; order Anguilliformes; family Muraenidae; genus Gymnothorax; species Gymnothorax javanicus. The sequence continues at coordinate 148,890,121 of CM056193.1, forward strand.
ATGACAGGATGAAAATGTCTCTTTTCACTGCGGCAAACCACTGTGGGTGTGGTGTACCGAACATTGTGAGTCTGGTGGAGCTAAAACTGCAGTACCTTGTCTAGCCCTGAAGATTGATTGCCAGATAGATTTACTGTATAGATAAGCCTCATAAGAATCCAGGAAAGACTGTGGCTGTGTAGCGAGACCAACTAAAATGGTGACACCTGGACATCATTTGCTACTCTTGAAATCGAAATAAATATGACAAAATTTCAGAGCACATTTTGTCTCAGAATCCACCTGAAGATGAAACATAATGAAATAATTCTGATGGAAAGGGCAACTATCAAATTGAAGAAAAGCTGTCATGTAAGTTAAATACTTCTTAAAGATAAAATCAAATTATGCTTTTAAAAAAACATCCAAATGAGAAAATAAATAATAACAAAAGTTTAATTCTATGGTCTTGACAGAGCAAAATAACAAGAATTTTAAGCGAATTTAATTTCTTTTTTTCTTTCTCTTTTTTTTTTTACAACCCCTGAAGGCGTGTATTAAAATCCTCAGAATACGGTGCTAAAACACTAGGGCACAATCCCCCCATAAAATTTGTCCCTATTGCAAATATTACTCAATAGGCTGTTCTTTGGACGGAGATTAGATAGCTGGATAGATGGGTGTAATTATGTTTCTCAAATCTTACTTTCATGATACCCTCTAGTAAAGCCACTGGTGTAACGATTTTGAAAGAGGTACTAAGGCTGAAATAAAATTGAGTTGTAGCAGAGAGAGCACATCCAGTTCCCAAATTAGTACAACCGATTGCCACGGCTGAACAGAACAGCCTTTTTGTGTAAATCAGCCACCTTTCATTTAAAAGAATGCCTTCAGGATTTTTTTAATGTTCCAGGTTCTTTACGATGCATTCTGGAAAAGGAAACAAAATATATACAACCATTTTAGTAACAGTACTCTCAGTAGTTTAATATCAGGAACTACTGCAAATTTACAGCCAATAGTAGTCTTAGATGAAAGCTGTTGCCTGTACTCTCATCATGGAATCCTGAGGCAGAGGAGGAAGGGGGATCTAGAGGAGTGGAGAGGCCAACAGTGATTCAAGTGTTATAAAATGGATAATGATTTAAAACAGGAAAATTTTAAGATACTACTTTATTTTCAGAGGCGTCTTTCTGGGTTTATTGGAGTCAAATGTCTTTCAGTCCAATTCTAGGAAATCAGCTGACGAATGTGAAGGATATAGACGCATCTTAGACATCTCTGTTCAAAAGCAAGAAACAAAAGTGACCTCGGCTAGCTCTTATGTGGAAGGCGAGAATATCAAATTTCCAGTGGATCACATAATTACACACGAGGGCATGAGCCCAGTATGTAGAAAGACGCAAGCAAACAAGCAGCAAAAAATGGGTGTTAAAGAACAAGGTATGAAGATGCTATGTCCAGATTTAAGAGCAAGAAGATCCTGTCCCAGATGTGTTCCCCTCTTTTTTCAGTCACAGGGTGTCTCTGTCAGCATTTTCAGACAACTAGGCGTCAGCAAATCTCCGTCTCGCTGCCAACATTTACACAAGCAAGAAGTTCCTTAAAACTGTTTTAAGAGAAAAGATTGGACCGCATGCTATAATGGGTCACATGTAAACATTAGAGCACAGTCTGTGTGGAGCATTGCTTAGTCTGTTTCTTACACACTTTTAAACAGTCAACCAAGATGAATCACTCATCCGCAGACAGAGAAAAGAAGAACAGTGGGACACAGACGGAACAGGCAGGAAATGACAGATTCAGACAGAACAAGCAAAATATCAAGCAGCTCATGATACTACATTTTACATAAGAACCAAACTAAATACGTAGTGCAAGAAGAGATGAATTTTACATTTTCATAATTCAGTGATAGAAAAATATTTTAATTACTTGGTCCACAGCAAAAATAAAGGGCAGGTATTTTACATGTTTAAAAAAAATCATTCAAATGAGATACCTATTGTTCACATAAGAATGCTTGGAAGGACCCAAACCAGTTGATTCTTGCAAATTTGACTTTAATCTATTCATGCTTAAAGACTCCATTATAAGAGACATAATTAGTTGTCCCAGGCAGCACAGTAATCAATTTGAAAATGACATTGTTTTCTAAATAGAAAATAGTTGGTCAAACGAAGTAGAAAATAATTCTTATATGCTCAATGCCCACTCCACCACCATCCTACAAAATATCCTACAACAAACTGTACATAACACCACAGGCTCTTTCTTGATGCCTTTGCAAAAGGAAACACATGCAGCAGTAATGTTATGTACTATTTTGTCTGTTGCAAATGGCATATTTATTGCCTCCCAGTTTGGTAGTCTCTGAATCTAAAATAAAAGTGTTTGCGTCTACAGGGGTTGGACAATACAATTGGAGGTGTGTAAATGCATAATGCAGGAGCTGTGCAATTTTCGTGCCATAGACCTCATTTGCATTTTGACTCACCAAAACCACCTTTCAATGCGAACGCTGCTGCTTTATGGTAGTTTCATGGGACTGAATCTCAGTAAGTGGAGCTGTTCGCTAATAAACACATATTGTTTCCTCCCCCATTTTAATTTTTATGTACCCAATGAATAATGCCTATAAAAAGGTGTTGTGGTCCAATGGAAGGTGAGGGTGAAGAGGTATTTTATATACATGGATATTTTATTTTTGTAAGGGAAATGCAAATAATTAACTTTAGTCTTGCCCTTTTAACCAGGTGAATCGACCTCTATCCCCCAAATGCCTTCATGCATGAGCACATTGTAACATGGTAAGCTTCTTCTGACAAACTAGCCAGTTCACTATGGCATTAACACACTGATTTTAAAGACAATGACAGCAGCTAATCCAATTGTCCTTAGTGGATCCAACCCACTCACACCAACCATCCCACCCCCAATCCCTGCAGGTAATTAATTCATCTTAGTCCAACCCTATGGACAATAGCGCCACAGCTGCGCTACGATCTCCTGTGACGAAATCACATGAATCAAACTAGACACGCCCAATTTTGATCTGTGACGCCATTAGCACTTGTGTTTACTGACTGCGTTCAGGCTGTCATAATAGGCCCCTATATCCCTTTGCAATGTGTTGGACTTTGATTTTTACTAACCAAGCTGTTATTAGATTGGAATTGGCCATGAATAGTCTGTTGCTGCATATCTCTCCAATTTCACCTACAGTGCTATTAGAAAATGCAGTCCTTTTTGGTCACTGACAAAATCTGCTCACTCGTTCAGTTACATTTCCAAAACCACTTCAAACATACAGTATATTGCCTAAAGCAGATGTCTGGGCTGCTAGCTCGCAGCGAATGTTTTCCTAAAGGAGGCACTTATCAATTCCACTCCAGTCCTGCATGATAAAGCAATTTCTCTTATCTGAAAAAGGAATGCACAGCAGAGCAGGAATCTCGGCCTTCTCCGAATGGTTTCTTCTGACACCACTCAAGACCACATGAAGAAATTCTTCTATAAGTCTCTCCTGAAGAGATAATGGCAGGCATGCTTCCCAAAAATAAAACATGCCTAGAGTTAGTGGCTTGGAGAGGGCAGAGCTTATGGCTTGTTCTGTAAATGCGGGGCATTGCAAAAATCTCTACGCTTGCCACAAGCTTCGCCTGTCCTGTCCTGCTTTTGTAGAGTACTGAGACAGAGAGGCATGCTTCACACCACCTTGCTTCACACCAGATATACTGTGAGTCAGATCCGTCAGAAGCAGTTTGCCACAGCTTCGCCCCTGCAAGATGGAATGTGACTGTGGCTTCGTCATTCCAAAGTCAAACACTACCAGTTGTTACGACACGTTTTGATATTTTTGGTTTCTAACAAGTTTAAAAATGACTTAGAGACATGAAATACTTGAAATATATGCATAACTGCATTCACAGACCAACAGAAACAGGCAGACACACACACACACACACACACACACACAGACACACAAACCGAAGCTATGCACATTGCTGAAGGAATGTCCTGTAGAGAAGCCTTCTGGTACTCCCAATGTTCAGTTATTGCAAAATGGATGAGTATGACACGAGAGATCTTTATGTTTACACCATATCTGCACATCAAGCAGTGTTTCCCCACGAGAAACTGCATGTGGGTGAGCAACCTTAGTGAGTACAAAGATTATAGCATGTTTTGAGCGATTTTGATGACCCAGCTGCCAGGCCCTGTGAACTCTAGAGTACGCCGTGGATATTGTTCAGATGTACCGTGTGTGGTTGGCAGGGAAATTTTAGAGAGATATTCAAACAGATATTTTTAGACACAGCTGGTTTTACATGGTAATGATGTGGCAGCAGGATGTATTCTTAAATTATACGCGTCAAAAATAAATCCTCCAAATTGTCTAAGTGCATGTGTGATTGTCTGCATGTCTGCGCGTGTGTGAGTTCACTAGATCACTTTAGCAGTGGAAGTGAGCAGAAAAAAAAAGAAATATTAGTATAAATCCCCATACTACGGTGTTGGACCAACAAGCGTGGCCATGTATGGGCTACATGCTCTGTAACATTAGTGTCTATTAGCAACTGGAAAGCTACAGGAGGAATATAACACCACTCTTCAAGGGAAAGTCAAGCACGTCAGACTTAGTGGATACTAGACGTGGAAAATGCTGCCTCAGGCATTGCTCCAGAATATCCCATAAATGTTCATTCTGCTTGCAGTAAGGCTCTTTGACTGAGGAAGCCAAGATATGTGGTTAACATCAGTGTCATGCCTCAAACCACTGGCTGACTATCTGTGGCTATTGGGTAACTATTTCTCCTATGCAGATGGGCTGACCTCCACAAACATCCCCGCAGCAGACTTTAATTTATCTTACGTATTCTTTCCTAACCCCGGTGAGTCCCATTCACATTAAAATCTCTTTTTCAGAGGAGCTCTGGCCTCTTGATCAATCAATACTATAAATAAAAAATAACTGACATCGACCGCGTCTTCCAAAGGTACAAGTGCACTTGAAATATAGTCGGAAAAATCCATCCTGTACCCGCAACAGAATCACCAGAATACGGATGAAACATTCATGTTTCCATTCTTTCATTCAATATTTGTCTCTGTAAATACTCTTTAAAATATGAATGTATCAATGATTTTTATAGACACTTTTATGGTTTTAACCATTATAAATTCAATTGAGCCACTCGTGCAAGCCATAAAAGATCTGGTCTTATAAAACAACATTAAAAATCTACAACCCCAATTCCGAAATAGTTGGGACGAAGTGTAAATTTTGAATAAAATCAAAATGCAATGACTTTCAGATCACATGAGCCAATATGTTATTTACAATAGAACACAGATAACATTTCAAATGTTGAAACTGAGACATTTTACATTTTTATCCACAAAATGAGCTTATTTCTGGCTACAACCGGTCTCAAAAAAGTTGGGACACAGGCAGAAAAAGGGCTGAAAAAGCAATTAATATATAAGAGAATCAGCTGAAAGAACATTTAGCAAGTAATTGAGTTAACTGGCATCAGGTGTGTAACATGATTGGATATAAAAGGGATGTCTTAGAGAGGCTGGGTCTCTCAGAAGTAAAGATGGCCAGAGGCTCTCCAACCTGTGAAGGCTTGCGTAAAAAAATTGAGGAATACTTTAAAAACAATGTTCTTCAACGTCAAATTGCAAAGGCTTTAAAGGTCTCATCATCGACAGCGCATAACATCATCAAAAGATTCACAGAAACTGGAAAAATCTCTGTGCGTAAGGGACAAGGCCGAAGATCTTTACTGGATGTCCGTGATCTTTGGGCCCTCAGACGCCACTGCATCACTCACCGGCATGATTCTGTCATTGACATTACTAAATGGACCCAGGAATACTTCAAGCAGCTACTGTCAGTAAACACAGTCCGCCGTGCCATCCACAGATGCCACCTAAAAGTCTATCATGCAAAAATGAAGCCATTGTTGAGCATGATCCAGAAGCGCCGCCATGTTCTGTGGGCCAAGGCTCATTTAAAATGGACTGTAGCAAAGCAGCAAAGTGTCCTGTGGTTAGACGAGTCCAAATTTGACATTCTTGTTGGAAATCATGGGCGTCATGTCCTCCGGGCTAAAGAGGAGAAAGACCACCCCTCCTGTTATCCGCGTTCAGTTCAAAAGCCAGCATCTCTGATGGTATGGGGATGCATTAGTGCATATGGTGTGGGACACTTGCATGTTTTAAAAGGCACCATGAATACTGAAAGGTATATAAAGGTTTTAGAGCAACATATGCTCCCCTCCAGATGACATCTATCCCAGGGAAGGCCTTGTGTATTTCAGCAGGACAATGCAAAACCACATACTGCAGCTACTACAACAGCATGGCTTCGTAGTAGAAGAGTCTGTGTGCTGAACCGGCCTGCCTGCAGTCCTGATCTTTCACCGATTGAGAACATTTGGCGCATAATTAAACGAAAAGTCCATCAAAGGAGACCCGAAACTCTCCAGTAGCTGGAAGCCTGTATTAAACAAGAGTGGGATCAAATTCCAATGGCTAAACTCAAGAAACTTGTCTCCTCAATGCCCAGACGCCTCCACTCTGTGTTAAAAAGAAGAGGGGATGCTACACCATTTTGTGGATAAAATTGTAAAATTTCTCAGTTTCAACATTTGCTATGTTATCTCTGTTCCATTGTGAACAAAATACTGGCTGGTGTGATTTGAAAGTCACCTCGTTTTGATTTTATTCACAATTTAGAATTTGTCCCAACTATTGCAGAATTGGGGTTGTATTTTGCTTTTTTTTTTTTTTTTTACTTTTAGGCTGTGGAGATTGGGTTCAGTCATAACAGTCTACTGAACCACATTCCAGAGTTCAATGACTCTTCTTTGGACAACAGGCTAAGAGGAAGTGTGGGTAGCTGCGTTCTTTGTTAGATGGTGTAAAACTGACAGGCTGAAAGCAGCTATACCTTTGAGCTGCTGCTACTGTTGGGTATGAGCGAATCCATTCTCTCTTAATCTAATTCGCTGGCTTTCCTTATGAATGGCGGCTCACTGCACGTCCGCAGGTTTGATTAATAATGCATGCAGAAAAGGTTGAAGCAAGATGCATTAAAAAGCACAGACAGTGGAGGCAGCCCTGTCATTCAGGCAAGCCTCTCCTCAGTTTTCTCACCAAGTCATGATTTCTGTCACGAGTACAAGCCAGGATTCTTATGCTGCATTTCCACCAAACGCGACAGAAACATTCCCGCGGCCAGATTATATGCAAAGTCAATTGTACAAAGACGCGAATACACGCGAGAAGGCGCGAACTCGCGTTTATTTGCGTCTTTGCATTGACTTTGAATGTAATATGGCTGCGCGAAAAATTCGTTTGGCGTTTGGTGGAAACGCGGCTTTACTCCCAAAGGGACTCGTTGTAAGTTCTCTTTGGTAGGCTACTTTACTGCTTTAAGAGCTTAATTCAAAGCATCAATTTGCTGATGAGACCACACTCCCTCTAAGGTCTAAATTGGCTTCTGATTTAAAAACATAAGACAAAAGCCAGCAGTCTCTGCAGTTTTCCACGCTGGTAGACTGACTGCCTGGCCTTACAGAACAAAAACTGGGAATTCGGTTTACTTCTTTTGCCTGTTCTTGCTGGGCTGCCCCCTGTTGTTGGCTGTAACATTTTCATAGTGAGAAAAAGGCACACTTGCAGTTGCAGTCAAGCTCAATCAGTCAGATAATAATGGCTTAATGGTGTACATATCGGGAGATAATGAAGCATTAGTCTAGGTTCACATCTTCAAACTCGCATGAGAACAAAATCATTTGAGGGTTTTACTATTCAAAACTGAAGTTTTTCTGAATTATTTCATTCACATATCTCAGAAATGGTTTGTTCTCCCCGAAATCATATCCCATTATTGCTGTAATAGCTATTTGTTCAAGCAAGGATATTTTCGCGCTTTAAGCATGGGTAAGAATATTCCCCTTTCACAAAGAATTAATTGTGAAGTGGTATAAATCACATCATCAGGTAACGATCGCTGCCTCATAATGGGTAGTGATTCATGCACCACTGACATTCATCGAAATACTGAGGAAATGAAAGACATAACTGAATGGCCAAGCTTTCTTCCTTAGTTAAATGAATTAGGATGATCGCAAAACAATTTTACTTTCGAGTGAGCACCAAAATTCATTGGACAGTGTCACATTATTCTCCAAGCCAATCACCAGATCTGAATCCAACTGGACATGCCTTTTACATGCTAAGCCGGAAACTGAAGGCAAAAAGTTCTCGAAATGAGTAGGATCTGAAGACCGCTACAGTGCAGACCTGGAAGAGCATCACCTGAGAAGACATCCCATATCTGATACCCCATGTATCTATGCGGCCATAGACTTCAAGCAGTCACTGCATACAATGGATATGCAACCAAATATTAAAAATGATCACTTAAATCAACATCATGCCCCCCAAAAATGGGGAGACTATGGACAAAAGGTGCTGTCAAAAACATGCCGTAAAACTGATTCAACCCATGTGGATGAAAACATCCTAAAATTATGCTGACAGTCTGAACTTTAACCTACTGTCATTGTATCATTCTGGCTCAAAGTGCAGAGAGCAGAACCAGAATAAAAATGTGTCACTGTCCAATTAATTATAGTGTTCCCTATAACTGAGGCAGTGATTGAATGTGCATGCCTCCTCTGATGAATGCAAACCAATGAGTCAGTCTGCTCACACACAGTGTAGAGCAGTAATCCATATCACAGGTCATTAAACTGGTCTGATATCTGCATAGTTTTCCCTTCCCTACTGTTCAAAATGCTTGAACAAGCTGTCAGCAAAAAATATGGTTAATCGATGCGCATTGTTTGAAGCTTAACCGAATGATTTGGACACAGGCAGAGAATGGCTTAAATTCTGCGGAGTAGTGAGTCTTGTTCATGCCCACTGTTTGTATTGCTGCACCCAGAACACAATAAGCTCGAGTTTCCTGTCCGCCAGTAAGACGCTCCCACAACACAGAATTGACTCATTCACCGCACCTTCTTTTAATCCAGGAAAAAACCACCATCTCCACTATACGCAATCTTCACTCTTGGTACAAACTGCTGTATAGTGCACTATTTCTCACTCACAATAATTTCTCACTGAAGGCTATTAACTCCAACCGACTTATAAATACAGCCATTTCGGGGAGGGGAACCACCGCCATGAGGTCTGACACTCAATCCTATTTGGCAGCATCAATCATAATTCACTTTTAGCTCCTTCCACATGAAAACAGAGAGTAAAGCATTTTCTAACTAAATAAATCGATAATGTAACAGAGCTGAATTTCTAAATGGTGGAGTGCCATCACAGATAAGGAACTGAATAATCCAAGGATTACAGGAGTGGTTCCCTGATGGCTACTATTGCACCCTAGGGGGACTGAGTAAAATGACTACACTACAAACACAAATACGTCAAAAATTTTATAATTATAAATATTTACACACAAATATAATCCAAAAATATACCCTGTGACTCAGATTTTATGTTCACAAAATGATTCAAGTGTCCCAAACATACACTATATAAACTGGCAGTTTAGGCTTCAGACAAAAGTTTTTATGCATTTAAAAATCACCCCGGGGAAAATTTTGCCTTATGTACAAGGTAATGGCTTTTAAAGGCAATTAGTGACACTTGGCACATCCAGGTAAATACTCCTCTGATAACTAAGTTATTAATCTGCGTATAAATGAAATAAAAAATTTGAACTTGTATGAAAGTATGGATTTTTTAAGAATTCAAAAATTATCTACAGCATATGACAAAGCAACTCACTTGAGTGCCCCAAGTGATACGACTCAATCCAAAAGTTGTATCAGATACTGACATTTTTTTCTTGTTTTATTTGCATACTGAATCACATTGGATTTGAAAAAAGTAAATGGTAAGCTCAATAAAAAAGGCAGTCCATCCACATCAGGTGACCCTACTACTAACTACAGGCCTTAGAAAAGCAGGAAGTACTTGGTCAATTAGTAAGCAGCTCAGCAGTTTCTTACAACAGCAGCTCATGCACAAGAAAGGAGTCCACAGTATTACAGTTATCTTTCAGTGTGCAAATAAATCAAGCCATCACAAGGACAAAAATCAGAATAAATCAATGAGGCACCAACCCAAAGTTTTGCCTGAATCAAAAAAATAACTGTTTCAAACATCTTTAGGTTGCAAGAACACAAACGTGAGCTGATAAATAACAAATGATCTGGTAAACCAAAAAGGACCTCCACCCTTTTCAACTAATACTATCAAATCAATAATTCTCTCCAGAATGAAGACACTAAGGTCATAAAGGTTTCCATAAAAATAAGACACAAACATTCCATCATAGGTTTTACCACAAGACGCAAACCACAAATAATCCTCAACAGGAGTCCTGTCAAGTTTGAGTTTGATTAACAGCTGTTAAAAAACTTTTGAGATTTAAAAAAAGGTTGCATGTGAAAATGAGTGATCACGTAGTAAAGAGATTGAAAGAGAAAAGTGAGAAAAAAGAAAAGAAATGCTTAATCCAAAGCACCATCTGTAAGAAATAGAGGTGTGTAGTATTACGGTGTGCAGATTTGGAACTGAAAATAGAACAAGCTCAGGTGGTCTCACTGATATAACTGCTCGTGGCAACAACAAATTCTGAGGCACACATTCACAGCTCTGATCCAGTCAAATACCTTAAATACTTACACTGCACTTCACCTTGGAGCAAGATAATCACCACAGAAATATTGCAAAACCAGCTAAGGAGATTTTCAAGGCCGGCCTGTAGGGTGTTCTGGACTGGCCAGAACAGTCAACCACTTACCTGAACTAAACTCAAAATGTGCTTCAGTTGCCTTATAAAAATAGTAAGACAAGATTTCCCCAAAAACATAAGTCTAAATTTAAGATGGCTGCAGTACAATTCTGGCAGAATAGCACATGGTAAAGTGCAAAGTCTATGTGCCATAGACTTCAAGCAGTCATGAAATGCAATGGGTTAATTTGTCCAATTACCTGAAATTTACCTGAAATGTTTCCTATGTTATTTCATTTTACCGCATATTGATACCTAACCGACCATTGACTGCAAGTGAAAACACCTTGAACTTTAACAGTAAACCACACCCGACTGTAAAAGTTTAGCAAAGACTGCACTCTGACCATGGCTACTAAATTAAAAATGAAACTTACCCCAGCCCAACTTCAAGCACTAACCCCAAAGGGTTTTCATACACTGCCCGGCCAAAAAAAAAAGTCACCGTTTGGAAATTAATGAGCAAATTCTATAAATGGATCATTATTGCGGTTATTAATATGTTTCAGCTGGCAATAATCATTTTTACCCTGACTGATGAAGCGCGTCGCTGCTCATTTCTTAAAAAATCATGTTGGAAGACACATCCCTTGATGGTGGAAAAGATGTTGCAGTATTTCAGAACGGGCAAGTTATTAGCCTGTATTTAGCAAAGAAAACCATGAATGACAAAAACAAGTATGAGGAATCATTTTCACAAACAAATTTGCCACCACAAAGTCCTGACCTTAAACACATTAAAAGTTTTTGGGATGTGCTCAAGAAAGACCACCGAGTGGTTCAACCATTATGTCAAGAAGACGAGATCTCGGCAAAAAATTATGGCATTTCTGATTGAAAATAAATGTTCTGGCATTGCACATAGTTGTCAAAACAATGACAAGACGAATATGCACTGTAATCAAAGCTACAGGGGTTCCAACTAAATATTTCTGGGTGTGCGACTTTTTTTTGGCCGGGAAGTGTATATGCAAACACAAATTAGCTTTTTTTTGCAAAAATTAAATCTGAGATAACATTAACTCAGTGATAGTTGTGATATTGAACACGGCTACCATAAAGCACACACTAAAATAAACGGTTTTCTGGCTTGCTTCCGAAGGGGAAATGTTTCTACATTTGCGATGAACCTGCAGGGGTAGGCGTGAAGTGTGTGAGTCAGCAGAATTGGTCTGGCAATGAACACTAGAGCTCGATAGGGTGCTTCTACAGAGACATACTGGAGCCTTTTAGAACTTATTCAACTGAACTGACATGCAATAAATATCAATGAAATGGCTAAGCAATTCAAATGAAAGTCGGTGGGTATAAAAACAACTGATCCCATGAAGTTCTATGGGAAATCATAAACCCATTAGACCACAGGCTTATTTAGGCAAGGTTATTTTTAAAGGGGTCATGATACCCATTTCCCCATTTAATATTTTCATTTTTGTGGTCTATTTATAAACATTTGCATGTAGTTTTGGTCAAAAAGCATCTTAGTCACAGCTATACAGGCCATGTGTGCAGCATCTAAGGCTCACTCATCCTGAAATGGGCTGTTTTGACTCCTGTCTCTTTAAGGCCCTCTACCTTGAGGCTTACTCTGCTGTGATAGGCAATAACATGGTTCAGGAACCAATGCTCAGTAAAAATAAAAGGGACACAATTAAAGGTTGGGGTTGTTCAGCCATGGAATATTGGTAAAAATGAAATTTAACATCTGATTCTTCACCTTACCTTCCATTGGAAGTCCATACCAAGGGAATTCACCTTTGCAGCTGAATAAAATAGGATCTTTTTGACCTTCCTCTTCTTCTTATTATTATTAGGGATCCCCTCGGGTCTCTGGAAGGGGATACCTATTGCTTTTGTTCAAATTTTTCTTCCTCTTCTTCTAATTATTACTTATTTTCTTTTTCACGATTTTATGAGTGAGGTTTCTCAAACACTGTTCAAGTTAGAGCTCTCATTTTTACAACCCCAATTCCGAAATAGTTGGGACAAAGTGCAAATTGTGAATAAAATCAAAAAGCAATGACTTTCAAATCATACCAGCCAGTATTTTATTCACAATAGAACAGAGATAACATAGCAAATGTTGAAACTAAAAAGTTTACAATTTTATCCACAAAATGAGCTCATTTCAAATTTGATGGCTGCTACAGGTCTCAAAAAAGTTGTGACAGGGGCCTGTTTACCATGGTGTAGCATCCACTCTTCTTTTTAACAGAGTGGAGGTGTCTGGGCATTGAGGAGACAAGTTTCTTGAGTTTAGCCATTGGAATTTGATCCCACTCTTGTTTAATACAGGCTTCCAGCTGCTGGAGAGTTTTGGGTCTCCTTTGACGGACTTTTCGTTTAATTATGCACCAAATGTTCTCAATCGGTGAAAGATCAGGACTGCAGGCAGGCCTGTTTAGCACACGGACTCTTCTACCAGGAAGCCATGCTGTTGTAATAGCAGCACTATGTGGTTTTGCATTGTCCTGCTGAAATACACAAGGCCTTCCCTGGAATAGATGTCATCTGGAGGGTAGCATATGTTGCTCTAAAACCTTTATATACCTTTCAGCATTCATGGTGCTTTTTAAAGCATGTAAGTGTCCCACGCCATATCCATCAGAGATGCTGGCTTTTGAACTGAACGCTAATAACAGGAGGGGTGGTCTTTCTCCTCTTTAGCCCGGAGGACACGACGCCCATGATTTCCAACAAGAATGTCAAATTTGGACTCATCTGACCACAGGACACTTTGCCACTTTGCTACAGTCCATTTTAAATGAGTCTTGGCCTGCAGAACACGGCGGTGCTTCTGGATCACGCTCAACAATGGCTTCATTTTTGCATGATAGTGTTTTAGGTGGCATCTGTGGATGGCACGGCGGACTGTATTTACAGACAGTGGTTTCTTGAAGTATTCCTGGGCCCATTTAGTAATGTCAATGACAGAATTATGCCGGTGAGTGATGCAGTGGCGTCTGAGGGCCCGAAGATCACGGGCATCCAGTAAAGATCTTCGGCCTTGTCCCTTACGCACAGAGATTTTTCCAGTTTCTGTGAATCTTTTGATGATGTTATGCTCTGTCGATGATGAGACATTCAAAGCCTTTTCAATTTGACGTTGAGGAACATTGTTTTTAAAGTATTCCACAATTTTTTTTGCGAACCTTGACGGGTTGGAGGGCCTCTGGCCATCTTTACTTCTGAGAGACTCAGCCTCTCTAAGACATCCCTTTTATAGCCAATCATGTTACACACCTGATGCCAGTTAACTTAATTACTTGCTAAATGTTCTTTCAGCTGATTCTCTTATATATTTATTGCTTTTTCAGCCCTTTTTTGCCTGTGTCCCAACTTTTTTGAGGCCTGATGCAGTCAGAAAATTTGAAATGAGCTCATTTTGTGGATAAATATGTAAACTGTCTCGGGGCGCCCCGGTGGCTCATCGGTCTAGGTGCGTGTACCATAAAGGCTGTGTCCTTCCCGCAGTGACCTGAGTTCGAATCCAGCTCAGGTCATTTGCTGCATGTCTTCCCCCATTCTTCTCCCCAACTTTCCAGTCTCTCTACACTGTATAACTATCAAATAAAGGAAAAATTCTTCAAAAAATGTAAAATGTCTCAGTTTCAACATTTGAAATGTTATCTATATTCTACTGTAAATAACATATTGGCTCATGTGATCTCAAAGTCATTGCATTTTGATTTTATTCACAATTTACACTTCATCCCAACTATTTCGGAATGGGGTTGTAATATGAAAAATCTCTGGATCCTTCTTCAAGTTTGTGAAAATCATCAACTTCCAGTCAAAATTGTGCAAGCTAACTATTGGTGTATTTCTATTTGGTCATATGACCAAAATTTTCTTTAAGTATAACAGAATCTCACAAAATTTGGCATGTACTATGTCCATATGATGCGGAACAAGCACACAGAGTAAGAATTACCTACGTTAAGTCACATGACCAGGCAGCCGTATTGAATTTTTTTGTCAACACATTTTGGGCTATATCTTCAGAATGGAAGGTCATAGAAACAAAATTCTTTTTTGATGAATTCAGTGGATCAAGCCACATCCATCCATATAAGCCTCATCCATTTGAGTCATGCAAATTTTCCGCCATTTTTGTAAAACCCTTAAAAGCTACCGCTTCCTAAATGGTGCAACCGATTTGCATGAACCTTGGCATATGGGATTGTCAGGCAAAGACATTCAAACACTGTATGGCAAATGTTGCTACGTTAAAAGATGTGGCTGAAGTAAGCCAAGGAGCTTTAACTCCTAAACACAATGTCCAATTCTCACCAAACTTAAGATCTGCCATCTACAGGCCATCTGACTTACCAAATTAAGTGTAAATCCGTCCATATGTGGCACTGTAGCAAACAAATGGCCACGACTCCTAAATCAATTGTCCAATCAACTTGAAATTTTGCATGCTTCATGTTGGTCAGGGTTGCTATGAAAATCTATAAGAACAAAGTGATAACTAAAACATTATGGCCGACATCAGTCAATCAAATTTCAGTTGACCTTTCCCTCATTTTAGCTGCACCTATCATCATGAAACTTCATAATCTTGCTAAGGATCTGGGCATACGATCCAGAAATACAATCTTCTTATCCATCAATTCTACAATGTTAAAAACAATCTGTTCAGTCACGTGACCTAAAGGAACTCTTTGGACAAGGTATATATCAAAGATCCCGGCCTCGAAGCTGCTCTGCGACTTCTATCTAGTTATTATAATTATAATTGACTGGCAGATATATTGTTGTTGCTTCACAGCAAGAAGGTTGTGGGTATAAATCCGGCTCAGGGCCTATTTGTGTACAGTTTTGTATGTTCTTCCTGTTGTAATGTAGAAAAAAAAAAGCCACTAGATGGCAGTATTGACTTTTTTTTGTTAAGCCCAGTCTGGAGCTAGGTTTGGGGCATGTACTGGGCATGCCTCAGAGGGGGCTGGAAAAGAGTATATAAGGAGAAAAATTGAGAGAGTGAAGGTAGCAGGAGAAATTGCAAGGAGAAATTGTGGAAGGACACATTTGACCAGACCTGTCACTCTTTTCAAGACCTGTAAAGCTTTTTGTGGATTTTTGCCTGTGTTGGAGCATTTTCCTGTCCCAGGACATCGCAACATAGCAGCCCCATCTCAATTACCAAGGGACTGTAACTATCTCATTTTTTTTTTTTTTTTAATTTCAATCTTGGTCAGTAGAGTAGATTGTAGATTAGTTCAAAGTGTTTGTTTAATTAAACCTGTTAAAGTTTAAAAATTTTGTCAGTCATCCCTCGCTGTCCGCTACGCCATAACAAATTGGGGCCATAACAAATTGACGCCATAACAGATTGGGGCCACAACACTGTGTTCATGTGAGTTTACTCCAGGTACTCCGGTTTCCGGCCACAGTCCAAAGATATGCATGCTGAGCTAATAGGAGACAACAACTGCCCAAAGGCATGAGCGAATGAGTGAATGGTGCGTGATCCCTGTGATGAATTGGCAGCCTGTCCAGGGAGGATTCCTGCTGCCAGCCCATTGTATGCTGGGAGAAACTCCAGCCTCCAGTGACCCTACCCAGGCATAAGCAAGTTAGATAAGATGGATGAATTTCACATGCTGCTGGCTGTTGATGTTTGATATCCTTTCAATGAATTTGCTTATTTTGCTGAATTTAAACTGACAACTCTCCAGTATCACTGTATTCAGTCTTGCACACTCAAGACACTTGCTGTCTTTTCTAATTGACGACTGTGTCACTGATAGAAAAACTCTCAGTTCAGTGCTTACTTGCAAAGGAATTGTTACATGGAATTTGCTCACAAAACACCAGTGTAAGGCGCACACCATAATAAATAGCCTCATCTACAGCTGGAACCATGGAACCAGTGTATATAATTTGGGCTCATTATATGTGAAGCAGAAAGTGCTGACTGCACCAACTGATAGAACAGTTCATGGCTAATATTAACCACAGATATCTGAATGTATTCAATTTGGAGGCAGGCCGAAAACAAGATTACTCTATGGCTGTTTCTGCCAAAGCAACACTCTGCTAAAATAATGATACCCTAGTGACAACCACTCACTCCCTGGCATAGTTGCAAGCTACCTCTCATAATTACAATGGGGTGCAACATGAGTGACAGCTCTCCGCACAAAACACTTTCCTCTTAAAAATCAGAGGCTACATAGTAAATCCACAAGCTCAGCAAAATATTTTTATGAAATAACTTTTAAAAGTTTGTCGGTACCATGCGATATCACCTCATAATGGTATTTTTGGCTCCTGTGCAATCAATGTCTTAGTTTTACTTTTACTGGGTTGTGTGCAACTGATGTAAGCAAAAACCATGAGCAGAACTAAAACATCTGATACAAGATTCGCTCAGTAAAAACAACATCAGTGCATCAGCTGTTCATAACAACTATAACTTCCATCAACATATTGCATAAATAAGCAAACAATTACTTTAAATTGGATTGATTTTACCCCAACCACACTATTAATACAGAAGAGCCAGGTCATTGGTGTATTTTGTATCATAGCTCCAAAACTAAGTAAGATAGAGATAAATTTGTAACTCTGTTACTGACCAGTTTTTTGCCATTTTCACCCAAAATAAGTCAAATGACCAAAATGAGCTATTTTGTTTTTTGAAGTGCTGGGGAAGATCTACACAAAACCATTTAAATTGTAACTCTATCTTACTTAGTTTTGGAGCTATGATACAAAATACACCAATCTTGTAACTCCGCTACCGCGTGACCTGGCCCAGAAACCTACTAAAATAAAAGTTTTCTGAACAAAGACTGCCACTAGGTAAACTAGACACAGAGCGCACACCTCCAACAATGCATTTGTCACTAAGAACTGAACAAATATGACCGCGGCAGCTATATTTGCATTCAAATTCATTCCAAAATTCAATCAGTTGTTCCTTGGCCCATGGCCCATGCTTCCACAAAAAAAAAAATTATTGAAATTGATTGAAAAATTTGAGAGATATTGTCTGGACAAACAAACAGACATAGGTGAATACATAAATTCTGCCAAACTTTATTGGCAGAGTTAATAAATTGAGTGATACAAGTTGCAGACGTCAAACAGGGGGACCTGATGTAGAATTAATTCCTCAACTATTCAGTAGAAAGATTGCTGTTAAGATCAAAGTCACTGACACACGAAGAGCAAGAACCTGTCAATAAACAAAAGATAAGTCACACTTCGCAAACAGCAAGAGAAGCTGTGAAGTGAGAGCACCACAAAAATACTGGCAAATTCCCTAAGCGCAATTCATCAAACACTGTGGTTTTTTTAGAGTCAAAACTCCTATTTCAAGATTTGAGGAATCTTTTATATCCAAATATTTAATATCCTGCCACATTTTGAATGACTCAGTGTAATTCAAATCAAAGTAAGAAAGTAAGACCATGGCAAGACCATAGCCTCTCTTGAGAAACAGTCATTACATACTACAACCACTAATACTACTAGTACTATTACGACTACAAATAATAATAATAATAATAATAATAATAATAGTAATAAACTCAAAATATATACCAAATAGGTGTCACTTGGAGTATTTGTACAGTCCTACAAATTAAGATCAAATTATAAGCAACTATTATACTCTTTTCTTTTCGTTAAGTTTTGAAGCCAAAACCAAAATTGTGGACTTATTTACGGCATCATCCTACACCAATTGACCTATGGCTAAGCCCCGCCCTCAAATGCGATGAGCCAATCACAATGCGTATTCTCGCCCCATATACTCGGACATTCTGAGCCTGAACTTCCATTGAAATGCATTACGGAAACTCCGAATCGTTCGCTTTTATGGGGTTTTAAAATGTTTCTAAGTAAAAAAAAGAAATGGTCAAACGCTGTGCTTGGGGTAAATTTAACTCCGATACGAGGTATCCCGAGAGGCTGGTCGATGGGGTGTATTTTATACCCTTCCCAAAGGCAAAGCCACATCATAACCGAGAGAAGTGTCTCCTCTGGATAAAGCGCTTTCACACCGGACGGAAAATGAATTTTTCGCATGACAGATTACATTCAAAGTCAGTGCAAAGACGTGAATACGCGCGTTTGCATTGACTTTGAATGTAATCTGTTGTGCGAAAAATTCGTTTTGCGTCCGGTGTGAAAGCAGCTTAAAGCTTTGTGGAAGACCCCACTATCAGCTTACCGTAGTTAACAAAGGTCAACAAGGATGTCTGTCTACATTTGTTCCAAGCTAAGTCAACATCGTGTTTAAGGCGACATCGTGTCACTTCGCTGGGGATTAATGTAAAGTCATCTTTTACATCGCTAAGTTAGCTAATGTTAGCTAAAGTTAGTAAACTCTATGGCTAACTTCAGTGCTGACGGACGTTCGCTTAACATGAGCTCCTGGCTGCGTTGTTCACCATGCCACCTTGTTTACTTAGGAGTTCAGTCACGTCAGGTTAGATTTCTTAAATTCGGTAACTAGCAATAATAATACGTAAATTAAATTTACTACCCTGCGGTGCACGAACAATACTGATCCTTTGTTTTGTTGTGTGAGAGGGTGACGGAAACGAGATGTGGTTGATCTTGTGTGCACTGAGACCTGAAAATTTTAGCTGCTAATTTCAACTTTTCATTGACCTTCTCCACTCTAAATTCATTAATGTATCCCTCCAATGCTTAATGTAACCCTATTTGC
The DNA here is from genome assembly GCA_029692085.1 of Gymnothorax javanicus. NCBI lineage: Eukaryota > Metazoa > Chordata > Actinopteri > Anguilliformes > Muraenidae > Gymnothorax > Gymnothorax javanicus. Next base: position 148,909,626 of record CM056193.1, read on the forward strand.
AGACTTCTTCATGATATTTGAGCCTTCTATCGCCAAAAATCATTGATAGCATCCTGAAAAATATCTCTGACTGTGATACCAGCCATTACCGCCTGTTCTAAAATGTTGATTGTTTGTCCGAGTCAGTGGAGGGGGCGGGGCTTAGCCATAGGTCAATTCTCACTGAAGACAAACATACAAATTTCACTCTTTCTGAGAGCTTATTACCGGCCCCTGTTTCTTTGGACTCTGCAGTTCACCAGGTGACCAGTGCGACTGTGCAGAGGGACTAAGCGGGGCTGGTGCAGCCAAACTGCACGTGCTGGGCTGACCGGGGGGATACCCATACAAAATGAGCAGGGGAAAATTCTCCATCTGTAACCTTCCGGCCTGGATGCAGATATTTGCTTCACACGGTGCGAGTCCTGACAACACTTTAGTGCTTTATCGGGACACTCAGTGCTTTACTTTTAGTGCTTTATCGGGACACTCAGTTAGCTATAACGGAATCCTATTTAATGGCCTATAGTGAAATATTAAGTTGGACAGTTTTTTTCCGCCTACAGATCCAGTATCTGTGTCTCAAATTGGGACACTTCCCCAGTGCTTCCGATGAATTCCAGTAGAGTTCTGTTTCCTAAATAATTTGCATTTCATTTCTTACTGAGCTACAATCCCATCACACAAAATAATATTAGTTGGTAAGCTTAAAATAAAGCAAGAAAACTTTAAGCCGTTCAGAAGTGGATAAACGTTTGGATCGAGCAGACTGCCAGTTATCAACGAACAATCATATTGAAATATTGCCCACTTTGGCAGCTGACAGCAAAACTGCAAGACTTAAATACCAAGGCAAATCAATTCCATCGGCCATGAGCATCCAAGGGTATGTCTGAATCTGCGAGTATGAAAACGATTTGTGAGAACCGCTTTAGAATTTGCGCTCAGGCTGCCCATTGCTTACGACTGGTTTATGCAAGAAATAGCACATTTCAGACCTGCTCCGTTATGCTGGCGATGCGCTAGCAGTTCATGATGGGTGATTTTAATGGGTACAAGCAGCAAAACGTTAAATACAGCAATATACTTAATTAGGCAAGATTAAACACTAAATACGTAGGATTTATACCACACCCACGTGCATGATATGACGTGCAATTCACCCCTTTTCCATCGCATTTTTCATCTCATAAGTAGGTATATGATTTCTAAAGCCATGCAAAAATAAAAATAATAATAATAATAATAATAATAAAAAACTCTTGGCATTGCATTCCAAAATTCAACTAAAGGTAAGGCAGGCAACACAACCGGATACGTATCATGCAGCGTGTCACAATACCACTTTACAGGTCAATACGAGCATGATGCTTGGACAGTATGTAATAACAACTACATGCAAGCCATCTTTTACAAATCGGCTTTATGGACATTTTAGTCCCCGTTTTTTACATGAAGATCAACGAATCAAAGTATATCTTGCAGGACATTCACCAGAGGAGACCGAAGAACCCGACAAACTGGAGTTACTAGATGCTGCCATCCCGCTAATTCCCGTCTTGAGCTGGCGGTTACACGAGGATGGTCCAGATGAGCCCGCGGCGTGATTCTGGTGGTCTATCCATCTCAAGCCCTTATACTCCTTTGACTTCGCAAGGATAAAACTGGAATCACTTGTTTTCCGCTACGCAACTGATTCTGTAATTATAGTCCGGCTTCTTCCTATATGCGCCCGAACGTCAGATTAATGCGTGGTTGAGTATATTTTGTGCCGCATTTAGTGCTGTATGCTGTGACAATCACTAATGGGTTGTACGTTGCTGTGCGTTCATAATCGCAACAACAACAAAAAATAATCTCGCGCGTTAGCAACGAAGGATGTACAAACATACAGGCCTACGTCTGCTTTAATAAATTTTTGTGGTCTCAGTCACTTGAATGTATCCATCGCGAAACACAATCGACAGGAGCTTTCGCCATGTTGAATTACCAGGAGTTACTGTATCGTTTCCATGTGCCACTTCAGGACTCGTAATAAACAACACCGTGATAAGAGATCCGCCTTCTTAAAGTGGACGTGGTCACTGTCATTCTTGCTTGTGGAAAGTCGGAAATCCACATCCTGCAAAATAATCAACCTGCTGCGTCAAAACGGACGACCGCCGTATAATTTAGATTTTAATCCTGTGTGATGGAGAGACATATAATCGTGACATTTTAGATCAACTGCGGAGCTATCGAGACCACTACTGCGTTAAGTAGGTTACGCCGCAGTCTGCTGTTTCTCCAGTGCACAAATGGATTAATATATGCTCAATGTAACGCTCTTTTTAATTGAAGGCCTCTCTAAAAACAGTCGACCAGGGAGAAGTTACAGATATTCCTGCAAGCCATTTTATTGCGCATGAATCTCGCAGTTTCGTTGTTTATATCCATAGAATAATTTGTTCTGCCCCCTGCTGTTATAAACACGTATTTAAACACAATGGTCACCCAGGGAGGGGGAAAAAGTTTTTTGGCCTATCAGAACTGTGGAACGATTATTAATTCAATAAGGACGACTCAATTACAGGCGTGATTTTTGTAAGATCCCAGATAAAGCCATTTTGCTCGGCAAAGAACAGTTGAACTAGATTGGGTTCTTCTATGGCAGGAGTATTCAAACTTCACGAGAAAACGCAGGTGCAGGCTTTCATTCTAACCAGTTATGCACTAGATAATACAAATCAAGATCCTCATGGCAATAGTACCAGTGGCGGGCGGTGGACAGAGAACAAGGAAGGCGATAAACATGTCGTTAAACTGCTTATTAGTCTTGATCTGTTTTCAGTCAATTTCCTAGGTAAAAGACACTTGAACTCTCCCCTTTCAGGTGTAGCTAACTGTCATCGTTAAGTCGAGAAATCAAACGCACCAGTTGAACGCAAAAAAAGAGCGCATTTCACTCTTTCAATTAAACAATCATTACGCACAGGTTTGACGACTTGCTTAGCATGTGACAAAATTTAACGCGGAAAATCCACAGTGGTTTTTTCGTGAAGAGTTGCCTATTCAGGCATGTGAATTAAACATTTTATAGAATTTATTATTCACTCGCCTAAACATTTCATTATAAGGGAAACTAACATGTCGACCAAGAACAATGATTGAAATCGGGTCACTAATCTCATCCGTTTAAAGGGATGTTTTCCGCCCCAGTCCGTCCACCGCCCGCCACTGAGTAGTACCCAAACATGATCCTTGGGTCTCCCTGTGTATGCTGGCTTCTATTCCAACCACAGTTGCAATAATAGGATTCCGCAAGTAGTTAATTTGTCTGAACTATGTAGAGAGCAGTGATGTATCCTTTTATGCCACATTTTGACTGATATCTGTACTCGCCGTGAAGAATAAAAATTGCATTATCCACATTGTGATAAATTAGAAACAACCAACATTCAAAGTAAAAAAAACAATTGGTTTCCAATTGGTGAAACTGCGGACACTTGGTCGCGTAAACTAACAATTTATTAGACAAGCAAATGACAGAGACAACCCTGTTTCGTGTCATGCATATGTTATTAAGTTCAAGTTTTCAAATTGTTTTGAAAGAACTCTGAACACTTGTGTTCAGCAACCTAATTTGAATCTTAAGGGGTTGTTTTTTGTTTTGTTTTTTTTTTTTTTTTTTTTAAATGTTGTTACCTGGAATTGCTTGCAACATGGAAAACTAAACAGAATATGTTCAAGGGTTTTTTTTCTTTTTTTTTTTTTTTTTTTTTTACTGCTCATGGCACACATGGATGCTTCTGTCAAAATGTGGCTTAAGACAGTGAATAACGACTTTAAGCATGCTATGCCCCCAATTAGGACAAATTAAGAGCTTATTTAAATCCTATGATTGCAATTGCGGTTGGAACTGGATTTTCTACTGAAGCCTGGATTATTCACCTCTGTAAAGGGAGGATGGAATTTTGGGTTTGCAGGGGCACACTTTATCACAGGACATCAGTGACACCAGTTGAAGCGTATACTATTTTTCTTGACTCCACTTTTCAACTGTCTTTGAGTCTTTCATAATTTAGGCCAACTACCTTTGTCTACCTGTCAGTCCTGCATGATATTTACCAGAACCTGTTAATTTTGATTTATTTTTTGTTTCTGTTATTTGTTTAGATATTAGTGTATTTTCATTGCTGAAAAATATGAAATTATGAAGAAATTCAACCTTATATATCCTTGCAAATTTATTTTTCCTCCATTTTACCAGACACCCACAACTAGAAGTCAGCATACCAGATCACAGGAGTGGACTTTGTTAGAGCCTCCGAGGACTGGAATAATTTAGGCGGTACCTCTTTTAGTGCATTCGCACCTTGTATGAGGAATAATTTCCCGGATACTTTGAAGCTAGTTTGCCATATCCCCTTCTGTCCTTCAAGAAATTAGTGTTGGATATATTACTTTTGGAGGCCAGATGTACTTGCTTTTAGTTTAAGGTAGGATTTCCACATCATTTTTCTCTGTCCTATGTTCATTGATATATATAGATATATACACTTTTATTCTATTTTAAAATTTATTATTCCTTTAAACTGGAATTGTTGTTTGTAATTTTGTGTATTTCTATCTGTGCTGTTTGTCTTTGACCTACCGTTGTAATTGTTTTGTTGTTATCAGGGCTTCCCAGCAAAAGAGACCTCGGTCAGTGGGACTTCCCTGGAATAAAGGTTATTGATTGATTGATTGATTGATTGACTACCTGTTTCCTTGGGATCAATTTCCCTTCATCATCCTTCACCATGTTTGAGACAAAAAATTCCAGCAATGATGTATAGAAAGTGGTTGAGCTTCACAAAAGCAAAAATGCCTGTAAGAAAATAGCTAAAAAAAAAAAAAGTTGAAAATACCCATTTTGACAATCAGTGAATCACTTGATAAGTTTAAGGCATATGGTGATGGTAAAAATCAGCCTGAAAGAGGACGTGCGCCTATTCTGAATGTACAAGGTTGTTTCAAGTGGTAAAGGAAACCCCAAGGATTACAGTCGGAGAGTTTCAGATATTAATTGTGTCTTGGCTAAGAAATTCTCAAAACCTATGATTGTATTCCATCTCCAACACCACAAGATGTTTGGGAGAGTTGCTAGATAAAAGCCTCTGTTGTCAGCAAAAAACAAACTCATGCACCCACAGTATGCCAAATGGCGCTGGAATTTCCAATGGGATGGAGTTCTATGGTCAGATGAGATCATAGATGGGTTAAGCATAAAAAGAAAAATAGCCGTTCGGTAAAGAACCCGATCCACACTGTGAAGTGTGGTGGTGGATCTTTGATATTGTGGGGCTGTTTTTTCCTCCAAATGCCCTGGACAGTTTGTTAGGATTCATGGTATTATGGATTCTGTCAAGCACTGATAGATATGAAATGAAACCCTAACTGACTTTGGAACTGACTGCAGAATAATGATCCAAAGCATGGATCTAAATCAGCATGAAAATGTTTCTCTGACCGCTGAATCGCGGATTTTCCATCCAAGTCCTCTGACTAAAACCAAATAGAAAACCTGTGGGACCAGCTGAAAAGGAGAGTCCTTAAATGTTGACTGCAGAATTTGAAGGATCAGGAGAGGTTCTAGATGTAGGAATACCAAACTGATTAAAGTCGTGGTCATTGAGCTGAAAACTTTTTTTTTTTATGCATAACAATGTAGTAGTACTTCGCTGTCAAAAAATGATAATGCCCATTTTTATTTAAACATATTTTAAGTTTATAAGTAAACATAAACAAGTCATCAAATCCTCCATTTTATGCAGAAAACCACATTTTTGTAAGGCCACGCCTCCAGCCATCCAGCTCACCAGTCTACTAAATCCCGGATCGTACTTCAGTCAGAATTCAATTATCATCAACACTTGTTTCTCATTACCACTAGGTGGTAGCAGTGTGTATTTAAGACTGAGCTTCCCTCAGTCTCATTGTGAAGTCTGTGTTTGTTTGACAAAGTAGTCTTGTATCTAGGCGTATTTTCTGTATTCACAAATTTATACTAAAACCTAGAGCCTCGTGCTGTTTGTTGTTTTACTAGCACATTATTCTTTAAGGAACCTTGTTTTCAATTTCTTTTCCTATTTATAATACAATGTTACTACAGCATAGCCTAGACTTTGTACAAACAAGTGCACATTTCAGGAACCTCTGTTCCTTGTTGTTTTGCATTTCTTAGTTTGTGCCTTCTGCCATGCAGCTAGCTTATTAAATACTACCTAGTCCATCCTTGCACCTGAGTCCAGTCCTCAACTTCTGGCCCTCCGTGCATCTGCACTTTGCACAAAGTGCAAAACATTACATTTGTCATTGGATTAATTTGAGAGAGTATGCTGCTCTTCACCAAAAAGAAAAAATATCATAAAAAAATATTTCCTACGTCTTTTAAAGGAATATTTTACAATGTGAGAGGGGGGAATGGGACAGAGGCCCAGACGTGACACCAAATAGGGTTTCTAAAAGCCACCCACGAAACATGAGTAACCACTGATAGGAGAAAGGGTAACAGAAAAAAGGAGCCTAACTCCCCAGCGATTCCACCAACAAAAAACAACCCAGAAAAAGTGGGCGAAAATCCTCCCAGAAAATAAGAGCTTTCTCATAAGAGACCGACAGAGTAACCACTCCCTTCTGATAGAACAGGAGCGAACTGAGAGAGGTCTACGATCAAAGACAATGCTCCAACAAACAAGACCTTCTGCGGGACAGAACATATACTCTGACTAACAGAACGATAAATCGAATGGACAACAATAAATAGGACAGACAAACACCAAATCCTAAACTCTTTCAAGGAGCTTCCTCCGCCTAAACGCTAAAGGCTTAGTAGTCCTCGCAAAAGAGACACAAAAGTACCAAATAGCGGTGGAAGAGCTTCTTAAGTAGTCTCTCCACAGCTGCAAACAATAAGCAATCAACCACCTAATCAGAGTGTAGGATAGCCCTCAGGTAGCGAAGAAAATGCACAGCAGGCAGCAACCCCCCAAAACCATGACACAATGTCTTTCTTATGATCCAGACAAGGAACCTAACACAGATTCAGGGTACAATCCACTAGGGAGTATTTATTAACAGGAATACACTGACAGACGAGGGAAGATAGAAGCCAAAAGCAAAAAAGGGGTAGCCCAGCTAAGCTGGTAATGACTGGAAAAGGTAGAGGCATGTCGGTGCCCAGGCCTGTAGCCATCCCAAGGTGGAAGCCAGGTGGGGAATCGCCCCCATAGAAGCAAGAAAGCTTGCAAACAGAACCAAAGGGTTTAACAGGAATGCGGTCCCAATCCAGAAGTCCGATGAAGGCTTGGGCGGTGTTCCAATTAAACTGACTCAAAAAAGGACCCGGAAAAAAAAAGGTATTAACAAGAACGCAGTCCCAATTTAGGAGACCGATTAAAGGCTTAGGAGTTTCTTCCGATCAATTAGTCTCAATTACATTTTTTTCCTTGCTATTTTACTCCACGGGCGCTTAGGGATGGGCAACGGCCGCAGCAGACCAGAGGGGGGGGATGGGAAGTCTTGTTCCTAGCGCAGATACAGCACGCCGCTACAAACTCCCGGATGTCCTCAATCATGCTGGGCCACCAAAAACGTCGGGCCAAGAACTGCTTGGTCCGATGAACCCCCGGGTGACCCGTCAGATGGGAAGAGTGCCCCCACTGGAGAACTTGCGACCATACTGCCAACGGAACAAACAAACAGCCAGGCGGCTCCCCACCAGGACCCGGATCAGTTCTCAACGCCTCCCGCACAACAGACTCAACATCCCACTGAATGGGAGCCACAATCTGAGCTGCCGGGATAACCGGCTCAGGAATGGGGTCACGACCAGAGCGGTCGTGAATTTGTGATAAAGCGTCGGGCTTGATGTTTTTAGAACCCGGGTGATAGGTTAATGTAAAGTTAAAGCGGTTGAAAAACAACGACCACTGCGCCTGCCGAGAATTACGTCGTTTTGTCTGTTGGATGTATTGGAGAGTTTTATGATCCGTCCAAACCACAAATGGATGTTCAGCCCCCTCCAACCAATGACGCCACCCTTCTAACGCCAACTTGACGGCCAACAACTCCCGGTCACCAATGCTGTAATTCCGTTCGTCACGACAACGACCGGGAGAAGTAGGCGCATGGGTGCAACTTATTGTCCCGAAGGGGGCGCTGGGACAAAATGGCACCCACCCCGACTTCCGACACATCCACCTCCACAACAAATGGGAGGGAGGGGTCAGGCAAAACGAGAATGGGCTCTGAGCTAAATAGTTTCTTTAACTCCTGAAAAGCAGCTTCAGCTGGTGGAGACCAAGCAAACGACGAGGAGGTATTTTTCTTAGTGAACGCGATAATGGGGGCAGCTACCACGCTAAAATTACGGATAAACCTCCAATAAAAATTGGCAAACCCCAAAAACCGTTGCACCTCCTTGACGTTTTGAGGGGCAGGCCAATCCCTGACCACTGCCACCTTGTCAGGATCCATGCGGACCGACCCTTCCATAACAATGAAGCCAAGAAACAAAACTGTCTTGGCATGAAAAATGCATTTTTCAGCCTTGACAAAAAGCTTGGCTTTAAGGAGGGCCTCAAGCACTTGTCTGACGTGTTGTTTATGCTCCGAGAGAGTTGAGGAAAAAATCAGAATATCATCAAGGTAGACAAAGACAAATCTCTCCAACATCTCTCGGAGGACGTCAGTGACGAGTGCCTGGAACACAGAAGGGGTGTTAACCAATCCGAACGGCATGACCAGATATTCGTAGTACCCGTCATGCGTATTAAATGCCGTTTTCCACTCGTCCCCCTCCCGGATCCAAAACAAGTTATAAGCGTTCTGGAGGTCTAGCTTAGTAAAAAACGACACCTCCTGCAGACGTTCAAATGCGGAATTCATCAACGGAAGGGGATATCGGTTTTTAATCATGATATTATTCAAGCCCCTGTAATCAATACAGGGTCTCAGGCCGCCATCTTTTTTGCCCACAAAAAAGAACCCCGCTCTGGCAGGAGACGTGGAGGGCTGAATAAATCCATTAGCTAGAGCCTCCTGAATATATTCTCGCATGGCCCTTCGCTCAGGCCCTGACAGCGAGTATAATGAACTCCTGGGGGGAGTGGTACCCGGGTAGAGATTGATCTCGCAATCGTACGTGCGATGAGGAGGTAAAGTCGAGGGCTGTTGCTTGCTAAAAACCTCCGCGAGATCAGCATAATCATTAGGAACATTAGGAGGCAGACAAAAGTTCAAAGCAGCCCCCAAATTCTCACCCTGTTCGGAACCTGCCATCTCTATGTTTGATTCCGAGTCAGAAAAATCCTCTGAATAGCAATCTTCCTCTGGCTGCCGCCAGTCAAATTAATGATCCCACTCCAACCCCTCCTCCGCCCCTTTCTGTAGATTAGGAGGGTTGTGTGAGGCAAACTCCTCAGAATCACTCCAGGCGTCAGCATCCCCCATAGGTCAATGCCTGGGATGACACGCCAACTATCCCTACAGTGGGACCAACAATCAGTCCCCCACTGGACGATCAGGTTATCCTGACTTCCCCAAATGATATGCAGCCTATGTTCCCGTAGCCACGAGTGTTCTAAGACGACAGGGAAAACAGGAAAACTGATAATAAAAAACCGGACCTCCTCAGAATAGCCACCAAAAGAGATGAACATAGTCAATGATTCAGAGACTTCGGTTATAAATCCAGTTCCCAGCAGGCGACCGTCCAAAGATCTTACAGTGCGTGAATGTAAAAGAGGGCGGATGGGAATGGAATGTCTCCTAGCCCACTCCGCATCCATAAAACAGTCCACGGCGCCAGAGTCCACAAAAGCTTCGATAAATATTCTCTGTCTCCCCACAGTCAATTCTACAGGAATTAAAGTTCGGAAGGGAAATTGGGTCTGTCCCTCTAGCGCCCCCCATACCGCTAGAGGAACTTCTTGTTTCCCTGAGGCTCAGGGCAGCGTGAACGGATATGTCCCGGTTTGTTACAATTATAGCAGATTCTATGTCTCCGAACGGGCTTACGAGCACGGCTCTCATATGAGCCGTCAACCTGCATAGGCTCGCCAGGAGTGGAAATCTCAGTGGGCAGAATGGGAGCTGTATGCACGCTATGAGGAGCACGAGCCCCGTTGCCAGCAAAAGTCAATGCAATACGTTTCTCCCTGTTACGTTCGTGGATGTGATTATCAATTCGCACCGCAGTGCAAACCAACAAATCCAGGGAAACACAAGGCTCCAATGTAGCCAGAGCATCCTTAACCTCCTCAGCCAAAGCATGAACAAAAACTGTCATAAGAGGCGCTTCTGGCCAGCCTGTCTCTGTCGCCAAGGAGCGAAATGAGATTGAAAACTCAGCAACACTTTCAAAGCCCTGCCTTAAATGCATTAAACGCGTAGCCGCGTCATGACCACAAACATTCTGATCAAACACCGATACCATTTCTCTAACGAGAGTCTCCACAGTATTCATGACCGGTGAATTAGATCAAATAAGTGGGTCGACCCAATTGAGTGCTGTGTCGGTCAACAGGGATAAAATAAATGAAACCCGAGACTCTTCATTCACGAACCATGAAGGCTGCGCTTTAAAAAATATTTCACATTGGGCAATGAAATCTTTACATCTTCCTGCCTCGCCTCCATATCTTGGGGGTAATTGGAGTTTTGGCTCTCGGGGAAGGTGTACGGATTGTGCTTGTGCAATATTTTGTGTGATCTGAGTGGACAAGGCTCAAGTATTCTCAGTGAGAGTTAACAGAACGTTTTCCTGTCTCTCCCTGGCATTCGCCTGAAGGCGGACTCTCTCTGCCAACTCTGCCTGCTGATTGTTCAGACTAGAAAAACCCTTGCCATATCCGGAGAGAACAGCTTGTTAATAAGCCTCAACTTTCTCTAACACAGCCGTTGCTGACGACTCCATGCTGGCTAGAGTGTTCTGTCATGGCCGGTAGAATTGGGAGGCTAAGCGCAACAACCTAGGAGAAAGTGAGCAGCACAGACATGGTACAAACACAGAGAATAATATAGACCAAACGAAAGTACTCGCGCTTCCAAAGGACGTATAATAGTCCAAAACACGGAAGCAAAACGAGATAGAAGAAAGGGAGAAGAAACTCCAATAATCAGAAGATAGAAAGTCATACAAAACCTGACTACAGATATCTTCGGCTATAGTGCGAAGCTAAAAACAGACACTCTAGGGTCATTCTACAGAAAAAGCCACTTTCTTATCCCTTGGCTTTGCATACTATTTGCAAATTAAATATAGCTAATATTCACATTAGATGTATAAACCAGTTTGAGTAAATAAATAAAAACAGAATACAATGATTTGCAAATCCTTTTCAACCTATATTCAATTGAATACACTGAAAGACAAGTTACTTTGTTCGGTCAGGTAAACTTTGTAATTTTTTGCAAATAATCATTTGGAATTTGATGCCTGCAACATGTTTCAAAAAAAAAAAGCTTTGAGGACTGAGAGAGTTGAAATGCTCATCAAACACTTATTTCCCATCCCAGGCTGATGTGGGGGTGGGTTTGATTGGGTATAAAAAGTTCCTGAAATGCTCAGTCATTCACAAACAAGGATGGGGGCGAGGGTCACCACTTAGTGAACAAATAGCTGATTGTCGAACAGTTTAAAAACAACATTCCTCAACGAGCTATTGCATTTTAGGATTTCATCATCTATCCGTTTTACACCAAAAGGTTCAGAGAATCTGGAGAAATCACTGAAATGGAAAACAACATTGAATGCCCGTTAATGAAATCAGTGTGTAAAAAGACATCACCACATGGGCTCAGGAACACTTCATTGTCAGAAATAATTGAATTAAAACTCTACAATGCTGTCAACAGCACCCAGAAACGCCGCCCGGCTTCGCTGTCTAAGATGGACTGATGCAAAGTGGAAAAAGTGTTCTTCTGACGAGTCCAATTTCAAATTGTTTTTGGAAAAAATAAAACATCCTCCGGACCAAAGAGGAAAAGAACCATCCGGACTGTTATAGGCGCAAAGTTCAAAAGCCAGCATCTGTGATGGTATCATTTATGGGCAACTTATACATATGAGCAAATTAATGCTGAAAGGTACATACAGGTTTTGGAAACATATGTTGCCATCCAAGGAATGGACGCCCCTTTCTTATTTCAGTGCCAAGCCACATTCTGCCGTTTTACAACAGCATGGCTCCGTTGGGTACTAGACTGGCCTGCCTGTAGTCCAGACCTGTCTCCCATTGAAAATGTGTGGCGCATTATGAAGCGTAAAAATACGACAACAGAGACCCCGACTGTTGAACAACTTAAGCTGTAAAGCAAGAATGGGAAAAGAGTTCCACCTGAAAAAGCTTAAAATTGGTCAAACGTTTTGAGTGTCGTTAAAAGAAAGGTGATGTAACACAGTGGTAAAAAGGCCCTGTGCCAAACTTTTTGCAATGTGTTGCTGCCTTTAAATTCTAAGTTAATGATTATTTGCAAAAAAAAAAAAAAGTTTGAACATTAAACATCTTGTCTTGTCTTTTCAATTGTATTCAATTGAATATAAATCATTGAAATCTATGATTTACATCTTTGCAGTTTTTAATTTGTATTTTATCTATGGCAACTTGGTTTTGGGTTTTGTATATATTTGAGTAATATAAGATGTTCTTTGAATAGTAATACCAATTTGAGCATTGGCATTGGGTCAAATTCATTTTTAACCAATCATACCAAATTTGAGGCACATGAAAATTGCATGTCCCCAGGCTGATGTGTGGAGGTTTAATGTCAGATTTTAATTTTTAAAATATATTTTCCCCACATTTTGAATGCAATAATTTTTACATTTTTATGAAATGGATAGCATAATTTAATGAAATTCCAACTCATTGTTGGAAATAATTGAATGGAAATGGCTGTCCCCGGGTGTCATGTCACTGGTGTTACCACTTCACAATAACCCCTATTCTGAAAAAAATAAAAACATTTATAACATCATATCCTACTGAGCAAACAACTTATTGAGAGACTGTCATGGAATGAACATGATAAGTCTGCTGCCTTTTTTATTTTGTAAAATTTATTAATCTCACAATTTCATGTGGGGATTTTAGAAGGTGTCACTGGTGTTACCCATTTTATGAGAAGGGAAATGCAAAGAAATGCAATACAATTGGATTTTATTATGCATTTTAATGAGGCCAACATGAATAGCAACATTTGGTTTGAATTACTATTACTGCCATTTTGTAAAATGGCTTTGACATGAAAATTGTCACTGGTGTTACCGTCATTTATGTTACTATGATTATCTTTGTTCTAAGCCTTTGAAAAGGCATCATACATATATTTTTTTGTTTATCTATGTGTACAGAATATGTTAAGCAATATTATTTCTTAAAACTATTGAAAACTTGTGAATTTATGAGGTAACGCCAATTACAAAAAAATACAGCAGAAGCATGTTTTAAGAAAAAAAATAATGGTAATTGATTAAGCTCTAATTTTTGTGGATTCATAAAGCAAAATGGTTAACTAAAAGTGTTACTGAAGTTTAAATGTATGAAAATAATTTTTTTTTTTGGACATAATGCTATCCCAAAAGTGGCCGTTTCTGTAGAATGACAGCGAAGGGGGCATGCCGGACTTCCTGCTTATATAGAGTCCGGGAAGGCGGACTCTATATAAGCCGCCAGCTGGGCAAAAAATCCGATAGCCAAAAAACTTGATATTGTCCCAGGACGAGAGCCGCAAAGAAAAGTCCAAACCACACGCACACCTCACAAACCATGACAGGAACATAAAAAATTTCGGACAAAATGGCTGCCGGCAGACATATTGAACGTCCTAAATTGACGAAAATTGGTTTTGAGCATTGTCATATATATATATATATATATCTTCGCCTGTGTAAAATTTGAAAACATTCCTGTAATAATTGTGGCTTACGGAACCCGGAACATAAAAAATTTCGGACAAAATGGCTGCCGGCAGCCATATTGGATATCTGAAATTGAAGAGAATCGGTCTTGAGCATTGTCATATACATATATCTTCGCCTGTGTTAAATTTGAAAACATTCCTGTAATAATTGTGGCTTCCAGAGCCTGGAACATAAAATCTCTGCGGCGCCGGCCCCAGAACTAAAACATTGTATCTCCCGACTATCATCGTTGGGGAGATACAAATATTTAACTCAATTTATGAAACATTAATTTAAATATTTAGCTAAATGTTTCTAACATTTACAACCCCAATTCCGAAATAGTTGGGACGAAGTGTAAATTGTGAATAAAATCAAAATGCAATGACTTTCAGATCACATGAGCCAATTTACAATAGAACATAGATAACATTTCAAATGTTGAAACTGAGACATTTTGCATTTTTATCCACAAAATGAGCTTATTTCAAATTTTCTGGCTGCAACAGGTCTCAAAAAAGTTGGAACACAGGCAAAAAAGGGCTGAAAAAGCAATGAATATATAAGAGAATCAGCTGAAAGAACATTTAGCAAGTAATTAAGTTAACTGGCATCAGGTGTGTAACATGATTGGCTATAAAAGGGATGTCTTAGAGAGGCTGAGTCTCTCAGAAGTAAAGATGGCCAGAGGCTCTCCAACCTGTGAAGGCTTGCACAAAAAAATTGTGGAATACTTTAAAAACAGTGTTCCTCACGTCAAATTGCAAAGGCTTTGAAGGTCTCATCATCGACAGTGCATAACATAATCAAAAGATTCAGAGAAACTAGAAAAATCTCTGTGCGTAAGGTATAAGGCCGAAGACCTTTACTGGATGCCCGTGATCTTCGGGCCCTCAGACGCCACTGCATCACTCACCGGCATGATTATGTCGTTGACATTACTAAATGGTCCCAGGAATACTTCAAGAAACCACTGTCTGTAAACACAGTCCACCATGCCATCCACAGATGCCACCTAAAACTCTATCATGCAAAAAGGAAGCCATTGTTGAGCATGATCCAGAAGCGCTGCTGTGTTCTGTGGGCCAAGGTTCATTTAAAATGGACTGTAGCAAAGTGGCAAAGTGTCCTGTGGTCAGACGAGTCCAAATTTGACATTCTTGGTGGAAATCATGGGCATTGTGTCCTCCAGGCTAAAGAGGATAAAGACCATACCTCCTGTAATCAGTGCTCAGTTCAAAAGCCAGCATCTCTGATGGTATGGGGATGCATTAGTGCATATGGTGTGGGACACTTGCATGTTTTAAAAAGCACCATGAATGCTGAAAGGTATATAAAGGTTTTAGAGCAACATATGTTCCCCTCCAGACGACATCTATTCCAGGGTGGGCCTTGTGTATTTCAGCAGGACAATACAAAACCACATACTGCAGTTATTACAACAGCATGGCTTCGTAATAGAAGAGTCCGTGCGCTGAACTGGCCTGCCTGCAGCCCTGATCTTTCACCGATTGAGAATAATGGTGCATAATTAAACGAAAAGTCCGTCAAAGGAGACCCAAAACTCTCCAGCAGCTGGAAGCCTGTATTAAACAAGAGTGGGATCAAATTCCAATGGCTAAACTCAAGAAACTTGTCTCCTCAATGCCCAGACGCCTCCACTCTGTGTTAAAAAAGAAGAGGGATGCTACACCATGGTAAACAGGCCCCTGTCCCAACTTTTTTGAGACCTCTAGCAGCCATCAAATTTGAAATGAGCTCATTTTGTGGATAAAATTGCAAAATTTCTCAGTTTCAACATTTGCAATGTAATCTCTGTTCTATTGTGAATAAAATACTGGCTGGTGTTCTTTGAAAGTCATTGCATTTTAATTTTATTCACAATTTACACTTTGTCCCAACTATTTCAGAATTGGGGTTGTAGTTAAATGTATGAAACATTTAGTTAAATGTTTAACTAAATGTTTTATACATTTATAAATGGGTGAAACTCATGTTAATGAGCTCCACCTCCAGAGTTCCTGTAGCTCAGTAGATAATGCTGCACAGTTTGCGAACGTCTATTCTGGTTCGAATCCAGTCTTTGCTAGTTCTCGTGCTAACTGCAGATAACTGGACTTTGCGCTGCTCGGCGATTTCTAGGTTTATGGTACAGGTGCTCTTGTATATAATTTTTGAAACTGTACATGTTGATTTGTGTGAGATTACATTAGGCTACACGTAAACTGAGCTGGAGAAAACGAGCACTCAGCTCATTAATAACATTGGCATTTCTTGGTACAAGCTGTTTGGTACTTGTTGCGCATTTGCTGTGCAGATATGGAAGATTGCCAGCCTCCCAGTCAACAGTGGAAAACAGTTTTACATGGCAAAATAGCGGAGAATCGTCCAAATATTTCAGCATGCAGATATGGCAAACAGTTGTTGAAACTAGCCTACGGTAGTTTGAAAACGCAAATTTAATTAACAATGAACTCTGATGTTGATACTCGATTCTGTCCCATGGGCAGCAAAGGAAAAGACAAGACAAAAAATCTATTAAAAGATACAAACCCAAAAACACGCACAGACTGCTGGAATGGGGGAGGAGCCAATTACTGACATACGAGGATTAAATTTGTGACTACTTTAAGACATGCAGTGCCCTTCATCTTGGCACCCTTGGTAAATATTAACCAAAGATGCTATCAAAATAAATGTAATTGTGTTGCGTGTATACAGTGCTGTGAAAAAGTATTTGCCCCCTTCCTGATGTCTTATTTTTTTGCATATTTGTCGCACTTAAATGTTTCAGATCATCAAACAAATTTAAATATTAGACAAAGATAACCTGAGTGAATACAAAATGCAGGTTTTAAATGAAGATTTCATTTATTAACAGAAAAAAGCTATCCAAACCTACCTGGCCCTGTGTGAAAAAGCTCGTCTCACATTTGCCAAGAAACATCTTGATGATCCCCAAGACTTTTGGGAAAATATTCTGTGGACTGACGAGACAAAAGTTGAACTTTTTGGAAGCATCCTAAATATATATATTTGCGAGCATTTCAACATGCACGATGCAACATTAACTTGGAGGCTTCGGACCAAAAGTTCTGTGGCCACACGAAAGCTACTTGTTATTGAGGCTTATTGGGAAAAACATGTTCAGTTTGCGAGGGAGGATAAAGATTGGATTGAGAAGCAATGGAAAAAAGGTCATGTGGTCAAATGAGTCCAGATTTACCCTATTACAGAGTGATGGGCACATCGAGGTAAGCAAGAGACTCCAATGACATCAAAGTCTCCTCTGCTGACATAAAAGTGAGAACTGGTTGGAAGTTGTGGGCACATGAGGCAGTTTCCCAGCCTGAGTCTTGGGTGCAGCTCAGTGAAATGGTGGGAGCCGTAACATCTGTACAGGCAGGGCTTGGTAGCGACCCAAGACCTTGTTACAACAAGGCCCAGGGGAAAGAAAGATGCCAGATGGTCACGGAGGAGGAAGCCTACACCTGTTGGATCGTAGAGTTGTGGCAGCAAGGTACGTGGACACGGTGGGAGCAGGCAGTGGACTAAAAGATCTTCTGGTCAGAGCTCTGGAAGCCTGAGCCACACAGGATAAAACTAGAAATAGTTTTTAAGGCAAAAAACAAAATGTCTCTTCCCAGCCCAATGCAGCCGCCCCTCACTGATGTTCACAGACATTTAGGAAGAAATGAGAAAAGTGAATAACCTCAAAATAGCAAAAGGCACATCGGCACAACCTGATGCAAATGTGTGCAAATGTTCATGGAAATATATATATATTTGTATACACACATATATGTATATATATATATATAAAACATAAAACGGTTTCTGAGTTGTGGTCTGGAAATGGTGGGAACGCTGACGCACACACGCACGTGAAACCAGACAAAAAAGATATGTCCCCCCTCTCTTCCGGGGGGAGACATAATTAAACAAGTAATTAGAAGAAAAATGGCGAAAGGCACATCTACATGCCATGTTGGAAACGTGTGCAATGTCTGAGGTAAATATATTAATTAGTTTCTGAGATACAGCACAACCCGGAATTGAATCATAACCCCATTTTGAGACTAAGTCCAAACTATTACCATGGAAAAAAAAAAAAAAAAAGTAATCTTCGCAAAAATAGCAAAAGGCATATCTACATAAAATGTTGAAAGAGTGTGCAAGGTTTGAGGCAAGTATCTGAAACTCTCAGAGTTTCGGCCAGGCCAGATGCCTAAGGCAATCCGGTGGGCTCTGGGACCATGGGCCTAGGGAAAAGCAGACTCAGAATGCCAAGGCTGGGGGTGAAGGAAAAGGTTTAATAACAAAATGTAAAGGACAAAACAGGAATTGAGGTTCCAAATCATACAGACAAAATGGGAGCGGTGACTGCTGAGAATTCTCGCAGACCCGCTGTGGGGAGTGAATGCAGAGCGTCTAGGGCTGGCACTTGCAGATATGCTCTGCAGATAGCTCCACCCTAATGGGCCACAGGTAGAGCCCATTAAGGTGGCAGTGCAAGAATGTGGAGGGGGTGGGGCTGTAAGGACCAATCCTTACAGACACGGTTTCCGAGTTGCAGCCCGGAAACATTGGGAACACCGATGTGGACACAGACATAAATGCGGATGGCAAACCGTACAAAAACAATATGTCTCACCTCCACCTTTGGGGGTGACATAATTCCTGATCCAGTCGGTCTATGATGCCCTCCTCAGCCCATCCAACCTCCTTTGCTGGGGCCTCGCAGAAACACCTGCATGCCCCCTGTGCCAGTGTAAAGAATCACTGGAGCACATCTTAAGCTGTTACCCAAAGGCCCTGGAAGAGGGGTGCTATCGCTGGCTCCATGACCAGGTGCAGAGATCATCAGCTCAGGGATCTCAGCCAGTGGGCAGCAACAACCAGCAAAACACTCCATCACCTTTGTCAGGGCAGGAGAAAAGCCACGACAACGGCCTCGTCAGTGGGGGCGCCTGCTGGCAACAGCAAGGGACTGGCAGCTGAAGGTCAACCTTGGGAAAAAGCTCAAATTCCCAGAAACCACTACAGGGATGACGCTTATGTCAGAAAGAGTTCTTGTCTCCGAGACAAGGTAAGTCATCCTGCTGGAATTGACTGTTCTCTGGGACAGAAGAAGAGGGCCAAGTATGAGGGGCTGGCGAGCAAATACCGAAACAGGGGATGGAAGACCCATTGCAACCCCATTGAGGTTGGCTGCAGAGGTTTTGCAGGCCAGTCCTTCATCAGTGTACTCAAGCTGCTGGGATTCAAAGGACTGCACAGCAGGAGCGCCATCAGGAAAATCACTGATGCTGCAGAAAAAGCATGACTTTCAGGCAGGGACGTGCAGTCAGGGTAGACAGTGACTTCTCCTTTTTTATCGCTAGATTTTGTCAACCTGTTTCCACGTACTACGCCTGATTGTCAGTCAATCAATATGACCGCTGACCGAGAACACCTGAACTCGCACTTCCGTGTTCGGAACGAAACACCCCGCACCTCGCACTCGTGTTGAATCGTGTTGGGGATTGGAATACGCCCTTTGGTTTGGCACACCCTTGAATCAAGTGTGTTACGCCCACAAGGCTACACCGGTATTTGTTTCTCAAGCTGCTCTGGAACGGAAATCCATTTATGGTAAGGGGCGTGACATTTCGCGACACACACTCGGACGGTGGACCTATCACAAGTGAGTGATCAAGTTGACCAATCACAGCACACTGGGGTTTTCGGGAGGGCGGGGGCAGGACCTCAACGGAGCGTTTCACAGTCAGGCACTACAGAAGTTGCCAGCATGAGAAAACTGAAGTGTTTTTTTTTTTTAAACAATGACGCATTTAAACCTTTTTTTACTAGGCGTCAAGAATGCAAGAACAACCACTTAAAAGTCACATAAGAGGGACACTTTAATCCAGTTTGGCTGATTCCAGCGTGCAGCCAGCCATTCTGCTAATTCACAGAGTGCATCTCAAAGGGTGCATCTCCACGCGAAGGCTGCAGCCTTCGAAGGCAGTATTTTCAGGGGTCGTCACTTACTTACATACGCCAAACTATCATTCAGGGTTAGGGATGAGAGTAAATTTAGGCTTAGGTTTGGGGCTAGGTTTCGGGTTAGGGGTTAGACTTAAGGTTATGGTTAGGGTAACCAGTGACAACTCGCTTAGACCGAAGCTGTTTAACGGAGATGAAATGACATCGTGTTAGTTTGGCGGATGGCACTAAGTGACGACCCCTAAAAATGTAGCCTTCGAAGGATGCAGCCTACGCTTTGAGATGCACCCTATAGGCTCCCAAAATTGACAAAAAATGTATTCGAGGTCTATCCCTTGTTCGCCTCGATGGCGAGTGACTCTGCAGGTAATCGGGAATGCTAAAGTTTCATTATTGTCACTTGCTTGTTACACTTACCATGTGGAAGTTTATTTGAATAGACATTTGGCGAAAGACTTCTGCCTGCTCCCCCCTACCCTTTTTCAGTCTGCGAAGTCCAGTATACATTCCCATAAAGGCATTTCTATCCCTTGCCTGCTTCCTAGCCCTAACCGCGATAACTTTTCGGGGGGTGGGGGACGGGCAGAACTATTGCCACAAAAAAGTTAAGCTTCAGAAATAGGGAAATGGCTGCATGAAAAAAAGATTAAAAACAATTGAAACTAACAATTTCAACTATAAAGGTCATAATTACGGAGTGTAAGGTATATAGCAACGAAAATCCACCTGGAAGAGGATGTGTGCCTGTTTTGAATGTTTGTACTTTGAGGATACGTTAAGTGGTGAAGGAAAATCCGAGGATCACGGTTTAAGAACTACAAACATGAATTTTTGTTTGTCATATGGTCAGAGAGTCATCAAAACTATGATCAAACACCGTCTAATCAACTGCAGGACGTTTGAGAGGGTGGCACGACAAAATGAACTTTTGTTTTCACCAAAGAAACAAACACATGCCTCCACAGTTTGCCGAATGCATAGAAAATAAAAATTATATGGGTATATTTAAAAATACAAACACTGTTAATTCTTACGATTGATTTCAAACAGCTATATTTGCGTAAGAATTGAACAGAATTTTTTAATGTCCGCATGAAGTGGTGCCCAATTGCAAATACGCATAACACAGTTTCGATCAGAGCGGAGCGCAGAATGAAGATATCACATGACATTCATGTGATCACATGACCACACATTTAAAGTCTGCCCTCACGAAATACGTCGTAGCTAATGTATCTTCAGTAAGTAGTTACGTGATTAAAAGCAGGAAATATTTCGCCGTTAATGGATTTTATAGTAAGTTGTGCGAATGGAATATTTCTTTTTATGAACCAGCGGCAAGTTCAGTGATTCTGGATGCGCACTCGGACAGCTAGTTAACAACGTAGCAATAAGTCGGCCTCTCAAGTTATGCATGCTGGGGAGCGTCTTTTGTCCTGCCTTAAGATGACGACCAAATAGGGATATTGTGTGGTAATGTTAGCCTCAGACTCGGTATCTTACTCGAAAATGTTAATGCTTAGAATTCGCTTACGCAGCTTCTTGTTTCTGTAGCCCAGGGTTGTCCAATCTTACCCATAAAGGGCTGGTGTGGGTGCAGGTTTTGGTCTTAGCCCAGTGCTAAAACACCTGATTCCACTGATTAACTGATCTGGGGGTTCAGTCAAGACCTTGGTGAGTAGAATCAGGTTTGTTAGTGTTGAGCTGTAACAAAAACCAGCACCCACATCGGCCCATTGTGGATTAGATTGGACACCCCTGCTGTAGCCTATCTGATTCAGTTCTCTTAATGACAAGATTGAAGCTTCCAGCTACTTTGGCCAGCAATAACTGCCAAGGTTTACTGTTAAACACGTAACATTATTCTTTTTCATGAGGAGTGAACAGCGTCAGTGATACGCCAAACAGATTTCGAAACAAGACCTCTCGCCTTACAGCAGCGGTTACTTATAGCTGGAATATTCAATGTCATGTTCATTCAGTTGTCTAACAGCATGGCGTATTCAACTTTGAATTTTTCCCACCAGTCAAAATGCTGAAGGAAACATTAAGTATTCTGCTAGCCCTGTGGGTCGCTTCAGAGCCTGTGGTATGCAAAGGATGTTCCAGTTTCTTCTGCCGCAAGTCTTTGCGAACTACTCCACTGAAAGGACCGGATCCCGGCAAACCCCTCTTTCTTACACCTTATCTGGAAAAAGGAAGCATTCAGGAGGGTAAGCATGTGTATATCCTGTGCAGTTAAGGAATGTGCATACTTTTCAGTAATTTTATTGAAATGAAATTTGAAATGTAGTCATTTTTAAAATTATTTAACTACTTATACATGGGGATCATGCAATTGGCTGTACGTTTTAGTGTATAATATTTTACTGTGTCTATCTGAGGTGGAAATGGAGGGTTTGAAATGTAGTCTCTTGTTGATTTCCAGCCAGAAGACTCAGTTTGGTGGGGCCACTTCCGGGAGCCAATGTCAAGAGTTACTCTGGTTACCTCACTGTTAACAAGACCTATAACAGCAATCTTTTTTTCTGGTTCTTCCCAGCTCAGGTAAAATTTTTGTTAACTTGTAGAAAAAGATGATGGATCTAATGTTTGTATCTAGTGATGCAAGTCTATGAACATAGTAGGAATGATGGAAACCAAGTTCTTTAGGTTTCTTGCACATAAACTTACTGAAGTCCAGATACCTGAGCATGCAAGAGGAAAAATTAATAATGTGATGAGCTGAAAAATGAGTGTGAATTGATAGTCAACTCTGGACCTTGTATATTTTAGTACCACTGTTTAACATTCAACAATGATGGCATTAGAAGCAGAAATTGTATCTCTCTCACTCACACACTCACTCACTCACTGGGATATTACATTACAGGTACTTAGCTGACGCTCTTACCCAGAGCGCTGCGCAAAAGTGTAAAAGTTTGGTACAAAAGTGCTGAGCTCCAAGGAGACAAGTTAAAGTGCCAGTAGTTCAAGTGACAAGAGTAAGACTCTGTGAAATTTGTAACAATC
Organism: Gymnothorax javanicus; assembly: GCA_029692085.1. Lineage (NCBI taxonomy): Eukaryota > Metazoa > Chordata > Actinopteri > Anguilliformes > Muraenidae > Gymnothorax > Gymnothorax javanicus. The sequence goes on from CM056193.1 coordinate 148,932,532, forward strand.
GAATGAACAGTAGCCAAAAGAAAGAAACCAGTAAAGTTGAAAAGAGAACTAAACGACAACAATCAGCAATTACACTGAGGGCAGTGAAGTAGAGGAAAGGTGGAGCTTGATATAAATATTTAAAACATAACCCGTTGCTGAATACCCCTCGGCCTGTGCACATCTATGGGTCACAGAGAGTTACCCTACTTAAATTGACGAAGCTGCCATCAATAGTTACTGAGTACTGGGCCGGACAAGATTTCCACGGTGAAGGTCACAGCGCTAAGGTCAAAGGTCAAATCCAGCCAAAACCCTGGCATTGCACATCTATGGGTCACAGTGAGTTACCATACCAAATTTGGTGAAGCTATGATCAATAGTTACTGAGTGCTGGTCTGGACAAGATTTCCTGCATCAGGGTCACAGTGCTAAGGTCAAAGGTCAAATCCAGCCAAAAATCTGGCATTGCACATCTATGGGTTATAGTGAGTTGCCATACCAAATTGGTGAAGCTGCGATCATTAGTTGCTGAGTACTGACCCGGACAAAGTCATGGACAGATGACAGACAACAGACAGACAGACAGACAGACACGCAGGTGACGACAATACCCCTCTGGCCAAAATTTGGCCGAGGGGTAAAAATAAATGGCTCTCAGTGGTATACAGTGGGGGTAGCATCATCTGTTCTGTTTAATTGTATAATCTGAGTGTACAGTGTGTGTGTGTCTCCTTTAGGAGAAGCCTGAGGTAGCACCAGTACTTCTCTGGCTTCAGGGAGGTCCAGGAGGGACATCTATGTTTGGTCTCTTTGTGGAGCATGGACCTTATGTGGTGTATCAGAACCTAACGGGTAGGTGTGAGATTTCATGTTGAAAGAATGTATGCATTTTTTTTTAGAGATGCTAACACTCTGGCCTCTGGACTGAGCTAATATGTCAGTGGTATAGATCTGCTATTTCCTCTGCCTACTGTCTGATGGTACTGTGATGTCTTCTATTTACAGTGGGATTCAGGAGTTATCCCTGGACATCCAGATATTCCGTTCTTTACATTGACAACCCGGTATGTCTATTGCCACTTCTAGAGAATACCAGCCATGACTGAAAGATGACACATGAAAGATTTCATTATTAAAACTAAACTATTACCCTCTTGATTCACTCCTAGATCTTTGGATGGCTAAAAGATCTTTTAATTAGCCCGCTTGGCTAAAAGGCCCAAGGGGCTTATGCTATGCTCGGGGTCTTTAGTGGTGGTCTGGCGTGCGTGCATGTGTGCGTTAACTTTTGGCTTGTCTGCGCTCTAGCGTCTTCAGTTTTTGACCTATCCTTTTCATATTTCATATGTGTATATATGGTCATAAGGTCTAGACAGAGTTAGATTTTGAGCCGAATCAGACTGATGCTTTGGCCAATAGGGGGCGTTCCATTTTGCCCATGTTTGGCCAAGCGGGTGCAGTGGCTTTGCCACTATTTTTTTTTATATTACATTTGCATGAAGAATTGACACCAGACTGCGTGGTGCTATGCAAGCTCCAGCATCCTTACTGTGTATGAAACTACTAGTGGAGATTGCTAGGATACTATATTCAAACCTGCTCTTCACCTGACCAGTTTCACTTTCTAAATCATGTCTGAGCTTAGTAAATATTCCATTTTCATTATGCATGCAGTGTTTCTCAATCCTTTTCATTATTTTATAGGGAATGCTGTGTTTTATGATTTGTGTGCTGAAGGTAAGCTGCTGTGCTGTCTCCCTCAGGTGGGAACAGGATTTAGTTTTACGGAGGATGATCGAGGATTTGCCCGTGACCAGGACGATGTGGGGCGAGATCTTTACAGGCAAGCTGTGGGAGGGTTCTGTGTGAGCCCTCACACTGTATATGTTACTGAGTAATGTGAATGTATTTCACACTAGAAGGTAACTTTTATTTATTTTTTTTTTGTCATAATTAACACTACTTTGGAGCATACTGATGTGAATTCATTGATACTAGAAGGTCACTTCTGTCATAATTAAGATTACTTTGAAGCATGTAGCATTTGCGTTGTCCTTTGTTCCAAGCCTCTTTTTCCATTAGACACTTGTCTGAGTTTTGGGATATGAGTGTGCCTCATGTCTCTGGGTTCATTGTGTAGTATGATTCAGTTTTTAAGGGATTCTCTTTTATTGCTTCTTTTCAGTGCACTGATTCAGTTCTTCCAGATCTTCAGTGAGTTCCAGCATAACGATTTCTATGCCACTGGGGAAGTAAGACTGCATTTATTTCCATTTACGTAGCTAATATGCAAAAATTCATCAGACAGGGTAGCAGTACAGATGTGATACTTTGGAGGGCAGAATCACATTCCTATTCACTTTCAATTGAGCTCCTGCACAGTGCATTATGGGACCGGTAGTGGGGCGACGCAAGGGATGAGTAGTTTAGGAGAGCTGAATTAGTTTATGAATGAACAGCGGTGATCACCAGCTGCTGGCCAATCCCTGTCATGCAAGGAGACAGGAATTTCTAATCTCAAAATGGAAGCGAGGCAAATCATATCTGTAGCTGTCGGGTTTGTTTTTGTTGTTGTTGTTGTTCCTCCTCCTCCATCATGTATGACTTCTGGGATGTAAAAAAAATGATGTGTACAGGAGATTCGTGGAGATTGTAGGAGGGTTACATTATTCAGTTTCATATTTGGAACGTATCAGTTAAAATAAGCTTGAGCAAGTTACGCATGTATTGGGTCATTTAAACGAAGCTAGCTATTTTGTTAGTCGTTTGATGTAGTTTAAATGAGGTAAATAAATGTTTTTTTTATGAATGTTGGCTGACAAAATTTGCATATGAAGTAAAAGATTAGCGTTGATTTGTGCGTTTGTCTGCTACTTTAATTTAATATTTGGTAGCAGCTACCTAATCTCCGAATAAGCTGCTTGCTTCCGGTTCACCAGGCCTGCAAGACATTTTGTGAAAATGCCCATGAATGACTGGCTGTGATGAACAACAGCAAATTTGATTTGTGTGGTGCTGCTGCAGTGTGTATCTGTATTGTCAAATTAAATTGGGCACAACTCTAACTGGGGGGCGGGGGAGACGTGCGCAATCATATAAAAACCATTAAAGAATGCAAATTAAAGGACTAGTGTGTATGATTTAGGGGGTAATCTATTGGCTTAAATATTGCCAGGAATGGAACACAATATTCATAAGTACAATACTGCTCAGCAGAAAAGGCAAAGGTTTCCTTTCATAACAGCTCTATATCTTCTGGGCATTTATTGCGGTCACTGCCCAAGATGACGGCGTACTGCTCCCTGTGGTGAAGCTGAAAGTAGACCTAGCTCTGATGGCTGGCTGCTCACTGTCATGTGAGGTTATCACAATGTGGCTATTGACAGTGTTAATGCATTCATGCACGTGAATGACCAGCCACTATGCAGAGCATGTCAACCTGACCGCCCCAGAATTTTTTTTAACCCGTAGTCTCTCGAAACTGGGCATGCATTTTTAAACGTCCATCATTTCAAAAATACATTTCAACATAAAATCCATGATCTCAGCATGACAAAAGTATATTCTATTATCAATGTGCATGCTGGCGTGGTTATCGCATCCATGTATGTCTAGTTGCACTAGTATTTAAATAATCTAAAGACTCCCTAAATGTCAAAGTCCATATTAAACAAAAATAAGAAAGTATGAGTTTAATTGGTAAAATGGCGATGAACTGATGTATTAATTTGAAACGTATCATGTGAAATAAGATTTCTTATGAAGGCGTCATGTGAGATAATTCCGTAACTCAGTCAAGCGTGGTGAGTTCAGTTGACTGTCAATGTTTGTTTGTATTGGCTGATAATTTGTCACCCCCCCTGGATGTGGTGAGTTTTCGATTAGTCGTGCTAAGAGGATTATGTTTGACATGGCCACTTGAGTGATTGAGTATTGCCAATTTAATGCGACAGCAATAACTTGAGTGTCATTGGCCTTCTATTAATTCATCACTTTTGAGGGGCCTGCAACATAATTCGGACAAATTCGCCTTGACAGTTGTAAGATCAGACCTATTTCAAATGGCTTCCAGTCGAAAATCAAACGGCTAGTAAACACAGACGTAACTCCACTGGATATTAGAAAACGTTGCTGGCCAAAGATGAGATTTCCATTGTAACTAGAGGAGTAAACTATTTGGCTTGACTAAAGTTTGAATTAATGAATATAAATAAGAATTTTATTTCATTCACATTGGAGAGAGCAAATTAACCAGTGATGTTTGGGGGGGGAAAAAAAGTGAATCAACGTGTCACCTTTGTGACAAAGTATGAATTGCATATTGTAGCTTGTTGTCAGGTGTGTGGCATTTGATAAACTAGGCTAAGTTGGCTAGTGTCAGGATATTTATGCATTTATGTACGTATGTATGTACAACCCCAATTCCAATCAAGTTGGACGTTGTGTAAAACATGAATAAAAACAGAATGCAATGATTTGCTAATCTCAAACCCACATTTTATTCACAAGAGAACATAGACAACATATCAGATGTTGAAAGTGAGACATTTTGCCATTTCATTAAAAATATTGGCTCATTTTGAATTTGATAGCAGCAACACATCTCAAAAATTGGGACAGGGCCATGTTTACCATTGTGTCGCATCCCCTCTTTTAACTACAGTCTGCAAACATCTGGGAAGTGAATAGACCAATTGCTGGAGTTTTGGAAGAGGGATGTTGTTCCACTCTCGTCTGATGTAGGATTCTAGCTGCTCAACTGTCCCGGGTCTTCTAAGCCAGATTTTTTGTTTTATGATGCACCAAATGTTTTCTATTGATGAATGGTCTGGACTGCTGGCAGACCATTTCAGCACCCGGACTCTTCCAGAGGGAAGCCATGCTGTTGTGATGGATGCAGTATGTGGGTTAGCATTGTCTTGATGAAATATGCAAGGCCTTCCCTGAAAGAGATGTTGTTGTAAAACCTCTATATACTTTTCAGCATTAATGATGCCTATGTGTAAGCTGCCCGTACCATAGGCACTAATGCAACCCCTTACCATCAGAGGTGCAAGCTTTTGAACTGAGCGCTTATAACAAGCTGGATGGTCTCTCTTTAGTCCGCACGAGACGGCGTCCTTGGTTTCCAAAAAGAATTTCAAATTTTGATTAATCTGACCACAGAACAGTTTTCCATTTTGCCTCAGTTCATTTTAAATGAGCTTTGGCCCAGAGAAGACAGCGGCATTTCTGGATTGTGTTCACGTATGGCTTCTCCTTTGCTTTAGCTTGCATTTGTACATTGCACAGTGAACTGTGTTCACAGACAATGATTTCTGGAAGTGTTCCTGAGCCCTTACAGTGAATTCCAGTGCAAAATTATGCCTGTTTTTAATGCAGTGCCACCTGAGAGCCCGAAGATCACGAGCATCCAATATTGACCTTCGGCCTTGTCCCTTGCGCACAGATTTCTTCAGATTCTCTGAATCTTTTGATGATATTATGTACTGTAGATGGTGGGATATTCAAAATTTTCGCAGTTTTACATTAAGGAACATTTTTGTTGTTCCTTGTTTTTGAAATTGTTCCACAGTTTTTAGACTCAGTTTTTTGCAGATTGGTTAGCCTCTGCCCATCTGTACTTCTGAGAGACTCTGCCTCTCTAAAATGCTCTTTTTATACCCAGTCATGTTACTGAGCTGTTGCCAATTAACCTAATTAGTTGTAAAGTGCTCCTCCAGCTGTTTTTTTTATTAGTACCTTTTACTTTTCCAGCCTTTTGTTGCCCCTGTCCCAACTTTATTTAGATGTATTCCTGCCATCAAATTCAAAATGAGCAAATATTTTTCATGAAATGGTAAAATGTCTCACTTTCAACATCAGATATGTTGTCTATGTTCTATTGTGAAGAAAATGTGGATTTATGAGATTTGCAAATCACTGCATTCTGTTTTTATTCACATTTTACACAACGTCCGTACTTCATTGGAATTGGGGTTTGTATATGTATGTATGTATGTATGTATGTATTTATTTGATATTGACTTAAATGGCTTTCCATGCTGTACATGCTCCAGCACCTCATTTGAAGTGGAACCACAGTGTGACAGCTGTTTAGACGGAGGTGAACAAAAGTAGGATTGTGATTATAGTCTCCATTAGAGGGGAGCGTGATAACTGCTAGAGAATAACTGGAGAACACAGGCGGTGAATTTGCCTTTTTAGCTGAGCAGTACTGTATGTTTTCATTAGCGGATAATCACCTGAAAATAAGAATCGTTGTGTTTTCTTTACCTTGGAATGAGCCCTTTATGTCAACCAAGGGAGCGGGGCCACTTTCATAGAGCCAGCCATGTTGCACTGCCACGTTTCTACTGTAGCACAGAATGAAGGACAAAACAAAAACTGGCTCTTGAATGGGCCTCTTGCCTTTTTTTGTGAGTTTTGCAGCCATTGTAAGTTCTTCTTCACACTTGGAAGGGGAGGGTGAGGGGAAGGCTTATTAATTGGTTGCTGTGTACAATCTCACTGCCAAATGGCACTAATCTTATACTAGTTCTTTAATCACCTGATGTTTTGTTAGCCATAATGAAATGCTGTTTGTATTTCAGTCATATGCAGGGAAGTATGTTCCAGCAGTTGGTTATTACATTCACAAAAACAACCCCGCTGCTAAGGTGAAGATCAATTTCAGAGGCATCGCCATTGGTGATGGCTTATGTGATCCTGAAGTGGTATGTACTCCGAGAAGTTGTTTCCTGTTTAGCATGGGTTAGATCAAAGGTTTCTGGGTGTATTGCATTGAATACTTGAATGAGGTGGATCAGTAAAACCGTTATGTTGCGCTTAATCGGGAAGCATGGTGTGTTCGCTCTCTGCTTTGTGCTTGTCACTTGATTTACTGTGATAATTCAGCCCTGAAAGCAGAAAGGAAGGATTCGTCTGAGAGAAACCCCAGAGTTTTTGGCCTTAACCTTCAGGCTGTCTTGACTAACAGACAAGACCTGTAGCTCCTTCGGCCTTTTTTTCTGAGCTGATGCCTAGAAGGAATACAGCTTTTTTTGATACAGAAAGTTGAGGTTCACTGTATGTATGGGTTCATATGGTGCCTGATTCAAGAATTTTAAAACAACCCTCAGTTTCCATGACTGGGCTCGGAGTGTCCTGCCTGGCCGGGGGTGATATGGGCCCTTGATTAATTGAGACACCAAAATATGTTCCCCCTCTAACATTCATTCTATAGTGTCATGAAAAAAAGAGAATGACTTGAGCCTACATTTAATTAGCACTGGGCCTCCTGCGAGTCTAACGTTGCTTTAGCTAACATTGCCCAGTTGGTTAGCCTTCTGTAGATCCATGAGTATTTTGAAGCAACCCAAGTAGCATTTAATGGTGAAGCTAACATTACCCATGGTTATCATCAACTTGGGTTGAAGTTGGGCTGGTGAATTCCGTTTAAGGAGTGTTGGCTACGGGTCATTCCATATGAAATCACCCAAGCTCCCCACTTGATGGTCTCAGAATTGCTTCATTTGGTGATATTTTGTTGAGCAAATTAAATCGCAGGTGGTTTCAAGTTGATATCTCGTTCCGGTCTCATTTTATGGGCCCCCGAAAAGGGGGCGTGGCCCACGTTAACCCTCTGGTCACGGTTTGTGACCATTTTCAAAGGGTTATAACCGATGAATTAATAAGGGTACAAATTTCATTCTTTCAGGATATGTTTATTCTGTCTAATAGACTGCAACAAACCTTTTGACATAGTGGTTAACCCTTTGAGTGCTTTGCAATTAACCCCTAAACATTGAAATTTGGTGCCAAACATGTCGATTTCAAATGAAATATTATGCAAGTATCCTTAGAATGTTCCCTTTGCCATTTTCATTGTTGACAGTATACCTTTTGGAGTTTCAACTGAAGGTAAAAAAATCTTTCTATCTTCATCCAATTTGGAGAAACATTAACCCCTTTTCAGCTAAATACCGAAACGGTGCACTTTTTGACCCTCATTTTGACCATGTGGGCCTGTTTTGATTTTCAAAAAGTTGGCCTTAAATGAAAGCTTATTCACAAAACTTCAAAATGCAACACAATCAAACTTGGAACAAATACTCCTACTTGGAAAAATAAGACCCCTTTTAAGTGCTATTTACACATCGGCACAACTACTCTCAGTGTACAGGTAAATGTACATAAATGGACAAGGATTCATTCACAATGCCAACAGTGCATGGGAGATTAGATTCGGTAGATTATGATGGTTCAGCCATTGTTTTCAGAAACCATGTAGGCCTAAGGGGATCCGCCTACCACCTTTATGCTGACATCTACAGGCAGTATTTATGATCGAAATCTTGAGCACAAGATAGAAGGAAATCAGGCTCAAGCAGTTAAAGTTACCCAGTTCCCTTTTCGCAAATAAAGGGCATGAAGGGGCAGGTACGGTTTGAAGGGTTTCATCCACATTAGTAACAATTCTGCCTGGTCTATCAAATTATCTTGAAATTACTGGGAAAACACATACAAGAAAATGACACAGGCTGCAAATGATCAAAGAGCATGCAACTGAAAGTAGAAATAAATGAGTGGAGTTCAGTATTCCCCGTACATTATTGTACATTTACCTGTTCACTGAGAGTAGTTGTGCCGATGTGTAAATAGCACTTAAAAGGGGTCTTATTTTTCCAAGTAGGAGTATTTGTTCCAAGTTTGATTGTGTTGCATTTTGAAGTTTTGTGAATAAGCTTTCATTTGAGGCCAACTTTTGAAAATCAAAACAGGCCCACATGGTCAAAATGAGGGTCAAAAAAGTGCAACCGTTTCGGTATTTAGCTGAAAAGGGGTTAATGTTTCTCCAAATTGGATGAAGATAGAAAGATGTTTTTACCTTCAGTTGAAACTCCAAAAGGTATACTATCAACAATGAAAATGGCAAAGGGAACATTCTAAGGATACTTGCATAATATTTCTTTGGAAATCTATGTGTTTGGCACCAAATTTCAATGTTTAGGGGTTAATTGCAAATCACTCAAAGGGTTAACCACTGTATTAAAAGGTTTGTTGCAGACTATTAGACAGAATAAACATATCCTGAAAGAAAGAAATTTGTATCCTTATTAGTTCATCGGTTATAACCCTTTGAAAATGGTCACAAACTGTGACCAGAGGGTCAACGTGGGCCATGCCCCCTTTTTCGGGGGCCCATAAAATGAGAACGGAACGAGATATCAACTTGAAACCACCTGCGATTTGATTTGCTCATCACATGCAACAAAATATCACCAAATGAAGCAATTCTGAAACCATCAAGCTGGGAGCACCCCCCATTTTGGGTGATTTCATATGGAATGACCCCTACATTACATTAACTATTCCATTAATTGAACTGATATTGGTTGGTTACGTAGCCAGCTGCCCATGAGTTGAGCCATTTTTCTTGCTAGATAGCTTGGAATGGACTGTGGGTCATTGGAATAACGGTTGCTAATCGATTGAAATTTCGGATTTATATTGTGCCACCTGTAGTGAATATAACATTGATTTGGCTGCAGTTTGTATGTTTTTCATCCCTGAAAATTTCATGTGGCCATCTCCTGTACTTAGAAAGTTATGAGGACTCAAAAAGCTGGAAAAAATAACACAATGTGAAATTTTCGACCCACTCCTATGTACTTTGAGCGCCTGTAACACAGAAAATATTGGTAGCACGAAGGTTAATTTTTTTTTTTTCATTTGTTATACTGAGGTCATTGTACAAAAATAATCAGCTGATTTTGTGGGAGTCAGGCAAGAACTTTTTCTGAATTGCTTGATTTTGTTTGGAATGACTCGGTGAGCTAATAATGATGGCAGTAAAAGGATCCTCTGTGTGCCATTTCTTTTGGTCAATGTTAGGGAGCCTGTTCTGAATGTTTGTAAATCCAACATTCCCAACCCGATTACTTGGTCAAATAAAGCAATATTGTGAACTTGACGAGGGTGACTCTGGGTCACTGAGCCTCTTTTTCAAATCCCTCTCTGTTTCTCTCAGATGCTGGGGGGATATGCTGAGTTCCTTTACCAGATCGGTCTGGTGGATGAATTGCAGAAGCAGTACGTCCAGCAGCAATCAGACGCTGGGGTCCGATTCATCCAGCAGCAGATGTGGCTGGAGGCTTTTGAAGTAAGGACCACAGGGGGGTGCTGTCTTCTTGCAATGAGAGAAGTTTCTGGCAGGAATTATCCTGCCATAGTCTAAACATAATAGCTTAGCTATTAACTCCTGGTTTATTAGATGCGGTATGGTTCAAATCCAGAACACTTTCGATTACTGATGTGTGTTCTCCCCTTTCATGTTTACGTCTGTATGTGCGGTCTCGGTGAACAGTCTGTGATTATACAGTATAGGCAGCTGGTTTGTTTCCAGTAGTAATGTAATTGTGTGTTACACTGTGCTAATTTTTTTTGGGCTTCATTTGTTCCTCACAGGTTTTTGACAGCCTGCTGAACGGTGACTTGAGCCCTTATCCTTCATTCTTCCAGAATGTCACAGGATGCACAAACTATTTCAACTTCTTGCAGTGTCAGGTACACCATAGTATTCAGAGAGAACAATAAGATTGAGGCTTACAAGTTGTCCAGGTTTATATTTTGTGGATGGATTTTGGTGGAAAAGATATTCTCTTTAATGTCAGCCAAAATGGCTGACATGACAATTAGTCTTCTCACAGCAGGTTATTAATACCACTTTGTACATTTGGTGGATAAGTTTTGCATTTTTGTACTTTGTCATAATACTCTGCCCTTTATTATGGGTTACCTGAATTTACTTTGTGATTAAATATGCTAATTTCACAAATCCTCCTGCAAGATTAAATGCTTCATTGCCATAGTGACCGATGCTTGCGCATGATTTTGTGATCTGGAGATTATAAATAGAATGGGAATGAATGGCCAGCAAAAATCATATGGGGATTTCCACACAATACCTAGTAGCAGGTCCAGAGGGGGAAAGCAAGGAGCTGAACAGTTAGTCTCCGGTATTCTGTTGACATGACATTTCTGTTGGCAAATGTAACTCCACACACAGGAACCTTCAGACCAAGAGTACTTTGCCCAGTTCGTGAACCTCCCTGCAGTGAGGAGCTCCATCCATGTTGGCAACCTGACCTTCAATGATGGTTCCAAAGTGGAGAAATATTTGATACAAGACGTCATGAAGTCCATCAAACCCTGGCTGGGTGTCCTCTTTGACAACTATAGGGTGAGGGAGCTCAATATAGGAGACTTGCACTACTGGTCAGAAGTTTTTGCACACCCTAAGATCTTGTCAAGTCTTTATCTTACATGTATGTTTACAACAAGGAAATCACCAGAACCTAATACTTGTTTATTACAAATAATAAATTTACAAGAAAAATCCACAAGGAATCCAGCACAGATGATTGAAATGATCAACTCGCTATCAAACCTCTGAAGCTGCTTGATAATGAGCAGATCATTTGAATCACCTGTGCTGGAGCAGGGAGAGATAAAAAACATGCGGCACAGGTGGCACTCCAGGAGAGGTTTGAGAAGCACTGGATTAGACCATTGTTACTGATCTGCTTAAATATTGACAAAATGACTGATCCTGGTTTTTCTTAATTTGTTTTGTTAGATACATGGTTTATACACTGGGCTTCTGTTTTCCTACCTTTCTGTCATACCACCAATATAAGACGATTACACAAGAACAAAATATCAACATAATATGAAAAAATTGTAACAGTTACAGAAAATATTGGGGTGTGCAAAAACTTTGACTGGGAGTGTAACTAGCTGGTGGGGCCATCCCATAACCTAGCTGTCCAATTCAGTTTCTTGTCTGGTGGAGGGCTTTTATGTCAGTATGACTGTGAGCCCATTGTAGGCTCCAGTGTGTGTCGTCCACCTGTAGTGGCTTGAACCATTCAGCTCCCGTCTCCCCAGAGGTGCTGCTCTGCAGCAGTTTCTGTGGGACTGAGGCGCAGCACTAACACGAGGATGATGTGGATTTAATCTGTGGTGGTGTCATAATTCTGGCTTTCAACGATTGTGTGCTGTGTTGTTTATGTAAAGCAAAGGGCGATGTGGATTAGGAGACAAATTGAGGCATTGTTGGATGAGATGAGCATTTTTTCTTTTACTTTGAGGCAAGACTGAGCTTTCATATAATTGAATCCTTGGTTTTTCCAAAGGGGCCCAACTCCGAGGAACACTTTTTCAGGAAAGGGGAAAAAAAATCATGTATTTTTAGGTTGCCGGCCGTAGGCCAGTAACCAATTGTCGTCGCTTTGCGTCCAGCGGCGTCGTCCGTTTAAAGCCATATCTCAAAAACGCTCAAATGAATTTTTTTTTTTTTTAAATTTGGGGATGTGATGAAATGGGTCATCAAGTTAATGTCCGAGCAAAAATTTTTTGATTGAATCGTTCGTTTAGACTTGGCGGCCATTTTTATGTCAAATGGCCATTTTTTGGCGCTTAGGTGCAATTTTCTCAAAAACTGTCTGAATTTTTTTTTTTTTTTTTTTTTTTAATCGCAGCAATGGAATCCGTATTATGACCTGCTTCAACAGTGTAAACGGCGTTTTGATTGAATCGTTCCTTCATTGCGCCACCTAGGCAACGTGTCTGGACTTAGTCATTTTTCAGGGTGTTTTGGCCCAAAAAGTGCTGTAACGTGCTTATTATTGCATTTATAGTTTAGGTATGCACTGAGCATGTACAGCATATCATGTTTGCCGAGCGTTGTCGGTCGGTCGAATTTGACCTTGAGCTGAAAGGTCAAGGCCAAATGGCAAAAATGTGCTGTAACTCTCTTAATATAGCATTTAGAGCTTAGGTATGTATGAGGTACCTATAGGGAATCAGGTATGCCGAATATTGTGAGTCAGTCACATTTGACCATGGGCCTCAAGGTCAAGGCCAATTGGCAAAAATGTGTTATTACTTGCTTAAAATGACATTTAGAGCTTAGATATGTATGAGGCACGTAAAGGGAATCATGTATGCCAAACATTCTCGGTCAGTCGAATATGACCTTGAGCCTCAAGGTGAAGGTCACATGGGAAAAATGTGTTATAACAGCTTGATGTGGCATGTAGAGCTTAGGTATGTGTGAGGTGCGCCTATAGGGAATCCTGTAAGCCAAACATTCTCGGCAAGTTGAATATGACATTGGATGTCAAGGTCAAATGGCCAGGGGTGTAAAGTCCGGGTTCAGAAAGTAAAAATCCTCCCCAGAACTTTATTCCAACCACCTGGATTTACTTTGGACAGGAGAAATGAGTGATCAGCTCATTCTATGGGAGGGAGAAAAACTTGGCAGGACTTTTACTTTCTGTTACACCTCTGCAAATGGCAAAAATGTGCTATAACTCGCTGAATATGGCAATTAGAGCTCAGGTATGTTTGGGGCACCTATAGGAAACCATGTATGCTGAGCATTCTTGGGCAGTCAGTCAAATTTGACGTTGGGCCTCAAGGTCAAGGTTATATGACAAAAATGGCCCATAACTTTTTAAATATTGTTTTTAAAGCTTAGATATGTATTGGGCACTAATGGCAAATCATGTATGCTGGTTGTTTTTGACATATTGGATTTGACCTTGGGCAACAAGGTCTAGATAATGACAAAAACAGCCTAAAAGTCCTTTAATATTGGCTTTAGATCTTTGGTATGTATTGGATACTAATGACAAATTATGTATGCTGATCAAACACACCAAATTGGATTTGATTTTGTCACATGACCTTGACCTTGAAGACCAAAATCAAATCCAATCTATTTATTTCCTTGTTTAATAATGTCTTTAGAAATTAGTATGTATTAGGCACTAACCCATTTATAATAAAAATTTTAGCGGGCATTGTAACCACATCGATCAACCTTTTTTTTCATGATCAATTGCAGAAATAAAAACTGGTCAATATCCATTTTTGGATGTTTGTTCCTATTAGCATCATGGAATAGAAAGAATAATACCGATTAGACCCACTCGGTGGCAGTGTTCTGTAAAAAAAATTGTCTGAAAGCAGAGCAAGAACCAGAAGTGAATTGAGAAGATGGCGCACTTCACAAATTGACAGCAGACGGTAAGAAATAAATCAAATCGGATTTCATGATCTAGGCTTCTTAAAGATTATATTTTTGCTAAATGGCAGAAACGTGACTAAAAAATGTTGCTGTCTGTCACTCATAAAAAAAGTGTGACTGCTCTGTCGAGTTTCCAAATAATGGTAACTACGTTGTAAAACCCCTTTCTCACTGAGCTGCATTGGCCCGCGGAAGTGTGCGGTTGAAACAGTTCTCTTGTTTCGTAGAGAGGCGCATGTACTCCGTGAATTGATTCGCAGTGGTACGGGACCGTTCGCCATCATCGCTGACAGGTTTAATTTTTTCGCGGATGTCCGAGCTGGAGCTTTTTAACGCCAGTATCGCGTAGACATGTTGCTTTCGCAAGAATTCGTGTTGGCTTCCTGCTGAATCCGCGGATTGATGCTAGTTAGTTTTCTCCTGTTGGGGCTATAACTGCCGGTAACCTTCAGGGCCCTCGCACTCTAGTTTACCATTATATTATCACTCATTTACAATGTATTTTTAGTTCATTTCCTTACAAGAGGGCGTCATTTGGATACTTTTGGCTAAACTTACAATATGGTTATCTTGTTTTTTTTAGGATGCGTGGACCTCTTAAGTCATTAGAGTTGGGCCCTTTGGAAACTGGCTGATTAAATTTCTTCTTCAAACTACGGCGTTGCAAGTTTCTGAATCTTTCCCTTGCTCTGATGAAAGACCTTTTGTTTTACATTGACAAAGAAGCACAGAATCTTTAAAATGTCAGGAGGAATAGAACTTCACTACTGGCCATCCAACTGAAACGGTCTTTTACTGGATATCTGACAAAATGGGAAACGAACAAGATTTTACCATGGGAATTTGATAAACGTTTTCCTAGTTTTAAAATTTTTTTTGGATGATACACTGTTCATCTGACAATCTGATGACTAGTTCATGGTACATTGAATATTTAGCCCTTTGAGTTTTCAGTAACCCAATTCTGATTAACTTGACTTGCCTGTATATGGTTTGTATACTGTATTTATGCATGTCCAATGCATACTTGTGTCGTCTGTCCCAGGTGCTGATTTATAGTGGCCAGCTTGATGTGATTGTAGCAGCGCCACTGACGGAGCGTTTTTTGCCCACTGTGAAGTGGTCCGGAGCTGACGAGTACAAAAAGGCTGAGCGGTTCCACTGGAAGGTCCAGCCCGGTGACACAGAGGTTGCAGGGTATGTCCGTCAAGTAGGGGAGTTCTTTCAGGTCAGTAGCCAAATATCTTTTTTTTTTTTTTTTTTTTTTTTTTTTTTTTTAATCCATTGTTTGTTGCCAGTATTTCATTTCACTCTATCCGAGCCAGAGTTTTCATTTTGTTTTGTAATCGTGAACTATACCGCTTGAAGCTGTTGTTTTGTCGCTGGTTTCTTTGCCACAAAGCTCTAGGTGGAGTGTGCAAGCACTGTAGCTTCTGCATGCATTCTGTGGGTCTGTGGCAAAAAAGAAGAGCAGCTAAAATAATGTTTTCTTGAAAGAAAAATGTTTTTTACTGTATTGATTGAAAAATTAATACAACCCCAATTCTGAAATAGTTGGGACAAAATGTAAATTGTGAATAAAATCAAAATGCAATGACTTTCAAATCATACCAGCCAGTATTTTATTCACAATAGAACAGAGATAACATAGCAAATGTTGAAACTGAGAAATTTTACAATTTTAACCACAAAATGAACTAATTTCAAATTTGATGGCTGCTACAGGTCTGAAAAAAGTTGGCACACAGGCCTGTTTACCATGCTGTAGCATCACCTCTTCTTTTTAACACAGAGTGGAGGCATCTGGGCATTGAGGAGACAAGTTTCTTGAGTTTAGCCATTGGAATTTGATCCCACTCTTGTTTTAATACAGGCTTTCAGCTGCTGGAGAGTTTGGGGTCTCCTTTGACGGACTTTTCGTTTCATTATGCGCCAAATGTTCTCAATCGGTGAAAGATCAGGACTGCAGGCAGGCCAGTTCAGCACATGGACTCTTCTACTACAAAGCCATGCTGTTGTAATAGCTGCAGTATGTAGTTTTGCATTGTCCTGCTGAAATACACAAGGCCTTCCCTGGAAAAGATGTTGCCTGGAGGGGAGCATATGTTGCTCTAAAACCTTACCTTTCGGCATTCATGGTGCTTTTTAAAATATGCAAGTGTCCGACACCATATGCACTAATGCATCCCTATACCATCAGAGATGCTGGTTTTTGAACTGAATGCTGATAACAGGAGGGGTGGTCTTTATCCTCATTAGGCCGGAGGACACGACGCCCATGATTTCCACCAAGAATGTCAAATTTGGACTCGTCTGTCCACAGGACACTTTGCCACTTTGCTACAGTCCATTTAAATGAGCCTTAGCCCACAGAACATGGCGGCGCTTCTGGATCATGCTCAACAATGCTTCCTTTTTGCATGATAGAGTTTTAGGTGGCATCTGTGGATGGCACGGCAGACTGTGTTTACAGACAGTGGTTTCTTGAAGTATTCCTGGGCCCATTTAGTAATGTCAATGACAGAATCATGCGGTGAGCGATGCAGTGGCGTCTGAGGGCCCAAGATCACAGGCATCCAGTAAAGGTCTTGACCTTGTCCCTTACGCACAGAGATTTTTCCAGTTTGTCTGAATCTTTTGATGATGTTATGCACTGTCGATGATGAGACCTTCAGAGCCTTTGCAATTTGACATTGAGGAACATTGTTCTTAAAGTATTCCACAATTTTTTTTTTTTATACAAGCCTTCACAGGTTGGAGAGCCTCTGGCCATCTTTACTTCTGAGAGACTCAGCCTCTCTAAGACATCCCTTTTATATCCAATCATGTTACACACCTGATGCCAGTTAATTACTTGCTAAATGTTCTTTCAGCTGATTCTCTGATATATTAATTGCTTTTTCAGCCCTTTTTTTGCCTGTGTCCCAACTTTTTTGAGGCCTGTTGAAGCCAGAAAATTTGAAATGAGCTCAATTTGTGGATAAAAATGTAAAATGTCTCAGTTTCAACATTTGAAACGTTATCTATGTTCTATTGTAAATAACATATTGGCTCGTGTGATCTGAAAGTCATTGCATTTTGATTTTATTCACAATTTACACTTTGTCCCAACTACGTATTTTGGAATTGGGGTTGTAGAATTGAGGCCTATTTTCTGGGAAAACATCACCTGCAAACTGTAAGTAACATTCAGTTAGTTGTCTGGCTCTGAACTGAAGAGCAAAAAATATTTTTACTGCGCTGTTTTAAGTAAGGGATAATGCCCGACGAGGTGTCCAGTATCAGAAATGAATGGATGACGCGGAGGCGTGAACTGTCCGACGCGAAGCGGAGGATGGTTGCTTCCGCGAAGTCCATTCATTTCTGATAATGGACACCTCGAAGGGCATTATCCCGCTTATACCATGGTCACTTACGAAATAAATAAATATTAAATCAATTATTAATACGTTAATGTTGTTTAATACCGTTTTACCGTTAAAATCGCAAGTTTCACAAAAAGCGGCTGAGTGGACTATTTAATATCTCTCGTTGTGACGCGTTGCCAAGGTAACCGGCTCTGGCCACAGAACCTGCAGCTCGGTCGGCCGCAGCTGTTATATTAGGCCTAATCAGTGGAGGGAAGTGAGATGATTGTTTAATGTTATGTTATTATGTGATACAAAGTATCATTTCAGAGGACAAGTGCACCTCTTACCGCGATGTACTTCTTGAAACTTTTTACTGGGCATAGGGGATCCCCGGGCCTTGCGAACATAAAACCTCTTAGGTTTTGCTTGTGCGGGTCACTCATGTATTGTCTACTGTCTTGCCGTTGTGATAAATAAACTGTGAAATAACGTATGTGAACGTATGTTCTGAGTTTTTGTTGCCACGGTTACCAACTAGCGTTTGAGCCAGCACAATAATTTAGAACAATCAGGCTATTTGACCGGAACTTTTTTATAGGTGTCCTACCACACTTAACGGACACCCTGCAGCCAATCAGAATCGAGTATTCACCCAGACCATGGTATAACTAACATTAATTCATTCTCGTGGCAAACGGCCTCATTCAGGATCTTGTCTCTCTTTTGAATGTGTCTCATGTTTTGGAGGTTTAATTGAATATTTAAGCTAGGACTGAATCATTCACTCTTTGAGCTTAGTTTTTTTTTTTTCACTTGAATGGCTGCCCCACATTGTGACAGTAATCAAAGAAATTGTATTAATTAAATGCTGGTTTTTTGCATGTCAAAATGGAAATGAGAAAAGATGAGCAGGAGGCTTGAAAAATGACCTATGCACAGAGTTGGTTTTTAGTGTTCAGTTTGGCATTTTTCTCAACAAATGAAGTCTTAGAGCCTGATACTCTGCTGTTCAGCAAATCAATAAGTGAAGTCGGTCATTTTTTCTCCACTGTAAATGCCTTGCAATTTATTTGCCTGGCTCTTTTAATAAATTATAAAACAAGAGCAGATTTTCTTCAATGTAAATCAGCTGATCGGAAATTCTCAACGACGATTTGTTTATACTTTGGAAGCAGATATATACCACTTTCAGGTTGTTCTTTGGCCTCTGATATTAATATTACTGCATGTCTGCAATTTTATGCTCATCTCTGTAAAGCTATGGCTTACAGACGTAGTCATCATCAGTCCAGTTTGAAGGTTTCATGATGAACCAAACACAGGCCCTGTTCTCTCAGGGAAAATGATACTAGGAAAGGATTTTGTGCCTTCTTTGCAAAACCAATACTTACAGTACCAGTCAAAGGTTTGTGCGCACCCACATTTTTGAAATGAGCAGGTGGTAATAATTATAATAATAATAATAAAAATTAAGAAAAAAACACGTTTCATTTTACATTGTAAAGAATTATTTCTAAAATTCATCAAAATGACCACCATTTGCAATAGTTTTTCTGAGCGTGCATTTTTTTTTTTTTTTTTCTTTTGAGGGCCATTGTATAGATCTGAGTTCACAGCAGCATGACAGTGGAAGACGACTTCTATTTTGCTTCACTTTGACCTTTCTGTTCAATAAGTCCCAAATTAGCTTCATTTTAATTCAGTTTTGGGAAAAAAAAAAAAAAATAATTTTTCTCAAATATGGACTCTGTCAGCTCCAAACTTTTTGGCACAATCCTGTAAAGTGAATTACAAACTATTTACACCTTACCCTGTATCGTTTGAGGGTATTCTTGAGGTTTAATTGTGTAAATTTCACGTAAAACCAAGTACTAAAACAACGGTAAAGGGTGTCCAAACATTTGAGTGGCACCGTAAATAAGTGCACAAACGGCATTCGTTCTGTGGGCCCTAATCTACAGCGAAATAACTTGCCAGATTGTTTGTCAGGTAGGATTACTATTATCAGTTGACCACCCTGTTTCCTTATGACTTGCCTGTACCTCTGTCTCTTCCCTCCCTCTCATCACACAGGTCATTGTTCGAGGAGGGGGGCACATTTTACCATATGATCAACCTGAGAGGGCTTTTGATATGATTGATAGATTCCTTTC
The DNA here is from genome assembly GCA_029692085.1 of Gymnothorax javanicus. Classification (NCBI taxonomy): domain Eukaryota; kingdom Metazoa; phylum Chordata; class Actinopteri; order Anguilliformes; family Muraenidae; genus Gymnothorax; species Gymnothorax javanicus. The sequence goes on from CM056193.1 coordinate 148,952,094, forward strand.
TACAAAGGGATGGTAATGCACTGTAGAATCACCAGTGCTGAAAAATTGCCTGCCTTATGGCTAAGCATGACTACTGGGGTCCTTTTATCCAACTGGAGCGAGATGCTTTGCTGCATTCACAATTGTACATAAACGGCATATATTTTTAATGACAAGGCTGCCTTATGAATGTAATTTGATTGAAATAAACTGTTTGAAAACCTTTTTGAAAAGCATTCTTTTCTAACCTAAGATTCTCTGGATTTAATGCCTTGGATGTGCAACCTTACAATGTGTATACTAATGTTGCTGCCAGTTTGATGCTAATCAGTGTATAGTGTAATGGTTGGTATACAGATCATGGACCTTTGCATTGAGAATCATTTTTCATTAACAATTATTATCAACTGAGAATTGAGCTGCCCTATGTGAAGCAATGTCCCTTTCAGACTGACCCATCAGTTGGCCTTGTTGAAATTGAGCGCAGTATCTGTTTTGACCAATAGGGGGACGACTTGACACACTTTAAGGCTGAGGTCAACATATACTGATGGATAAGAATACTCTGAATCAGAAAGATGAGCTCAAAACACCATTATAGAGAGGGGGCACACACAACATTGTGGACCACCTAAATAGCTTTGCACAAAGCCTGCCTCTTGGTTGTTCCTTCTCTGTCAATTACTCCAGAGAATTTCACCTTACCATATAACAGGACTGAGAACTGCACTCTCTTATAAAAAAATCTGGGTGGAGTTTGAAAAGCAGTAGCAGTACTAGGATCACTATCTAAGATGTGCTAGTGTTTGTTGACCACTTGTTTGACAGTTCTCCCTTCTTCAATAGGAATAACAAATAGGAAATGTTTTTTATTTGGCAGCACTGGCAGAGGGTATGAGTTAAATTGAAGCTTTTGAACATCATGTTTATATGAAACAAGTTCCTAGATGGAATCTATAAAAAAAATACTTTCACACCAAAAACAGATGAAACTTAGAGCAACACGATTCCTTTTCCCATTAGATATCTTAGTAAAAATATTGGCATTCTTTCTGTAGGAGGAGGTTACAGTTTGGCGCCTCCACAACCTCCAAGCCCATATACTGAAATTTCGGTCCTGGGGACAACTGATAGAAACACTTTTTAACTGCATTCTAGTAGTTATCATTCACCAGCTTTTAAACCACATTATGAGAAAATGTCTTCCATGATAGTCAATTACTGAGAATTAACGAAGCGTATCTGTGACTTTTATGAGGAAGACGTTTGAGTCTCATTAGGGTTCTGAAACAGGTTCTTTTGAAACTGCTTCAAAGATATCGGGTATAAGGACACTCTGCTTGATAAACAATTTACATAGAGTTCGCCAGATACCAAGGTCTGATCTTCTAAGCCCATAGTTCAGGGACATCTCTACTTTTTTTTATGGGGCCTTTAGCCATGGTGTCTATGGCCATTTTTTTGACCTAAAAGGATTTCAGCGAGAACTGTCAAACAAGAGCAATGGTCAACAAATTGGACTGGGTTGACATCTTAGATAGTGATCCTAGTATTGCTAGTGATTTCCAAACTCCACAGATTTTTTTCATAATGGTTGAAATTATAATTTAAGAAACTTTTTGGTTTTTCCAAATCAAAATGATTTAGGACCACATATTTGGTTCCTAAAAACCCAAAACCAGTGATTTCATATCTCGGATCCCCAGAATACAATTTTGCATGCCACAGCTGTGTTCATTGTTACACCATGATGAATGTTCAAACTGGGAAACACTTTTTGCAAATATCCCAAAATTTAAAGGCAGTAACACTTGCAAAAAAAAAGGAAGAATTACATGTAGAACCAAATATGTGATTTATTTGCTAAAATGTCCATGTAATTTTATGTTGGAAAAACTAAAAGGAATTAAAACGAGAATATGTGAACATAAATGTAATATTCGTAACCATGATGAGAAATCATCTGTGGCTCCGGCATTTCAACAGCCAAATCACAGTACCAAATGATGTGATTTACTGTATATGGGCTTGGAGGTTGTGGAGGCGCCATCTAGAGGTGTGTAATAGGGATTTGGCTCCTCCTACAGAAAGAATGCCAATATTTCCACTCTTGGAACCCTCATTCCTTTTGTGGGATGAATGAGGAGATCGTGTTTTCTCTTGTTTTTTTCTGTGATGTTTTGATCTGTTTTTGGTGTGATCCTAGTATTTTTTTCCATCTCTTTTTATAAGAGAAATTATAATTTAAGAAACTTTTTTAAATCATCTCTTTCATTTTTACCCATCCACAGCTGTGTATACTTGTTTCATTTGGGTGGAGATCTCATTGTTACTCAAACTGATGTTTAATGAGCTGTAATTGTGTTTAATGAGCTTCAATTGTGTTAATGATGGGATAATTACCATACCTGAGCCAGTGCTGCTAAGTCAACTGTGTGATACCCAATTTGTTTGTCACTGCACTGAAGAAGGGTTAACAGCCCGAAACGTTTGCAGGCAATAAATTTTAAAACTTGGAGTGCTATCCTCTTTTCTTTCATTTCAGACGTTCAGTGTAGGATTTAGCACCCAGTTTTCAACGATTGAGTTAAGCGCGTTTTTTTGTCATTTTTAAATAATATCGTGGATAATACACTTGGCTTGGGACAGACTTTGCCTTTTCTAATACACTGTAAGAGTTCATAAGTCTTGTGACCAGCTCCCTGTGCTCTACAGTATTCTCCATTGTATTTATTGAAAATTTTTCTTTAACTGGGGCATTACAACAGTTTTATCACGGTGTAATATTTAAAGTAAATACATAATGTGTTGTGTCTCTTAAGGATAGGCACAGCGGTCATGTAAAGAATGCAGTGATAACCTATTGAATGAAAGATTTAAAAAAAGATTGTATGAGCAAACACCATGTCTTAGGGTAACACACCCTCTCAGAAATCAGCCCCATTCTCCTGGAAAACCAACTCTTCCAATACAGGAGGCTTTTCTCCCACGATCAATATGAAGAAATGCATATTTGATATCCATATGTCCTCTGAGACTATGAACATACCATACGAAGGTTCTCAAGACGCATCACGTAAAGTGTTGAGCCGTGATGAAAATTGTTATGGGGCCTGCAGCCCTCTGCAGAGCTTGTGTGGAACTGGTAATGTTGGCCTGTATGTTTCTGCAACAGCTAATTAACGACCCTGAAAGTGGATACGCTTTTTTTGCGGAATGCCAAACAAAACATTATTTCCTGTGTATTGATATTTTTCTGGGTTATCTTGCTATAAAAATATATGTGAAAATAAAATTTGTTTTTCACCTCCGCCAAGGGAGGTGTATGTTTTTGCGGGCATTTGTTGGTTGGTTGTCATGTCACTTCGTTCCATTAGTCATCTGTCTGGTTGTTTGCAGGATATCTCAAAAATGGCTGCATAGATTTCAACCAAACTTTGCAGGATGTTAGAGTAGCACAAGAGAAACAAATTATTACATTTTGGCATATCTAGGCCAAAGTATAGCTCAGATATAGGCCAAAGTTCAAATCCAGTTATGCTGGCAGAGATTTGAAGTCTTTCCAATGGGCCGGATTTCCAGTCGGCGTGCTTTTGGGTTTTGCTGCCACGTGGCGGTGGAATGCAACCATACCCTACACCAGCCAAGGAAAATAACCAATGCACAGAGCTGCCTTAGTGTGGCGGAAGTGCTGTGCTTTCTGAGTGCTCTTGTTATGTATGCAGTAAATTGCCTCGGGTTGATTTCGATTTGTTATGGAAAGGAGATCAGCGAGCCAGTTTCTGCCAGCTTCTAACCTTGGGGGAGGAAACACCGTGAGTATTGATATTGGGAACGAATAATGTGGGTATCTGTGCTCGTGAGTGAGTGAGAGATAAAGCAGCGGATTTATGTTCGCTTTTTTATCTGGGGGGGTTGGAACAGCATGGAGATTGTGAGCACATATAGGGTGTGTATATGTAGGGAGACCTGGAATTGTTCTCTAGTATTGTGGAGGATGAAGTCAGCCCCCCCCTTCCAGAATACCACAATGAATTGGAAACCTTATCCCATTTCCATTCACTTCAGTTGAATTTTATTTATTTATCCTTTATTTAACCATGGAAGTCCCATGAGATTGAAATCTCTTTTTTGAGGGGGCCCTGGGGGTTGAGGTGGAGAGGGAGAGGACAAATTAAACAACCAATAAGATCAGGGGATGATTAGGTGGCAGGTTGAAGGAGCCAGGTTGGGAATTTAACTATGAGACCAGGGAACCCCCTACTCTTGTTGATGAGTGTCATAGGATCTTTAATGATCACAGTTTAACATCTCATCTGAAAGACGGCATCTCCTTCAGTACAGTATCCCCATTGCTGCACTGGGGCATGGGTATTCCACCAGAGGGATGATCATAACCTACTGGCCCACCAACACCTCTTCCAGCAGCAGTTTGGTTTTCTCAGATGGTCTCCCATCCAAATACTAACCAAGCCCACACCTGCTTAGCTTCAGCCACGCAGCTGGAGCAGATCGAGTGTTGGTATTTGGTATGGCTACTGGCAAGAATTAAGTGTGATATCTGCTTTCACCGGTTAGTACATCTCAATCATTTAAGCAGACCGTGCAGTCCTCTCATTGGACCCATAGTACTTTGATGCAGATCAGTATCAGCAAATTGATGGGTGTACAACCATAGATCTGAAAGAGCGGGGACCTTTTGTTAAAATGAAAACTGAAGTCAGTAAATTAACTTTGACATGTATCACGTAGAAAACAATTCAACAGCACAATTCAACAGCAATGAGTGACGTTTCACCACACAAATTTTATTGATTTCTTCAAATAAACACCAATTTCAATTTTGATTGTTGCAACAGTAGTTGCTCACATCCGCTAACAGGGTGCATCTCAGAAGTCTTGTCAGGTCAGAGTGCTGTAACCCACTCGTCTGGCCATAATGATTTGGCCCTTGTCAAAGTCCTTCAGTTCACATTACTCCCAACACTCTGAAAACGAGAACCGACTATGCTTACCATCCAAGATTCGTCTGCAGACCTTGACATGTGCCATTATTATGAGATAATCAGCATTATTTGCTGCATCTGTGAGTGGTTCTAATGTTTTGGCTCATTGGCGTATATGGCTGGGAGCATAAGGGGTTACCCTCCATGTCCATCCATCTGTACTTACGTCCATCCTGCTGAATGGAGGATGTTGTGTATCCATTTCTCCTCAAAAAACAATTAACATAATTCATTATGCTCGCGCATATGTATTATAGGGCCCCTTATGTGTGCACCTTATACTTTTAATTCAACTTCGCACACCTAATAGTAGGGGTGCCAGACCTCAGAAATGCGCTTAAAACAGGAGCAACTGAGTCACATCATGACATACTATTATCTTTGGCATTTTTTGGTAGATTAGTTCATCCTGCATAGGAGTCCAGAGGCCTACTCTGGCAAATCCCCCGCAAAAAGTGTTTTTTGGCACCCTTTTTGATATTCTGGGTGTATGAAAATTTGCCCGAAAATTAGGGGTAGAGGAAATGTACATGTGTTTTTCAAAGGGTTTCTTTTGACTTTTACTCACATATTTAGTATCATTGTAAAGCTTATAAAGTCTACTCCAATCCCACACCAATGGTTTTTTAATTGGGTCATTCAGTGCATAGCTAGAGGTCAAACGGTCATGGACAGAATGGGTAAGTGTAAATCTAGGTGCTCTGAAAACTCTATACCCCACTATGTCCAAGTGAGTTCGCCAAATGGAAGGAGACTAATGCTGATTTTTAGAGTACTGGAGTGGGCAGTTTTTAAAACCCTAACAAAGCAGGAAAGAGTAAGGCCTTTAGAATTAACCCCCTGTCGTCTCATGAAATATTCGAATACGCACAAATTCCCGCATTTTTCCATTTCATGGCTTCCTCAATGATTGGAGCTTTAACAATTGTTTCTTGTCAAAGTATGTCTCTAACACCTGTGGGCATGTTTCAATGAGCCATGTTAACACTTGTAGTCCAGTAGTTTGGTTCGCCCTGGGGGGGGGGGGGTGGTTTGAGGTCAGCCTTGAGCCCAAAACTGCCATGCGTTGCTAGGTTTTTTCAATTTTTGATTTCTTTTTGGCAAAGAATTAGCCTTAACATTGAATTGTGACTGGTAATGACAATTGATTTGTCCAAAATCAACTTGAACTCAGCTTCAGTGAAAGTGGACCTTACAGGCCACCATACATTTAAAAAAAAGGAGGTCTCCTTCAATTGAGGGTGTAATTGACCTCCATCTGATTTGCGAGATTCAGCATGTTCAAGAACTAGATAAAAAATCAACATGTCATCATAAATCATCAAAATTTTCAAACTTTAGTAGCCAATTATGTGCATGACATCACTACTAAGCACTCGGAATACAAGGTAAGAATATAACTTTTTTGTTGTAAACAAAACAATTGCCAGCATCCTTCATGCATGCTGAGCACATATCAATGCAGGCTATTCATAGAATTTGGTGCAAGGCATAAATAAGTTAAACCAACAGTACTGTCGATTAACCCTCAGAGACCCACAGTTGCAAAATTGCAACATCTATTTGAAACTGTCTAATAGTACCTACCCCTGACTAAATGTAGCAAATACTGCATATCCCAACACCCCAGACTCTGAATTGTATCACAACATTTTTGGCGGGAAAATTATAGGATTGGAAGACATACCACAGTCCAAGTTTAAACAACATGACTGCCTCCTACTGATGCCCCAGCTCTCTCTTTTGGATCAATTTCAACAAATGTACAAGTAAGTATTTGACCTGTAGTATTTTTTTCCTGTATTTTAAAGATGTTTAGTGTTTGAAAAGCTCAATATTTTTTTCAAGAAAGTGTAGTACACAGGATTTAGAGGGATTTTTTTTATGTTGCAAAAAGGCAACATTGGGCTGTAATGGGTATGACTTTTTCACACAAAAGGCCCTATCACTGGGTGATGAGCTAATAGAAGAACTGTGCCACCTATGGCAAAATATGGGTTTAGGGTTGGGGTTATCAGAAAATACACAGTATATATACAGTAAAGGAGATATATATATATATATATATATATATATATACACACACACACACACAGTATATACCAGTGGTAGTCAACCCTGGTCCTGGAGATCCGCAGTGTCTGCTGGTTTTTGATGTTACTCGGCACTTAATTGATTAATTAAAGCAGTTGATTACACGCTTAACTCATCTCACCTGGTGTCCTAGGTTTAAATAGGGTGGAGAAAACCAAACTCAGCACACCCTGTGGCTTTCCAGGACCAGGGTTGACTACCACTGGTATATACATACACAGGTTCAGTGCAAAATATTAGAATCACTTGAATGTGTGGGGTGTAATCTTATGTAATGTTGCATTGTTAACTCTTTATTGACCGTTCAATGGCATGTACCACAAAAACGTATACTTTATTCCCTATTAAGTGAACCCATAAGTTGACAACAAATATTTATTCAGCATGATTTATCAAGCATTGACAAAATGATAATTGGAGCAAAAAAATTGAATCACAAAATCTTTGGCGCACAAAAATAGAATCAAACATGTTTATGTTAAACATTGTCCAGGTAATAGTTCATTTTAATCAATATTTGGTGGCTCTGCCTTTTGCATTGAGTACAGCTCTAATTCTAATGCTAATGGTTGAGCTGACTGAACTACCCGTTGGAAAGAAGAGAAAAATCACTGCTTCGACCTCATCAACTGACTATGCAAAATGCATAATATGTCAAAAAAATGCAAAATCCGAGTCCTTGCAACGTGTCACGGAAAAAGGATATACTGCTCTTTCTTATGCAGTGAATAATCGCGATGACAATGTTGCCTGTCGTTTGATTTCGGATGTCAATTGTAAGCAAAAGTTTCTTGGAAAGTCACCAAAATGTCATAGTGACTGCCGCAATCGGTACACAAACAAAAAGACTGTTGAACAGAAGAAGCGTACCAGAGATATGGACCAGCAACAAGAACCTTCATCATCAAGGGACTTTACTACAAGGTCATCTTCCTGTTAATTGGACTTCAAAAAGGTGTGTTTCGTGCTTGAAAAAACCAGAGGGAAAAGGGATGAACGAACACTGCTGCTCATTGCTACAAAGGACAGACAAAACAAGATTTTTTGCAAAGCAAAAGAACTTAATGATAGACAGATGCTGGATAAGATCCAGGGTCATGGGGAAGACTGTACTGATTTGATTGCTGCTGACTTTCGTTATCATAAAGGTTGTTTGAGTTCCTATATGCTGAAACGTAGTCCAGTTGCATCACAGATGGTGTGCCGCAGTTCTGAATCAGATGAAGAAACTGCTGCTTTTGAAACACTTTTGTCTGATATTGAACCAAAGCTTTTGAATGAAAGTAGGCCTAGTGTTTACTTTTTGTGCCAGTTGCGTGATAAAGTTAGGTGCATTCTTACAGACAAAAATGTTGCAGACCCATTCCTGTGTAACTCAAGGAAATTAGCTACGCAGATAGAAAGTTATTTTGGTGACAGAGTTGTAATTATTCCACAGCAAGGCACTGCAAATCTGGTCTGCTCTTCTGCCATAAATATGTCAACAGTCTTGTCTGAGGTGAAACAGTTGAGGGGTCAGTTGGAGGAATGGGAGTATTTAGATGATGGTACTGATGGCAATGATGACCATGAGGCTTGCTCTGCAAATAAGAAACCTGATATTCATCATGAATCATTCCATGTGGCTAAAACCATTCGCTCTGAAGTGAAAGATATTGAGAGGCAAATCCACAATGATGCTGCAAATAGTGTTTTAGGCAAGCCTGATATTGATGTTTCATATGAAGAGGCTTCAAAACTTGTTCCTTTAGACTTGTACAATCACATTTCATGGATGATTCATGGTGTGATGAATGACACTGGGCCAGATGGCCATGTAGCATTGTCCCCCAGGCAGCGTGAGCAGGTACTGAACATATGTCAGGATATAATTTCAGCAATGTCTACTATACCCGCACCAAAGCAGGTTGGCATGGCCCTTCACGTTATCAAGCAGATGAGAAGCAAAGACACAGTTACTCTACTCAATCGATTTGAAAATAGCATCAGTTATTATGATGCCCAAAGGTACATCACATCTATGGCACAGAGAGCAGATGATCAACTGTCAGAGGATGGTTTCTTTATTCCTGAGAATATACAGCAAGGATTATTTACCCATTTTGCATTTGACAACCTTGACTTCCATGAGAATACTCTAGATGGGAAAACTACTGATGGAACCACTCACATCATCTACCAATATCCAGAAAATGAGGCTGTGGATGCTAATACTTCAACCATTCCGCTAAAGAAGCCAGGCAAAATGTCTCTTTCCACTACTGACTCATTTCAAACTATACCAAGCATGCTAACTTTGAAGGATCGTCAGAAAAGTCGGTCACTGGTAGGAATGTAACTTGTTCCAGATGTGAAAGCAGATGACAGTGAAGCAGGCAGAGGCAACTTCATATTCAACCTGTGTCCAATAGGTTCCACAGCTCTTTTAGATATTGTGAATGAGCCAAAGCCAATCAGTTGGAGGAGATTCCATGAGGCAATGCTCATGGACTCCAAAGAGAAAACCATCATTGGTTATGGTCCTTTCTTTCCTGAGTCGCCCACTAATCCCGATGTCATTGTGGGATCTGTCAACTACTGTGCAGCTGTGGCAAAGAAGTTAGGACAAGACCATTGCATCATTACCTGTGATCAGGTCATATATGAAATTGTCTTGGCACTTCAAAAGAAACATCCAGAAAAGTATGGACATGTTATCCTGCGCATGGGTGGTTTCCACATTGCCATGAATTTTCTTGGAGCAGTCGGTCATTTGATGAAAGGGACAGGCCTAGAAGACATCATGGTTGAGGCAGGCATTTGTCAGCTGGGTACAGCAAACAAGTTACTTGATGGGAAAGACTATTATGCAATGATTCATGCACATTCTGTGATTGAGAGGGCAGTATTTGGACTTCTTTGGGAATCATTTGAAGCCTGGAGTATTGAGCAGGGTCAGGAAATGGAGGACTTTTCTTTCCTGTCTTCCTACTTTGATGAAGTAAACAAAGCTGTGGGTGAGGGTGAGCAGGCCACCTTTTCTGAAAGCTTCATTGAAGTGTTGGAGAGAATGAGGAACAGATTGACTTCCTTCGCCAAGACGATTGATTCACCAACTGCTAAACTGCGGTTGATATACTTGGACATGATGCAAATCTTGAATAAATTTATAGCAGCTGAAAGAGCTGGAATCTGGGACCTACATATCCAGGCAACAGAGGAAATGTTGCCATATATTGTGTCTGCCGGACACAATAAGTACACAGCTTGTCTTCCCCATTACATTGAGACGATGAGAAATCTTCCTCCAACAGTGCAATCTGAGTTTCAGAAAGGCAACTTCACTGTCCGGCAACAACAGGGAAAATTCAATGGTGTATGGTCAGATATGGCCTTGGAGCAAACATACAACAAGGATGCAAAGACTAAATTGCTGCAAGGGATTTCCCAGAAACAAGACACCATATCAAAATATCTGAGGGCTTTGCCAACACTGACTGCGATCTCAGAGAAAACACTTCAGATGGCACATATGGGAGGTGTACAGCAGCACTCTGATTCCAGTGAATCAGAAAGAGACAGAAAATTGATTCAGATCGCAAAGACTCTGATAAAAGAGAAGATGATGAATCCCTTTTCACCTGTCTGTGAAGACCTTGTGAATATTTCGTCAGGTCAGGCCGCAAAGTCCATGGAACTCATAGATGCAAAGCAGAGGGGTTTGGACGCGCTGGAAAAAGCTGAAACATGCAACATGGAAAAGGTAGCTCCTGTGAGGCTGAAAACATTTGTAGAGAAAACTGCAAACAAGCCAAACCATGCCCGAGTGAAGGAACTCTACACTGAAGAGAGACAAGTACTGCGGAACCTCTGCTTTGCTGAGAATTTAGGCCAGAATGAGAAGGTAGAGCAATTTTCACATGAATGGACGAGGTACCCTAGTTCCATCTTTGAACCTGATACACAGCATCCAAATGGCTTTGCAATGAGAAAGGGAAACAAGTCTGACTCTGCCACAATGCTTAAGAGCACAATGGGAGAGGAATGGAAAAAGTAAACTGAACCAGAGCCAGATGCCTCAAGGAAGACCGTTTTCTTCATGGATCTCATGGCATTCATCCAGAGATACCAGGACTGTGGCTGCACAACATTTCTGGAATTATCCATGAAGTTCCTTCAGAAGATTTTAAAGATCAAGCCTAAGGGTTGTAATGTAGTACATGAGCCCAACAAGAAGCCTGAAAATGGAAGAACGACTGCGCAGAGAGAAAAAGGCACAAGAGGGCAGAATATTCAATCCACACGATAATCTGAAACTTCCAAACTGGAAAAATTTCTTGTCCAACCAGAAGAACAAACAACATCTTGAAGAATATCTGTGTAAGTCATGGATGCCTCATTGCCAGCAAATTCCCAGTGGATGCACTCTTATTCTTGGAGGACTGTGCCAGGGACCTGCTAAGAAAATGTCCAATGCAGGTTACACAGAAATTGAGAGCCTGATCTGTGATGATCATGAGGAGGCAGATATGAGGTTGTTTGCTCATATTGCCCACTCAGCTCGGAATGAAGGATGCAAGAGAGCAATTATAGCAGCGACTGACACAGATGTCTTGATGCTAGCAATTTACCATGTCTCCAGAATTGAGAGTCTCTGTGAAATTTGGCTGAGAAAGCAAGATGACATCTTCATACCATGTCACTGGGTTTCAAAGTTTCTCACAAATCACTATGGGGAATTGACAACTTCTTCAATGCTTTCCACATACTCCCTGACTGGTTGTGACAGTATAAGCTACATCTTTGGCTGTGGAAAGAAATGTGCCTTGAAAGTCACCCTTGAATGTGACCAGACTTTGATACCACTAGCCAAATTTGGGATGCCTGGATCAGGAACTGAAATTTCTGATGATGTCCAAGAAGCCTTTTGGAAGTTCATCTGTGCACTCTACGGAAAGAGGAATTTTTCTGGTTCATTAGATGAACTTCACTGCCATCTCTTTCTGACAAAAAAGTCAGACATAAGGTCATTGCCACCAACAAGTGATGCATTTCACTTACACCTGAATAGGGCTTTATACCAGATTCTGGTTTGGAAGAGGGCCTCATCTGGATCTCTTCCGCTTCCCCCTCCGACAGACTTTGGGAGAAAAATTCAAGAAGGGTCTCTCATGGCTTGCTTGATGACAAAAGCACCAAAGCCGCCTGTACAGAATGCTAAATGTAATTGTCAGAAGGGAAAATGCAGGTATAACTGTCCCTGCAGAAAAGCAAGGGTCCCTTGCACGCTCGCATGCAGATGTTGTAGAGACCCACGTAACTGTGAAAACATCAATGAAATTGAATATCTTGACTCTTAACAAGCTTGATGAAGTACATGTAACGCCTTCAGTCAAAAGGGCAGAAGCCTAACCATAGGGGGGAATTAAAGCCTCATGTTGAGTCATCATTGGACATCAGTTTAAAAATTCTTAACCTGTGACAGTTTTATGGCATTTGATGAAACCAGTTATTGGTAACAAAACAGCTGAAGCTTAGCATTTTAAATGCCCCAGAGTTGCTACATTAGGTCCAGTTCATGTCCTGCATGGTAAACTCTATAGAAATTGGTTTGACATGTATTTTCAAACAGAATTGAAGTATTTCTCCAAATAAAATGTTCTTTCTGTCATTAATTCATGTGTGCTGATTGCAAGTTATCTGAATTGCCAAACTGCCCAAAATGTGTTGGGGCATGAAGGGTTAAACATGCAAAAAAGGTTAATACCATTAGGAAAACATCTTAATTTGATGAAAAAGGTTCCAGTTAGTATTAGTGTCAGTGAAAAATGAATAAGAGCACTAGCATGATACCTAGCAAAGATTGTGAAAATTGCTTGATTTTTGAGCAATTTTCCATTTTTTGTCACTTGACAAAGGAGGGTTAATTCTAAAGGCCTTACTCCTTCCTGCTTTGTTAGGGTTTTAAAAACTGCCCACTCCAGTACTCTAAAAATCTGCATTAGTCTCCTTCCATTTGGCGAACTTGCTTGGGCACAGTGGGGTATAGAGTTTTCAGAGCACCTAGATTTACACTTACCCCTTCTGTCCTTGACCGTTTGACCTCTACCTATGCACTAAATGACCCAATTAAAAAACCATTGGTGTGGGATTGTAGTAGACCTTATAAGCATTACAATGATACTAAATATGTGAGTAAAAATCTAAAGAAACCCTTTGAAAAACACATGTACATTTCCTCTACCCCTAATTTTCGGGCAAATTTTCATACACCCAGAATATCAAAAGGGTGCCAAAAACACTTTTTTCAAGGGGATTTTCCAGAGCAGGCTTCTGGATTCCTATGCAGGATGGACTAATCTACCAAAAAATGCCAAAGATAAAAGTATGTCATGATGTGACACACCTTCTTCCCATCTTGGGGCCCTGGCACCCCTACGATAAGGAATTTTACCAGATAGTAGCAGGGGCATATGTGTCCCATGGACACAAATTTTTAGCTTACTAGCTCTATGGGCTGATAAGCTATTGTCATGGTTTTTCGTTTGTTCTCTGTTGGCCTTTGTCCGGAACACTTTTACCCCGCCCCACCCGAAGGGTGAGGGAAGCGGTATTGTTTTCGTTTTGGTTTGTTCCTGTGTTTGTTTCTTTGTTTGTTTGTTTGTTAACACTCTAGCAGCAAAACTAATGGCCAGATTCACCCCAAATTCGGTATAGGGATTGCCACTGATCCAGAATAGATCCCTATTGAATTTCGTACAAGTAGGTGAAATAATGTGCGGGGGGGTTGTTGTGCCTGGCACCACTTGTTTATCTTTCTTTTTTGCTGAATGAATTTTCCTGTAAATATGCCATAACATACCACTAGGCCATATGTATAGATGTTGTTTTGGATTTTTGATGGAATCGTTTTTGTCAGTTTTATGGGCCCTTGAAATTTTGGCCCTAATGTTAAAAGATAGGACTTGAAAATAGAAATCTCAAAAATTTATTTCTCAATAACTATCTGATTAATTTTTTTCTAAATCCAACAATCAACTCACCTCAGTACCCTCAATATACAATGCGAGTGCCATTTTGATTGAATTGACGGAAGTGAGTGTAGTGGGGGCGCTGTACTTTAACATTGGGTCTTACGACGAATACGCAAAATGGCCTGCGGAGGCCAAATGGTTGCGAATAGAGATTAAGTTTGTATTATTGACATATAGGAAGTCATATATGACCTATATTTTGGCGGTGTAAAAGTTGACCTCAGATAACCGTTAAAGGTCAAACTCGAGGTTAAGCAAAGTGTTACAATTTTCAAAGGCTTCCACATATGAAAATACTGAAGATTGAGAATATATGTGCATTGAACACTTGTAGAAGGTCATATATGACCTTTCATTTGGTGACCTTGAACTTGACCTACGGTGACCTTTGAAGGTCAAACTTAATGTAGTGAAATTTCAATGACTTCTATCTCGAAAACTTTTACAGATAGAGCTTAGGCTTTTATTAGAGGGATACAGAAAGTCATATATGAAGTTTCATTTGGTGACCTTAAACTTGACCTGCGGTGACCTTCAAAGGCCGAAATCTACGGTGAAATTTCAATAACTTGCATCATCAAAATAGTTACAGGTAGAACCTAGGTTTCTATTAGAGACATACAGGAAGTCATGTATGAACTTTCTTTTGATGTCCTTTATTTTGACCATCGAAGGTCAAGCGGGACTCAGTGAAAATTCAATGACTTCTATCACTAAAATGGTCACAGATAGAGCCTAGATTTGAATTACTTACAGATGTATGGGAAGTCTCATATGAACTTTTATTTCATGACATTGAACTCGACTGTCAGTGACCATCAAAGATCAAACTTGACATAATATAATAGCAATGACTTGTATCACCGAAACAGTCACAGATGGGGCCTAAATTCGTACTAAAGAGATATAGGAAGTCATATATAAACTTTCATTTGGTGACCCTCACATTGACCTTCGATGGTCAGTCTTGACTGAGTGAAAATTCAATAACTTGTATCACTAAAATGGTCACAGATAGAGCCCAGGGTTGTATTACAGATATATAGTAAGTCACATTTGAACTTTCATTTGGTGACATTCAAACTTGATATAATGAAATTACAGACTTGTATCACCAAAGTGGTCACAGATATAGCCAAGGTTTATTGAGACATATAGAAGGTTGTATATGAAGTCCATTTGGCGACCTCAACATGACCTTCAGTGATCTTTACATTTCAGAATTGACATATTGAATTTTCAATTACTTGTATCACTAAAACTTCCTCAGAGCTTAGGATTGTATGACAGACATAAAGGAGGTCATGTACATGTATGTGAGCTTTCATTTAGTGACCTTGAACTTCACCTTTGATGCTTCGGAGGTGAAACTTCACATGAAATTTTCATAACTTGTATCATAACTAAAAGATTGCTTGCTGGTAAGCTTCAAGACCTCTGGTCCTATTTTTTCTAGTTTTATTAGCTTACAGGCCCTATGGGCCGATAAGCTATTGTCGTGGTGTGACGTCCGTCGTCCGGAACATTTTTAATTTTTTTTTTTTTTGGCCAGATGAATTTTCCTGTAAATTTGCAATAACATACTACTAGACCATATCTCCAGATGCGTTTCTCGGATTTTTGATTGAATCGTTTTTGTCCGTTTTATGGGCCCTTGAAATTTTGGCTCCAATGTTAAAGATAAGACTGAGAAATTTTAAAAAATTATTCCTCAAAAACTGCGTAATAAATTTTTTTCTAAATCAGGCAATCAACTTACCTTGGTACCGTCAATGTACAGTGCGAGCGCCATTTTGATTGAATCAACAGAAGTGGGTCTATTGGGGGCGCTGTACTTTATGAATATGCAAGATGGCCTGTGGAGGCCAAATGGTTGCAGATAGAGATTAAGTTTGTATTATCGACATATAGGAAGTCATATATGACCTATATTTTGGCAATATTAAATTTGACCTCAGATGACTTTGAAAGGTCAAACTCGCGGTCAGGGAATATATTAACAATGTTAAAAGACATGACTTGAAATTTCAAAAAATTATTTCTCAAAAACTGTCTGATAACTTTTTTTTCTAAATCTGGCAATTAACTCACCTTGATCTAGTGGGGGCGCTGTAGTTTAACATTGGGTCTTATGGAAAATGGGCCAAATCGCCTTTGGAAGCTAAATGGTTGCAGATAGTGATTAAGTTTGTATTACTGACATATAGGAAGTAATATATGACCTATATTTTGGCTGTGTTAAAGTAGACCTCAGATGACCTTGAAAGGTCATACTTGAGCTCAAGCAAAATGTTACAATTTTCAAAGGTTTCTAGGCTTAAAAATATTGAGGATTGGGAACATATGTGCATTTAATACTGAGGAAATCATGAATGAACTTTCATTTGGTGGCCTTGAACTTGACCTTCGGCGATCTTCGAAGGTCAAACTTCACATAATGAAATTTCAATGACTTCTATCACCAAAGCTATTACAGATAGAGCTTAGGTTTATATTGCGGGCATATAGGAAGTCATGTATGAAGTTTCAGTTGGTGACATTGAATTTGACCTTCAGTGACCTTGAATGCCCAAACTTCACAGTGAAATTTCAATGACTTATATCAGCAAAATGGTTTCAGATAGTTTGGTTTGTATTGGAGATGTATAGGAAGTCATACATGAACTTTCACTTGGTGGCCTTGAACTTGACCTTCGGTGACCTTCGAAGGTCAAACTTCACATAGTGAAATTTCAATGACTTCTATCACCAAAGCTATAACAGATAGAGCTTAGGTTTGTATTGTGGCCATATAGGAAGTCATGAATGAAGTTTCATTGGGTGACCTTGAACTTGACCTTCAGTGACCTTGAACGGCCAAACTATACAGTGAAATTTCAATGACTTATATCAGCAAAATCTTTACAGATTGAGTGTAGGTTTGTATTGGAGACGTATAGGAAGTCATGTATGAACTTTCATTTGGTGACCTTCATATTGACCTTCGAAGGTCTAACTTGACCTAGACAAAATTTAATGACTTCTGTCACTGAAAAGGTCACAGATGGAGCCTAGGTTTGTGTTACTGACATAGGAAGTCACATATGAACTTTCATTTGGTGACATTAAGCTTGACTGTTGATGACATTTGAAGGTCAAACTTGACATAATACAATTAAAATGACTTGTATTGCCAAAACGGTCACAGATGGAGTCTAGGTTTGTATTAGAGACATATAGGAAGTCATATATGAACTTTCATTTGGTGACCTTCGTATTGACCCTAAAAGGTCAAATGTGACCTAGTGAAAATTCAATGACTTGTATTACTAAAACGGTCACAGATGGAGCCTAGGTTTGTGTTACTGGCAACTAGAAAGTCACATATGAACTTTCATTTGGTGACATTCAACTTGACTTTCAGTGACCTTTGAGGGTCAAACTCGACAGTGAAATTATAATGACTTATATCACCAAAATGGTCACAGATTGAGCCAAGGTTTGTATAGAGAAATTTAGAAAGTCATATATGAAGTCCATTTGCTGACCACAACTTGGCATTCAGTGACCTTTAAAGTTCACAATTGACATATTGAATACACATTGACATATTATAATGACTTGTGTCACCAAAACTGCATCAGTGCTTAGGACTGTATTACAGAAGGTCTTATAAATGTATGTGAACTTTTATTTAGTGACCTTGACATTGATTTTCATTGATTCAAATGTCAAACTTCACATGAAATTTTCACAACTTGTATCATCGCTGTAATACTGCTTGCCAGTAAGCTACAGGACCCTTGGTCCTATTTTTATGTTATACACCATAGAGGGTGAAATATCCAAAGCCCTTCTATATCCCCATTGAGAGACCTTGTTTTTAAACCTATCAATGACTTTCCCATACATTTGGGG
Source organism: Gymnothorax javanicus (assembly GCA_029692085.1). Classification (NCBI taxonomy): domain Eukaryota; kingdom Metazoa; phylum Chordata; class Actinopteri; order Anguilliformes; family Muraenidae; genus Gymnothorax; species Gymnothorax javanicus. Next base: position 148,970,083 of record CM056193.1, read on the forward strand.
GAAATCTGGCGATCCATTTTTGCTCCTGAAGGATTAGGTCTTTCTAGATGCTAGTTTTATATCAAATTTTGATAACTATCACTTGGTGTCAGCCATATCAAGGCAAATCATTGTTTTTATTTTTTTTTAACCTCATTACTAGTCCTAAACTGACTAGTCCTTTGTTCGGAATGCATCATGGGCCTGAATGGCAGGAATTAATGTATATTTTAAAATAAATTTTAAAAAATTGCTGTACATTAAAAAATGAGAAGAGCAAATATTTTTTAGTAACCTTCAGTTCCATATTTCAAATGTAGTGAAAACATTACACGCTCAATTCCAAATCAAAGCATTAACAAATTTGATCAAGTCTGTGTTACTCTTTTACAGGAGGTGAAGAAAAGGAATATTGATCTGTTCAGAAAAATAACAGTGTCGACAATTTTCTCTTCAAACTCAAACACAAAATTGAACTCAAGATTTAACTTAAATTGAAATTACTGAACTGAGATTTAGTTGCATAACCATTGTTTTTGACAACTGCTGCGCATCTGTGTTGCATCGAGTCAATGAACTTCTGGCACCTTGAAATAGGTATTTCAGTGCAAGCTGAACAAACTACATTCCACAGTTCCTGTGAATTGTTGGGTTTTGCTTCAGAAACTGCATTTTTAATGTCACCCCACAAGTTTTCGATGGGGTTAAGATCAGGGGATTGAGCTGGCCACTCCATTACCCCAATCCTCTTGTCTGGAACCAAGATGTTGCTGGCTTGCACGTTTGTTTGGGGTCATTGTCTTGTTGAAACAAACAAAACGTGAAATATTTTGCCTTCGCGCTGTCTCGAATGAAGTACCAGTCAAAATGAATTTTTAAATCACTGCTTTATATTTTTATGAGCATTTTCCTTATCGTCCCAGCAAATGGATGTGGCATGGTAGAGTAAAAAGCTAGAAGAAATAGTGGAATACAGTAACAGTGCTGATTGAAATGGAAACAGACTTTTTCAATTTCCTTGAAGACATAATTTGCTTCAGTCGGCTGTTGACTTGTGATGATTTGATTGCGGTAGCAAAAGTGATAACTACCGTATATAAAGAGACGTGCTACACAAGAGCCTATGTCTTGCTTATGCCATGTATAGCCACCTCGTTCATTTGATTTCCATAGCGCGTTGTCATAGCAGGCTTTCAAATTGCACAAATTATGCCCAATATTTCAGAAACTGTTAGTGTCCTATTAACGGCCACAATTTACTTACTTGTCTATCTGTGAGCAGGCCTATGCCACCAATAACTATGAGACTGTGATACCATAAATTTGGCTCAGCCCGACACCTTCCTTGTGGCCTACAATTAACAGTTTTTCCTGTGATGGCATACAGTAGCAAAATCATTCCGTGTTACCCAGTTTTGTCAACTTTCTTATTTCTACAATAACACCAAATTTTTATTATGTTAAAAAAGACCAATTTACCAGTTTTGTACAGTACCATGTATAATCTCCTGTCTTTGTATGTATGAAAGGGAAACAAAACAATGTAATTTGTTTCAAATTAAAGGAGGAGACAGCACCTCGGCAAAATATATTTCAGCGGAAAGTAGAACACTTGAAGTGTCTAAAACGCATAGTTTTATAAATTTTAATTTGGTAATAATCCAGTGCGACGCATTTTTAAACCAGCGAGTCTTCAAATTGGCTTCAATACCAGGGGGCAGACATTTTTACTTGGGGACTCATCTGATTTTGAATTTGATCTTCAGAAACCTCACCTTTAAAAATGCTTAATAACCTTAACCTCTCGTAGTTTACGTCTCCCGATTAGCCACAGTTGCTCAGACTAATTGGTAAAAACCTACGACAGTCTAATTTACTTTTGATAGCATTGTTATGCATTGCACCACAAAATTATGAGGCGTCTTCTGCTCATAAATGACGATGTAAAATATTCATATGTCTTCATGATTTCAGCGCTGGTTAAGCACCACAGATTTGTGGAAATTAGTTTGCGAGGCTGCGGGAATCCGTTCTTTATTTTGAATGTTGTCACGGCTAAAGGGCGCTGTAAGGTTACACAGCTGTGTGAAAATCCCAAGGATGGCGAAAATAATTGTTGCAAATTCAGGGAAAGTTTTGGATTTACAATGCCATATCAATTACATAGATGTAGGCAATGGGAATTCACCTTTCATTACCATTTCTAATTATAGGTCATATATTGGTCTTGGTCGCTCAGTCGATACATTGTTTGATTGTTAATCAGTCCAGCTTAAATAAAAGCAGCTTGCGGGCAGCCAAGCTGAAAAGGGAGAGCTTACTGAAGGCCCTTTGAACTTCTAAGGAAAGAGAACACCTGACGTCACGTGAGAGAATAACTGACGCACAAGCACCATGGCACTGGCGTTTGATTGGATAATGCGTTCGAAATGCACACTCACCCACTATATAGGGCACTGTGTAGTGAATGTTCTACATTGAAAACAATGTAGAGAGTCAGTGAGCGTGCGGACAAGTGTGCATTCCGAACACAGCCTTAGATTCCCCAAGTAAAAATGTCTGCCCCCGGATTGACGCCGATTCGAAGACTTTCCGGTTTAAAAATGCGTCGCACTGGATCATTACCAAATTAAAATCTATACAAGTATGCGTTTTAGACACTTCAAGAATTCTACTTTCCGCTGAAATATACGTTGCTGAGGTGCTGTCTCCTCCTTTAAGGTCATGTGTTTGTATGAGTTAAATTCCGCCATCTAGTGGATGTAATACGAGATGTGCTTGCTGGGACTTGAGCCTGTAATTTCTGACTCACGATGCATATACTTTAATGCAAGTACTTCTGAATTGGGTTGTTGTGGCTAAAGCGTGCACCCCCACTTCGATTCATGTACGCTGCCCTCAATGGCATGGTCTTTCAACCTCGGTTTCTAGCCCTCTCCACGGAGAATTTGTGTTCATAGTAACATGCTTAAAATGTTGCCCTACTAGACAAGTACTATGTTGCTAACATCTACGATGAGAGTTTGTTTTTAATAGCAAATGGCTTTTCAGTTAAATAGATGGGCACTGCTTTAGAACATAGCAATGATTAATGAGTCATTTGTCTTTCTAGATAGACTGGGGTCCAATGAGCCATTTCATATAATTGCAATCAATAAATGTCTGAGCCACTTAAAATAGGCGAAATAGTTAAATAGTGAATTTCCACCACTTAATCACAGACTGAACAGTACTGACTGGCATTTTCAAGTTTTTGGATAACTTTTTATATCCTTTCCCGCCTTTAAAAAGTTGAACTACCTTGGTACGAAGGTTCTTTGACAGTTCTTTTATCGCTCCCCATGGCTAGCCAGATCAGTGCATCCAATCGAAAGCTAACAAACTGAATGACTATACACCACATCACTGGCGAAGAAAGCCCAGCGGCGCCTTTACTTCCTCCGCAAGCTGAGAAGAGCAAGTGCTCCCCCACCCATTATGTGCACCTTCTACCGTGGCCCCATCGAGAGCATCCTGACCAGCTGCATCACCATACAGTGTCAGGACCCAGCAGCGCATAGTGGACACAGCTGGGAAGATCGTTGGTGTCTCACTCCCCTCCCTCCTGGACACTTACACCACCCGACTCACCCACTAAGCAACTAGCTTTGTGGGTGACACCTGCCACCCTTTACACAGTTTCTTCAGTCTCCTGCCTTCTGGGCGAAGGTACCGGAGCCTGTGCGCCGGTTCCATCAGACTGTTGAACAGTTGCATTCACCAGGCTGTCAGGCAGCTAAACTCTGCCCCCAATTTTCCACATCTCCCCCCTGCCCCACAGAACTCCGGACTCTGACTCCCCCCTCCCGTCTTCATATAAAACACAAAAGCGACACTTAGCCACTTTATAAAAAAATCTGACGCTGATTTGATTGCACATATTGTCTTTTTTTTTGCACTACAATTTGTCATTTGCTGTCTATTTATGCTTGTGTATTTGTGTATATTGTGTATTATGTGTAAATAGAGTATTTGTATTTTTATATTGGAATTCATTATTTATGTTTTATCTTTTTACAATTTTTTTGTCTGCACTTTGGGTTGGAGAGAAACGCTGTTTCGATTCCTGTGTATGACATGAAACAGAAATTGACAAGAAAGTTGACTTTGACTTTGATACACAGACACTAGTTACAATTTAAAAAGCCCCAGGCGAGGAAAATTAATCCTTAGTAGCCGTTTAAACCTGAGTGTGTCACCATGTGTCTATATTACAAGGTCAAACATTCAAGGGTTTGACCTTATGATCAGGGCCGTTTGGGTGACTTCAGTTATCATTAAGATCTAAAAAGGAGCCAAACACCTATGATAAATGACTTCACATGATCACTATCCTTAAATAAAAGACGAGTTTTTTGCATGATGAGTCATATTTCCAAAATAAATGGCACCATTTCACATATTCAGCTAGGGTATGCAAACGTTTGAGCACAATTGTATTTATTACATATACCTGGACATTTGTGTTTTAGAACAGACAGATCAGCAGTTACTGATTTATATTAAAGACACTTTGAACTTCATGCAAATTTCTCTCAATATCAGAATGTATTCTCTTTCGCCTCAGATGAATTTTAATGTTGTTATTTATGATCCACCATTACACGATGCTTCATTCTAAGATCATTTTAAAGATTTAATGAAAACTTTTGATCAAACAAACATTTTTTATAGGGATTACTATATTAACTAGCCAGATAAAAGTGGTAAACTGCAACTTAAGATGATCATGTCTAAATTCAATTACCATCAACTGATCAAAGAGCTGACAAGAATCACTAGAAACAGTAGAACCCTAATTTATATAATATTTATGGACAGAGAAGAATGAAAAAAAACACTTTAAATTTGGAGATTGGATTGTCTGACCATAATATGGTTTTGACAGTAAGACAGCTAACGAAAAAAAAAAATGCTTTTGAGGGCCTTTGTAATAGAGAATCGGAGTGGGTAAAGGTGATGTTTCCTAAGCCCAAAATAACTGAATTCGGAAATGAACTGAATGGTATGAATTGGGATCATATTGTTGAAACAAACAATATGGATATTTGCTGTGGCACGCTCGCTAGGACTCTAAGTTATTAAAGAAATTTACAAACCACTTGAAATGCTGCAGAAAGAGGATAAGTTTACCATGGGTTAACAGCGAGATTTGCAACCTTACAAAAAATGAGAAAAACCCTAAAAACATTTTTTGACACGTAAACTCCATACAGACTCACTGATTTAAAAAGGCCTTATAAGTACAGTACTGCAGGAGCTGTGCAAGGCAAGGTCCTCATACTACTCCCAGCTCATAGAGGATGCCAAAGTCCAAAGTGTAGACAACTGAGAATTTAAGAGTTGGTAGTAAATGGAATAGCTGTCCATGTGTGACCGTAATGCTTATTTTTTTTAAATCCATAGATCAGTTGGCACAAATTTTGCTTCAATAAAACCAAAATAACAAGACGACTGAATATTCACCTGACTCACTTCATATTCAAGAGAGGAAACTAAAATAGCTGAGATTGTACAAAAGTTGTCAAACTCTAAAACAATGGATATATACAATCTGGACACAGTTTTTAACAAGAAATATAGTTCCATATTAACAAGAACAATCACTCATTTACAAAATTTATCAATTAAGTTTAATTAATTCCCCAGTGGCTGGAAACAGGCCATCATAACACCAGTCTTCAAGTCAGGAGATCCTGACCAGGTTTACAATTATCTGACAGTGTCAGTACTGCCAGTCACGTCAAAGATGATGGAGAAGGTGGCAACAGAACAATTGATTGATCACTTGGAGACCAAAAAAAAAAAAAAAACTTGTATATGAGCAGCCATTTGGATTTTGATCAAAATATTGTACTGAAATGGCTAACTGCTATTTTTTTGAATGTGTGAAGAGGTCACTGGACTGGGGAAATGTGGCAGGGACAGTGTTTCTTGATTTGAAGAAAGCCTTTGCCGCTGTCAATCACAACATTCTACTACTCAAACTAGTCACGTTTCGCTTTTCAAAACAAGTTTCAGACTGATTCGCCTCATATCTCTAACAAAGAGAACAGTGTGTCAAAATTGGTCAGGTAAGATCTCCCCTCATGAACAACAAAATGGGCATTCCCCAAGGTTCAATCAAAGGGCCGGTGCTCTTTGGTTTATCCATTAATGATCTGCCTAACAGCTGCCTGGACATCAGGTGCCAGCTTTATGCTGATGACATCATTATATATGCACCAGCTAAAACAGGGCAGCTGAAATCTTAGGCACCCACATGGATGGAGTGTATCATTGGCTGCAACTGAATCATCTTACATTAAACTTAAAAAAGGTCTCCATACGCTACAGCAATAAGAAACGCTCTGAACAGTTTAAGATCAAGATTCAAAATGAATACATACTGTACATGAGGTAAATGAGATCACATTCTCATGCATAATTTTAGACCTACGTACAACTTCAATTTGATAAACATATAAAAAACTGTCAAAAACAAAAGCTAATATAAACTATTTTAAACTTAACAGGCATGTCGTACCAATAAAGGTGGCCCAGCTTTTTATGCATGCTGTGGTGTTTTCTCACCTTTCATATTGCATTACAGGTCAGACTCAGACTACCAAATCCACAACCAACCATATCACACCTCTATACAAATCAGGCAGTAAAAATTGTGGATATTCATCTCTGTTTCGTCACCAAACACGCCGATGCTGTATCTGACCGAAATGTGCAATTTTGGTCTCATCTGACCAAAGCAACCTATTCTAGTCATAATTTAAATGGTGTTAGGCAAACTCCTAGTGCTAGCTTTTGTGTCTTCTGGTCAGAAAAGGTTTTCTTCTGGCAACCCTTCCAAAGAGCCTGTGGTTGAGGAGGTGGAGCTTGACGGTGCTTTTTGAAACCTGGTGACGCCAAGATGCCACCAAGGCCTGCAATTCCTTTACAGTGATTCATGGAGGCTTTGCTGCTTCTCTCAGCATCCTACTCAATATCCTGAGGGGCAAAATGCAGTCGTGTCCTCTACCCTAGAGCTTTTCAACAGTTTCGTATCTTTGGAATTTTTAAATAATTGCCCTGACAGTGCTCAGTGGCATATTAAATCGTCTGTGAATCTTCTTATGGCCATTACCAGATTTATGAAGGTCTGTGATCATCTGCCTCTTTTGATCAAATAGTTGTTTTGTTTTCTTCATGGTGTTGAATGTGTGTTACTTCATTTTTATACCCTGGTGAAACAGGAAGTGATGTAATAGCTCAATATAGTTCCTTAACATATACATGAAACTCAAATAAGTGGAATTTAATACCTGGCTTAATTTTGGTTGGTTATTCACAATAATCTTTAAAGGTGCCATTAACTGTGAAAACTTGATTCTTAGGAAACTGATTTTTAATAAAATCAGCAAATGATTTTGGTTGGTTCCATTGGAACATTAATATTGTACAGTATTTCTCACATATTGTTATTTAGAGTTTCTCTGTGAATATATTTTTTAGAATTTTTAAAAGAATTATTTGTGCATTGTTAGTCTGGGGTGCCAGTAATTTTGGAGCCCACTGTAAATGCAAAAAAATATATACCTTTAAAAAATCTTAAGGATTTTTTGAAAGAATTTTACGGATATTTGCTGGGGGTAATACAAGTGGGAACCCGAAGAGGTTGACATGTATGCTATTATGCATTTTTTTATGTTCCTATAATGTAAAACTTATGTTTCTTTGCATTGGACGAACAATTTGTGGACTATACGAACAAACTGTTTTTCTCTTATCTTGGTAAGAGTGCTCTCGACTACTCGTAAAATTTTCTCTTACCTAAGAGAAAAGCAAAAATAAGAAAACTTTGATGAATCCCATAAATCAATGAGTACTTAAAAGAAGTGAAGACAATCGTGGATACCAACAAAAATAAGAGAAAATTTGTTCATGTATCGCTTCTTTCATGAGGCCCAATGTCTTTGACATGGGTATCACTCAGTATTGAGAGGTGCTGAGGACAATGACCATGGGCATCAGTGTCTTTTGAAAAGTGCAGGAGACAATGATGGGTTCGACATTTTGCACCTTTTTTTCAGAGTGCCTGGACCGTAATGGCATTTTTTTGTAATCAATGTAGACAGCAGCTGACCTATAAACTGCTTTTAGAGTAGTTAGCTTGTTCTATTTTTTCAGCATTGCACAAACACATTAACCTCGTAAACCCGAACGCCTCTGGTACAGGGGGTGATCATTACGCTTCATACATACAGCATATTTCCTCATAGCAATATCATCATGCGGTATTTCCACTTAACGGGAAGAAACTCTGCAAAAAGCTTACACTGATCATTTTTACCTCAACCGAACATAATTCAAGCACCAAGCAAGTAAATAAGCATGTAGCAAAACATAGGATAAAAGAACATCAGCATTCAGTCATTAGCGTCTCTACTGAATTCATGCTAGGCTTACAAACAATACAGCAAATGAAAGAGGAAAGTCTACAGAATCCAACGATATAAGCCATGTCATTTTAAATCGACACTACACTCAAAGAACAGCAGGTATACACATTACATTCTACAGAGATGAGCAAAATTTTTTCTTATCTTTGATATTTTGTAATAAAAAACTGTTTGAGGGTAAATCTGCGTTTGCTATTGTTAACCCAATGTGTCCGTATTATATTGAAATAAGATCTTCCAGTTTCCATGCATGTTTTTTCCGGAGCATTGGTTCAAAGGATGTCAGCTCCTGAGCATTCCGCTTGCTCGCAATGTATTTTCCTCTCTGTGATCAGCTTGTGATGCTGTCAGTAAAACTTTGCTAGTGGCCATCTGATTCTATGAGCTCTGACGATTCCAACTAGCCCGAAACCACCTTAATCGCACAAACCTAGCCTGAGATAGAGCCTTGCATTCCCAGTGCGTCAAAGTGAGTCCATGGGCCATTTACATGTATTTAAAGAGCGCAACAATATAAACGCTTAACTGGTTTGTTTGTAGTATTTTCAGTATAATTATCCGCTTAATATTCAACAGTCATTTTCAAAGTTGTTTTCTGACTGAGAATCCTTGTGTCATTCCACACAAGCACCAACAGTTCAAACACTAAATCGGGGTGCATGACGTGCTTTCTTGACTCACTCTTTATATTGGCAATTTGACAGGTGGAAATCTGTCAGCTGATGTAGCCTAGTGGTTAAGGTGATGAGCTCTCCCATGGGTGACCAGGGTCCAAATCTCGGGTTGGTATGCACTTTAGGCAGTAAAAGCATTATTCTTGTATAAATAATTGCTGGGTTTTTTTTTTTTTTTTACCTTTTATCTGTACCTTATCTTTGTATTTATAATTTTGTTTATTTGCTTGTTTTTTAAAAAATAGATCTGCTCCAGTGGAGTCAAACTTCATTTTCTTTGTATGCATTTTCTTTGAATGGGAAAATATATACAGGACTGGCAGAAATAATAATAAAAAAATTGAACATTTTAAAAATTACAAAAGTGGTTGTATTTGGATGAAATATATACCTGTAGTGACATACAAGTGAAATTAAATGAGTTTTACTGTTTGGTGCCTGAGAAATCTGAAATGGCACACAAGTTACCCGAACTGCCAATTTGGAGAAGCCACCAAGACATTCCTCTCAAGATTAGAATAAACTTTGGCACAGATAATGATGAGATTCTGTGCTGTAATTTTTTAGAGGTTTTAGACTGCAACTGAATAATTCTAGAAGAGATAAAAGTAAATTTTTGTTAGGTGGAAATTTCATTCATGCTGTGTTCTATCTTCATTTACTCTGACTCAGTGACATATACGTATACTGATTCTTACACCACAACAGAAACCCCCAAGGTATTACCTTCATTATAATACCAAGATTATTCAAATGGACTAAGTACTTGTGGAGTACTCATTTCATTTTGGGCATATCATTTTCAGACCAGAAGCTCAAGGCTTAAGAAGTTAATGTTAACCAATCATGAGTTACTCTGTCACACTCGTGGCCATTACAAGTGTCAACCGGAAACTGTTTGTCTGCGGGGGCAATCGTAAAAGGGTCAATGGTCTTAAACTAAATTAGCTGGATGATCTGACATATTTAAATATGATAAATAAGCAAAAATGGGAAAAAATGGTAAGGAGGCAAATACTTTTTCACAGCACTGAATATTTCAGCCACATCATACTGTATATTAATTGTACTTGAAAATTTGTAGCATGTAGCATGGACAGGTGAAAGCAATATGGCAGAAGCTGAACCAGTCAATCAGTAGTCATGTCAGATCAGTGAAATGACAAGTGCAATTTAAGAGTGTTCTGTTGGGGTCAGTTACACCCTCAATGCCCTGTCTGAACAGGTAACCCACCAGTCTCACACCCCGTCGCTGTTTAAATTTTGAATTGAGGGGCCTTCATTGGCCAAAACCATCAGCCTGGTCAACATTTTAACCGATAGATGGTTCCGCCAATTAGATTTTATTCATTGCACTGGATCCAGGCTCACTTGCTGCAGTGAACAGTGGAAGGACTATGATCAGCTCCGCCTCCATAAGGAGGTTGGAAAAAGTCCGCTGCTGATCCGGATCAAGAAGAAAATCCCCTGCACGCCCTAGCTTGTGGTCTCGGGGTTCATCCCGTTATCTCTCCTCAACTCTTGTATCCTCTATCTTTAATCATTTGACCAAAAAGAAGATTGAGACCCACGATCTTGAAGGACATATCGGTTCCTTCAATGAGCTTGAAGGAGTGCAGGCTAGAGGAGGCTTCCAGAGGAGAGGGAAGCAAGGAGGCACAGCCTAAGCAGAAGTGTTATCACTACATGTGCATCAAAGCTCAACTCCCACTTCACAGATCGCAGAATTTCAACCCGTAGCTGGATTTTCGAGCCGTGGCCAAATAAGTGCCACATTACAAATATAAGTGCTTACAGTTCCATCAAATTTATATACGCAATTTTTTTCTTAAGTGTGTACAAAGTATTGAAGGCAGATAAAAGCTGTCCACGTGCATATGTTACACAGATTGTGAAACCAGTCATTTTAAGAAATGATAAAAATTTTTAGCCATTTCCTGAAATGACTGGTTTATGGCTTGCCATATCATGAAATGACTGAAATTTTTAGTCATTTCATGAACTGACTGGGTTCACAGCTTGATTGTAACATATATTTTGTGTCTGCAATGCAATTTATCACATAAAGACTATTATGAGACCCTCTGACTTGCTGCGGTCAGTAAATCATCGCAAGATGACCATGTCACCAGGGTGCACACCACAGTTTCCATGTTTAATCTTTTGTTGATCAGGATGGTTGGGCATCATGGATATTGGTGGTTTGAGTTGGACCATCCATTTGTGTGGCTTTTATACCATTTAATAGTTAATGTTTCAATTTTGTCTACGATGTTCAGAATTACAATGATACCAATCACAGGGCGGTTAATCCTGCACAGTTCATTCATTAAAATACTCTCAAATCAAAGCAGACAGTTTAAAGTTAAATTTTAGAATGCCAACATCTTGTGGGTGAATCTTCTATGTTCGAGGTTTCTTTATTATCCCCGAGGGGCAATTTGTTGCACAACCAGCAGATACAAACAGCAATCACAACAAAGGTGGACAATATATAAAGGATGAAAAAGGATAAATAATAATAAAAACATGATACAAACATGTTTAAAAGGCTAGTGACAGCAGGGACAAATGAGTTTTTGTGTCTGTTTGTCCTGCGTCTTGGTATGCCAAGTCTGCGGCGCGAAAGGAGGAATGTGAACTCACCATATGGGGAGTGACTAGGATCGGCCAGAAAAGACTTCACCTAATCCATGCAGGGACCACCGGGGACCTCACCTTGTGCCGGCTACGGAGGTCCCTTAAGGCAGTGCCTGCTGTTTTACTGCACACTTTCGTTTTACCCCTCAGTCTGTTCTGATTTCTCATGATCAGAACAGAAGTCCATACCAACAGATAAAAGAAAAGGTAAGAACAGATTCAATAAAACAACGATGAAACATTCTAATTAAAACTGCCGTCAACATTAAAACTTCGGAACTTATGATAAAATTTAGGCAGTTACTACGGGTACGGCAGTTTTCCAATGCATTTCAATGTAGAGAGGTACGGCAGTCCCAATTTCAAACCCTGCCCTAACCTAACCCTGACCCTAACTTTAACCCTAAACCTAACCCTGACCCCTAACCCTAACCGTACTCCCTAATGCTTATCCTAATCCCTTCACATCGACAGCCGTACCCATAAAACTGCCGTATCTCTAGACACTGCGTAAAATTTAATGCGCTGATAAGCTTTCCTCCAGACGATGTCCACATGACACTCAAAAGACAGCTTGTTATCAATGACACTTGACACTGTTATACCACTTCAACAGCCAGACCATCTTGCAGGAATTAAAGTCCTCCATAAGTGTGTCACTGAACAAATACGCGCGAAAAAATAAACAAATAAATAAAATAGCACAGCTTTTTCATACAAATGCCCCTTAATGGCACACTTTCCCGCATTCACAATTCTTAGGTCTTGGGACGATAGCATAGCTATATTACTCATCTCTATTACAAGCTCCAGCAGGACTACCTCATCCATGTCTCAATACGACGCAAATATCAAAGGCGATTAAATATTCAAAAGGCGAGCCACGGTACTTTTCGTAGATTGGGCATTATGCTCTTTTACGTACTCATAAATATTATAGATAATATCGACATTCTGTGTAATGAGGTAGGTGAAGATTAAAGAGTGTACAGAACGGATTCTAATATGCTTCATGGATCAAGGAGTTATTTAGTTTTAGAATGTGGTGACCCTACCAAAATGGTGGCGTTTCACCGATACAAAGAACTTCTTGAGTTACGTCAAATGCTCACGTAAACGTCTGAATGGGAGTAACGCGCGGGTTGGGCACATAGCAGTCTGTGGTTGGGCAGGAATAGTTAGATGGAAAACCAATGGCGGATGTGGAATATATTTGGTTGACTGGCAGTCATGGTTAATGCTTCGGAGACGTAGCTGTCATTTAAAGTTACTAGGCAGTGAGGATTGACAGGAGAAAGAATGCAGGGTAAAAAATTCCATTTTACCTCTAGATTTATGGCGATGGATAAGTGACAGAGCACGGTAAATTCTTTGCTAACTCCGTGCATTTTCATGTGTTTTGCTGTGTCACATTACTTACAAGTAAGCTATTTATTGAATCTGATTAGATGCAGATCTTCAGTGCGAATAATATTGCAAGAATACGTGCAGTTTTGAGCGTTAAGCCTGGTGGTCAGTTAAATTTATTGAAATGCAAGACGGTTTTAACAAGAGAACGACATCTGTTTCGGAATAGCCTCATCCTGGTGCGCTTCTTTACTCACTGGACGGGATTTTATTTTGGCTAGTTTTTCAGCAACTTTGACTTGCGGCAATTTTTTATCACGGAGATTTTTCATTTTCTACAAACAGGATGAGCACAAACTCCCTGTACGCTGCTCCTAAGCGGAGAAAGCCAGTTCAAAAAAGGTACGTCTCAGAGGTTTTAGATTATTGTCCACTCCATCGGGTGAAGTGCAACTGACGGTTGTGCGCTTGTTGGTCTGCAGCAAACTTCATGCGAATTCAGAAATTCACCCACTATTTTGTAAATGAGTCAAAACACCATTGGGTCTCTTTTCATTGAAATATGAAGCTATTTCTTTTTTATCAGAGAGGCTGAGCGATGGCGAGATCCTGAAATGAACTTTTAATGCAAGCGGAATCCAACTCATTTTGTCGCAAAAATAATGTATAAAGGAACCGTGAATTAACATCCCTTGACTGATGATTTATTAAGTGTGAAATGATCACAAATAGTCATAGTGACTTCATCATTTGTTAATGATGAGCAACAGGAATTCATGATACGTCCTGCATTAAAACATGCATTAAATCATCATGAGCCATGTATTAGTTCAGAATTACTTAAGCATATAATTTGTTGCCTTATTGTGAAGTGTGACCAAATTAATTTCTGACCATTCTTAGTGTTGGTTGGCCATTTCTCAATGAACTAGCAGTGTCCACTATTTCTAAATCTAATCTTTTTTGGACGGTCAGCATCATTGATTGGATAAAGAGCCTGCACTTTTGGAAGAGAGGCATTCTTGTGTGAGCGGCAAGTGACAGCTGGGTTGTGACATGCCTGTTATTTGCTCGAATCATTTGAAAATGCATGCTTTCGGTTTCATCATGCTTAAAGCTGGGAAAACACAGACCAAAAGACTCTGGACAGTTGGCTGACTATGAATGAGGATGTCTGGATGTTAGCGCTCGTCCTGTGGGTCTGTGTGGAAGTAGATGGGCCAAAATTAGGTGCAGATTGAGTTGATGACTGCTGAAATGTTTTGTGCATGCATCTATTCCCAAAAAACACTAGTTCTGTACTAATGTCTGGTACAGATCAACAACACCTCCGAGTAACAGAAATGTTTTATGTCACGTATGCAGTTTATGATTAACAGGTTGATGTGGAAGACCTTAAATTCTTCTGTATGGATATCTGGGCTTGTCTGTTGTCTGCAGGGTGAGGAACCCAGCTGAGGGAGCCAAATCCAACCCGTCTAAGAGGCACAGGGATCGACTGAATCAGGAGCTGGAGCACTTGGCCAACCTACTTCCTTTCCCCCAGGATGTGATCTCTAAACTGGACAAACTTTCCGTGCTTCGGCTGAGTGTCAGCTACCTGCGACTAAAGAGTTTTTTTCATGGTAAGAACCCAACTGATGGAGCAGGACTTTCTGCGCCTGTGCGTCCATTGGTCTGTTTGTCCATCACACCAAATTTTTTTTCTCACTCTACAGACTACAATTTGTTTTGATTCTTCTCATTTTTGTTTTTTGGGTCAGTGGTGGTATTAAGAGGACCCCTATTGCTTTTTATGATGGTCGGAAAATTTTTCACGGAGTTGTGGCGCTGAACTTGGTGCATCCCTATCCATGGCTTACTGTACATATTGTTTGTTTTCACTCTTCAGGCACAATTTTTGCTGTATCCATTTCATGTTTTTTTTTTTGGTCAATATTAATATTAAGAAGATTCATATTGATTTTGGTGACGATCAGATAATTTTTTGTGGAGCTGTGGCACCGAACTTGGCTCATCCCTATACATGGCTTATTGATGAAAAAGTTAGAATTCAGTTAGAGAAAAGCTTGTTCTCACTCATGGTACAGTTTTGGTTGAATCTTTTTTGTTTTTGTTTTGCAGGGTAATAGTGATATGCAGAGGATCCTTATTAGGGGCCGGGCAGCCTATGCTGCCAGAACCCTATTGTTATCCTGCACGTTCTTCTTTCTTCTTCTTCTTTTGAGGAAATGCTACTTCCCATGCGTGAAAAATCACCAAACTTTGCTCAAAGGTCCAGTCCCATGCCAGATTGCCTCAGCTGCAAAAACAGGCCAATAGTCCTGATGATGGCGCTACAGCAAACCTCTAAATTTCAAAATTTTGAAAATTCACAACAAATCAACCATATGTGCTACAGATTTGCAACTTTCACCAAAATGTAGCCCCAATACTAAAGAAACGTTTGTACATTTAAACCAATCGGTCTCTGACAAAGTGACATAACTCTCGCAAAAGCCGCAGTGCATTTTGGTCATGGCTACATATTGGTGGCTATAAACAAAACTACGTGGACCAGGGATGCGTTTCCCAAAAGGCTGTCCATGCACAGTCAATGGATCCAACTATGTGAGTTAGCATCTGTGATTTCGCGAAATGAACCCCGGAGTTAGGGATTGCCTTTTGGATGAGAAATGGGACACTGGTGTTGCGTGAAAGGCTGCAACAGTAATTCAAACGGTAGAAAAGTTGACCTTGGTGTTAGATTTTTCAGGTTTCCCTCCTGAAAAAAAAGGCTATGGGCAGCAGGTAGAGGAGATAACAAAGAGACGTCGGGCTGCATGGGTTGCTGCGGTGAGACGCAAGGATATCACTTTTGACACAATATCTCCATATGTGCGTGTTTGCTCTCGGCATTTTCACAAAGTTTAGTTAAGTAAGAGTTTTTGTTGTTTAACCCTTTAAGGCCTAATGCAAAAATCCCAGCAGAGAATCATGCTGCCATGTTTACCATAGTAACCTGTATTTGGGCTGAAGCACAGCTTCTCAGCTTTCAGGAACAGTTGGAATTTTTTTTCTATTATTGCAAAAACTTACAGTAATTACGGTACTTTCAAAATTACGCGCATATCTGTGTCGGCAACGACACGTTCTTAAAATGCGCACATGCTGTCCCGGTTTAAATGGGTTAAGTGACGATACTATGTGCTGATTATCTGTCTTGTAAAGTTACTGGAGCTGACGTTATGTCCTTGACGTTGTTGTTCAGCTTACGTTAACGTTAAACTAGCGAACAGCACACGGAAGGAGAAACTGGTCTGTCTTTACAGAGCTGCAAAAATGTGCTTATGTACAGAAACACTCACACACACACACACACACATATTGTACAAGTGTGTTGTGTTCATTTTAGAAAATGCTTAGCCAAGAGCAGTTTAGAAGTACTTGTGCTCTACGTTTATTTGACAGCTCTAGTTGCTTTTCAGATGCTGCTGGGTCGTATGGATCAATGTTGTTTATAGTGGCCAACTTGGCCAAATACTGGTCCCTGGCATCTTTGTTGAGTTAGTCACGGTATGGTTTTCGCTCGTTTTCCCTTCTGCTTCTCCATTTTTCAGTTTTAGAAATCGTAAAACAACTCAACCAACCCACTCGTCTCATGTTTGCTCTATCTGTTTACCTCTGGTAACCATCCAAAATGGCGCCGGGGGGCGTGTCACTCACATGACTGACAAAGACCAATTGCAAATTCTGAAGTCCATCACTGTGTTTTTTTCAAAAACTGTTAAACTTATTAAACCTATCTCCTCCCACAATTTTTGCTCAGTTGACACCAAACCTGCTACGGAGCATCTTCAGACTGTCCTACACAAATGATCCACACAGATTTTTGATTTATCGAATATTGAGCCAACAGTGCATCAAAATGTTTGACTGTAAACGGTATTGTAAACATATACTTGCAAATTCTTGCTAAGTACATACTCAATTTTCATTTTAAAAAGTGACAAAATTTTGGAGTCATGGTAGATGATGTTTGGAAAATATCAGAATTTATCTCAAAAACTGTATTTTTTACAGTATTTTGAATTTCGATTTCATGCGAACAATTGGAGTCAATGCAAAAATGGCATTTTTAAACATCAGTTTTTTACTTATGGAGCCAATAAATCATTGTTAAAAACAAATTACCAACATTTCCATGCTGTCTAGATGCAATTTTTTGTATTTTCGGATTTTTGTCTTTAACTGAATTTTTGACGGCCGTTTGAAATCTGCCTCTACACGCTAACAGCTGCTGTCTTGCGCACAGGTGACTGGCTTCGTCAATTTGTGAAGCTACATGTGACATTTACATTTGCCAATTAGCTCAGTGAGATAGAGCATAGTCTCTTGTGCCAGAAATTGTGAGTTCAAGCCTCAACTGATGTAAAATGCACATTAGAATGCCACCTTTTTTTTTATCTTCCTACAGTCTGCTTGTGGCTCAGAATTGCCTAATTTTGCCTAAAATTGCCCGGCTCCGACTATTGTTGCACAGCAGCTATAATTGATTTTGGTGATGATCGGATAATATTTCTCGGAGCGGCAGCACCGAACTTAGCACATCCCTATACACGGCTCATAGCTTGTTCTTGCACTACATTTTCGCTGCATCCTTCTCATGTTTGTTTTGTGGGTCTATAGTGGTATGAAGAGGATCCCTATAAATTTTGATGATGTGGTATGGCATGTCTGTATTTTCTGGTTAACTCTCACTTCCCTCAATAGCCATGTGATTTTAAATGTTCTGTATTGGTACTTTTCCTGGTTTTCTGTTAATGAGGCTCAAACCCTGTTGTAGTCATAGATAATAGTGACATCAATTTTACATCTATTGTTAGTCAAACAACATATCATCAATTTGGCTGCCATGCGGGTGTATTACCATGCTTTGCATGGCTATCTTCGAGTCTGGATATCAATCCAAGACATTAATTGGCTGGTCATTGAAAGGCTTGCTGTGGTTGGTCAGTAAATTCGGGCTGTAGATTTTCACGTATGGCAGCACTTTTCTCTAATGTGCATGCATTTCATCCATTCATTATTTTTCTTTAATCTGTCTTTTAGGATGCAATTTATCTGTAATTTTGCTTTGAATGGCATCATCAGCGTCACAGTGATTTGAGATACTGGCTTTAAAACCTAAGGATACTCCTTTTATTATATTTTTTTAGTTGTGCTGTCTCATGACGTTTCATGATAGCATAGCATAGTTGCTGCAAGACCATTCTATAGGTAGTGGCGGGGTGCTATAGTGGTAGGTTGCTTGACTGATAACTGAAAAGTCCTTGGTTCACGCAGCAGGTGGGATGTGGGATTCTGATTGGATTTGGAGAGATGACGCTGGGAAGAGCTCTGCCAATAGGCAAAGCTTTCAACCCTAAAATTGCTTCAGAGGCTTTACCCCTGTTTCTCTCTATCCCTCCTTACTTGCAGTTGTTCTACATAGCATTTCTCCCAGGCATTTTTGAAAATGAGGAACTTGTTCTCAATGGTGCTTTCCCTGAAAAGAGGCAGAGGCTTTTAAAGTGAGAACTTGTCAGTGGCTCACAGATTGATGCCTTCAAAGGGTGCATGCACTTTTCAGGGGTGACGTAAGAGGTACAATTTTCAATTTTGCAATTTGGAGAAAAAATTTCAGCAAAGCACATTAGGCCTAGATCAATAGTTTTTTGCCCTTATGCTCTGCTGGAAATATAAATAAACTTCTTACAGAAGTGCTGTAGGATTTTTGACATGAGCGTTTTAATAAGGTTGTTTGGAATAGAATACTGCAGTGTTTGTGACTGAAAGTGGAGTATAGTTTCATCTCATTTTTGGTGGGCCTCTGTCTTTAGCCTCTGAATCAAAATGTTTTTGTTCTGACCTTCTCAGCCAGTATTGCATCACTGTTTACCTTAGGAAGTTAGTGTGTTGAACTCAGGTGGGAGGTTGTTTTGGCTGTTGGGTGGAGAATGACTGTCCTTGCACGCTATACAGCATGCGAGAAGAGGGAATCTGCGAAATAACAGGATACTGTTAGGGTGTGTGAAATCCTGCAAAGAATAGAATGAAAAAGTAAAATCATATGATCTTATTAGAGTAAACTTGGGCAGTGTGACGGAAGATATGTTTAAGAGAAAAAAACTCGATACATTATGGAACGCTTTCAGATTTCCCTTTGTCCAACAATTTATTTGGTAAAATTGAGCATTCCACCCATTTGGCTGATCAAGTTGCATTTCTTGCAAGTCTTGAATTGTACTAAGAAGGTTTCTTATGCAAAAGTAGCTCTGGAATACTGCTGAAACACTTCTTCTTGAGTGTAACGTCAAGTGGTTGCAAGACCGGTCTTTATCAGTGGTGCTCAGTGAATTTTTGTGATTAAACATCTTGAGACAAAGGAAGCCGCATATCTGTGACCACATCCTCCTTCTGCCTGAGAAAGCTGTCTTTTGTCGCAAAATATGCAGAATTGCTTTCTTGCATTCATATTCTAAATTTTGCATTTGGTCAGCAGTTAAAACTTAACCTATGGTGACGTTTGAATGAATTAAAAAAAATCTGCACTGTTTAAAGTGACTGACATACTTTATCAGAATATGAGCCAGTTCTAAAATATCCTTGGAATCCAGCTGTGGTCTGATCTCCTTGGGTATTCTCGGAAGTGAATTACTGAATGGTCACAGTAATGTCGCCATTTTCAAAATGATTTGTTAAAATCTAATTAGGTGGAGCAGGTTTGGTCTAAAAACTTGGATGAATTTTCACATCCAAGTGAAAACTCTGCAAAGAAACCCAGCGTCACTAGTGCTTTTGATCCGTAAATTCATTCCGGGGTCAAGAAGGCACGTATGAAGCTTATTAACTACAGTTATAAGCATACCACTGCTATTCAGGTTGTACTTATTTGGTAAAATAACAAGAGTAAAATGAGAGAATGTCTGGCAGTAGCAATCTGCCCTCTTCACCCTTTGACTGCTGCTACTTTTACCTCCAAAAGAGATTCATCTGCTGAAAGAGGCTGGTATTGTAGAATCTGCTGAATAGTTGTTTTTGCCTGCTGAAGTATTTACATGAAAAGTCTGATGTACTGGTTATGTTTCGAATACATTACTTAAATCCCAAAGCTACAGTCCTTGTGATGATGGGCATTATACTAGGGTCCAGATAAACTACATGTTTGTCTGCAGGGAGCCAGTAGAATGCAAAGGAATGAATGTTGAAGCCTGTATCCCACCGGGCTGTGATAGTTCGAGACTGTTTCGGGACTTGAAATTGGCGACTGTTTCAAACGAAGTGTGCGAACAGAGTTTCAGTCCCACTGGACAGATTTGTCTTGGCATGTACTTTCATGTCTGATGTTGTCAAGATGGCATTACTGACTGCGCATGCACAGAATGGTCGGGAATTATGCAAAAAGTCTTCAAAATGTCTTATAAATGCGTGATGACATTCTGCAGGCATTCTGCTAACAATCTGGCGCACATTTCAAAACTTTGGCGACCACAGTTATCGCCAACAAATTTTTGAACACGTTCAAAATTCCCGCGACAACATGACGACCTCCACAAACACACAAAAATTCTGCTGACATTCTGCTGAATGACAGTCGCAAATGTCCCCAAACAGTTGCAACCCCAGTGGGATACAGGCTTCAGAATTAAATGGTTCCATTTGGTCAGACTCAAGAGAGAAAAACCAAGACTTAAAGGGCATGTAAACCCTATTTCACAATCTGATTTTACCTCATGGATCGATTAAATGGTCTTCCAAAGTGATGTTGGTGATAAATATTTCATTGGTAAAGCACCACATCCTTGTCCTAGCATTTTCGATTTTAAGAATTTTCCTTTTCTCTCCAGAAATGGTTTGTGACGTCATTTCTAGCTCCTTTACCTTCAGAAAATTATATCAAAATAACTGACGATTAAATAAAAAATTCAGATGGTTTTTCTTGAAGTCCAATTGCTTAATGAATTTTCGAAACCAAGGTTTTTGGATTAATATGATCCTGTAGCACTTCTCCGGGGCATGATTTGGATATGCAGCTAATTGCAATGAATGGGGAATGAACACCGCAATTGAAGCGTTTTGGTTAAGGCAATAACTTTATATTTTGACTGGAACATGGACTTGGTTATCAAGATTGGATGTCATTTGTAATTCTGCGTGATAATTTTGATGCGTATAAATTATGAAATTTATTGACTTATGTGAATCCCATTTCGCCACCACTACCTCTAGCTTCTTGAAGGTTCATATTTATAGGGCTGTTGCCCAATGTATTCTACCCGCCTCTCTAAGACCAAAGTCTTTGCTTCCACGACTATAATCTGATCCGATGTCATTCAAGTCCTCCAAATCGGAATACAAACTCTCGCTCTTAAGTCCATCGTTTTCCATACTTGATGCACTGGCACGTGTCCTTGTGCTCCATCGCTGACGTAATAGGTTACTTGGTACAGCTCGGGATGTCGTCGGCTGTTCCCGTTCCAAGCTGTCAATAGTATTGATTATCTTTTATTGGGGATCGATTTCAGCAGAAAGAAATGTGTATTTGTTCCCACTGGTACGTTCCAGCTCTTTAAAACGTTGGTAATGTCGTAGGGTTAACATGCCCTTTAACTTCACCTCAGAAATAACTTGATACTGGTAATGGCACTGTGCAGCCGTATTGCTTGTAGTGCACCAAACTGCATATTTGACCAGTTGTTCCTCTTCTGTTAGCCATAAGTTTATTGTTTGATATTTTGAAGTTATCATTAACCCCCAACTTGACCTCGCACTGGTGTTGACCTATAGAGGTTAGTGTTAAAACCGAAATATAAACGTAGAAGTTTCTTAGTGCCTTGTTTTCATAAACTAAAAGGATCAAATTGTCAACAAAATTCAGATCGACTCCTTTGGTTCCGAGCATAACACCACGTATGATATTAACACGGACACTAACACGAATTCTAACACTAACCCACATTTTCACACCGTGTTAACACCTAACACCAATGGTTAGGTCAAATCAGGGTGTAAGACAGGTGTTAGTGTAAAACTAATGTTAACACTCTAACACCATGCTTGACCTCACCCTTTACATGAACTTACTACTTTTGCTTTCAAGTTATGGGTTGCTGTTGGTTTTAGTGTTACCGTGTGTTTGTGTTGCAATCTGGTGTTGGTTTAAGGCACTGTCTCGGATGCAGATGTTAACACCTTACACCAGGATAACACTAACACTCTGCAGTAACACCATACTTTACTGCACCCAATGTCACTTGTTAAATGCACATTAAAAATTTTGATGCGGATTTCCTGAATAGGAAAGCTTAATCGCAATGATGGACAGCCAAAATGAAAGCAGGCCATTCTGATTTTGAGGTGGACGTATAATCCTGAGCGTGCAGAATATCAAAACTGGCCTTCTGCACATCTGTATTGCTACTGTAATTTAGACTTTGTCAATTTAATTTGCCCTCAGCGATGCTAAATATTGTGAAAACTCTGTTAAGTTCACACTATTATCATATCTGCACCTTACAATCAACAACCAGCCTAAGGTACTGGTTTGATCATAGCTAGCCCTAATGTGCTGCAAGTAGTTATAATTTCTCATGCCTTTACACACTCAAACAGGCTATCTACAGGTTGTGGTAGTCTTTTAACAGATTGATAAAAATTATTTTTAGTTTTCAGTTTGAGTACAAAAATTGAGCACTGATTGAAACATGTGTGGCTAAGTGGGAACCAGTCTCTCTTATCTGGTTAACTGTCTGTTATTGAGCCAAATTGCCAATAGCCGATGAATTTGTACAATGACTCTACTTTTGTAAATGTTGTTCAGGAGACCTAAACCTGATGCTAAACTTACTAAACTTGTAAATACGGTGCTTTCTCAGCAGGTCTGCCATAATTGTTTCTGCAGCTTGCGTGACTCCTGACCTGTGCCAATAGGTGTGTTTGACTGATATGGTTGACTTCAGACATCTGAGTATTTTTGTTGGGTTGTAGGTAAATTATGGTGAATATTAATATAGGATCAGCACTGCGCATGACTCAAGAACTATTAGAACAATATTCTGGTGCATGGTAGAAAAAGGATACAAAGAAATCAAAGCTCTGGCACTCACTGAAAAGGAAAACAACTATTTATTGTGGGCAATAAATAGTTCGCTTTTCAGTGAGTGCCGGTGAGTTGTTTTCAAATTACAGTGAATGACAGGAAATGTCTGTGAGCGGAATCGTTCGGCTGGCTCAGATGTTTGGCGACATGATGCTCATGTGATGATCACTTGCACCTCTTAATTCTCCCGAAGATAACGCAGTTGAGTGGCTCTCCACAGAGGCACGCGGTAGTCTGGCTTACCAGTGGGTTCACCCTCATTGGTTAAGTGCATGAACCCTGAAAACCAAATTTAGAAACATAGGTTCTCAATCTTCCAAAGACATTTGATGTAATTAAGATGCTTGAGAATGCTGAAATTTTTAAATAAATGCTTCATGCACCTTTTACAGAAGCATTCTGTTTTGCTGGTTGCACAGTGTGAATTAAAACAAAGGGGATGGGGGAATCAGCTCAGAGCACCATAATTAATTGGACAGTGGAAGTGTACCTGAGTGCTATTTTGCAGTTCAAAGGATACAATGATAACAACTGTAAAAGGTTGAAGTGCAGACTTTCAGATATAATTTGTGGGTGTATTCGTCCGTTTTGGATGAACCATTTAGAAATAACAGGACCTTTTTTTTTACATGGTCTCCTCATGTTTTGGAGCATCAAAAATAAAGTTTAACATAATGTAAAATAAAGTTGTCATGATTAATATTTGATTGCATATCCACTGCATGCAATGACTGCTGAAAGCCACCAGGCACTCGTTCACCAGACTCTCCTCCCAAGAGTTGCTTTTCCAGGCCTATCTGCAACCATCTTCATTTCAATAAATACAGATTTATTTCAGTGCTTAATTGTCCATTCATAAAGCAGGCATTTTTTTTCCAAATATGTTTTATTGAGTTTTCCATTTACTTAACAGACACAAAAGGCAATAACAATAACATTTTAAACAAAAACTAAACGGCTCAGCGTAACTATCGAATTCATCATTTCATTCAATTAAATTACCATTACAGAAACTCTGAAAACTCTCAACATTATCCGGTGTGGTCAGTTTTCATTAATAACGCATGCCTGTCAACTCTCACGCATTCAGCATGAGTTTTAGTGGCATATTTACGTTCCCCTACTGTAGTCAGCAATTATTCAATCAACGCATATATAAGGGATTCTCGCGCGGAATTGAAGTCCTTTTGCATGGAGGTTTATCAGTTTCACATGCAATTATGATTGCGGACTTCTCACGCTTTTCTTTACTCAGGAGTTGGAAGCAATGCATGTGTTTCATGATCGTTTAAATTGTTTAAATGAAATAAGATCATTTGAAATGTCTTTATGCAATTCATTTGCTTCCAATGATCCTATTGCCTCAGCCAATGGCCCGATCGCTAGCGCGAACAGCAGCGGCAACAGCGAGACATCCCTGTCTGCTCCCTCTCGTAACCTGAAAGTTAAATAAAATTATTGCCTTGACTTAATTGCCGCAAGGTAAAAAACCGATAAGGCAATTTAACAAGGTCGAAGGCCTTCTCTGCATCTGCAGAGTCCACAAGACCTTCTATTTCCTGATGTTGACACATTTGTATTATATTTAGTAGTCCTTTGATGTTATTGCCAGAATTACGGCCCTTAATGAAGCCTGTTTGATCTTCTTTTATTATACAAGGCAGTAAATTTTCTAAGCGGGATACCAAGACTTAAGAGAAAATTTTAAGATCCACATTGAGTAGTGGATGGGTCTGTAGGATGTACAGTTTTCTGCACACTTTCCTTTTTTAAGAATTAATGAAAATGTTGGCCTCTCTCAAAGATGGAGGTAAGAGGCCATGGTTAAATGAATGATTAAACATGTCTGAGAGGGGATCTATGAATGTATCTTTAAATCCCTTATAAAATTCACTAGCGAGTCCATCAGGGCTTGGCACCTTTCCACTTTGAAATGACTTGGGCCCGTATTCACAAAGCATCTTAGCGCTAAAAGTAGGTCCTAATTGCCGGATTTAGGAGAAACTCCTAAAAAAAAATGGGCGTGTCAGTCGTAAATTTAGGACTCCTAATTATTTTTACTAAGGGTTATTCACTAAGAATTTTACGCCTAAAAGTAGCTCCTAAGTCTGGGAGAGCTTAAAAGTAGTCAAGAGGACTCCTAACTTGCTAAAACCTATTCACAAACAATCGGAAAATGGCTGCTGCTGCTGTTGAAAGACAGAATGACTCGGAAATTCTGAATGATGCGCAGTTGTTGAAAAGATATCGGATCGACCGTGAAGGGATTTTATTTGTTGTTGACTTGGTGAGTGAGAGAATTACGTCTCCAACCATGAGAAACAACTCAATAAGCCCCGAAATAAAATGTTTGACAACACTTTGTTACTTGGCCACCAGAAAAATGCAACTTGCAACGCGGACAATTTAGGGATTTCACAGTCATCTGTCAGTCGCTCAATTTAACAAACAATCAATGCGCTCTGTGAACCCCATATCATCCGACAGTTTATCCGGTTTCCAATGGACATTTTCCAACAACACAGAATCAAACTTGAATTCATGCACATCTCAGGTATGCCCGGTATCATTGGTGCTATTGACGAGACCCATATTTGAATTATTTCTCCGACCCAAGATGAAGAGGTATTTGTAAATAGAAAAAAAGTTCATTCCATCAACACCCAGATCGTATTTGATGCCGAATACAATATTTTGGACACTGTTGCGAAATGGCCAGGATCCACGCACGACTCTCGCATTTTAATGCAAAGCAGCTTATGCCAATTATTTGACTGGCATTATGTGCCTGCGGGATGCCACTTGCTCGGGGACAGTGGCTTTGGGGCTGTACCTCCTCCTGCTATGCATAAATTATTTTATTAGGCTGTTGTGCGAGGGTTAGATTTAGTAGATCATCATAATAATACCAGCCTATGTCATATTTTGTATGCATATTTAAATTGTAGGCTATAAATTACAAACCAAGCTTAGTATGCTTTCCTGTTTAAACGATAGCCCGTTTATAGGCTGCAATCTCGGACCTCCCCTGCGATTGCAGCCCATACCGCCGCTTCTTGCAGTCGTCGGTCGTCCGAGGATTTGCTGTTCACCCCGAGCCAAATTTCCCTTTGATTACATGCTTTCGCTCCAGCACCAACTGGGCCAGCAGCAGTAACTGGTCGTAGCTCCAGTCGGGCTTTTGCGTCCTTTCTGAACTTTCATCCATGACAGTTTAGGGCAAACAAACTTGAACGGCTCGACTTTTAAATGATCGCAACATATTCTCATTGGGTAATAAGTTGCTAATTATTGGGGAAAATGACGCGTTTTATTATTGACTTGTTTTATGCTATTGGCGTTTTTACAACTATCTCTTTCCTATGTATGTTTATTTGCCTAGAGCATGATATGTGGGGACTGCGCATAGTGCATTTTCAGGAGTGCGCAACATGTTATTATTTTATGGGACAAACCAGCCGCTTGGACTATTTCCTCATTTTTTTCCTGCATGGGTTGTATGTGGGATATTTTTTTTCAATGGGCCGCCCTGTCACCAAACAACCAATCACCGTGCTCATTGTCCCAAGACTTGTGCATGAGAATTGATGTCTTCCATAGCAACGGAGATTTACTCCCACCTATCTCAGAGCTACTCCTATTCTAGGAGTTACCAGTTTTCGTAATTTAAAGTTGCTCTCAGCGGCTTTGTGAATAACTTATAAGATTTTACTCCTACATAAAATGTTTTAGCGCGACCTAGGAGTACTCCTAGCAGTAAGATAAGATGCTTTGTGAATACGGGCCCTGATGGCTTCTTGTATGTCGTGTTTTGAAATTGGAGCATTAAGATGGGACGTCTCATCATTGTCTAGACAAGGGAGATCAAAGTTAGAGAAAACAATTTTCTTAATTGTTTGTGCATCTTCGTATCTCTCAGAACGGTACAGGTCACTGTAAAAAAAAACGGAAGATATTTTTAATCACTTTAGGGTCAGTAGTCCAAGTTCTCGCTCCATCCTTAACTGAGGCAATGATGCGAGATGCTGTTAGTTTTTTGTTAAATATGCTAGATATGTACCTGGTTTGTTCCATGTTCAAACAACTTTTGCTTTGCAAATCTTAATTTACCTGCAGCAAATTGTGTTAATAGTTAGTTTAATCCTGAGTGGATAGCTGTTATTTCTTTCAATTTGGAGGTTATTTAATACATTAATTTTCTGCTGTAATAAGTCTGGTTTCTAGTAATTTCTGCTGTTCTGCACTTTTAATGGCTAAATATGAAATTATTAGCCCTCTGGCGTAGGCCTTACAGGTTTCCCAGAGCAAAGAGGGGCTACTGGCTGAGGAAGAGTTGAAAGAAAAAAAGGACTTTAAATTCTGATGTGAAATAATTTATAAATTTATGGTCCTTCAAAATAGAAGAGTTCAATCTCCAGTGTAGGTTCAATATCCAAATACACGGCTGCATGATCAGATATAACAATATATCCGATTTTAGAAGACATCACTGATTTCAACATTGGCCTGGAGACAAAAAATAGTCAATTCTCGAATAGCACTTAAATGGTTTAGAAAAAAGTGTGTATTCTTTATCTGTTGGGTGAAGCATTCTCCACATATCCACATAACCCAATCCCTTGCAAGGACCGGAAACATACTTTGACTGTGGAGAAGCAGACCAGGGGCCACTAGGGAATCTGTCAATCAACGGGTTCATAAAGCAGATAAAATTATCTCCTATGATAATATTTTCTGTTCGCAAATCAGCTATCTTTGACATTACATCTGTAAGAAAATTAAGGGGGTGGCCTGGTGGACAATAAATGTTTAGAATACCAAACTCTCCTCCATGAATGACAGCTTTAATAAGCACAAATTGCCCATACTTGTCCTTCATACAATCAATCAACTTAAAATATTAACTCTTCCTAACTAAAGTAGCCACTCCCCTGCTCTTAGTATTGAGTGAGGAAAAATACATGTTCAAGGCCACATAGTTGTAATTTAAGGCGTCCTTTACCATCTAAGTGTGTTTCCTGTAAGAGTGCGATATCAACATTTTCCTTTTTAAATATCAACAGTACCTTTTTCCTCTTAATTGGTGAATGATTTCCCTTTATGTTCCATGTACATAGTCTGAAATTCTTACCAACTATTGTGCCCCATTATAATTCTGAGATCTCTCAAAAGATGCTGCCCTATGATAGTGTGCCTGGAAAGATTGTTGTTGAACGATAGAAAACAAACCAACCAATGTGCCCTATTGTGATTCTAATACCTCTCAAAAGATGCTGCCTTATTAATAGTATGCCTGGAAAAATTATAGCTGAGCGATATAAAACAAACAAACTATAATACAACAAGGTAACATTGCCACCATTATCCCCCACCACAGTAAGAATGGTCACGGGAGATCCCATATTCATTCAGAAAAATAGCAATGACATTATCCACTGAAACATATGCAAGGAGATAATAAAATGAAGGAACATAATAGATTCCTGTGATGCAGGAAGATGTGCATTCCAGGACAGACTTGTTTCAGTCCATGAAAATTAACTTCTCTGAATCAGTTTTCAAACTCATTCAATTGGGTCATTACACTACTGGCCACACACACAAAATTTCATCCACGTAGATGCAATAGTTGCCGAGAAAACTTGTCCCCATTGCAACATCCATACACCAAGTTCAGAGTCAAGGGCCATAACTCCGTAAAAATAAATTTCTCGGAATCAACTGTCGAACTCATTCAATAGGATCATTAGTACTGGTCACCCACAAAATTTCACCCATGAAGGTGCAATAGTTGCCGAGAAAACTTGTCCCCATTGCAAATCCCATACACCAAGTCGACGAACAGAAACAAGGACCATAACTCCGTAAAAATAAATTTCTCGGAATCAACTCATTCAATAGGATCATTAGTACTGGTCACCCACAAAATTTCATTCACGTTGGTGCAATAGCTGCCGAGAGAACTTGTCCCCATTGCAACACCCATACACTTAAGTCCACGAACAGAGTCAAGGACCCTAACTCTGTAACAATAAATTTCTCGGAATCAATTGTCGAACTCATTCAGTAGGGTCATCAGTACTGGCCACATACAAAATTTCGTTCACGTAGGTGCAATAGTTTCCGAGAAAACTTGTCCCCATTGAACCCGGACGGATGAGCGCCATTCCAATATCCCCCGATCCACTTCGTGGAGGGGGATAAAAAGTAGATGCACCAACAGTGCTTTCCAAAGGGGACTTCCCCATTTAACAACCAGGGGACCACCAAACCGCTAAATGCACTAACTGTCGCCTCTCTCTTACATTAACAACATAAAAGCAAATATCAAAAGAATGGACAGGCACTCTTCTCATTACACATAGAAAACTTTGTTTTCTTCCTTTTACAAGCTGATGTCGCACCACTTAAGTAATACAGTAAGAAAAAGAAAAATTGCGCTTTAATTACTCACGCACATAAGTCCTGCAGTTCGTCGGCAGAGTTTTTACACAAACAGAAGCAAAAGCCAGTAGCCACCAAGTCAGACATCTAAAGTTGGTTGTGGTGTGCAATGTCCTTCTCGCAAACTATCCATGAAGGCCATAGCTCTTTCAGGGGAGTCGAATACCTTGACAATCCCGTGATAAGTAATCCTTAACCTGGCGGGGTAGAGCAGGGAGTACGGGGTGCTGATATCCTTCGGCCGCTTCTTCACCTCATTGAATCCCTTGTGTTTGCGTGTGACTGCGGCCGAGGAATCCTGGAAAAACATAACAACTTTGAATCGCTTGTAGACCAGAGCTTGTTGATCAGTCCCGCTGCGTTTAGAAGCCTCCAACACTCCCTGCTTGTCCCTGTAATTGTAAAATCTGATGAGGACGGACCATAGGCGTTAATTTTTGGCTGGGTTTCGGGGCTAAGGTGCGGTGTGCTCTTTGGATTTTAATTCGTCCAGACTTGGTCTCCATGTGTTGAAATTCGGGCAGCCATCTTTCAAAAAATCTCACCGGCTGGGTACCGTCCACAACCTCTGACCGCCCGATGACCCGTGTATTTTTCCCTCTGCTTCTGTTCTCAGTATCGTCAGTGTGTTCTGTCATGCTTCGCATTTCCTTCTCGAGAGCTTGAATCCGCAGGTTAGTCTGGCCGTGAGCCTCCTTCACCCCTGAATTCCTTCCCTCCACCTCCTCAGCTCTCTTACCCAAACTTTGCAGCTCTGATGCATGAGGCAGGAGTGTTTAGGTTATGGCACTCAGCTTTTCGTCCATGGCTTTTGAGATATTGTCAGTAATCTCTTGTATTTCCTGGCAAAGTGAAGGCTCAGCTTCTCTGGTCTTGCTAGCAGCGGCTAGCCTTTCTTTAGTTTTAGGGGGATCGGCTGGACTCACGGTGCACTCACCCTTGTTTGCTTTCATGGTGGTTTTCGGCAGCAGAGTGTCAGGGCGTCTTAAAAAGTACTCACTGATGTTCATATTGCACTATCCAATGCAGAACACTTGATAGATACAACTTAGTGTGTAGAAATAAATGAAATTATCAATGTTGTGATGCGGGGCTCAGCAATATGGACCTTTCGCTACGCCGCCATCTTGAATCCCCCATGATTGGGCATTTTAGCTGAATGCAGACTTGATGATGATGGTGGTGGTCAAACCAGCACAGTGGGATACGGCTGAAGACATAAGAGGAACAGCTTATTGGGGTGTATAAAAGAGTGAGCAGGTTTGTGATTGGATGCCATAGAGGAGTCGGAGGTGTAGCTAAACATGAGAACTTGAGAATGAGGTAGTCTTCCTGACTGAACTTGCACAAACCTTCAACATCTGCTTGTTTCAGGGATGGTTTGCTGTCAGCCTCCTCTTCAGCATGTAAAATGATTCATTTTTTTATGATCCAGACAAGGAACCAAATGCAGATTCAGGGTACAATGCACAGGGAGTATTTATCAACAAGAATACAGTAATAGAAGAGGGAAGGGCCATTGCCCAGAACAGTTGAAGGGCAGTCTAGCTAAGCTGGTAATGATTGGAGAGGGTAGGGGCGTGTCTATGCCCAGGCCAGTGACCATGCCGCGGCAGAAGCCAGGTGGTGGACCTCCCTCACAGAAGCAGGACTGCTTCACGGTACAACCGAAGGGTTTAACAGGAACACAGTCCCAATCCTGGAGACTGAAGAAGGCTTGGGAGGTGTTCCTAATAAAGTGACACAGAGGAAATGGCAGGAAATTGGATTACCAAGAATGCGGCCCCAATCATGGAGACCGATATAAAGGCTTAGAAGCTTGTTCCCATTAATAAGACTCCAAAGAGTACTAGAGGACGCACACTGACTGGAAGTGTTTAGTAGGGTATAACCATGACAATCCAGCAACTACACAGACATCACCATGAACTTATATAGAAGGAACATACACAAAAGGGGTGAAGCATACAAATGATGACACCTAGGAGGAAGGACGGAAATGTGATGATAAATGAATGAAAGACACAAACTACAAAAACACGTACAGACTGCTGAAACAAGGGAGGAACCAATTAAGGGGACATGAGGATTGTGACACATTTGGATTCAGATTGCGCGATTGACTTGGCTAATGAAACCACAATAACAAAAAGCGTGTTCCTGTCCAAGGAATTATGTTGCTCACTACATGTGAATTTTCAAGTGCATCAAGTGGATTGCATTTGTTAAGTTAACAATTGCATGGGGTCCCTTGCACCTCCCCCAATGTAAATCCCATTCATATTTACTTTTTGCTTAAGAGGGAAGTTGCTGTTTTGGTTGAGGACTGATTGTGGCTGCTGTTTCTGTATACTTGGGTCACTGGTGGCTGAATTGTTGGGGGATTGGGGGGGAGTAGGAGTTTGCGTGAGTAATCTAGAACAGACTTGTTGGACTCCTGACTCCGTGGAGAAGGATTATGAAACAGTTTGATTGTTGTTGGCTCAGCCTGTGTACTTTAACCTGCTGTACTGAGCATTGGTGTCTTTGCCAAAAACTGTTTTCTAATAGTAGTGGGTGGAATTCTGTAGGGACATGGGTGGCGGATTTAATCTGCATCTGAATAGTGCAGAGACTCAGCTTGAGATATTACCTAAATGTTTTGCTTTAACAAATTGCCTGTGATATAAGTGCTGTTTATTCGGGGTTAGAAAATCACAATTGCGTCAAAAATGCAGGGCAAAAGTTGGGCAAATGCCCTGAATTATTAAATGCCCTGTAGTAGTTCAAAGGGTCATGAGCACTATTTGATAAACCTGCAATGTCATCGAGCTTTTTCCTGTCATTGCAATTTTTAAAGTTTTATTTAGACTGGGAGCTAACAGAATTGTTGATGGAAAAAGGAGCCTGGTTTTGGAACAGTGAAGCAGCTGTATGTATCACAACCCAAGCCCTCCAAATATATGCACTACTTAAGCCAAGCACACGTTCCACAGTTGCATTGTAAGTGTGTTGTTGTCAGGGAAAATGTGAAATTTGTGGAAACCGAGATGCAAATACTTAGCGTTTATAATGGCAATATCTGACCAGTTGTGACCATTTTAACAGCTTCTCAAAGGATACAGTAAGAGACATTGCCATGTTTTTGTTTGTTGTATAAGCTTTTGCCAGTATGGCATTGTAATGATCGGTTCATCAAATGTGACCTTGTTTTGTTTGAACATTTGCCGTACCAGGGCCCTTAATTTATGGGAGTACCTTTGTGACGTAGCAGGGCCCTTAATTTTTGGGAATGCCTTCGTAACACTGTTATGAGACTGCTATATTTTGGGGATTTGGCTCTGTCCCTTCAAATGGCTGAATGTATGACACTTGTGGACCCCTGGACTCAGACTAGTTTGCAGGCTCTGCCTGCTGTGATGGCATATTTTGTGTTGCTATACTTTCTGGGCACAGCCTCAACCTTCCAGAGTCAGAAAGGCCTTTCACGAAAACAACTTACCATGTAGTTAATCATTGACATCTTGAGCAGGATGTGCAATTTAGCGGTGGATATTGTGTAATTTGAAATGGAAGTGTTTTGTGTGGACATTGGTACACACCTGAGGTTAGTTCCAGCCTTTGGAGGGGCCCCAAGAACGGAATATCTTATTCTAAAACCAAATTTTAAAACCCCCCCCGAAGGTTGCATGATATCGTATCTCTTTTTCTTTGGGAGACTGCAAAGGCTATTCTTACAGGAGGCATTATCTCATATTCAACTAACAACAAAAAAGAAAGACCAATAAGTGGAATGTAAACTTGAAAAAAAATTTAAAGACCTGAATAGAAAACTTTCCTTCTAACAATCAGAACAAATCTTTAACTAGATGCTGCATATAAAGTTTCTACTTGACAAAATAATAGACCATTAAACTCAATTTCTTAGTCTGAGAATGAGACATGATTACTTTGAACATAATGATAAAATTGGCCAACTTCTCCAACTTAAAAAGGAACTGAGAGAAACTCCTCATCTCCACTATCAAAGACTAACAGGTCATTATCGTACAAACTGTGGAAGATATAAACAACATATTCAGAACTTGCAATCGCAGTTTATTCAAATCTGCGATT
Source organism: Gymnothorax javanicus (assembly GCA_029692085.1). NCBI lineage: Eukaryota > Metazoa > Chordata > Actinopteri > Anguilliformes > Muraenidae > Gymnothorax > Gymnothorax javanicus. Next base: position 149,003,856 of record CM056193.1, read on the forward strand.
TTGATATACTCACTCAATGTAACCCATTCAGTCATACCTGGGCAATATTTACCCTTTAAAACTATTGAAGAACAGGAAAATACAATTGATCAACCAATAACAACAGAAAAACCAAACAAAGCACACTTTTTAACGGCAAAACACTTATCATCTGGATCTGGATAGGTACCCCACTGAATTTTACAAAGACCTTCGGAACTCAGTAGCATCATTTATTTATTAGAATGACCACACAAAATGTAAACATCCTAAACCACTCTACCCCACATAAAAACTGCTCTGATCTTAGTCCTGCTTAAAGGGGCTGTGTCACGATTACTGCGCATGCTCACAACTTTGAACAAAGTGGATCCACTCGACTGCATTTCAAAATCTACTTCCTTCCTTGCTAATCCGTAATTGTTTTGCATTGTATTTATATATTTTAGTTACTCAGGCATTATGCTTTTTATTGCCCCGCCCCGCCTGAAGGGGGAGGGCAAGGGGTATTGTTTTTGGTTCGGTTTGTTTGTGTGTGTGTTTGTTTCTTTGTTTGTTTGTTTGTTAACACTTTAGCAGCAAAACTAATGGCCAGATTCACCCCAAATTGGATTTAGGGATTGCCACTGACCCAGAATAGATGCCTATTGAATTTAGGAAAAGTAGGTCAAAGTATGTGCGAGGGGCGGGGTTTGTTGTGCCTGGCACCACTTGTATTAAGGAGATTTCGGTGGAGATGAGAGAATTCAAAGTGCTACTTTAGCACTTTATCTGAAGGATATGAAAAATGTAAACTGATTTGTCAATTACCAAAGATCATGGAAGAAGGTATTCTTCATCTATTATGTTTATTGGTGGTTGGAAAACTAGCCAACACTCTTCATATCATTTGGCTGAAGTGCTAGAATAGTGCTTTGAATCCTCTAATTTCCATTGAAAACTGCATGATATAAAAAGCGTAGTGCCCAAGTCACTAAAATATGTAATTACAATGCAAAACGAAGATGGATTGGCGAGGATGGAATCAGATTTTGACTTGCAGTCGAGCAGATTCACTTTGTTAGGCTTACAGTTTTCGAAGTTGTGAGCATGTGCAGTAATCTTGACACAGCTCCTTTAAGCCTAATCAGGATGGAATGTACTGCTCTAAATATCATCCCATAAGCTTGTTAAATTGTGACATTATGAGGCCTCACCTCCAGCCCTCAGCCCAATCAAGAAAACCACCTCATCTAATTATCACCTGCACCTGCCGCTCATTAGCAATGAGCTGAAGCAGTGTGTATATAAGACGGAGCTTTGCTCAGTCTTACTGTGAAGTATTGTCTACACACGCCTGTGCTGTGGTTTTAATCCCTCGTTAGATGTAGTTTCCATGTGTCACGTGTGTATCCCTCTATTTGACCTTTTATTTAGTATTGTTTAGTTTCATACCAGTTTTATATTTAACCCCTTTCTGCAGGTGTAGACGTCCACGGACATGGAACTGCAAATTTAAGCACGCAGTTACAGTACTCGATCACTAGATGGCACCCCCGGATCAGTTATTGAATACCGTGTTGATCAGAATATAAGACGATATTTTTTCCCTTGAAAAATGCCTGAAAAATGATGCCTCGTCTTCTATTCGGGGTCTAAGGAGTTACCCATGTAAAACAATACGTGGCGCCATATGAGCGCTTTTCTCTCTATCAGTGTTTAGAGCAGTGTGACCCTTGCGTGATCCTGTAAACAAGTTGGCTGGCGTGGGTGTGTTAGCCTACATTTGCATAAGCTACTGAATGACAGAAAGATGCAGCCAGGGCACAGAGATCCACTTGAAAAAAAGTGCTTCCAAAGTCGGTCAGGTGAATAAAAATCAGAGGTGAAGTTATGATGCGAATTTTAAACTTATGGTTAACGAAGCTGAGAGAACAAACAACGTGAGGGCAGGAAAAAGAGATGATGTGACAGAGTGCAACGTAATTATCGTAATTGGCAACCGAAGACACAGTTTCTCTCCATATGCGATATAACAGCTATTGAATCATGGGCTAAATTCAGTACAGTTGCGTAACAAGAACAGAGAGTTGGTTGCGCAAAACTTCCGTTTAAAACAATTATTAGTCCTGACCTGTTCTCGGTCATTTTCATAATTAACAGAAGGTTCACTCCGAGAGCACTCCACACTTAACAGGTGTTGCTTGTTCTCCCCGATTAGGTAAGACGACAATCATTCATCTGGACGCGTATTTGCTGTATTTAAATCAACGTCATTCAAAATGAATGTGGAAAAAACTGTTCGTGGTGTTTTTTGGATGTTAATGCTCTTAACATTTTGCAGACTGTTCTGACACTGTTTGTCAAGCAAATGTGCGCCGTTTATTGCACAAGTTAGGCCAGTAGGCCTATGCTCGTTTTATTGCACTGTTTTCATGGCATAGAACTGTGAAGTGCGTTCTGCGCTTTGCCTATTTGCGGGGCTATAGACAATTTTATGATTTTTTTCCCCCATGATAAACACCAAAGATGTTGAAATGTACAAGGAAAACAATGAAATGATTTTTATGCAAATGAGATTTTGTTCAAATAAAAAGTATTTTTCCAAATAAGGGTCTTGAAAAAGAGGGGTCGTCTTATATTCAGGGTCGTCTTATATTCGGGTCAATATATTCAGGTATTTACAAGCAAGCAGACCTCGAACATGGTTGAAAATATGGAGAAGTTCACTCCAATCCCTGTTTTTCAAGAGTTGCATGAATTAAACTCCTCAACTAAGCCTGATACGCAAACTGGTCAATATCCTTGCCCATAGTATCGATCCAGCAGTTTTAAAAAAAAATGATCTCTTGCAATAGAAAAAATCGTTGTCCTCTGTAGCAGCCACTTTAGCTACAGTGAGCCAACAGTATTCCAATTAGTGGTTAAGAAAAATCGGTTTTCTGAAGCAAAAAATTCAACATGGTATTGATTCTCTCACATTCTACTGTCAATTACAGTCATCACATACAAAAATGCGTAGTTCCCTACAGAGGATTTACGTGTAGATTCCTCCATTGACAAATTCATCGCTTCCTTATATCCACCGAAGTACTGGTGTTGATAGCCAATCATTCAATTATATACTCAGGCTCTTCTGCGTAACTACACAGTTATAGTTCAGGCCCACATGAAACTTCCCCGGTAACGATGTATTGATTAGCTCGTTTCAAATCCAATTCCCGAGTGTTTAAACTTTCCACAGTAACTGAAACATATTTATTGGTCAAACATAAGAGCATACAAGCCTATGCGTATCAGCAAGGTAGGTTGTATCTGTCCAATGTTGAGCACGATTGCGCAGCTGAAAATGACGCGATTTATAGAAAAAACAAATCCCCAAACCGGCCTGAAGTGTTCAGTTACATTTAAAGGATTTAAATGAGGTAAGACATGGTCAATGGGAATTATTTCGAATGAAACAGGACCGGAGGTTTCCTTCTACTGGACACATCGGTCTCTGGAGGAGGGAAATTTGAAAAAGGTTAGGCTGCTTCTTTTGCTTTTTGTTATGGAATGTATACCTTATTCAACAAAATCGAATGCCAAGGTTTTTTTCCTGTTTAAAACGTGAAGTGGTCATGCATTTCGGTGGATCCCCTGGTACGTTCATAGCACCATTCTGTTGAATCTAGGGAGGCATATATTGTTTGATTTTCCCTGAAAGTGGAATGTCTGTTCTGTTAAAATAAGGTATATTTCAGAATTCAGATATTACTGAGTTAGTGAGTTGTACTTGTTCCTTATAAGTGTTGAAATAAGGTTGTGAGCTCGGAAGTGGGAACTGCTGGGTTTTTCATTGCAGGGTGAATGTTCTGACCGTTTAATCAGTTTATTGAACCCTCCGTTAACCAAGTACCTTTCCAACTGTGTAAAAATCCTTTCCCTAGGCAAATATGTTGATGATGGGCCAATATTTGGAAAAATAGTAAAAAAAAAAAAAATTCGACCCTTTGGCCCACCTTTCCAAAATGTAGCAGATCTGCTACATTGGGTAATAATGCGAATGGAAAAATTAAAGTGACGGACCATTCAAGTTATTCTCAAATGTTTATTTGGCAATAAGAAACAAAACCAGCAGGGTGTCCAGGCTGTTAACCCTTTCACTTTATGTAGCAGATATGCTACGGTGGTTAGTAGAGGGTTAAAGGAACATCTGTTCCAGTTTGTTTTGTGTTTCTTTGTCTTTTGGTTATTAAACTTCCCCAATCCTTCCTTGCAATTGAGTCCTGTCCCTAATTGTCTATCCTATATGCACCGGTACTGTGCACGGGACAGAACTGTGACAGACATAAAGATCATTAACAAGGCCTTGCCAATAGAATTGAACTGTTAATCAAAAAATCTGATTCACCTGGCTCAAACAGGATTCATTAAAGGCAGACACTCTTCGAATAACGTGCCGCTTTTTCATTATAGTGTGTATATCAAAAACAACTAATATTACAATAATGCCATTGTGAGATGCCAAAAAAGAACTTAACGGAGTCAATTGCAATTTTACAGTTTAAAGGCACTCTTCGCGGAAAATTTTAATTATGAATTTGCTTGTTTTTTATCTGACAGTCTAAAGGACCCATGTAGATAAGATACCCAACCCTTGTTATATGGCTGGTAATCATCTCTTCTGCACATATGCAGTAAAAAAAAGTACAGATCTGCTGTGGCTTTTTCATATACGCCAGTGCTTAACCCTTTTGCGCAGAGTCCAAATCAGGGAACATTACTGAATGAATGGTCAGTGTGTGATAGCCCTTGTTAAGTATTCAGACTCAGACACAACCATTTTTGAAAATGCAGTTGAATGGAAGGCCTGTTGTTGCATTGATATGATGATGTTCTTGTTAAAAAAAAAAAAAAACCTGCACTGCTCTTCAGAGCAGTTTCTTTTTATGGCCAAGAATGACAGTCTTCTATCACAGTACACATTTACTGTGTTTTATTAAGTTTATAGATACTACTGTGCTGTTAAGTACTTCCATGCATTTTCTCAGTCAATACGTCCCATTCAACAGAAGTGCCCCAAGGCAGCCCTGTATGCTGGGCACTCGTGCGGTACATTTACACTGTCATTTACAAAGATTTTAATGATTTTTGTTTTTGAATCTGGTAATGTACCTTGTGTACTCTAAAATATTTGAGCCGAAAATTGGGATGTCAGCAGCGAGTAACTCGAGCGACGGACACCTGCTCGGATTCACATACTCATAGCCTTTCTGGCGTGCTAAATCTTTGGAAAACAGTATCAGCTGCAGTCTGTACTCCTGTGTTTGCCCTGAATATGACTAGGCCTAACAAAAGCGTAAGGTGCGAGGTCAATTGAGTCGGTGTGTCAACAACAAACTAATTAACTATTTCATTCGGTGGTTATTGAACGTATGCTTTAACAGACATGGTCCGCAAGTCTGCTGCACTCTTACCTCCTATGTACCAAGGCCTTATGTTAATAGATAAGTCAGCAAGCATCATGTCTCTGTTTTGATTGATCTTCGTCCGGAAATTGTTTCATCCTGGTGTTAGAAATCCTTTCTAGGAAGTTTTTTTTTTTCTTTCCAGTGATGTTTCTCACTGACGACGTAGTTCATATTTCTTTATCTGTTATGTCTTTTTAATATGTGGGTGCATTTGCAATCATCCATTGCATTTATTGCCTCTGAATCCGGCCCCGGGAAGGCTGACGTCATGCTGGGAGCCAATGTGTGGATCCTAATTAACTACAGCTGAAGACAATTGATATTTATCCTGTCAGAGTTCACTCCAATTTGGACTATGTGTACAATGACTAGCCTCAATTGCCACATATTTAATTGGAGCAGCAATTTAACATCCTGAAGTTCACCAAAATCAAATGTTGTACATCCTCACAAGGTAAACATATGAACAAAGCTGACCTGAGTAAACACTGAGTATGAAAAGATAAATTAATTTCGGGAACTAATGTTTCAGCTACTGTTATGTGTATTAACTAGTGGTGGGAGTCTACTACAAAGATTCAAAATACTTCAACTCTTATCTTTATACTCGCCCCCTGCATGAGTCCCAATGATCAAAATAAACTTAATTTCAAGCGGATTGTGACTCAATTATGATGAAATTATATGATGAATTGTTTCATAATTTTTCATTTTGTTTGTTTTAATGTAGATAATGCCTGACCAATAGGTTACAATCTCGATAGAAAGTTTTCTGTACAAAGGCCACCACCTGCACTTCAGTTTTTGGATCTGAGACATTTAAACCAACTGATTAATCACAGGCAGTTCACAGTTTGTGAATGGCATTTTCCCATTCCCTCTGTAACGGGTTATTCCACATTCTTTTGATGTGATTTTTTTTTTTTTTTTTTTTTATTTCTTTGCTTTGCAGTGGCCCTAAAATCAGACAGCTGCCAGAAACCAGAAACTTGCAGCCTGAACCAGCCGGAACCGAACTTCCTGGACGGTGAACTGCTGCTGCAGGTGAATGAGCTTAACCATTAGGTCAGAAGGTCTATGGTTGTATAGTCTATACTACAACTACTTCAACTGCCACTAACACTGTTAATACTAGTACTATTACTACTACTACTACTACTACTACTGCAACAGCTACTGCTACTGCTACTGCTGCAACTACTACATCTACTGATACTATCAGTAAAAGTACTGTGACTAGTAATACTACTACTAATAACAGCAACAACAATAATAATAATAATAATATGACCATTATCATCGTCATCATCATCATCATCATCATCATCATCATCATCATATTACATGTAAATAATTGAGCCGAATTATCAGTTTTAAAGGCCCAATATGTAAAATTTCCCCATTCAAAGATCTATAAAATATATAGATATGTTATATTTGTTTTGGTGTTGTGTACTTACATTATCCGTGATGTATTCAATGATTATTAAAGACAGAGATATCTTTATTATCAATGTAGGGACACGGGCCGTTTCTTTTCGTCGCGTATTTGACGTCACTCCCAACACAAAGAGTGCACGAGACCGAGAAAATCACCCTCCACGCACACGTGCTTCGCCGTTGCCAAGGAGTTTCAAGCCAAGATGGTAACATAAACGTAACGTTACTCCACTTCAAAACATTTTTCTTGTGATGCCACATGACAAACAGAAAGCTGATGTGTACGGCACATCGTTTGTGCGTTATGAGAAGTCAGTGCTACGTTAGCTACATTACTTGCAGTTAGAACACGGCTCCCTTGAATACTCGATTCAGTTTGGTCTATCAGCGTGTCTTGATAGATAACCGCTGGCCAGCTGGTCTGTTGAGCACATCATTGCTAAGGAAGCTATAGCAATAGCGGCAGGAGCAACTGAAAGCATACATTGCCAGCTGACAATGGCATTTCCTCGATATCTGTTACCTTTAGCATTTGCATTCAGCAACAGAGTGTTCACATCTTTTATTATTCTCTACAAAGATGGGCAACATGAGCCGGCCCCACCCCCTTATCTCAGCCTCTGACCTGCAGCTCATCATAAGCGCTGTAAACGGCTGACTTATCATTATCCCTTACATTTTTCTTTTAATTTGAATGAAATAAGATGAAGTTATATAAAAGTAAAGAAATATAACCTTACCTCATCTATGTACATGGTTTCGCCGCTCCTGTTTGAGTCACGTCGGAGAATTTAGCCATCAGCGGTGCGTGTAAATTGATGAAGACAACAACTCCCATGATTCTACGCGATCCCATCGCGTTATCAAACTTGGCCTCTTGTTATTGTTTGGTTAAGAGCCCTCTAGCGGCAGAGAATTACATATTGGGCCTTTAATGTAGTGTGGGACAGTGATTTTGAATTAGCATTTCAAGTACTGCATGTAATTTTTACAGTGTCCTTTGAGAGTGATTCTCAATCTCAGCTCATATGTTATAAAATATAAAAATGTTGTATATAGCCAAAGAAAACATGCTAAATAGTGGGGTGAATTTCTTTGTGGTTATGTTTCTATATATTCCTGCTTTCGGGCCTAACAGTTATATTTACAGTACACAAGCATTGCGTTGTGCCTTACACCCATGCTTCATAAACTTATTTTGCTCGTCCAGGAGATATAGTCTCATTGGTCTGCTGTAATGATATGTGTAGATCAGATAATGCATATAGTGAATCGGCAAAATCATGTCCTGACAACATGTGCATCACAATGAAAGGGAAACAAACCCGTTGTGAATGACAGAAAACAAATCAAAAAGAGGAAATGTGTAGGATGGAATGCTTGCTCACACAGGAGGAGTCATACCTGTGTCACAAAACTCTAGTGACGAGCTCATTGTTCTGCTGCTTCATTGAGAATAATTCAGGAATGCTCACACTGACAGTTGATAGCTTCAACGGAATTGCCCCAAGGGTGTTGAACTATGTTCTCGGAAGTGCAATGTATTTTATACTTTGCTTCTGTAAGGAGCAGCATTCCTTTCACTACTGTTGCTTTATGCCAGGGAAGGACCCAGCGCGGGTGCATTGCCGTGCGTTAACTTAAGTAACTGATATTTTACAACCACTTAAGTGCGCTGATTCTGTCAGAATTAATGTTCTGTGCTTGGTTTGAAAGTCTTGGCTTTGTTTAATCAAGCCACCACCGAACTTTGTAAAATATGTGACCATCTTTGGTTTAGACTATCAGTAAATGCAAACATTAGTTATTAATTTTTCTACAATGCTTATGTTTTGTCTTACAAAAAAGCAAAAGTATTACTGTGATTTATCTAGTGCAACCATCGCTGGACATATAGTGCAGATACCTCACCTTGCTCTCTTGAAAGCAGTGGCTCGATTTTAGACATTATATATAACATACACAAATTGACGATCAGTGAAAGCCTTGTCCCGGACCTTCACTTTCAGGCAGTGGTAGAAGTATTAGTTGCAGGTGCGGTAATAGTGGTGGGTTCCCTTCATATCATTGTCTGTGTATCTTAGAGAATTTACAGCAAAATTGACTTTGTCTTTAGAATATTGCATTCAGCCATATTCTACTGAGCGCTGGCACTGCCAGAACTGAAATTAGCCAGCCGCAAAGCATCCCTTTTCAACCATTATTTGACCTGATTTGATCTCACTCATTTTCCTGTATTAACACATTTTCCAATTGTAAGAATAATCAGTCAGAAATTAAAGACAACATTTCTTTCTTAATGCAATCGAAAGGGGACTAAATAATTGGCTAAATTCAGTTCTGAAAAATAATGTACTCGTATGTAGGCCTATGCGTCACGAAAGATAAACTGCTCTGAAACTTCCGGGCTACCTCTTTGGCACATCAGGCGATCTAACCTGCACTTCATGATCGTTTAAATTGCTTAAATCAAAGACAAATATTTGAAATACCTTAATACAGTTTTGAAGAAGGCTGATTGAAATGCAGCAAAATGAATGACTGTCATCTTACTTTAACGAGGAGAACTAGCTACACCTGATGGTTTGGAGTGTTTTCAGGGTGAACGTATTTTTAATTAAGAAAAAATGATTGTGAACAAGCAGGACTAATAATTGTTTTAGAGGGATATTCATTGCCTACCCTATCTTCAGCTCTGGCTATGCCACTGCTACAGTCAGCTGTAATGCATCGCCAGTGTAAATTATTGTCTGCCATGATTTACAGTTGAATGGCTGAAGGGAGTAAAATGTACGACATGCAGATTGCATTACATATATTGCATTGTTTATGTAACTGATGTTCTTGCCCATGGCAATTGCCATTGCTGAGTTCCTCATTTTTCATTCACGCCCATGTCCTTATCTGGAGTAGCTGACACTGTTTACAACTTTCTGAATTCACAAGAGCACAATATTTGTTCAACAGGATTTTCTATATGGTTGTTGTTGTAACTTGTTGTCCAGGAAAGAAAAATTCCTGTCCTGGATTTATAACCCATAGCTGGGGTGTTTAAAGTCTCCATTTAGGTTGCTGCTGTAGAGCTTTTAGGGGTACTGTGGCCTTGAATTAATTCAACCTGCAGATTGAAGGCTCAAGTCCACAAGTGAATTTATTTTGCAGAAGTCCACCATGAATTTATTTTTTTCTCTTATAAGGTTCTGAATGGATTTGTCCTGGTGGCCACATCAGATGGGGTTGTTTTTTATGTATCACCTACTATACAGGACTACCTGGGCTTTCACCAGGTAAGAGCATCTACAGCTGCTCAGTATTGATTATGGACTTATAAATAAGTCACTGAAAACCCATATGCTTTGTTCATAAATGTATCATGTAATAAAATTAATTTGTGTTGATTTTAAATTTGATTGCAGAGTGTAAAAGTACAGCACATTCAATCTCACAACTATACAGTAGATGCTGAGCTTTGAACTGGGGAAATCTGTTTACATATTTGAAAAGAAAGTACATCTTTTTTTTCAGTGGTGCCAAACTACAACCTCACTCTTGCCTGTGAACGTTCAGGTCAACATTACGGGAAGTTGATTGCTCTGGTATTTCCTCAGCTCTGGCTAAATCAAGGATGTAAACAGATGCCAAATTAAATAGTTGTGTTCTTCTCTATTGCATTTTGGATCTATATGAAAACTTTGCCAGTCGACTGCATGTAGACTGAAATCCCAATCTGGAATTTTACCACTGTATCTTTCATATGTTTTGTTCCTTATTTATACTTACTAAATTATTTCTGCAATATTTCCCAGATATATGATTCATTTTGGTTTGACCAGTAAGCCTTTTGGAAACCCCGATTCCATTGAAGTTAGGACATTGCGTAAAACCTGAATAAAAACAATGCAATGATTTGCAAATCTCATAAACCCCCATTTTATTCACACTAGAACATAGACAACATATATGATGTTGAAAGTGAGACATTTTACTATTTCATGAAAAATATTTGCTCATTTTGAATTTGATGGCAGCAACTGATCTCAAAAAAGTTGGGACAGGCGCAACAAAAGGCTGGAAAAGTAAAAGGTACTGATAAAAAAAACAGCTGGAGGAGCATTTTACAACTAATTAGGTTAATTGGCAACAGGTCAGTAACATAACTGGGAATAAAAAGAGCATTTTAGAGAGGAAGAGTCTCTCAGAAGTATAGATGAGCAGAGGCTCACCAATATGCGAAAAACTGAGTCAAAAAATTGTGGAACAATTTCAGAAAAATGTTCCTCAATGTACAATTGCGAAGATTTTGAATATCCCACCATCTACGGTACATGATATCATCAAAAGATTCAGAGAATCTGGAGAAATCTCTGTGTGCAAGGGACAAGGCCGAAGGTCAGTATTGGATGCTTGTATCTTTGGGCCCTTGGGCATCACCGCATTAAAAAAAGGCATAATTCTGCTCTGGAATTCACTGTAAGGGCTCAAGAACACTTCCAGAAATCATTGTCTGTGAACACAGTTTGCCGTGCAATCCACAAATGCAAGTTAAAGCTGCATCATGCAAAGAAGAAGCCATGTGAACACAATCCAGAATTGCTGCCATTTTCTCTGGGACAAAGCTCATTTAAAATGGAGTGAGGCAAAATGGAAAACTGTTCTGCGGTCAGATGAATCAAAATTTGAAATTCTTTTTGGAAACCACGGACACTGTGTCGTGTGGACTAAAGAGGAGAGGGACCATCCAGCTTGTTATCAGCGCTCAGTTCAAAAGCCTGCATCTCTGATGGTATGGGGTTGCGTTAGTGCCTATGGTGTGGGCAGCTTACACATCTGGAAAGGCACTATCAATGCTGAAAAATATATAGAGGTTTTACAACAACATATGCTCCCATCCAGACAATGTCTGTGTCACGGCAGGCCTTGCATATTGCAGCAAGACAATGCTAAACCACATACTGCATCCATCACAACAGCATGTCTTTGCAGTAGAAGAGTCTGGGTGCTGAAATGGCCTGCCTGCAGTCCAGACCTGTCATCAATAGAAAACATCCATAAAACGCATCATAAAACAAAAAATCCGGCGAGGAATACCCGGGACTGTTGAGCAGCTAGAATCCTTCATCAGAGAAGAATGGAACAACATTGCTCTCCCAAAACTCCAGCAACTGGTCTCCTTACTTCCCAGACATTTACAGACTGTTGTTAAAAGAAGAGGGGATGTTACACAATGGCAAATATGGTCCTGTCCCAACTTTTTTGACGTGTGTTGCTGCCATCAAATTCAAAATGAGAAAATATTTTTCATGAAATGGTAAAATGTCTCACTTTCAACATCTGATATGTTGTCTATGTTCTATTGTGGATAAAATGTGGGTTTATGAGATTTGCAAATCATTGCATTCTGTTCTTATACATGTTTTACATAACGTCCCAACTTCATTGGAATGGGGGTTGTTCAGTGTGTCTTGATTGACTTATACAGAAGCCTTGCAACCTACGCAAAAACAAATAGCTTTTTGTGCTGCATTGGATGCAAGACTTGAATTTGAGTTTGTAGAATTGTGATTTCTAATTTCACATTTGAAAGACTGAATATTTGATGCACTCAAGCCATTATGGCTCATTACATTTCTATTGTAAAATTCTTAAAATTTTATTCAGAGTATTTTCATTCATTTATGTGAATACATGGAATATCTGGTTATGTTTCTTTTGGGCTCAATCATGGTCTCTCCAGAACTTCTCCGTGTTTTTATTGACTATAAACCGGTTGTCTGGTCCCCATCCAGTTTCCCCAATTTTTTTCATGCTAGATAAACTGCAGTGTTCCAGCAGCCTGACTAATAAATGCAACAGTTCCCAGCTACAAAATGCCAATATGACCAGTTAAAAACTGGTTATGCAGTGTGGTCTGTGGTCTTGCCAATGCATGCCCTGTGTTTTTATGCCCCGGCCATATATGGCTGGGAGCATATAGGGTTACCCTTGCCCGTTCCTACATCCGTACATGCATACATACATACGTCCGTGCGAGGTTCATCATGTTGATAGGGGGTATCGTTTATCCGCTTCTTCTCAGAAACCAGTCAACAGAATTCATTGAACTTATATATGTGCTTTGTAGGGAGACTAAAGGTGTGCATATCATACCTCGTTGCTGAATATTTAAAATTTTTATGTTTTTTAGGTGTTTGAACTTGGGTAAATTTTGTGAAGTTTCCCTCTCCCTGTGCTGTAACAGGGGGTCTCGTCTATGCACTTCTTTTCAAAAACAACTCAACAGAATTCATTGAGCTCATGCATGTGCTTGATAGGGACCCAAAAGGTGTGCTTCTCATACCTCCTTTCTGAATTTTTAAAAATTTTTGCAATTTTTCAGCTGTTTGAATTTAGGTAAAATTTGTCGTGTTTCCTAGATGTGGGGGCATCTATGTCCCATGGACACAAATTTTCTAGGTTTTTTTGTGATATATTATTCATCCTCTGTGCTGTGCTCTTTAGGGAGTGTGATTTACTGTAGGATATGTTACACTTGAGTGATGCTAGTATGACAGTGGGTTGAGTCGACACATTGCTGTTGTGTCATGGGGTTAATGAATACTGCACAGGACGTGGCATCAGCGCTGAGCAACACTAAGCTGTATCTCACAGATACAGTCTGGTCTATAAATAGTAGGACATTGGCAAAATTATTTTATTGTTTTAGCTGCCCATCAGAGCATATTGGAGTTGAAATCTAATTATGATTTTGAGCGCATAGTGCAGGTGTGGGTACTTGTGCAGGTTGATAGTTGGTACACTCATTTGTGAAGCTTTGTGGAGGGAGTGTTTTGGCGTGGGCATGCATGGTCGCCAGTGGAACTGGTGTCCTCATGTTTATTGATCTGACTGCAGAAGCAGCAGGATAGGGTTATATAATCTGCGCAGATTGAGCCAGATGCTATAAAATGCTTCACAGCGCAGATGGACATTGAGTTGAAGCATACTGTGAAAGCAATCCAAGACTTTTTAAAGCAAAGCAGAGGAGTATTCTACAATTTCCACGTCAATTACCTGACCTGAATACAATTCAGCTTGTACTTCAATTGCTGAAAGGTCATTCCATGCCAATTCACACTGATTCCAGAAACTTCCCCAGTGACATTGCTCAGATTTGACTGAAAAAATAGTGAAAATAGTTTTTGACCCTGAATGAAGGAATCCCAAATGTCAGCTTCATACCTTTAGTCATTTTGGCATTATGGCCCTGGGAAATTTGGGTGCCATGCCCACTTTTTCCCTGCACTTAGTTTGTAACCATATCTAGAGACCCATAACTTCTCTTTTATATGAGCTACAGGGATAAAAATTGATACAGTGGTCATTGATTGCCTCCTCTCTTGGAACCAGTGCTTACAAATAGGATACTAGCTCCATTGTATACAATATTAACCCTTTAAAACTGGGTTTTCTTTCATGCGAAAATGATTTTTGGGATCTTGCAGGGTCCAGGTAATTGAGATTTATGTGTTTGAAGGCTTTTTGACAACTTTTTCATCAAATATGATGACATTACTGTAACTCAAATGGTTTTCAGGGACACCGGATCATTAGTGGTGTTATGGGGGGGGGTCCCAAAAATGGTTACAGGACAAACGGACCCTTCAGAACCCTCCATTATATACAGGAAAAATGGTGTATAGGGCACCCTGTTCTTTTTATTAAAATTGATTTTGAACTGACCTCACCATAAGTGATGCTTTCAGCTTGCTACATTTCTTTTGGTCCTCAGTGTGACATTATCCACCAGAATGTCTATGACCTCATCCACGCAGACGACAGGCCAGAGTTCCAACGACAGCTTCACTGGGCACTTGACCCCAACTTCACTTCAGAAGCAGACCAAGAGTCCTCTGGTAAGAACTTCCTCTCCCTTCCTCCTATAAACTTGCCCCACTGCATTATGTGCCCAGACACAACGCTCCTATTTATATAAGGCACTGCTGTATTCCTGTATGTTCTTGTTCTCATTTTGTTTGGGTCAATGACGTGACATTTTCCGAGTGCACTTCTTTGGTTTAAAATAATTTTAAATGGTTCATAATAAGCATCATTTTATTCTATAAAACCTGTTTAATTTAAATATTTCCAGTTTATCATAAAAATGATATATATTTTATGTTTTGCCATCTCAAACCCTCAAAATGTCAGGTGGCGCAACCGTCCAAGCAAGTAAAAAAAATGTGAAATGTATGAAATTGTAATTTAAAATATGAATTAATATAATATTAATATGGGGGCGTAATTTTATATTGAAAACCTTTCAAATAAACAAAGTTTAATTGTTAAATTGTTCTTTAATTATTTGGAAACCAAAATGCCCGCCCCCTACAATAAAGAATCCATAAGTTACTTTTAATACCCAGCTCAATTACAAAATTGTAATGTTTTAGGTAGAGTAGACACTCTCAGGTACACTTACTAAAAAAATCACATAGAAAAAAAAGAGGGAAGTGTGTTTTTTTTCAAGAAACTTTTGGTTGCGCCACCTGACATTTTTTGGCTGGTGAAATTGCAAATACAGTCTAAAATGGTACTAAAACCCTGTAAATGTTGTGCAACCATTAAGACTTGTTTCAACACACTCTTCCAACTTCAAATAAATGTATTCTGTACATTTTTATAGATTTATTGAACACAACCTTATTAAAAGGCTTATTTGTCATTGACCCATTTGCAGTAAAATACTACAAACAGCATAACAGAACCAAATACAGTCTAATGCTGATGCCACAATGGGCCTTTATGGACAAAACTGAATAGAAACTAAGAGGGCTTTCAAGTTGCTGTATTAATCACTGGACAATCCATGGTCAGGTGGGAGCAGGCAGGAACATATAGGCGAAGGGCAAGGCATGGTCGGAAGGATTGGTCCGAGGTCAGTTACTCGGATGGCGAGCTTGATGAACCAGAGCACGCAGGACTAGTATACACCTTCAAACACCTTCAAACATGAAAAATGAAGCTTCTCGCCTGGGCTGCAGGCCCCATCCCTATTTCATGAATAGACTCTTGGATTTTATTTAGTTACTGACCAATGACAGACAACACTGAACACAGACACAATATAAAGATCTAGTAAAGGGGAGATTGAGACCAGGAGCCAAAATACACAAGATGACATTCAATGAAGTGGAAAAATGATTACGCAAGCAGGGGGAGTGAAACTAGGAGGGGAGGAAGTAGAACAAGACAATAATTACACAATGACAATCAATAAGCAAAATGAAATTAAAACTCTTAAGGACTGCTGGATTGCGGGAAAAAAAAAACAACAAAGGAAACATTTGGGACATAATTGTATTCCCCCCTCCTTATCGTTACCAGCAGGTTTGTCTTCTTGCCATGGTCGGACTGTTGTGGACTTGAATTCCAGATTAGAAAGCAGAAAAGGGAAAATGGTCCCACACTGAAAATAGTGAAGAAACATTATCTTAAAGTCATGTGGTAATGGATGTGATATATCAATGTCATAAAGGTAAAACAAGCAGTCCTGATATTAATAAAGGAGGATAAAGCGAAAACGGAAACAAGAAAAGGATGGCTATGATAAAAAAGGCCAACTGGTTAAAGGGAGTTCTCTGTGCTAACTGAAAGGCCACATTGGTATTACTGTGACACGCTTTCCATATTCAGGTAGGCATTCAAGGGTTACTGGCCTAGAGAGGGCTTCCCTGTTCTGTGCAAGCACATTCTGCCCAACGAGTCCATGCAGTTGAATTGGTGAATTGGTGAATTCAATTAGGGCCCAACTCCATGTTGAAAATGTTTGAGTTGGGCCCTTATTGAATTCACCAATTCAATTCATTGTGAGGACTGGCCTTTTCTTTTATTAAGTAAGTTTCAGTTTCATCCGTTATGCCCATTATCACCATCTTTAGCTGTAAACTCTTAGTTTTGACCACTGGCTTGTCAAACAGAGCAGTTAAGTTGAAATAGGAGCATGACATTGCTGCTCAAACGGGGCATGAGGCTTGCTAGGTGGCAAGATACCATACAGAATACCCAAATTTTCTGGGTGGGTTGAGATGAAAATCCGTCTAAACAAACTGTGGCCAGATATATCACGTGACTAAGCATGATCCCTACAGAATTTGGTGCTCTACATTTTATTAAGCCCTCTGAATTTTTTTTTATAATCATCTTCTTTTATTTCAGATGGATCAAATGTGCAACTGCCATCAACATACTACTACCCCGAGCAACTCCCACCGCAAAACTCCACATTTCTGGAGCGGAACTTTGTCTGTAGAGTACGATGTCTCTTAGACAACACGGCTGGATTTATTGTAAGTAAGTCTCTGTAAAGAGAAAGTCATGCATGACAAGGGAATTTAGCAAATTCGGTGACCTTTGGAAACGTCTTATAGCGTACAAATGACAATAGCCGTTTATTGGCTGATGATTCAAAAATAACACTTCTGACTTTCTAGCTTATTTGTACATAAATTCTGCACTTTAACTTCTTGTCAGTCTCTTTGTTTATGGACTAATTTTATAAACAGTTGTTGATTTCAGGAGTATAGATTACCTCTTCATATTAAATTAATATTAAATTTTTGGATATTAATTAACACATTTTCTCTTTGTTAAAACTGAGAGATCCAGCAGAGACAGGAAAGGCTATCCATTATTGTATTTTATGGAGCACTTTTCTGTGGATTTTGGCTTGGTGTGTGCAGGAAGTGTGGTTCTGTACTTAATCGGTAAAGTAACGGCCTCAGCAGTTGTGGCAAAAATACAGGTTTTGTAAGTTTGCTCACACGGCTCCTTCCATTTCTCTTCTGGGTTCATAGAAGGGTCGTAGACTGCTCGTCCCACACGGGAAGTGACCACACCTATAGCTTTGCATGCGAACACAGAGTGTAGTTAAAAAAGACTCCTTGCAATGTTTGAAAAATGTCTGCTATGGAGAAAGAAGCGCTGTCAATTAGATATGTGAATAAATTAAAAGTTGCTCAAAGTAGAATCAATGTAGTAATATTTTGTATCTGATGTAATGTGGTGAACATTCAAGTTGAAATACTGCTGAATGTCCAGAAGGGGTGTCTATAAACATTTCAGCAAAAAAAAAAAAAAAACCCCATAAAAATCCATTCCATGATTTGTGGCTTATTTGATTCTTATCATTCATAATCTTCTGAAAAACGGGCTGTTTTGAGTGGGCGTCCCTTCTATGAAATGAGCTCTGATTGGCCAGCAAACAGAGCCACCAGACCCATGTGTCAATGGAGAGCAACCATGTCAAAATCCCCCAGCTACTTGCAAGTCTCTGCGTAATCTAAATACACATGACTTAGTTGCCTGCTGTTACAGTACACCGTGAGTATGGAAAGGTAACCTCTCCAGGCTGAGCAACTATGAGGATGGTAGTTTTTTTTTACAAAGAAGCGCAACATGCAGTCGCCATGAAAGTATAACTACACTTGAAATTCTGCCTCTAACTCCAAGACTGGTCTGTAGCTAGCGTTTGTTTCAGCTCCTAGATGGAGGGAATCACAACAACTCAAGGACTGGAGCCATTTTGTTTTCATTATGCGAAACTGAGCCGTTTCACAGGTTTGAAATTGTTGGGTTTTTTTCTTCTTTTCTCGGAAGAACAACAATTTTGGGGGAAAAAAATAATAAACCAGCTTGCAATGGTTTCAGCCTTCCTTAGAGGTGAAAATGTTCAGACACGAGAAAAGAGAAAAGGGGGAAAAAAAAAAACTCTTTTACTTTGAGATGGTGCTCCTGCGTGACCGGAACAAAATGGCTCCGTGAAAAGATTTTCTGGAATACTCATGTCACAACTCTATCTAGGAACTCCAACATTTGTATGGTAGCAACTGTTACCTAACATTCCATTCATTGTCAATGACCGTGCTATTCTCCTCCAAATGAATTTCATTAAAAAAGGTCACCCATTCTACCTATTCTATTACCTTAGAATCTCTTACAAACGTGAATTGAATAATTGCTGACTACAGCACGGGAACGTGAATATGTCACTTGAACTCAGGCCGAATGCGTGAAAGTTGGCAACCCTGCTAAACTTGCAAAGTTTTCTAAATACATATTTGATTAAAAGTTACCAAACTAATAATCTATACATTGATTATTGAAAGGTGATAAATGCATGCCAAGTCATTTCGAGGGTGGCACTTAGCCACATTGACAACCAAGCCATACTTGAAATTCAGTTGAAATACTTACAGAAATTGAAAGTACTTACCGAGCTAGCTACAGATTCTCCTTGAAAAGAAATTGCCACCACTTCATTGTATCATTCAACATGGCAAAAAATGGAGACAATTCATGCCTTTTTCATTGATTGCAGTCGTTGACAGAGCAAAAGGTGTTTTTGTCCGAAAAGAAGTCAACTGTTTTCAGTGACCCAGTGCCAGGAGTAGATGACTGTACAAAGAAATCCATCACAATATGACATTCTACTGGGTTACAGGACTTTTGGTCCCCAGGATTTTTTGTCCCTGGGCTTTTCATCCCCATAGACTTTTCGTCCCTGGACTCTTAGTCCCCAAGGAGTTTTTGTCTCCAGATTTCTTGTCCTCTGATGATAATGAAACATGCTGCCATTGTTGACAGACGGATGGATGGACAGACGATGGACTGATGGATCACCATGATTTAAGGGTTAGAGTTAGGGTTATAATGCAGGAAGAGGGGGAAGGATTATTGGTGATGAACTATCCAGGGACAAAAAGTTCATGGGGACGAAAAGTCTGGGGACGAAAAGTCCACGGGGACTAAAGGCCCAGGGATGAAGAGTCCTATGGTATGAAAATTCCAGGATGAAAAGTGTGGGGACGAAAAATTTTGGGACGAAAAATCTGAGGACAAAGAGTCCTAGAGCCGTTATACTGTAGCCGGAGTAGAAAAAGCAGTTTGAAATGGAGTGTTCAGAGCTGTGGGAAACTTGAGTTTTTTTTCTCGCGGGGATCATGTCTACATAAGTTGACCTCATTATTTGGAAATTTGTCCACGAATGATATGATTTCCATGTTATTATCTGCTTCTTTGATGTTTCCTCATCTTCGTTAAATTCACTATGATCTCTTTAGGCCATGAACTTCCAGGGCCATCTGAAGTTCTTGCATCTCCAGAACAGAAGGACAAATGATGGGCTGCCGTCTCCGGCTCAGCTGGCGCTGTTCGCCATTGTCAGCCCTCTGCAGCCACCCTCCATACTAGAGATCCGAACAAAGAGCTTGATGTTCAGAACCAAGCACAAGCTGGACTTTACACCCACTGCCTGCGATTCCAAGTAAGTAACACTTGCGCACACACACACACACCCACACACACACGTAGCCTGCGCAGATAGATATGTGTAAGGGAGGTGTTTGCTCTATCTGTAGTGGAAAACGGGGTGTCAAGTTTAGTTTAAGTGTATGTACTGAGCGGAGTCCTTTGTGTCTAATAAAAACATTGTCCTGTTGGTGATAAGGATGCATTCAAAAGATCATATCAGGCCAGCCTGTATTGAGCAGAGTTGACTTTTTCTTTTAGAAATGCATTTATGCATAAATGATAGAAAAAGTATCCACAAGGCCGTTTGTAAAGTGTCAGTCTGCTTTATATCTGATGTGTATGACAAATCTTTTTTGTCTCCAAATTTGTTTATTTCTGTTTTTACTCATCCTCTGTCTCCACAGAGGGAAGGCGATTCTGGGCTACACAGAGGCAGAGCTCTTCTTTCGTGGGACAGGCTATCAGTTCATCCATGCGGCAGACATGCTGCACTGTGCTGAGAACCACATACGCAGTATGTCTAGCAGTCCCTAATGCAGTTCTGTTGTACATTTGTTTATATGAATGACATTAGCCACTTGTATATCCACCTGTTCACCATTACTGTAACAGTGTGTGACAGATGATGGGTCCTGTCACTAGAAATGCCTCCAAGTAAGTACGCGCCCTGGCTACCTTGCCAACAAGCCTGGCTTTTTGGCGATATGGTCAGCACGTGTGACTCTTACCCGGGAGTCTGGGGTATCAAACCCCCGCCCGGGTCCTCCTTCGGTCTGCTACAAGTAATTGTCACCTGAATCTGCATGCATAACTGCAATTTACTGCATCATGGTGGTCAAAACCTCAGAAACATGACAGACATGTTCATATTCCATTACCACACCAATGTAAAATTACAAAGAATTTGGGGACTTCATCGTCTATGGTACATAATATCAATACGAGGTTTAGAGAATCTGGAGAATTCCCTATACGCAATGGATAAGGCCGAGAACCAGCACTGAATGGCCATGATCTTCAAGCCCTCAGGCAGCACTGCATTAAAAACCAAAAGAATTTGAAAGAATTCTTGTACTTTGACTGAGTTCATATGAAATGACCCTTTCTCCATTTCCCAATCGATAGCAGGATAATTGAAGTCTCCCCTAATAATAGTCCCTCCTCCCCTACAAGCTTGCCTAATCCGTCCGTAGCTGGCAGTAGATAACACACTGCTATGTTTAGATCTGTCTCCTGTTCCCCTATGAGCCTGACTCAGATATCTTCACAGCGCAAGAGATGTTCGATTTTAGGAATTTCCTGAACATTAAAGCTTTCATTCACATAGTGCTACACCCCCTCCCCTCCTATTGGATCTATCCTTCTGAGAATTTATTTTTGCTTCGAGCATTTAAATAAAAACATTTCAAACTATTATGCCTGCACTTTCACTCCTGTTCCTGCTGCCTGCTGTTCCAAGCCCCTCACTATGTTTTTTTGCTTTAAATAGATATCATCACTAGTGCATGTAGCCCTGTCAGCTTCCATCTGGGCACTCTGTATTTCTCTATTCATATCTCTCTCTAACCACCCTGCCCCCCAAGTCCCTAGTTTAAATAACCCTGTGCTACCCGCAACATACTCTGGCCCAATGCAAAGGTACCCCTCCGGTTCAGGTGTAGTCCGTGTACAGGTCACCCCTGATCCAAAATAAGTTCCAGAGCCCCATAAACCTGTACCACTCTTTCCTACTCTTGGTTCGTAGCCACATGTTAAACCTCCAGATAAAATTCTGCTTCCCTCTGCTTGCACATGGTACTGATAGAATCCCAGAGAAAACTCCCATGGAGGATCTGCCCCTAAGTGTTTCTGCTAATTCCACAAATTTGTCTTGCAGAACCTCAAACCTAACCTTACCTATGTCCTTTGTCCCAACATGGACAATGACCCCTGGATCCTTCCCCGCTCTGGACAGGAGCTTATCCGCAAGGTCCAGGAGGTCTCCTACCTGGGCACCAGGCAGGCAACACACCATACGAGACTCCTTGTCGCGCGGACAGACTATGCTGTCTAACTCTCCAATAATTGAGTCCCCCATTATTACTAACTCCTCTCTTTAGGAGGAAGAGGCCAACAGGGGGCCCTGAGGCTCATCAGTCCCCCCACTCTCAGGGTTAGGGGCCAAGTCGAGTTACTGTGAGGGCTGGAATCGATAGGACACCTCAACCTTTGGAGAAGCTGTTGCTGTACAGCGTGCACGCCCTTTCCTGCGCTGACGTCCTATAGTCACCCAACTGTCTCTCCCTGCCTGCTCCGGGGTGTTCCCCCTTCCAAGCTGAGGCATACACACCATTTCTCTAAACGACATACTACTCAGTACCTCTGGGAACTCTTCCGATTGTGAACTATGTAGTGCCGCCAACTGGCTCTGAAGACCAAAGATCTTGCTCTCCAGATGCTCAATGAGCCAGTAACGGTGGCAGACAAACTCATCCTGGAAATCTCTTTTCAACAGTGCAATCATTCTGCAACCGTCACATGGTTTTGGCCACATTTTATTGACCTGAAACACCCTAAATAGGGGAGAAAATTATTACTGCCCAGACAAATGCACAGGAACCACAATTTATAAACCTGAGAAGCCCTGAGCAGCAGTCGCGACAGAAACTGTGGAGAAACTGTAAATGGATAATAAGAATCTTTTAACGGGCTTCATTCCTGTTTACAACAAAGAAATACCAAATGGGTACAAACTTAATATGTAATAAGCACTCAGACGGCTGACTTGATTTTATACAGTCCCTATACTACAAATATACTAGTCTAACAATATACAGAACTTAGCTCAGAATCTAGATAATCACAGAATAGGGTAATTGGAATAGCTGGAAAATGGATCAGACAAGGTTCAATTCATGTTGGAATTCAATCTGCATAGTCATGCAAAGTAGCAGGAAGATTACACAGTCAGCTTTATTCAAGCATACAAAAGGACAGGCTACCAATCAAGCTTAAGACAGCAATGCAAAATAAACACCACAAAATAAGGAACTCTTTGATACTGAGAAACTGCTTTCTTGGGGGGTGGTTGGTGCAAGGTCATGTACTGTCTTAACAGATTAGTCTTTGTGTGGCAATGGAAGATCAGACTGGGCAGTTTGTATCAACATGGGCTGGGGAGCTAGGTTTGAGAAGTGTTGTGGTCTGGATTAGTGACTTCCTTTAACATGCAAAATCAGATTTTGTCCCCTCAGAGTCAGTGAGTAGACAAAGTGATTAACTTTCATTCATTACAGTGTCCTTGTCAGATATCAGTGTTAGGGTGACACTGCATCCATGATCAAGATTGACTCTCAACAAGACTTGTGCTGGATACATTACTCGCTAGATCACCTGTGTTTTCCTTCCTCTCAGTGATGAAGACTGGCGAGAGCGGGTTGACTGTCTTCAGGCTTCTCACCAAACAGAGTGGATGGATGTGGGTGCAGGCCAACGCCAGACTCATCCACAAGAACGGAAAGCCCGAATGCATCATCGCTACACAGAGAGTTCTCACGTACGCTCTCTGAAATCCCTCACATTACGTCACTGTTGGACCTGAAACAGTGGAAGTGTTACACTTATCCTTCCTCATAGTTTTGTCAGGCGAACTGGTAACTCTAATAATTTTATTCTCTGTCCAGAATAGTTTTATGACCAGACTACCCCTTTCTTTCTTTCAGAGATGAAGAGGGAGAGGAGAGTTTAAGCAAGCGGAACCTGAAGTTGCCTTTTGGTTTCACCTCAGGGGAAGCTGTCCTGTATGACACCAATGGAACATTCATGGAGGGGGAATCCAGTGAAGGCAAGGGCGTAGGATCGTTAAACCCGGACTCGATCCTGGGGGCAATGTTGAAACAGGATGAGTCGGCCTACGTTTGTGTCCCGGCTCAGAACCCCATTCCCCTCCAGCCAGGCGTCCTCACAGATTGTGGAGAAAACCAGGTTTTCACTGGCGATTGGCAGGCTGACATTTTATCTCTGTCTGAAAATGGGATTTTCAAACGGGAGCCTATTATCAACTCAATGGAGGACAACAGTGACCTATCGAATTTCATGAAAGCCCTGGGGATAAGCAGAGAAGACGTGAACCTTGTAGGGATGGATGAGGAGTTTCTGCGAGTTGGTTTGGATAAACGGGGTGAAATCATGGACGTAGCTGATGAGATACTGTCATATGTTCAGGAGTCGCTGAGGATGTCTGACTTTGTTTTTTCAAACACTGCCGAAAGCGAGCTCTCAGGGAATGACTTTACTCCACCGCTCCAACAACCACACATATTTCCTCACCTTCACCACGAGCCACCACTGCTGCAGCCACAGCAACCAAAACCAGTTCCACAGCAAAACCTGCTTACACAGATGCATCAACAGCAGACTTCTCCCCAGGAATATTCACACATGCAAGCGCTTCATCCCCAACCAGTTCTGCAGCAACAACCGCATGCACGGGAAGAGGTACTGACTACACAGCAGCATCCTCATATGCGGAGTCTCATTCCACAGCAACATCCACATGGAGAAATGCAGCAGCTATGTATAGATAAGCATTTACATACACAAGGGTATCCCCAGCAACTGAGCTCACAGCAGTGTTTGCATGTTCAAGCATCTCCATGGCAGTCAGCTCCACAGAAACATGCATGCATTCAGCAGCAGATTCCACAGAAATATGACTTTACCCAACAACATCCACTATCACAGACATGTCCTCAAAAAACTGCCCCACAGCAACATTCGCATGCACAGGTGCATCTACAACACCAGATTCTACAGCAACATATACATACACACACACTTTCACAGCAACAAATTCCACAGCCGTGCTCTTGCTCTCGACTAACTTCTTTGCATCCATCAAGACGAGAACAACCATTGGTACCACAGTCACAATTACATCATCAACTAGATCTACTGCAGGGGTCATTACAGTGCCTTGCGCATTCAGAATGTCCACATGCCGAACTTTCACCTCTTAGTCAGCACCAGCAGCAACAGGGACATCTGCTCCAGTCATCAGTTCCAGAGCAACGGCGGCAGTTGTGTCACAAGGAAAAACACTTGCAGGTCAATGGGAAATGGCCATCTTTGGAGCATCCTGTTGCAGTGCCAAACTCAAATGGCCAACCGGCACCTCCCCTCCTCATTGCTGATTGGAGCCCCTCATCTTGTGGACACCTTGCTCAGGGGCGCTCCACCCTGGACCTACCCTACCAGAGTACAGTCTCCATTGCCTGCAGCCAGGACCTCTCCTGCAACTCCTCTGAAGAGCTCTCAGCTGGAGAGGCTGACAAATTCATGCGTGGGGATCTGGAAGAACTGCTGGAGAGTTTGCAGCCTGAGGCAACAGTGGAGCAGTGTTGTGCCAGTATCCGGCAGAATGGTAGTGACACCCCCTTGTACCATCCCACGGCCTTGCCCACACACCAGTACCCTCCTGAAACATCTGGGCATCAGCTCAACTCTACGCTGCTGATTCCAGGCACTCTTGGACACCAGCCCTTCTTGTTGCATGTAAGCACACGGGCCCTTTGCTTCCCGTGCATACGCAACTCACCTTTACTTATAGATAACTGCCTTCTCCTTTTTTTCAGTTTCAGAATGGCAGCAGTGGAGGTATCAGCCAGGCTGACTCTGAAACCATTGGTGATATAGACCTTCAGCACGGGCCTCCCTTGCTCCTACACCTTGACGAGAGCAGACCATTCCAAGACCTGACCATCGGGGGCTTCATATGAACTTGAGCTCTGAGTTTTCCACCTGTTGCTGCAAAGCCTCATCTCTGAGGACCTAGCATGCAACCCTAAAGAACTTTTTTTAGTACAAACAAGCCACCATCTCTCTAGAGATGGGACTGCTTCAATGGGAGACCTACAGTGGACAAGGGCTAAGGCCGGGGCATTTGTCTAAATTCACACGTCCCAGGGCTACTTTTTGTCCCACACTTAATATCCCATTTACAGATCAGTCTATGAGTAGATTATTTTTGCTGCCAAAGCAACTCACAAAGTGCCTTAATATCATTGGTTCATAAATGCATTTGAATACTTTTTTTGTAATATTTTTAAGTGCAATAAATCATAATTTTCAACATTGGTTTTGGTGACAGAAAATGGGATCATGAAGCTAATTTATGAATTATGAATTGACCGCGATAGAAATTTGGCTGTTTGACCGTTGGACTGTTTAATATAAGCAATGATTTCATATCTGTATTCATTTAAACTAAATTAAATTGCTGCTTATCTCAAATTCAAAAGCTGCTTAAAGGTCAAATGCAGCAAATGTGAATGCTCTTAAATGTCCTCACTGCATGCTTGTGTGCCATCAAAGGTTCTTGATGCCAGCTCAATGGTTAGAGATCTATCACCCCAATTTTGAGACAAGCAGTGCCAGACACTACATACTTTGCCTGAGCAAGTGTTTCAGTGCTTTTGTATCTACTCATTTTTAATGAAAAAAAAAACCCAAATCCAATTTCAATGTAACTGGATGAAAATGGACAATATTATGGACTTTTTACTTCTTTTTTTTGATAATACCTCTCCCCCCCCGCACACCACCAAGAAGGAGCTATCCCCATGACATAGTATTAACAGTTGGGCATATCTGGGGAAGTGGAATTGAAAGCTATATCATTTGAGTTTGGTTTAAACTTGATCCAACCATTACAAAAGTAGCGCAAAAAAAGGTTTCTGAACTTGGGCATGTATCATATAACTTTGGGCTACTTTCCACAAAATTAAATGGCTTCTGTTCAATCATGGCCAACTTGTGGACCATGTTTGTCAGTGATTCCCATAATATTGTCAGTGCTGGGTTGCTGACAAAAAAAAAAAAAAAAACACCTCCATCTTCATATCCTCATATGCACTGTTCTAAGTAGAGTACCCCAAATCCTATAATTTCATATTTAGGATTAATTTTCCAAAAAGCGATGGATCATAAACTTACACATATGTTGGCAAATTGGTGAGCCCCAATGCATGTTTGCTATTGAGAGACTGGGCCTTTTGTGGAAGTCCTTTTTTTAGCATAACAAGACTTGATCACCTGTTTCTTGTCAACTTATTATTGCAACAAAGCACATCATCCATTCATCCAAATTGCCCCTGCGCCAACTATTTTGGAGTGTTTTGCAGCCATTCCCAAGTTAAAGCATCAGATACCATTGGTTTCTGTGTTTTCAGTACAGTAGAGGGTGAATACGCTTTTTCAAATCGCTCCTTTTTAGCCCGCTTGGCCGACAGGCCCAATCGGGCTTATGCTGTGCTTAGGGTCATTAGTGGTGGTCTGTCGTGTGTGCGAGCGTGCATGCGTCCACAATTGCCGTTTCAGCGTGATGCAGCTTTCAGTTTTCCATGTATCCTTTTCATATTTTTATGCATGTATATGGGCCCAAGATCCAGCCCAAGTTAGTTTTTGGGCTTGCTGCGATTCTTGGTTTGGCCACCAGGCGGCTTTTTGTGCAGAACTTCAAACAGCTCTAGCTCCCTTATTCTATGAGCTAAGATGCTCAAATTTTTTGCCTGCTTGGCCAAAAGGCCCAAGGGGCTATGCTCGGGGTCTTTAGTAGTGGTCTGTCGTGCGTGCGTAAACTTTTGGCTTGTCTGCGTTTTAGCGTCTTCAGTTTTTCACCGATCCTTTTCATATTTCATATGTATATATAGCATCATAAGGTCTAGACCAAGTTTGATTTTGAGCCCAATTAGACCGATACTTTCGCCAATAGGGGGCGTTCCATTTTGGCCACGTTTGGCCAAGCGGGCGCAGTGGCTTTGCCACTGTTTTTTAATTAGTTTGCATTTTTCATTATGCGCCAACTTCTTTGGAATTGGGGTGGTAGAAGAGGCCTTGGTCAACCCTGTTAAGCATTATTTTAATGTCCCCTTCTATGTCACCTGATTCACAGCCAATTGTAAATTACAAGCCATTTCAAAATGTCTTTTATGACATCACAAAGGGGAGAGACCACTCAGAATAATGAAGGAACTGCGCTGAAGTTGATCAGTCCTTCTAGCCTCTGGGCCATCACTTCCTCATATGATGTCACAAAAGAACAGATTTTGAAATGGCTTGTAATGGGTAAATGGTTGCATACTTGGTGACATTATAAGCGGCCTTTAAAGCCCTGTGTAAACAGTAATCCTTAGGGTAGGAATTTTTCCATTATTGTATTTTCCACAGATTGTATTATCTTGGTATAATCATGTGTTAACATTATTGTTTCTAGAAGAAAGTATTGAAAGTAACAATTTGAAGTTCTAAAAATAGATTGTATTGAACTTTTCCTTGGGTAGTTCTTTGGACTCAGATGATCAATAGCTGGAAGATTGAAAGTTTTAGTAATTGAGGACTACAAAATTAATATCCTTCAAGTGGAGCTTTAACTTATTGGTTATTTGGGCAAACATAAAAGCACCTTATGACTGGATCTGTAATGGACTGCATTTTGTGGTGACTATTGATTAACTTCTGAATAAGATCATTTTGCACCCCTCAACTATTTCATCATTAGTCCATATAATGGTAAAATAATCAGTCCTGTCCCAAGTACATGAATACACACCATGTTAGTTACCATTTAAATTTACAGTGCTTGATAATCAAAATCGTATGCTCTCCTTGAGTTTCAATGGCTCTTTGCTGTGTGAGATTTCAGTTTTTCGGAGTGGCTATTCCCCCGACCGTAGGTGGTTCAGGAAGGAAAGTTGCTCTTATTCCCCCAACCATTGGGGGAACGGGAGGAAGGTTGCTCTTATTCCCCCAACTGTCTTCGTGATGTCACACTCCAGACGAGACCATTAAAAAGGCGCCAAAAAGTTTCACCAAAAGATGTCACTCGCGAAATATTCCACACATTTCATTGGCTGAGAATTGTTGGGTGAAAAACAAAACTGACCCTTACAATTCGCTCAGCGGGGGGGAATAGCCTTTGCCTCAGCTTTGAATGTCAGGAAGGTTAATATTGATTACACGATAATGTTTGGATTTAAATGTACTTTCTTTCATAGTAATCCTACTTCATAAATATACACTTAAATATCCACTTGTACAAATTTAAATTAGGATGAAATTGCACTTTAATTTAACTGCAGGCAGTCAGACACATGTAGATCTTTGAAATGTTGCGCATTTAAACAAGCCAGTTAAGCCGTTTATTGACGAGCGGGTAAGCAAAGGCATTGTTAATTTCTGAAAAAGTTTTATTTGAACACAATTCTGTTCCAAGATATGCACTTCTCTCAGTGTTTTTTCTGTGAATTTGAGAGCTATTTTGACAGTTTTGTGCTGTTATGTGTTTGATATTTTTGTGAAGGAAATGTAATTTAAATGAACCTTCAAAAAAAGGTTTTGTTTTTTATGATTTTTTGCATGTCTTTCTTCCGCACAAATCCATTTGTGAAAACTTCTGGAAGTTTTCAGATGATGTTTTTCATTGTAACCTCATCCGCTCGGGTCTTGGTATCAGAGGGATTTTTGTACCGCTCTCACCAAGAGAGCAAGAGTAGTAATTTTCGTTTATTCCTCGAAGGCTCGGAATTAATGAAAATTACTGCTCAAGTTTCATAAATTTGATATCTTGGGCTCAGGAATTTGAGATCCTATTTATCCCATAAATGTCAGCGTTGTATTATCTGGAAAATGAAAGAAAAGCGTTAGCTTCTATTTGGCGGAGTATTCAAGTCAATGGGATGAATAATTAGCTAGCTTGCATGCTACTGATTTTCGCTGTAAAATTAATAAATTCAAGGTTCTGTGATAACAGTCGCTGTTGTAACTTATTACTTTAATGGCAAAAAGCGCTAGCATGCTAGCTAACGAATTATTCATCCCATTGACTTGAATAGCCTAAACAGCAAACTGGAAACGAATGCTTGCGATGGTTACTGATTACCAGCAGGAGGACTGGTAACGTTACTGTGTTTGCCAATGAATGGAATCCGACCAATCGCAGCACGAGAAAGTTGTATTACACGTGTGTAATACCAAACCTGTATCTCATGGGTTGTAGCACACTGATTTTTCATCATTTATGGGATAAATAAATATATCAGAATTCTGCCTGTTGAATTGCTCTTAGTTTCAAATGTACACTGATAGTTTGTTACAGAGGATGGTTTAAATTGGTTAAACTATGATCAGCGCTTATCACAACTAAACTTGTAATCATCTTGGAAAGATTACCATGAAAGCCAGAATCAAAAAATACCACAAAATCTCTCTTGGACATGTACTGCGGAATTACTGGCAATATCTCTTTAATTTATATGAAAACTCATAGAATAATTTTGGAATATTTTGTATTTTTTTGCTGTATTGTTTCTTCTTTTGACATGATTTTAGATCTTATACCACAGTCCGAACATAAGTAGGGAAAACCTTGGCTTTTGGAAAGACCGGACTACTTCTACATTTTTAAGAAAATATCTGTATTTATTCTCAAGTTGAATAAACCCTGAACTGCGAAAAAGTCAATTGTCAAGTAGCCAGGCCTGGTTCGAGACTGATGACAAGGGGTTTCACATGGGGGGTAAAGAGAAGTGATGACAGAGAGTGGAGAGAGTGGTCAGGAGTGGTTTTCTTTATAGCAGGGTGATAAGTTTACCTGGGGTGGGGACTGTGGGGACTTGTACAGTGGATAGGGATGAGCTTACATGGAGGAGACGCATTGTAGGATGTATTGAGGGATTACTTATGAGAACGGTGTGAGGACAGATCCTGGGGCCAGATCTATTGGATAGTGGACCTGCGTGAGGTTAACATTTGTGAGAATGTGAGCTCTTGGCCAATCTTAGGGAGAGACACTTAACATTAGCAGGGGTGTGGGGGCGCTCAGCCATCGCAGAGGAGCTGCAGATGACAACCTTGTTATTGAAGTCATCTGCATTGATTGAAGGACTTGGGCGAAGGAGAAGATGGAAGAGTAACTTAAATAAAATTCTTGTCCAACAGAAACATATGATGTACAAATCATAGGTACGGTACCCTTCTTTCT
Organism: Gymnothorax javanicus; assembly: GCA_029692085.1. NCBI lineage: Eukaryota > Metazoa > Chordata > Actinopteri > Anguilliformes > Muraenidae > Gymnothorax > Gymnothorax javanicus. Next base: position 149,035,011 of record CM056193.1, read on the forward strand.
GTGCAATGCTTGTGAAGTCATTGCAAAAAATTCTGTGTAATGCAGACCACGAGAACAATATAAAATGAATGATAACATTTTCTTCAGTTGACTTGACAAGCACAGGCTGGTCTTTTTGGGGAATTTTGGTAGAGTTGTTTTTGGCAACGGTCTGAAACACGTGTCTGCATAATCACTGTGTTACTGGTTCTTTCAGACCACATTCCTAAATATACTATTGGCTCTCACTAGTATGGTGAAAAATTCTCAGCTATCATACTGCTTTTGATGACAATCGTTTTTGAGTTTTGGAACATCTACAGAGGAAATTGCATCCTTGTTGAGACAACCTGTAAAAGAAAATGCAGCTCTCGTACTGAGCAATGAACTGTACAAAAGAAGATTGGTGGGATATTCCATGAAGTAATGGCTTATGCTACACATTTTGAGGGTTTGGAGCGCAATGGTTGTATGTCCATTTTAGAGGTTTTGAGAAAAATTGATTTTTAGGTTTGCAAATGTTTTATTAAATCAGGTACATCATTTAAATCATTTTTATGTCAGTCACTCTTTTACTGCATGGTTCAGAAGTATACTGAACATGTATGTTTTCGTAAGCGTGATACTGCAACATCATGGCCAAAATTGCCAAAATGGACATGTCACCTCCGTGCTCCAACAATTCTAGCGCTTGATGTGACATAACACAATGGTGATAGATTGAAGTTAAGTTAGTTTGCAATGGAAGACAGATGATTCTGTAATACTATTCATGTTCATTCATCAAAATGTCAATGTTTAATTCATATAAGCAAATTTTGTTGGACATACCACAAAATGAAAATGTGAATTCTGTTTAAAACTGAAGCGCATGGACATATAATTATTGTGCTCCAAGAATTAGCTGATAGAAATGTGTGACAGGAGGTAAAAATCTCAAAATCACAAAATTTGGACATATCACCATTGTGCTCCAAACCCTCAATATGTTTTAATTCACTGAATCAATCATTTTTGGAGGAATGAACTTAGTCCTGAATACTACCAAGTACAACTTTTTCTGACCCATTACACTGAGACCAAGTTGGCTGATTCATTGGCTAGTTTTTTCATTGGATATGAGGGTACCTTAGCTTAGGACAGTGAACACTACATTCAGTTGCATTCAATTTAAATATGATTCTGCATAACAATTCTTCAACAGCTTAGATATTAAAAAACAGCACCCCATGTACAAATGGTTGAATTTAAATCAATGTTAACACTAAAGGAAACGATAAATGGTTCATTTTGTTGAGGCATTGTGGTATGCATAAATGAAAACTGCATTTTCAACTTGTGGCTGACTAGCTTTCTTTCTTTTTTTTTTTTTTTTTTTACCGGCTAAGCAGCTTATATTGTCATCAAGCTCACCAGTTTGACCAACATCTTAATTTATCTGTGTGACCAGCTCTGTCCATCCACAGCGCTGATGAGCTTCTGGTGCTGGAAATACTCTCACCATATTAAAATCCCAGCCAGAATTTCAGCAATGTGATTCTTACAGTACGTTACTGCAAATATCCATTGAATACATCAGCGTATTCACAAAAAATCCTACTTGTGCCGGACAACTTGCCTGACTCGGGTAGGCTTCATGTATACATCTCTATTATCCCCCACCATGAGGTGAAAGGGGATACAGGAATGAGTAATGTCCTTCCGTGTGTCTGTCTGTCTGCCTGCCTGCCTGTCTGTCCATCCGTTATGTTTTTTTTCTGGGTCAGAACTCCTAAACAGTTCAATTTTTCTGGACAAAATTTTATATATGGATACATCTTATTGTGTAGATGTGCCTTTTCATACTTCTGTCCCTCTGCCGCATTTCGTTTCCATGCCAGATATCGGCTATCTCGCGGCGGGGGATCTGTATTTTACTCGTTTTATTTTTGGATTTTATTGTTCATATGTTTGACCTTGGTAGAAGGTACCATGCTTTAAAAATTCATTTTCATGTTAAAAGATGTACAGAACACAAAATACCCTGGCGGGGAAAGTGTTAATGAAGGAGGAATGTCGTATTGGGTTAATGGCCAGAAACTACTCCTGTGAACTTGTTTTCCATGGCAAATCCAGACTTAGATCTCAACTGTGACTCACATGCTCTGATTGCTCGGTGAAATAGTGCTAATTAATGAGTAACTCATTGAATAATGAGACTTACCTATCAGGCTGATTACCAACATAGTGCTGAGAATTTCAGACCTTTTATAATCCTCGCTTCTGAGCGAGAATTTAAATATTTATTTCATTTTTTGTCAACAATCAGTTCATCCAGTTCAGAACCAAGCCCCAAGTGGAAATAAGCAGACTCAAGGACAGATCTGTGCTTTTGTAAAGCACTGGGGTCAGAGAGTAAGTCTGAGAGTACAAGTCTGTCCAGATGACAAAGTGCTCAGTCTGGCCTAGTGCTAGTGGCTTGTGTGTCTGTTGTTGGCTATACTAGAACTGATCTAGCTCCTAGAAAAAAAATTGTTGTTTCAGCCACTTTGATTTTGTTGACTTATTATCATCACGATGCACGAAAATCCACTGAAAAAATGTTTTGCCTTTCACATTTTGTAAAAAGTGGAATCTACATCAAAGATTTACAATCATTGCCACTTTATTAGATACACATTTTCAATACAGGGCACCTTGCCAATACTGTATCCCATCTACTGCAATGTTCAATGTGTTTTGATTTCAGGGATGTTCCTCTTAATTTGTACTATTGAAAAAATGTGGTTATTTGAGTTACTGTTATATTTTTCGGCTTAAACCAGTCTGGCCATTCTCCTCATAACTTTTCTGATTAGAAAGGCTTTTCTAGCCCACAGAACTGCTGCAGAACTGCTTTTAAATATTCTGGTTCTATTGAGTAGTTCTCATCCTTCAATTGTACAAGACTACTTTCAGCAAAGACTGCTCAAACGGGAGCAACATTGTCAATTAGTGTATATTTTACATAATTCTTTGACCATTTTCTGTCATATATTATATTCACTTTTTTTTGGTTTTGCATTACAGTGAGCTGCCAATTTATGTCCAAATAAATAATTTGTCAAAACATTTTTTGTCAGAATCCCTCACTCGTCCATAGTATGTGGTTTTTAAATTACAGAGGACAGTATAATGAGAGAATGTCAGTCATAGCAAAAGGCAATTAATTATTTAGCTTGGATGAAAAATGGATGAAATCGTATTTTAACCAAATGTCCTCCTGTTAGCCTCAAGATGGCGTGATTGTACTTTCCTCTGGTCATGGCAAATGCCTTGACAGAACATGCAAGGCACTCTCTTGAGTGCCCCTGGGCCTTGTCAATATGTCAAACAGTTTGGAATCACCAGGAAGGTGCATATGAACACCTGATCTCAAGCCAGCAGGTTACAGTGACCTAATTTGAACTGAACATATTTTTTACATAATTAGCAAAAATAGGTCTGATTGGCCTAAATTGAATGGAACATATTTTTCGCGCAATTACCACGTACTTGTGGTATGTCACTGCCATGAAGTCAAAAAAAACTATGAGATTTGTGTTTTCGCGCAAGATTGAAAAATTATTCAAGGTCATACAATAAAGTGAAAGGTATAATGTGGAATAAAACCAGACCATGCAGAGCTTCCATCCAATGTATTTTATATGTGGCCACTTTCACATTGCTGCCAATATTAATTGTTGAGAAACAGCCTGCACAAAACTTCCAAGGTCAAGGTCTCTGCACCTAGGTCAAAAGTCAAGTCCTGATAAAAGTAGGTTTTTGCACAAGTTCCTAACATGCAATATGTATAAGGTGTTCAATATCAACAGCTACTGAGTAATGGCCTGCAGAAAATGTGAGACAAACAGACATATGGACGCCATTGTGATGAAAATACCCCATCAGCCATTATTATGGCTGAGGGGTGAAAAACAGTTGCTTATTTTCCCTCTCACTGTCCAGCTTTAATACAACACACACAATGAACACTACACAAACTACAAGATACAGCACCCAAAATAATTATTTATTTTGTATTTTTAAAACACTGAACATCTGCTACAGAGCACTAGAATACAGGTAGTTCACAAATCTCCGCTCTGTAGAGTCACTCAACAGACTGAAATTGTTTTTTTTTCCCATGTACTAAAGATACTCATATTTGAAATCAATATGCAAGAAACAGATTTCTTTGTATTTACATTTATTTTCTGCAATTTTGAGAAACAAATATTTTTGTGTTAACTTTCCCCAAATTCAGCAATGAAAAAATTTAGTTTATGAACGACTGGCAGATAGTAACGGTCACTCAGGTGGCTTATTTCGCGTGGAATGTTCGCACATAAAAAACAAACTAGTCATTCATTTGGGCAATGTTGCCGCTTTATCCACTGAGATCACATACATCATTTGATTTCAACTGCCATCTTAAAGACTTCAGATTAACCATGACTTTAAAACAACCTAACTGGAAACTGAAAGGACAGAATGATGATGGTAACTTTGCCACAGCAGAGTAAATTAAGTACAACCATTTTAAAAGTCTTAAAAAGAAAAAAATTGCAGGTGGACTCAAACTATGTTCAAGGAAGTCAGCAGCAATTGAAGAAAGATGAACAGGAAGAGATGGCAGGAACAACCTCAACACAGCAGGCAGTGACTTCACCAGCTGTCTCCAGAGTGCAGGGATACAATATCGTGAGTCGAGTGCATGCAATAGAGTTCAAGAGCCGAATTTCAAATGCTACACTGGGATGATTCTAACCTCCAATAAGCTACCTTAATCAGAAGGACAACTGAAATTAATAGATTTAGAAAGGTTAAAAAGGGTTTTCAAAACAGGTTTATAATGATGACATTAAACCAAACCATTACCAAGATGATGGAAAGTCAAAGCTGCAGGTAAAACCTATGGTCCAAAGCATCCAGTCATCTGTGAAAAATGGACGAGATGGTGTCATGGCTTGAGTATGTATGACTGCCAGCGCAGGCACAGTTCTCCTGCGATCTGGAAAAACCTAGTATGTGTGTCACTTTTGGTAGAAACTGAGTTTAACCTTCATTTGCAGTAATTAAAAGTGGTAAAAATCTTAAAACACTAGCTGTAAGTGTCATTTGAACTTTCAAAATCAAGTTTCTATCACTTTTTTCTATTAGGAGAAGTCCAGAACCTAAAAATTTTTGTTTAATTGCAAGATCTTTGCCACTGATAAACTTACTAGGTTTTTCCAGATCACAGGACAGTTGTCCTTATTGAAGATGGAAGGATGACAGCATAGGGAAGAATTCAGAAGTTGAGTGAAAGATTTTGTCAGCGTTTGCACAAGAAGGTTCCTCCAACAACATTGGTCAGCAAGGCAAAGCCCAAACCACAAACACATTGCCCAACCAATCAAAGCATTTATCCGTGAGAAAAGTGGACAGCTTTGTACTTCAGGTCAGTCACCTAATCTGCACCCAATCACGCAAATAATTTGCCTAAAAGTCGACCCTGAAAACACAGATAGACAAAAACAGGCTATGGTAGAGGCCAGAAAATGTTATTTCCACAGAGTGTGCCTAATGATGACTAATGTCAATTTGTCATGAACTGCTAATTAATAAACGTTTTTGCCTCGATTTACTTCATTGAAAAGTTCATCAATAAACATGCTTTTTCTTAACGGTAAGTGTGGGGACCCATCAGAAAAAGTCATTTCAATATTATGATGAATCATTGAATGCCACAAATTGATATCACATTGTTTGTTGTCAGATAATCAATCTTTCGATTTCGAATCCAACTGCCTTGTGTATATCACAAAAAACAATAAATCACTCCACAGTTTCTTCTATACTACACTGCAATATACTGTAAAATGGATAGGCTGTGTTTGACAAAACTGTGATAGTAATAACAGTACAGCTTTTAAATGTCCAAAATTAACAAACAAAGCATTAATACATCAACTTTGCAAAATACTGGGTAATAAAGGAACAACCACACCATTGGGAATTCACTCTTACTGTCAGCTTACAACCAAAAGATTGTGTAAATAAATTATTGATTGCCTCTAATTTGAAGCACAGAGTATGTCACAGGATGAAGAAGGCGATGGACAAAGCATATTGGTTCTAGTTTGATGCCCTAGTTGACACCCTGGCCAAATGGCACAATCAGGCCTGAAAATCAAAATCACACGCAAGCCCCCTTTCCAACATTATGTAAAAGCTTATAAATATAAGTCCAGGAAGTCAAGTATGGAACCAAACTGCAGCGTCAAACTGTAGCCAAAATAAAACAGCAAATTAGTAACCTTGGCAACAAAGCAGCATCATTTCAAAAATTCAAAGCCTGAGCCATGGTTTTCATATGAATGTGTGAAACTTACCAGAGGCCATTATTAGAGACACATTAGTCACTAGCATTAGCCGTACACCCAAGGAGAGGAAGAGTAGCAACCGTTTCATACAATGAGAATGGCTGCTCGGTAGATTATGGATAATATCACTGCAAAGGGGTGCCAAGTCAGTTACTGGTCAGGAAAAACAAAAGAAAAGATTCGGAACTTAAGCGTGCAGCTTCAACTCCGATAACAAGGATTATGAATCTTTCCCTCTAATGTCTTCCTGATCCATAAAACGTAACTTGTTTGCTCAAATTCATGGTGATTCATGAAGCATGACAATAAAAATTTATCAGGCTAGAAATGCCATTACGAAACAAATGGCATCTCTTATGGACAGGATATCTGGTTTTACCAGGTGGGGAATTTCTGCTCAGTTTCTAAGTGTTTGATAGGTACACATAACAGCCAATCAGAGAGGTGAGATAATGAAATGCATAATGCAAGGCTATCAGTTTAATGGACATATATAGCATATAATGATTTCCAAAAAATGAAGTTCTAAGTGATAATGCATTTGCCAACTGCCTCAAAAGGAAACTTAATTCATCATCCCAAGAGCTAATGTTATGAACCGTCAGCAGCTCCCCATCAAGGCGTATAATGTAACTATGCAGTGCGGTATCTACCTTTTTTTTAAATGTATTAAAACCTTTCAAGTTCATAGCAATACACTCTATGATATGCTTTGGTGAACAGAAATGTGATGTGAGAGTAGGCAATGAATTCACCTTTAAATGCAAAATTATTCTCGACCTGCTCCTGAGTACTTCACCTGATAACAAAATTTATTCGTGGAATAATGAAGATGAATACATAGCCTTTTATATTTCAAAAATGATAATTACAAACTATAAACAAGGCAAAAATGAGAGATTACAATTATGGCAATAATCTTAATAATAAATTAGAGAAAAAAATGGTACTTGCTTTGCCCTTTAATGTTTGAAATGGATTGTTCTGATGATACTGAAGAAAGTAATGCATTACTTGTTGGGTATGGAATGTTAACCAGTATGCACAACAGCTGATGGAGCACGAAAATGATTCGTCTGGATAGCAGGAATACCACAGGTCAGACACAGGACTGAGTAAAATGAGCGACAAAGCATGCCAACATCTGCCACACAAGAATGACACTTAAAACGGCACACAATGGTCCAATTCTCACCCAGGAGATGGATGCCATACCTAAATATATTAAGTAGCTGTGTGTGTCACATACACAGTATTTCACGGGACATAGATAGGTTTTCTTTATAGATAGTAAATGTTTTTAACTGTTGCTAATTGCTAATGTGCTATATATAAGAACAGGTATCAAACATATGTTGCACAATAATGTGCAATCCATACAATGATTCTTAAAACATTAGTTTTGAAAAGGTATCAGAAATTGAATTCAATAATGCAGTATTAAGCAGCATTCAGCGCTGTGAAAAAGTATTTGACCCTCACCCCAATTCCTCCATTTTTGCATGTTGGAACTCATCAGAAATTACATACAAAATGTGACCCCGGACCACAAAACCAGTCATATTGGTAAATTTTTCCATATGGAGATTCAGGCATGTTCTGAAAGAGTACTAAAAATGCTTTCCAACAATGTATAGTTTGTCAAGGTTGGGTAAAAATTGACCGAGATATGGCATTTTGAAGATGGGAAACTTGGGCAATCAAAATTTCCAGAAAATTGAGTTTAAAAATTGTCATATTCACTCCTTAGCAACACATATTTGTAATAGAGAGAATTAAATTAAACTTGCACCATTCATTAAGCATATTATCGCCTTTAAAAAGCGCAAGTACAAGTACAAAGTATTTTTCATAGTAGCCTACGCATAGAAAGAAGCAAAGCCACGCATTGTTCTCTCCTCGTGTTCTTTAATCAATTTTCAGGTAAATGAAAGATGCAGTATTCAAAAAACAAACAGGCAGTCTCGTTACAATAACGTTACTACTTCTTCTTCTTCGAGTTTAATGGCAGTTCAAAAAAACACTATAATTGAGTATAATTGATAGCAGAATTATATAGTATCAATACCATGTCGAATTTTTGCTTCAGAAGACTGATTTTTCTGAACTACTAATTGGGATACCATTAGCTCACTGTAGCTGAAGTGGTTGCTATAGATGGACAACGATTTTTTCTGTAGCAAGAGAGAATTTTTTTTGAACTGCTGAATAGATACTAGGGGCAAGGATATTGAGCAGTTTGCACATCAGGCTTAGCTGAAGAGTTTAATTCAGGCAACTCCTGAAAAACAGGGATTGGAGCGAACTCAGCTTGCTTGTGAATATTCAATAACTGATCCAGGGGTGCCATCGAGTGGTAGAATTTTGGAACTGCGTGCACAAATTTGCAGCTCCATGTCCGCTGGTAGATACATCTGCACAAAGCGCCTGCCTTAAAATAGCCTGCCGAGCACCGCTGTTCTTCTCGAACACACCACATCCAGACAATCCATGATGAATGAATTACATTCATATTTTAATTTGGAACGAGTAACGAAGTGGCTAGTGTCAAAGTAACAAAGTAAAAGTATACTTTTTATCTTTTAAATGTAGTAGAGTAAAAGTCCCGGTTTAAAAAAAACAAAAAAACAAAAAACTGTGTTTCTAGGGAAGTCTCGTCTTTGTTTACGCCAAGTGCGGTTTGTTCTGACGTCAACTATTGGTTCACGTTTGAACCTACGTAGTCATCTCATAAATAATCAAATAGAGGAAATTCCCCGCTTTGCAATTATACCAACAATGTTGGGGAATCCCCAACTGGCGCTGCCCTGGAAGCGATTTTTGCCGGCGCATTTTTCATTGTTTTTGGGGTAATTACACAAAGATTTTCACCACCCACTTCTCCAAAATCAAGTTTGGAGGCACCTATGGTAGGATTTTTGCGAAATACTCTCTTGGAATGGTATCTTAAGTTATTTTTCTAACGTTTAATGCACAAATCGCAAAATCGATAATTTTAATGTAAAATGTATTTAGACGGCTGCAGCGCAAAATGGGCTCGTGCGACTTAGGACTGGTTTTGTGATCCGGGGTCACAAATATCTTCAAACAAAATGTAATATATAAGACCAGGAGACCTTGGGGAAACGTACGCAGTTTTAAGACGATCATTTATTGAAAAACAAAAAGATTATCCAACACCTGGATCACTTCTCTGAAAAAGAAATTGTCCCCATTAACTTAAAAATGGTTGTGCTACCTTTATCAGCAGTAACTGCAACCTAATTCGTAATTAAAAGATGGGTTTTTCAACATTGCTGTGGGGAAACTTTGGCTGACAAATTGCTAACATTCAGCGCTATAGAACTATTTTTGAATTAGAATTCCTCATTTAAGGTCCCGCTGCAGCATCTCAAGGAGGTTCCAGCCAGGATTTGACAAGGCCACTCAATTCTCAATTTTGGAGCATCCGACCCATTCAGAGGTGGACTAGTTCGTATACTGCATAACTGTACTGAAGATGACAATTTTCACCACAGTCTCTGGACTGAAAACTTTCTCATCTCCTCTGAACTTTATTTTCAATGAAGCAGAATTTGCTGCTTGTTGTGAACCATTTGGCCTTCTTCACATTGCCAGAAAGGTTGTATTAAAGTGATATTCAAATCCAACAGTGCTGGCAGTAAACAAGCCACCAAGTAAATTGTCCAATTTAATCAAATTATCAGTTGTATTTGATAAAATGGTCAATAAGCATAATTAAGGGGACAATTACTCATTCCCACTAGGGGCCTTTACGTGCTCAATAAGTTCTTTCCTACAATAAAAGAAATTATCCAATTAAAATTGCATTTATTAAGTTTATCTTGCATTAAATTTAGTTTGAAGATCTGAAACAATTAATTGGGACAAATATGCAAAAATGGAAGAAATCAGGATGGGATGAATGCTTGTCCAAAGCACTGCATATGATAAATCAGTTAAATAATTTAATAATTTAATTATCAGGAGATTTTGTTGCAATTATTTACACCACAAACTCAAACTTCACATATCACCAATCATACCAGTTTTTCAGCACATATCCTCATAGGCAGGTCTGGTTCAATCTTATAGTGTCATGATTCTGGGGAGATTGTTTGTTTGGATCTCTTTTCCTTGTGAGGGGTTCAGTTTAAAACTCTAGAGCCAATACCCTAGAGCTCTAATCCTTAAAATACAATTTTATTTATTTATAACTCTATTTTATTTTTATTTATTAATTCATTCATTTTTAGGCTTTCAAACACTTATGTTTTATCCAATTACTATTCGTTCTATACCTTTAGTTTAAGTTTTTTACACTAGTGCAAGCATTTCCTCCCTGGGGGCCCTCTGCATCAGGAGCTGTGATTGGATACGTCTGTGGGGAAGTTGTCATGGGGGTCGTCCTGGCTCAGTAGGTTGGACAGGTTTATCAACATTTATATGACTGTGGTGTGGACTCCTCCGCCTGTATGGAACACGGTGATCTCTGTGGTGGCCTCCCTGCGGCTGTGGGCTGTGATCAGCGTTTGGTGCGGATGGCCCTCCATGATTCCGTTTCCTCATTTTACTCATTTTTGTTCTCTTACCTAGTTAAGTCTCTATGGGAGTGGGAGGAATTGGGGGGGGGGGGGGTGGTTGGGGGGGGGGGATGTTGTTCTTTGTTGTTGTTATAAGTAAGTAAAGCACTTTGAGCTGCATTCATTGTATGAAAAGTGCTATATATAAAAAGTTTGACTTCATTTGGTTTGAGGAGTGCATCAACAACTCACCTAGGAAGTCACAAAAGAACCCACATTAACGGGAAGAACTGCAGGCCACACTTGCTCGGGTCAGTGTTCACAATTCTACAGCAAGAGACAGGGCAAAAACTGTGTCCACGGCTGAGCTGCAAGGCAAGAACTACTGCTGACCAAAGAGGAACACAAAGGCTTGTCTCACATTTGCCAAAAAACATCTTTATGATCCCCAAGACTTTTGATGAAATATTCTGTGGATTGAAGAGTAGAAAGTGAAACTTTTTGAAAGGCATGGGTCATGTTATATCTGGAGTATAGCCAACACAGCATTCTGCAGCAAGAAAATCATGCCAACTGTCAAATATGGTGGTTCTAATGTGATGGTCTGGAGCAGATTTACTGCTCTAGGACCTCAACAACTTGCCATAATTGATGGAGCAATTAATTCTGCTTTCTACCAGAGACTCCAGAGGGAGAATGTCTGGTCATCAATGTGTGACCTAAAGCTAAAGCACAGTAGGGTTAAGCAAAAGGACAATGATCCAAGGCACACAAGCAAGTCCACAACTGAAAAGTTAAAAATAAATAGAATGAAAGGTTTGTAGAGGCCCATCCTGATATGAATCTGATGGCATGACCTTAAACAAGCAGTTCATGCTCGAAAAGCCTCTAATGAGGCCAAATTAAAACAATTTGGCAAAAAATGGGCCAAATTCCTCCACAGTGACATAAACTCCTTTCCAGTTATCAAAAATGTTTGACTGCAGAAGTTATCACCAGTGCCACGAGTACTTAGGTCCTGGGGGGAAATTATTTTTTTCACATGGTTAATACAGACTTTGAATTACTCTTTACCTTCAATAAATGAAATGATCATTTAGAAGTGACATTTTGGTTTCACACACATCGTCTTTGTCTTCCAATAAAATTAGTTGGGTGATATCAACCACTTAAATGTGACAAATAAGCAAAAATAGAGGAAGTAATTGAGAAGGGGGCAAATACGTTTTCACAGCACATCTCTAGCAACTGTCAGTTAAGAGGTTTTTACAGAGGTTAAGGATAAATACATTCCAAGTCTCATGAATTAGCCAACTCCTCGTATTTTAAATGTCATCATCTCAGACATCCAGTGCATTCCATGCACAAGGCTTTCTGGGTGAAATATAAAGAATGGATGCAATTATTACCCCACAGTGAACTAGCAACAGTTCCAGTAATCATTGTGAGTTGGGACATTATGAGAAAGTATGTGAGATATGCCAGCCAGGTTTCACTGGCAGTCTTGAGTTTCGGGGGGATGGGGGTCTAAGGTGGCAGTGGTGGCGTTTCTCTCCCCAGCCGGGGGTAATCCTCCTCGATCTGCCCTAAGCCCCCTGAACTCCCAATAACACCAGCTGGAATGTGCATTCAGTGGGGGCAGCTGCGACAGGCTCAGGAGGGAGAGGTCTCCGTAAATTGAATTAAGAGGTGTAAAGTGCGGGAAGAAGAGGGAAAACAAATTGAGATGGTGAAAACAAGAGTCATCAAATAAGCCCCCTCCCCACACCTCCGATTAGCAAACAGCCTGCCCGGAAATTTACCTCTTCAGCCTCTGACCTTCCGAATTTCACAGTCACGCCAACTCAAGGCACCTGCACTCCCAACTAAATCTAGCAGTCATTGGATTTTGGGATGTTTATGTCTTTGCAGCACAGGCATTTGCAGTCGTGGTCTCATCTTCAAAAGAAGTAAACTCATTTTCCCCACCCAGTACCCAATTTTGAAAGTGATATTCCAGATTCCTGTTACATTTACATGGCGATAATCAACTAAGTATCCTCTCCCCACTAATCGAGCATTTCCTGGTAAATATTAGCTTGCTGAATTTTTAGACATACCTCTTTAACGTCACTAACCATTTTCATTACAACATGATTATCTTTTACTGCAAATTTCAAATTTGACTATGAGCCAGTCATTAAGTTGGAATTAAAATAACACTGGGCATTTTACTGCAGCAAATTTCACTCTGGCTTCAAATCATCATCATCATCAACCACATTGTTTTGTTGGTTAAAATTAACAAAACATCAAGCTACTTTTAATGTAGTATCGTCAGTTACTGATGACACTAAATTGCAAATCGTAGCTTCCATAGGAAAAGTGACCTGCGGTATGCATTAAGGACTGATGAGTCCTCTGCCATGTCATATTCGATGGGGAAGTGGGGGCGTCATGACTCTCTCATGCAGTCAAAGTGATGAATGGCGAACAGCTGGACCATTTAGATCGGAGGATGAAAGACATGTCGCCCGGTTGGTCACTCCCAGCTGCAGTGGCGCGGTGGAGGGGAGAGGAACGATATGGCAAGTAATAGCACCGTGATTCCCAACACTTCAGAACGATCCCTTTCCTTTCCCATCGGATAGCTCAGCTAGCTAGACGCTGCACGAGCGCCAAAACATCCATTTTCTATTATAACCATGTGAATTATTGTTTAAACTGGGAAAAAAATTGGATATTTCATTAATCATTTCATTAACCATAAAAAAATTAGGTTAATGAACTGAAATTTGGCTGTGAAAGCCTAACTCCCCACCCCACAAATAAGAATCCTGGTTGTACCAAACAAAGGAGGTTGACTGTCCTGCAGAGGATTTACGCTGTGATTGACAAATGAAAATAGAAGGACACTTACGTATAAACTTCGGTAATGAATGGGGATTCTCATAAGAAACCACAGTAGAAGATGAAGTTAACATTTTATTAGTGTTATACTGATTTCATTGTTAGCACTGAGCAAACATAAATCTTCTCAGAGGTCTTTTCAGTCCATTTAAAATGACCGTGACATTCGGATTAACTTTTTGCTCCTAAAAGAAAAATAAGAAAATAGAATTGACAGTACATTTAGGCACACTGATGACAGATACTATACAATGATATGCACAATTAATTATCATAAATTCATATATACAGGGTGATTCGATCAAAGAAAAAAAACCTCCAACATCCCTGGGGACAGAGTGGTTAAGGGGAGGGGTCAAGAGACTCTTGACAGTGTGGCTGAATTCCAAACCACTCTCTCAGCCCTGGAACGCATGAAGTGATCACTTAGCCACTAGGCTTCACAAAGTGACCACTTAGGTGGTCAGGGAGAGAGAGGGAGCAGCAGACAAGTGTTGCATCTGAAACTCCTCAGATTTGCCAATAAGCATGTCTACATCGTAAGAAATAACCATACAGTCACAAGAAAAATAAACCAAATAGGAAGGTTTTTTTTTTTTTTTTTACAATCGTGATAAAAAGATAAATACTCTATAAAAATACAGCACAGCTAGGCAATGCAAAGTAAATACACAATTATTTACTTAAATAGTCATCAAATGTTGTAATTATTCATGTGTGTGTGTGTTAGTATAATAAAATACGCGTCCACTGCAGTTAAGCACACAATGTTTCATTGACGATTTTCCAGAATAATTATTCTACTTGCATGATTTCCAAGTATACGATGCTAAACGTAAAAGAAAACTGTGAGAACCAAAATGAAGCTCAAATTTACACTGTAAACCCTGACAAGTGTGGTGTACTCAAATGTTTTGTGGAAACAGATTACCTAAAAAAAAAAAAAAAAAAAAAAAAAAAAAATTGAGTTTGCCAACGTAATCATTTTGTGTTCACGGCACTTAAAAACATGTAAAAAATACCTTTACCTTAAACTCCTTCCACACAATGCAATTAAGTTTGCCTACACAATTTTTTTGATGTTATCGGTTTCAACAAAACATCTGAGTTCACCACACTATCAGGGCTTACAGTATAGAGGGCAGCGGGCGCAGAGAGAGTGGGTTGCAATGCAGCCAGGACTGGGCAAGTCCTCCTCACACCACAGTGGAGGAACCACCCAGATATTCACATCAGTGTAATCAACTCCATCATTCTGATTGGATATCTACTGCTGTGTAATACAGGAAACAAATAAAAGCTTCCTCTCGCGATGCACAGTATGAGTTGCAGACATGTATGCATACTATACATGTTTGCAGCTATGCACTTGAATTCATTTTCAATGTGCACTTCAGAATGCTTGTGCTTTAAGCCATGCACCGATGAAAAACATCCGTTATTCATAAAAGAGTAACGGTCGAGTGAAAAAATGAGAGACTTATAAAACAAGTCCTTAAACTCAACTGGACAACAAGCGGAATGTAACTGGTTGGGTTTTAATTGCCAGTTAACTTGTTCTCTTTCCTTTATGCCCTTCAAACAATATTTTTGTACAATTGTTCTGATAACCATGCCATGGAAGAAAAAAAATATTGCACAAACTGACTAATACTATGAAGGAACACACAGAATTTGGTATTTTAATCTATGCATTTTAAGAGGACTGCCCGGGTTTATAACCTCTAGCACATCTCAATTCTCTAAACTCGTTTAGTATTAAGGCTGATTGACTATCTAAGAGTGGCACAGTTTCCTGACTCAAGTGGAATTTTCCCCATTTTACTGCTACAAACATATCTTTACAGTCCGATCTGCAAGCATACAATGTTTTACAACATGTAACTGGGTTAAAAACAGGACACAAACAGATACTTTACATTGGAGAGAGTTACATTCTTTATAGCATATCTCAGTATGCTTGAAACAAATAGAAAGTTTGTCTCCTGGAAAAAAAAATGTCAAATGGATTCAGTCACCTTTAAGTTGTTGCCTTCTTTTGTGTTTCTCATAAAATCTACGACACTAAGCAGGCTTTTATAACCCTGTGCAACTTCACATCAAACAGCACTTTCACATTCGCCATTTAAAGGACAGCCGTTCACTCTGTAAGATATCAGCTTCAGTTTTCCGTCAATGAACTGTGTGAAAATCCTGTCAGGAGTTAAAAGCCATCCATGGGTCCATACACACTACACTATACATGAAAGTGCCTTGACAGCCACCTAAGAAAACCCCAGTTAACACTGGGAATGTGCAGAATCTTCTCACCAAATTCTTGCCTCTGATCTGTGAGGAGCAATCAGTCCAACTGCTGTCACAGTTACTCTTTAAATCTTCATGCAACAAATGTAATCAAGTATTTACTCCCCCAACCGTTACACGCCATCACAGGTTGGACAGCATCTGAATGGGGCAGAAAGGTATACTTATTTGGTTACCACAGGCTCCTTCCCGCTTAAATTGGCCACTATCATTTTTCATTATTCGAAGAATGACCTAAAGTGTATATAATAATAAACGGGCATCTGAAATCCCAGTCAGGATAATGCAACCGAATGATATGCAGGTTGGAAGGGACTGACATTTCAAACGTTACCTGTATGGTTCATGTCTCTCTGTGGCTACAGACCACCGAATCAGTCTTACCAATGCAGATATGGTTGCAGGACCCACGACCGTCCATTCAATGCAATTCGAGACAACTCTCCCGAAAAACGAAAAATTAGCTTAAGTTCTACTCCATCTGTGCCACCCACTTAGCTAAAGCTGCACCGGGCCTACACACACTATGGGAACCAACCGTGCAGGGCCAGGTTTTCCCCTCAAACCCAAACCTGCCACCATCAAACTTTTTAAAATAATAAGAATACAGTAAAAACGTGTACAGAAAGAGCATCCGATCCCACCAGCAGTCGTCCAGCACCATAGTCTCCGAAGTTTCCTTCTCTGTGGTTCGGCTCTGGCAGCTTTGGATCCGTAAAGACCTCCATGCTACAAATGTGATGATACAGTGCTCGTGTGTAGGGTGCGGAGGGCGCTCTCTCAGGGCAGTGATGTCGGCCCCCTCGTCCCCTACCCACTCTCTCTCCCTCCCTCAATACCGCTCTCTGGTGGTGGCTGGTCACCTCTGGTGCGCTGTCCTCTGCTTTTGCGAGTATCTGTGCGTGCGCTGGGAGCAGGAGTGGAGCTTGACGAAGAGCTCGGGGAACTTGCACTGGGGGAACATGGTCTCCAGCAGGCCCTCCAGGAAGACATACACCAGCCGGCGGTTCAGCTGCTGGTGCTGGAACATCTCGAAGACGCGCAGGATGCCCTTCCGCGTGGTCTCCGCACCAATGATGTGCTTGAGCTCATCTGCGACCGCAAAAGAAACCGTTGTCGTGAGCTCAGAAATGTCTTAAACTCGCACTGGAGAGAGTGAAGGGCACCGGGGAGAGGGAGCTCCCGCCAGGTACTTAAACAGTACTGTGCAAAAATCTTAGGCATATTTAAAGCCATTTCATTGGGCAAATATGCTTGCATTAATAATTAAATTAAAAACTAAATCTGACCAATATTTGGAGTGACTATACTTTGCCTAAAAATTTGGGACACTATCCTGTTGTGCTATAGTTTTGTAAGATGATTAGCTTTTTGCTTGTTCCAAGCAGAGTGGAAAACTTGTCACCAGTCTTCTGAAGACTGACCCTCTCAGTTGTGTCTGTCCCTCCAAGTAACTGTAGACAGCCATGATGATGTTTACATCAAGGTTCTGTCAAGACTATATTATCTGCTTTTAATGGAATGAAAACATTTATTCATAAACCTATGTTTTTCTAATTAGCATTTGAATTTCAAATTTACTGTCAGCAAGACCAATGTGGAAAACAAAAAGTAAACATCAAAAGCCAGAATTAAATTTTAAAAAATGCAGGATGCCTAACACTTTTGCACAGAACTGTACATCACCAGTCAAACGTTCTCCAACACTAACAATTTTCAAGCAGTCAGTCGCTTCTTGATTTACAAAAAACTATTGAAATCCTGGAGTGATCGAAGTGGCTGGCTTTTTCCAGAATAATACTAAGCCAATTCAAAGCATGTTTCCTGAAAGGACATTCAGATAGTTCTCAGGCGTTAGTTTTAGAAAAAGCCAGGTGAGAGATTTACAGCTCCTGAGCAGCAGCTTTAGGCGAGTGACTCGGACTTGAACATATGTGTAGCCCAACACTTTCAGGCAATATTAATCTCTCTCGGAAGCATGGCACAAGTACCGGGTCCTTAGCTTTCATTTAGTGGACATTTTAACCCCTCTTTCACATTTGATTTGTAAACAGCTCCTCCAGTGCTTTAATTTTCCTTCTTTCATGTCATAATGTCTAGGGAAGTCAGCCACATGGCGTTTTCCCATCTCATCACGCACGTTTTAAATTTGATCAGTTTATGCGACTTGGCTACAGTACCAGCGTGGATAAAGGTTCCACTTTCGCCAGCGCGCGCTGGCCGTGAGTCAGCCGAAAGTCAGGTGGACGTGCCCTGCTCACTGAACCCAGAAGTAGAGTGAGTGACAAGGCATGTTGGCCGGCCGTTTCACACATATTCTTGGTGTCCCATCGCAAACAAGTCCAACTAAGTTCAGCGTTGAAATTTTTTCGTCGGATAACATGACATCCATTATATTTGTAGTATAGTGTAAACGTCATGTCAAAAAAATTGTGTAGGCAAACTTAACTGAATGATTACATTACATTACATATGTCATGCAATTTTTGCTACAGATTTTCTTTCGCGCAGTTGGCGATATATTTATTTCCAGGAAAGTTAATGTCTGCAAATTCATGTATTTTTGCCATAATATTTTTGCCGTAATATTTGCCAATAAGAATTAAGAAATGAAACCTTTAGTTCTAAAGCGCCGTTATCGGAGAAAGCAAAACAACATGTTTTGCCACCACTTTAATATTATTTAAATTATGAACAAAACCCGCACTTCTGAAAATAGAAATAAAATATGCAAATATCTATGTACTTGTAACTTACAATAACGGTGTCACTTTTTCCTAAGTCCGCAAGAAATGTTTCGGCCTTTGGAAATCCGGAGGTTTAATGCTGCGTTCCATTTGTACTCGGAAGTCGGAATTTCCCAGTGGAAAGTTTCAACTGGAACACCCCCCGAGGCTGGATTTCCGACTCGGAAAGTCAGAGAATCTTCACTACCCTAGAGTTAACATTCAAAGATAGCTGCCCCAGGTGTAAACGGTAATTAGAAGCTCCTGTAATATTCCGTTTATAACTTCTGACTCGTGTTTGTCGCACTAAATCAGCCGTATACATTGTTCGACTTATATATATGGAAATCCACCGTGTTTGAAGGTCGCAGAAGGACCGCATATTGTCCAGAAGTTGCTTATATTTGGACAAAGCAAACGCGAGAACAGCTTTCGTAGACGTGACCATCTTGTTTCACTACTCTTCTTCCGGTTTATGGCGGTTGGCAACTTTTTTCCGACTTTGTAACTGGAACGCTGATAACTTGGCTGTGACGTCATTCCCAGCTCCGACTTCGAGGTAAATGGAACGCATCATTAGTCCTCGTTGTGCATAAGCCGAAAAACTCTCAGTCAAGAAAGCGGTGACTTGTTCAGTCAGATCAAGCAGTTGAACGTAAAGTGTGCCAACTTTTGTCGCCATTTAATCATAATTTGAGAGCTAATCTCAAGAATAAACTTTGGCTGTTACCGACAAATTAAAGCGATAAAGCCCTTCTCAGTTGCAAGTGTCATGGGGTAGCGCGAATTAAAAACTGTTCTCACAGCGGGACTGATTATGTTTTCACATTTGTGAGAAATGATAACTTATCCGCCTTAGGTAGGCTATACTATGTAAAACATTTATATTCAGATTTAATGGTATCAATTTGCGAACTGCGTGCATGCAGTTCTTACATTATTAAGACCAATATTTCGCCACAGCAAATTATCAACATTTACAGTGACACGAGCAAGATTTAAAATTTTGGCCATTCAACGAGAAATTGTAAATGTATTAATAAATATTTTGTGACAATAAATGCGTAAGTTGTCATCCATAAGGAAAGCGTTTATATTTCATGACCACTCCTAGGCCTACTTCCAACTGCCTCTTATAGAATTAGATACTTTCAAACTCTAATAACGATTGACTTGTAAATAAGTCGTATCCGAAACAGTTGTGATAGTTTATTCTTGACAAAATTCAAGGCCTGCAATAACAACTGGAACACACCAGTCATACCCAAAAACTGCTCCCCCCTATCGACAGTCCCCTCAAGTTCTGCCTGCCGGGACTACACCAACACCTGTTGTATTCCTACGCCACCCGCCAGGCCGATCAGAGAAAGGTGGACGAAAACGCGTAGCAAACTTCTCGTTAACTTTAGCGGTACCTTTATCCACGCTGGTATTGTAGAAAACAGTATTAATTCTATGCTCGAGTCGTGTTCATGCGCGCCAAGTTCATTTCCTTTCTTGCGCTAGCCTACTTCCTGCATCACATTAGGGCTGCACGATTAACTGAATCGCGACTATTTTAAGCGCAATAAAAGTAACTGCCACTATGAGGCAGACAGACGAGCTTGCTTATTACGTTTTCTATGACGCATACCTAACGCGGTCATTTGAAATGCTTCCAGGAGAAAACTGTGGTTTTAAGTCCGCTAATTACCAGCAAGGTTAGACAGCCTCCATCGCCTTGGCATAATTAGTTTACCTTAAATCAATTCCTATGTACTTTGCCTAACTTGCAATCAAGCCATTTATTCAGTCAACTGACAAATCAAAACCAAAATGTGGCCTATAATGATTAAGAAGAGATAATGAGAAGCAGACAGACCTAACCAGGCTGCCGTGTTAGATTGAAAGAATGTCAATAATCTGAATAAACAGCAGACATCTGAATTCCACCTCTTGTAGAATTTTTACATATCATTAAAAAGATTTCTTGAAAATAAAATCATTTTAAGATGGCACTGGTTTTTAAGCATTTCAAAATATACGCGAAGTGGAAAACATTTTGTGAAGCATTTCAAATGTTAAGTGAGAGATATGATTGTCGCATTGCACACAATAGACAAATGCAGCGAAGACTCGGCAAACACGTTTAGGCAAGCGCAAATTTGTAGCATTTTTTTATTTGATGATTGAACAAGATTAATTCGAAATAAAGTAATTCATGGCTCTCGATTTTGGTTACTTTTGAGGGTCTAAATAGCCGACAGTGAAGGTGGAAAACATTTTCTTTAAGCGTATCGAACGTAACATGTAAATTGTTACCGCATTCGCACGCAGCGTGGCCAAACGTAAAACTAGAAATAATCTATCAAACACATTCAGGCAAATTAAGTGCTGAACAAAGCAAAGTTAAAGTCTGCAAAATCATCATCCTCTACCCAACAATTTCTCTCAGCCCCTTCCCATTTACTTCGCTCAATTTGCAATCAAACAGCTGGTTCGCTCAATTAACGATTTAAATTGGTAGACAGTCTGATTTATTTAGATATCATTTTTGTTTGTCACACTTTGAAATTTGAATGACCATGAAACATGACAGATTTGCCTGAATGCGTTTGTTAGATTATTTCTAGTTTTACATTTGGCTGCGTTGCGTGCGAAAGCGATAACAATTTACATGTCACGTTCGATACGCTTAAACAAAATGTTTTCCACCTTCACTGTCAGGTATTCAGATGCTCAAAAGTAACCAAAATCAAGAGCTATGAATTACTTTATTTTAAATTAATCTTGTTCAATTATCAAATAAAAAAATGCCACAAATTTGCGGCATTGATTCGCCTGAACGTGTTTGGTTAATATTCGATGCATTTGATTATTGCGTGCAATGCAAAAACAATTTCTCTCACGTTCACATGCTTCAAAAATTTTTCCACTTCACGTATATTTTTAAACTCTTAAAACCAGGGCCATCTTAAAACAGGGACCAAGTCGTGTATCTCCCCGATCCCCAAATTTTGGATAAAATGGCCAGAGGCATCCATATTGGACGTCCGAAATTGATGAAAATCCGTCTTGAGCATTGTCGTATATATATATATATCTTTGCCTGTGTAAAATTTGAAAACATTCCCGTAATAATTGTGGCTTCCAGAGCTCGGAAGAAATTCCGGACAAAATGGCCGCTGGCAGCCATATTGGATGTCCGAAATAGACAAAAATCGGTCTCAAGAACTGTTACATATATATCTTCACCAGTGTAAAATTTGAAAACATTCCTGTCATAATTGTGGCATCCAGAACCCGGAAGAAATTTCGGACAAAATGGCCGCCGGCAGCCATATTGGACGTTCGAAATTGACGAAAATCGGTCTTGAACATTGTCATATATGTATATCTTCGCCTGTGTAAAATCTGAAACGTTCCTGCAATAATTGTGGCTTCTAGAGCCCAGAAGAAATTTCGGACAAAATGGCCGCTGGCAGCCATATTGGACGTTCGAAATTGGCGAAAATTCGGTCTTGAGCATTGTCATATATGTATATCTTCGCCTGAGTAAAATTTGAAAACATTCCTGTAATAATTGAATTCTAGAGCCCAGAAGAAATTTCGGACAAAATGGCCGCCGGCAGGCAAATTGGACGTCCGAAATTGATGAAAATCGGTCTTGAGCATTGTCATATATATATATATATATATACACACACACACACTCAGAGGCAATGATAACGCAACACCAGTTTGGATTCAAATAATTTTGTGACTCAAATTTATTTTCTTATTTTAACAATTCAAATATGTTGGGTGGGTTGACTTTGATGAATTAAATCTGTTAATGGGCCGATTTGGACAATAATAAACAGATGAATTAAACATAATGAGCACAAGTTGAAAATGAAAAATCACAAGACTGAACGGAACAAACAATTAAAAATCAACTCAAAAGAACAGTCAGTATCGGGTGTGACCCCCACGAACATGCACACAGGCAGTACAACGTCTCCTCATGGACCTGACTAAGCGTCTTAAGTTGTCTTGGGGAAGTTGTCGCCACTCTGCCTGTAGTGCATTCTGGAGTTGCTGCCTGGTTTGAGGTCTGGGTACTCTTGATGAAAGAGCTCGTCCCAGTTGGATGTACTACACCCAAAACGTACTGATGCTGGACGTACTACACCCAAAACGGTGGGCCACTTGCCGGGCACTTACACCCGCCTCTAGCATACCCAGGGCCCTGTTCCGTTGTTCAGTCGACAGACGTGGCATTATGACACTTAAAAATGCTTGTGTGGCTTTTATCATGCCTTTATATAGGGAAGACAACCCCTCCTTCATTTCAACCACTGTACTTGCACAACTCCTAATCCCATATGTTGTACTCAATATGGATTGATGAGAGCACAACTCACACTGTTGAGTTAAATGATGATCATTCATGTGTAACGAGGTACACATTGTGACCCCAATGGTCACTTAAGAACTCAAATTGGACTACTCAGGTCCTGAGCAAAAATAAACCAAAATTTAGAGTGTTGCGTTTTCATTGCCTTTGAGTGTGTGTGTATATATATGTATTATATTATATTATATTATATTATATATATCATATTATATATATATCTTCGCCTGTGTAAAATTTGAAAACATTCCTGTAATAATTGTGGCTTCCAGAGCCTGGAACATAAAAATTGAAGCGGCGGCAGCCCCGGAACTAAACCACAGTATCTCCCGACTATCGTCGTCGGGGAGATACAATGATTTTATTTTTAAGAAATATTTTTAATAATACAGAAAAATTCTCCGATGAGAGGTGGAATTTAGAGGTCGGCTATTTATTCAAATCATTGACATTCTTTCAATCTAACACAGCAGCCTGGTTAGGTCTATTTGCTTTTCATCTCTTCCAAATCATTATAGGCCACATTTTGGTTTTGATTAGTCAGTTGGCTGAATAAATGGCTTGATTGCAAGTTAGGCAAAGCACACGGGAATTGATTTAAGGTAAACTAATTATGCAAAGGCGATGGAGACTGTCCAACCTCACTGGTAATTGGCAGACTTCAAATCACAGTTTTCTTCCCGGAAAATGACCGCATTAGGCAAGTGTCAGAAAAGGTAATAAGCAAGCTCATCTGTCTGCCCTATAGTGGCAGTTACTTTTATTGCGCTTAAAAAAATAATCGTGATTCGGTTTAAGTGGAAATATATTGATTTTCAACCTGGTCAAATTTTAGTTGAATACACAGAAAAACTCATAAGTTGTATGAATATTCACATTCCTTCGTCAGAAATTACACCTAGTAATGGAAAAATCTGAAGGAAAGCTAGAAAATAATGCTACTCAGATCACCTAGATTTCGCTCTGAAATCGGCCTGATTTCGAGTGACGTCACGAGTTGAACTGTGTAGCCCAGGTGCATTCAATAAGCAGAATTAGAGCAAACATATCGTTCAACATGCGAGCTCTTGAAACGCTTTGTAACTCTCTGCATATTGAAAGCGGTGCGAAATCAAACACTTCCATAGTCTTCATAGTTCCTGATATCCAATGTGAATAAAGCTAGGCACTACAGATTTTCATCATTGTAGAGATCGAGGGCTTAGAACCATAAGTGGCTATGGTAGGATTTTGGACATAGCCACATCTGGTTCTAAGCCCTCGAGATAATGATTCCTGTGAATGTCCTCCTGAAATGAGGAAAGTTAGGATGTCAAATACATTGGCATGCTAGCTATAACATTATAGATTTCGATGTCACTTTATCTTGATAGCTAGGTAGCCAAATGGCTCGTTCACAAGTATTCCATTGTAAGCGAACTGTAGCCTTTTTAGCTCGATAGCCAGTTAGCTATGAAGCTAAATACATTGGCGTGCTAGCTATAACATTATACAGTTCGATATCACTTTAGCTTGCTAGCTAGGAAGCCAACTAGCTCGCTAGTGAGTATGACAGTGTATGCAAACTGTAGCCTTATTTTGTCGGCATAATTATTTCCGAGAATACTTCAGTACTGTGAAATGTACGTAGATGACATAAATTGATGCGCATTATGCGACGAAAGTCAAAATTCCGATGCATAAACGGTAATTAAGTTCCGTGTTCTATCTGGGCTGCATCTGAGTACCTTATGCATGGTTCATCTCGTGCCGTCATCAAAATTAAGCTGTTTCGTTGCCAATTTGAGACTTGCCAAGGGTGAATGGAAGGTTGACTTTTATTGATTTTATTTCTTTTCTGGGCTTAGGTGGAGGTGTGAAAGTACTTTTATCATGTTCAGTATACACTTAGCTCTCGATAGAGATATAATTTGACCTGCTTTAGGATTTTCAATGAGTGTCCGCTTTAATCGTGTAGCCCTACATCACATCCATGAAATTTTTGGCTTC
Source organism: Gymnothorax javanicus (assembly GCA_029692085.1). NCBI lineage: Eukaryota > Metazoa > Chordata > Actinopteri > Anguilliformes > Muraenidae > Gymnothorax > Gymnothorax javanicus. The sequence goes on from CM056193.1 coordinate 149,060,161, forward strand.
TTGCCTTTAAATGTTGTTAGTAGTTAGGATGGTTTGTTATTCATTACTTAGCTAGTCCAGAAAACGAGAGTCTTTACTAACAGCAGTTTTGATTTGCATGAGCAGTCTTTGCCAGGATGAACTAAAACTGTCCACAAAAACAGGTCCATCGCATGTGAACCTGAACTTGAAATATTCTCTTCAATTTTACAGAGATACAGATGACTTTTTTGTAAGCCGTAACAGTCAGAAGGGGTTTGGATTCAGCTGGGCAACAGCGCTGTCATTTTATGTTTTGTTTCATGTGCAATAAAAATGCGATGTGCAATCTTCTTCCGTGTGTTCTTTGGTCATCCACTTATCATATCATAGCTATGCGCATGGTTCAGTAAACGGGAGGTGTGCCATTTTCATTCGGGCTTTACAAGGTGCTTGGTTTTCAGGTATGTCAGGCGCGTGGCCTATAGCTCCTGTTAAAGCATGTTATGGTGTGCGGGAATGATTGCGCACCTCAAAAACTAAGGACTGGATTCTGAAGGTTTAAGCCCAACAGTCCGCTACACTTGTGTTTTGCTTCTTGATTTTTTTAGTCCAATTTGCACCAATCTAGTTTGATTTTAAAACCTTTGTCCGAAAATGAAAATAATTAGTTAACCATTTTATTTCGCCAAATACAATTTTTTTTGCCAACTCCAAAATTTAAGGCATTATTCTAAATTTACATATATAAATGACCTCAAATGGCACAATTTGTTAACTTACAAGGACGGTCATTCACTAAATTGTGGAGCTAAAATTGAGTATGGCAGAAAATGTTTTTGACCGGTAGTGTATAGCTGGTGCTCCTTCTGAGACTTTCATAGCCCAACTCACAGATTTCAAGTCTCACACAACATACATGCATGCACTCACACAAAAATGCATACACACTCGCACAAACTCGCACTTGAAGAGATGGCTTAAGGCAAACCAGATATGTAGTCATAACTAATCTGCTTGTAGCATCCTTCCTGCTTTTTTATTGTTTCCTTGCTTTATGTGTGCCATCAACCAGACCTATGATCATATGTGCGCAGGACTAGGAAAAGGGGTCACTTGGGATTTTTTTTCCCCATTCTGAGATTAACGGGGTATCTCACTGATATCCCAGGGATAGTGATATCCCAGCACTACTGTACTGTCAATTTACAACACCGCTCTGCACAAATTCACCCAATTTTTTTCTCAAAATGAAAAACTTGGATCACTCTTTGATTTTGTTGGAAAATCTCAATTTTCATAAAATGACCCAGGTGACCCCTTTTCCTAGTCCTGCACGCATATATAATCACCATCTTACTACCCCAAACACATATGTAACCATCAAGTTTAATCATGTTAAAATGTGTAATGTGCAATTAATATCATCATGGGCAATTGTGCAATAACTATGAGAAATGTGCAATCTATAATTATATCATGGGTACATGTGCAATCACCATGGGCAACATGCAATTAACAACAGCACAAAGCACTTCACATATGTACAATCAGTATGATGGACCATGAACTATAGCACAATGCAGAATAATTTCTATGGTATTTAATATTGCACTTGGCACTTTATCTTCCAGTGCACTGTGATGGTTTTCTTATTTTAGTAAGTGTTCTGTCAGTTATGATGCTTACCATTATCATCATAATCATCATTATTATTATTTTTTTCTACTTTAGTATTGTTTATCAATTATTATGCCATCTTCATCACTCTAGTATGTGTTTTGGCATCTTGTACGGAGTTCTATATTCTCTTGTTAGGTGCACTTCTATTTTTTAACATCAACCTGCTAAGGGACTACGGATGGAAATCAGCCTGTGGCTACAATCTGGCATATTTAAATGCATATGTTCATTCATATGCGCTGTCCCTTTTAAGTATTAAAAAAAAACACACAAACACACACAAACCTGGCATTATCCCCAGGAGACTGGTTTTAGCAGCAACCCTGGTCCTCATGCGGATGTTTTTGTCCCTGCGGGGAGGGGTCTCCGCCAGAATCCCATTGGGCCAATAGGAGTCCCTGTGACAGAAGTGAAAAATCAACAATGTAAGCAGTGCTCAGGAGAGAAACAATAATCCAGTGTACCGAAGGGAAGTATTCACTACCTGAATCGCTTCACAAAGTCTGCCACCTGCTCGGGAGACGTCATGAAATCCACATGATCAACTATTTTTCTGCAATGAGACAGGTAAGTTCATGGTTAGAAATGATGGATTCAGTTCATCATTTCCATAAGGGTTTGTGGCAGAGACAGGTTATGCCACTGTCTGAAACAATAAAAAGATGAGCATCAGGTCCATTCCTAACAACCCGAAGGGGCAGTATGCAATGTTATTATTACTATACGCACTTTACCCGTTTTCATTTATGGCATTTCCAACTGAATGCTTGTGTGAGGAGTGCTCGCCATACAGTACCTGTTTATGGTGTCTCCGTACGTCGCGCGAATGAGTTGCTGCAGAAGGTTCTTGATGTTCCTCCTCAGCCACTGGTTCCTCTCTTTCAGATCAAACACTTCGTCCATCAGCAGCAGCATGACCCGCAGCGGAATGTTATCATCCACCTTTTGGGGTCAAAGGTCAAATCAACTCTCAGTCCCACAGCAATTAAACATCACTGGAATCTGTAAACACAGCATCCAGCAGACCAAAACGTTTCTGCCAAGTTACAATACGGGACATAACACTTGAAGCAAAATAGGACAGGGACTTTTCTTCCCCTTTGAAAGCGAAAAGACATTTGTCAGTTGGGAGAAAGAAAAAAAAAAAAACTATAAAAATGAGAGACAGTGAAGAATGCTTTGAAGTGACAAATAAAAATGTGAAGCACCGGACAGCTGCGGATTTATGACGATGACAAATCTGCATATAATCTGCGCTAATCTTGCACGCCTTCGCTCCTGGTAAAGAGAGAAAGAGATAAAAGCAGTCCGCTCCTTAAACATTCACATCAATGATTGCTGATGTAATCTAAACAGTGGGAAAGTTCTGCTGCTTGTGGGGCTCCGGGGTCACTGGTGGCTTTGAAGAGGGCTACCGGCTGCTAGAGGCCAGGCCTCTTATGCAGTCTCTGGGGAGAGGTATCGCCCTCAGTGCTAATACCTGGGACTAAAGGCCTGTCCGGCCTATCGAAGTGCTGTGTTTAACCCCTTTGCGCAGGATACAACATAATGCCAATTTTTTCTGTTACATATGAGCCTATTTAGGCATTATATCTAGTATTTGTGTCACAGAGACTCTGGAAAATTATTCTAGTGAAGCAAGAAATTTTGAAATTCAATTACAGAATTGTTTAGGAATTAAATTTCGGAATTTACGGATGCTGGCGTCAATATCTATGCAAAGGGGTTAAATTACATTCCCCCAAATCCAATTCTTACAGTGCACATTCAGGCAAGCCACCCGGCATAAGTGTTTATAGCTCACGGCACGGCATGCTAGAGTAGTTTAGAGCAAAATGCACCGGGGACCTCTGAGGAAACACAACCCCTGGCAAAAGTATTTTACTTGAAGTACAGCTCATTTCAAAATCGCCCAGAGATACGCCACTGACACTGTATTTAAGGAAAAATATGCGCTTCTACGGACATGCGTGGATTTGAAAGCCAATTTCTAGCTCCAATGAGACACGCGATGAGAAATGAGTCCCTCGTGTCGCCCTGACCCCTTGCCGGAGCAGTCCCCGCGCTCCGACGCGCAGCTGTGAACACAGACCATCCCACACGCCAGCGCTGCTCGGCCGCCGCTGAATGATGCATGCTGGGAGGGCGGGAGGGAGGGTTGGGGTGGGAGGATCCCGGGAGGGGCTTGGCGCGAGGGGATATACTCACATTGTCGTCCAGCTGTGCGGAGACCCGGCAGTGCTCTGCGTTAATGTCCGACTTGGGTATCATAGGGGGCACCTGAGGACCGCAAGATCAACGTTACGAAATGGAGCCCTTCACCTCTGTCACCTCAACGTTGCCATTTTCTTAACCCCATGAAACCTACAAACCCATATAGGAGCAGCTGCTGTATTCAAACCTGTGGAACCTCAGGGCTATTTAATATTCTAGTAGAGATTCTAAGGTATCCAATTATCAAAACTATGCCCTGCTGAATTACAGGGAAATGTGTATAAAATGATGGACAACATCCTCACATTTTGGCTTTGACTAACACTTCACCATTTCAACTCAGACGTGTATGTTGCTTGTTGGTGAAAATTTGGAAGTTCCCAAATTTTTTGCATTACATTTAGCAATAACAATGTCTCCTCAACGTCTTAGACATCGATTGACTTCAGAGCAATTGGGAAGATGCATCGGAATGCTTGACTCTGGCTTCTCACAACTTCACGTCGTTAATGCATTTAACGTCAGCCAAAGCGTTGTGAACAGAGCGTGGAACCGGCATCAAACGTTTGGTACAGCAGCACACCGTCATGAGTGTGGTCGTCAGAGATCGACTACACAACGACAAGACCACTTTCTCACACTTCAGGCACGACGTCATCCTTTCTGGACAGCCACCACCCTACGAAATGACCTTCATAACGCCTCGGCGGTCAGGGTATCCACTCAGACGATACGGAATCGTCTTCATACTGCCGGCCTCAACTCAAGAAGGCCATGTGTTCGAATCCCACTGACCGTGCGTCATAGGCGTGACCGTTTGGATTGGGCTCACGATCATGTCACATGGACACACAACGATTGGGCTCCAGTTCTCTTTACTGATGAGTCCCGATATTGCTTGGACTTTACTGACAGGAGGCAGCGGGTGTGGCGAAGACAACGTGAGCGATTTAATGATGCCTACATCAACGAACACGACCTTTATGGTGGCGGATCAATTATGGTCTGGGGAGGAATAAGCAGGAACGGCAGAACGGACCTGCATGTCATGGGGAGAGGGACGATGACAGGGTGCGGTACAGGGATGAGATCCTCAATGTATACGTAAGGCCATACGCTGGTGCTGTTGGCCCTGATTTCATCTTGATGGATGATAACGCCTGTCCCCATCGTGCTAGGGTGGTGAATCAATTCCTAGAGCAGGAGACAATTGTCCGCATGGACTGGCCCGCGCGTTCGCGGACCTAAACCCTATCGAGCATGTGTGGAACATGCTGCAGGTCGCCATTTCGGTCGTAGGGCACAACCCACAACTCTTAGAAGAGCTCGGAAATGCCCTTGTTGAAGAATGGAACAACATTCCAATTGCAAGCATCCGGGTTCTGATTGATAGTATGACCCAACATTGTCAAGCCGTCATTCAAGCTTAGGGAGGCCATACCCGTTATTGACATTAACTGTGGTAATGAAACATCAAACGAACACTGTCTGTTTTCACTTTACATGTCAGAGGTGAAACCATGAAGTGTTCGTGAAAGCCAAAAGTGTGAGGCTGCACACTCATTTAATGTCATTAAATGCACTTGCAAATGTGTTTTGTGTCTGACTGCATGTCATTTATCCAATATATTGTTCATCAGTGGCAGTTACCAAATTTGCATGTCATTTCACAAAAAAATTCCTATGATCCCTATCAAATTTTGAGTAGTATATTTTCCATTTGGTATAATGCTGTGGCAATAAAAACATGGTTTCCTGGGTTTGAATATTTCTCTTAGTATAAGTGTGATGTAGCTTCAGTGAGGCACTGCAACCAGCAGATGGAGAACATGTATGCGACATTTACCTGCAATATAAAAAAAAGCTTTTTTCTAACTTTGAACAAACTTAACGATAAACTTAAGTGAAAAGTCAGAGTTTAAGCAGTTAACGCAATGTACGGGAACTTGGGCCAGTTATTCACATTCTTACCGTAACATCCTCGCTTTATACAACTTTCTCGGATAATGCAAGAGCAGGGCTGCCCAATTCTGTTCCTTCCAGGAGATCCACCATCCTGTAGGTATTCACTTTAACACTAATTTAGCATGCTAGTGTCCACTAAATAGGAGCTGAACGATATCTCCACCTGTTAAATGAAGTGCGCATTGCTAATGTTGAAGTGAAAACCAACAGGATGCCTCTTACTTCTGGCCTTCAGGCAACAACGTTCTGCTTTAGTCACTGTGGGCTTGGGGAGAACCCGAAACTGTCAGAATACACCATTTCAGAGTTGGCTGCTGTTAGTGCGGGTGCTCCACATGGCCAAACTGTTTGATTTGCACTCAGAGGTCAGGAGCTGCCATCTTAAGCACCTTGAATATAGACTGCTTGATGTCCTGGCCCAGTCTCTCAGACATCCTGCCCATGTTGTCGGACACTTTGGTCATTCCCTCGGCCAGGCTGTCCGGCAGGGCCTTCACAGCGTTGGACACGTTCCGCATGGAGTTCCGCAGGGGGTTCACAAAGGTGTCCATCTGAGTGCCAAAAGCATTCATTTCCGTTAGTAGAATATTAAAGTCTATATCCAGGCTATCCATTTCAGTGAGTAGTTATCCGTTGCAGGGCAGTTTACGTTTGTTAAACTGCCTTGCTAGTCCACATCAAGAACGACAAAGTGCTGGTCCATTTCCCAAGACAGACCACCACACTGACTGAATTTACCACCTAACTTCACTGCATAGTCAAACACATTTACAATTCTACTTCTATTGCTTTATTTGAATCAGTTATTGATGTACATCATAGTGGTGATGTACAATTTCTTCTAAGCCATTTTCAAAAATGCAGTTTTCTGCAAGCTGTACCATGGTATACAACCAATTATGTATGGCATCATACTTCCAAGAAGAAAATCCACACACTGTTTTCAACCACAGGCTTATTTTTTTGTGTGCTGCGAAACCAGGCTGAATGAGACCCATATACAGTACATAAGTAATACGTAATGTTGAACACTGTATTATTGTAAGTATAAATAAGGAAATATTTTAAAATCAACAGCAGAGGGCGATCTGACCTTTCGTGCAAAATCGCCCTTCCCTTTGCTGTAGGCTTTATTCTCCAGGAAATCACAGAGATATGCAGCCAGAGTGGGACACGCCTTCATCGTCTCCGGATTCAGCAACAGCTGGATGTTAAAGAAACATTGAAATTTCGGATTTGGATAATGCGTTTCATCATTCAAAAATGATCACAAAGTGTTGTCCATTAGAAGATGTTATCAGGTAAGCATAATGCCATCTCCCGCACCTGCAGGTAAGCATTGAGGTCCTTCTTTCTCCTTTCAAGGAAGTCACGGTCCATGTTGTTGAAGGTCTTTTTCCCCGGAAGTTTCAAGATGGGAGCAAGGTTTTCAAACTGGGGGGAGTAAAGGATGACAGAGTCCAATTAATTGTGATCCTTCTGTTTGGTTTTATTGAATTGGTGGATTTCAGCAAGAAATTAAAAATCCTCCTTCTGACACGTCCCACCATCATCAAAATGAAAAATTTAAATTTTATAAATATGGAACTGTAACTCTTTAATTTCAATTAACCATCATAAAAATCAATTCCATTTCATCAAATGAATATATACTGAATGCATTAAGCTCGAATAAAACCAGTTCAAAAATTCAAATTCACGAGCATAGCTACAATTTAACAGCAAAACGAGAAAGTTCAGTCGACTGCGACCATCTTGTGTACCCCTGGAAGCTTGTATTACTTGGTAACCCAAGCAATACTGAAAGATAAGCATTTGGCCTTGATTCTCAAGTCGAAGATCAAGCCCAAGGTCACAAACTGATACAGCACATAGGTTTCCTATTCCTCCTCAATACAAACTTAGGCCTGAAACGTGATAGTCAATGAGGTGTGAGCGACTTTGTATGGGGTCGTGTCATTTAGATCCATACTGAATAAATTATTCTATAAATTATTGTCAAATGTCAACCAAAATTAAAAGGCGTTGAGACCTTCCCACTATAAACACCTATGCAAACTATGAACAAAATCATAATTGTCACCAGCAGTTCAATCACAATAAAATCAGTATGGAAGTAGCGGCAGCACTGAAAATGGCAGGGAAAAAAAAAAAAAAAAATAAAAAATAAAAAACACAAATCCTTTGCATCCCCAACTTCATCCACGCATAAAATAAGCCAGATACAGGCCATTTTCCAGTTAGACCCTGAATCCAAGGTTAATGGTCAAATCTGCAGTCGGGAACTGATGCGCAATATTTGACTTCCTTTTACTTCTAAATACTAAACTAAGATCTACAGTTAAAAATAAGAAAGATTCAGAGTTTTTCCTGTTTGACAATGAAGTAAAGGCAAGCTCATGAGGTGATATGCAATATGACTTCTTAAGAGTTCCCAGTAAGAGCTGCCAATATTCCTGTATAAACCCATTCGAATTTCATTCATTCTTTTTCGCATGAAGAGTGGTTTTGATGACCAGATGCAGATATGTTGCTAATTTGCGTGTCTATATCAGATCATGGTACATAACAAACTTACTCAAGGTAACACACCATAGTAATGTTAGGTAGCTAGGTAATTTGGCTTGATTTCAGTAGCCATCTCAATTTAATTCGCAAGCCATATAACAAGCCACCGCAGAAATAAGCTTTGGCTCGAATGCGAGTTAGCCACAACAACCGACCACTATAATAGGCTTGCTAGCTGACTAGTTAGAGGTAAGTTTACTTGGCACACAAAGCTCCACGTCATTAATGAAGTCATCATATCAGCATCTGTATCGAAAAGCTCGATATTACTAAACACTAAGGTTTATTAACTAGCTACGGATGTTTTCATTGCGGTCATCAAAAACATAAACTTTGACCAGCTTGCCAAGTTGAGAACAGACTTCTCTGAAGATCAACATTAGCCAAGTTAGCTAGGCAAGCAAGCTAACGACAGTACTGTGTCATCTAACATTAGAATAACGTCCGAAAACTAGCATGCTAGTTATCAGCTGGCTCAAGTTAGATTACAAAAACCTGTCACACTAGTAAGCATTGGACAAGATGCAGGTTTCCTTCCTAGCATTTTTGATATGCCCAAAGCGAGCAGGATATGGACAGCTGCATTCACCTAGCCAGAACTAATATTAATAAGGCATTGCTTTAACCAATTACATAAAATTATTCCTACATTGCTTCTGTTTCGTTGTATCAGTAGCGCAGGCATAGACAGACACGCCCATTTTCCATTTATGGATGCGGGACCTTTAATAGAACATATTGCTACTGGGTACAGAATGGTGCACAACACGGTCTAAGGCTAACAGTAATTATGGAACCGGCAGAGGTTAATACAAACCTAAACTGTATGCAACAAGCAGCAAGACATAAGACATTTTACTGTTTGACCTTGAAGGTCAAATCTAAGGCCAAACTGATGATATCCCATCAGTCCCTACAAACCTAAGCCCTAAATGTGACAGTGAAATGTGCACAATTTTGTATGGGTTTGAGCCATTTTAACTCTTAACAAGTGTTGCCACTAAATGTGCCCATGTCCCCCGCCAGGTCACAGAAATCGACTGGGGTCGGCGTATCACACTAATACACATTGACGCCAAAGATGAATGAAATCGGTCAAACCGTTCTTGAGATATTGCATTCACAACAAACGGGACATGACGGACTGACGGAGCGGAATACTATGTCCCCCGCTCCGCTCGCTACCGCGGTGGCGGGGGACAATTAATCTTTTTGTAATTTATTATCCAATTTTCGCCCAAAATAGATAGTAATGGTAAGGTCTCGACACCTAAGGCCCAGGTCAAATATAGACAAAATTGGGTCTGTAGTTCAGTTGCAGGAAAATTCTGTGGAAGCTGCGGATATGGTAGCAGTAGCAAGGGACAAATAAACCCAAATAAATGGTATCCCCGACTTTGTCCGGGTATAAAATAATTCTGAATGCAGTAATGCCATAAAAGGTTTCATTGTAATGTGCTCCAATATAAAACCCTACTGTAACAGAAATGACAGCCAGACTGAAGACTACATTGAGCTCCCACCTGTTCTGTGATGCGCATGTGGAAGTCGTGGAAGTCGCTGTAGCGACGATAGGTCACCCAGGTGTCCTCACTGCCGTCCGGAAGCTTCCGGAACACGGTGATGGCGTACAGTGCATAAGTCTTCCCGTGGTCATTACACACTCCTGCCACAGGAATTTGGTTTAAAAAAGTGTCAGCAACTGGGCACGTAAGTTGAGTGGGAAGATGCAAACGACGGAGGCAAGGATGGAGAGACGACAGTGCGAGGAAGGATGCAAATGCAAGAAGGGATAAAAAAAGGAAAAAGGAAAAGGAAAGAAGAAAAGAGATAAACCATGAAGATGATGGAGTGGTGATGTCTTGATGCATAATGATAAAAAGAGGCAAGGCTGAAGGGTGTTTGATGCTGGCAGGTTAGAGAAAGGAGAAAATGACATATGGTGACAGCATAGTAACTGAGAGCAGTCAGATTAGTATGCAATATAGAAAAGTATATTCAGTACCATATATACTATTCTAACACCTGCCAGCAACATAATATGGGAATTGCATGAAATTATAACTAACAAAATAAATCATTTGCAAAGATTTTCAAAGCTTCGGTAACACGCATTTTTAGCAGTAGAACAGTTCTTGTCATGTGGTAAATGATCACTTATATTAACTTAATATGTAATAAGATACATATGATAAACCAATAGGCACACATACCAGTATCAGAAATGAAAGCGTGAATTTGTATTGATTCATCTGTGCTTGCATTAGAGAGGTCATCCAGTGACTGGGGAGACAAGACAAATATGCTAGAAATTCATTTAGGCCAAAAATTACAAGGCCAACTACTATACTTTCAGCAATGAGTCAACCCCTCTCCCAGCTCCAACAGTACACACATACAAACACTACGACCGATAAACTTGCATGGAGATTCATGCACCCTGGATATTTAAAATAACTCTTTACTGGGTCTCCAGTAAATTGATAACATCACAATCCCCATCTGGCTTTTTGTCTTAATGGCACAAAGAAACAGCAATATTTCTGCAACAGAAGAGTTTGAGCAGCATCGCCTACCTGCAAGACATTCATATATCACCCCTCTTGTTCTGTTAGACCGAGGTCCTCCAACCCTGTTCCTGGAGAGCTACCCAATCCAGCACACCCAATTCTGCTATTTAACAGCTCATCGAGATCTGTAACTGGGAAAGTAGGTGTGCTTTCCTTTGGTTGAAGGATGGTAGCTCTCCAGGAACAGGGTTTGAGACCCCTGTGTTACACCAAGAGACACCCCCCAGTACGCCAGAGTACAGTAAACTTCAGGGCCACAACAGAGGAAAAAAAGGGCTAACACTGCCGCTAGCCTTCTTAGCTTCCTAAGACTACAAATAAACAGTGAACAAGGTGGCTTCATTCCCATGCCCACTTTTGGTGGTCTTAACACAATTACAAATAAAACTTTGCTATTGATATTTACGCCAAGTCCACAAGCAAGTCATCATTCACACCAATAACTAGTATAAACACCTGTTCTCCTCAAAGGATAATAATATCCCATCTGGAATCTAGATTGACGACCCTGAGGTCGAAAGCCTCGTGCCCCCAGTGCTACATTATGCTGCTATCCCTTCATCCATTAACCCATTTAAGAGTAGGCTTCTTGGAATTAGAGATCCTAAAAATGCAAAGTCCAAGCCTTGGAATTCCACTGTTTTGGACTGGGGCTGAGCCATTATTCATTACAAATCTGGACCAGGTCTATGACGTGGGGACTGTGACACCAGCATTACAATGTTCAGTTCAGTACTTACCATCAACATCATTTTATTTGTACATGTTTGCAAGTTATTGTCAGCTATGTTACCAAGAAAAGCAGACATACTGAAACAAATTGTGCTTCATTTCAGGACAGTTTGGACAAGCTACATACCAAATTTAAGCTTCCTGTTGGAGATCCATTGAATGATTCTGTGGAGGTTCAAAATTCAGAAATTAGAAACCAAATTTCAAAGTGCAAAAAAAAAAAAAAAGTAATAAAAATAATTGAGGGAATTACTTTTTTTCTTTTGGAAATTTGGCATCTCCAATCCCACCCGAATCTGGAAAGCCCAACTGGGGAACTATGTGCAAGGCTTGCTCATATGCCACCTCATGCTGCCAACTAAGGAGAGTGAAGATAGTTTGCGGCTCTCCTCCGAAGCACGCGCCTGTCAGCCACTGCTTCTTATACACTCATTGGTTGAATCCTCGCAAGTTCAGAATGAGGGCGGAGGATACCCGAACATGAACAAGCTCAGAATCTCCCTGACGAGCGCCCGTCCGGCCAACAGGAGGCGCTTTAGCAATGAACAAAGCTACCATTTGTATATTACCCTTCCCGGCAGACCCTTCCCAATTTGCATCCCCAATTGTGCGCTACTCTGAAAAAGCTGCCGACCACTGCCGGTTGGCACAACCGATGACTTTTTTTTTTTTTTTTAACAAAAGCGCTATATTTGCAAACTTGAAACTGCTCATGATGAAAATGATTAAATAAAAGAAAAACTCACAGCAAGAAAGCAATGTATGACATAAGGAAAACAAAATTGAAAAATTCACGAACACCATGTACATTTCAAATAATGCAACTGAAGGCCAAGGGGGTGACCCACAGGTTTCATGACAATCTCAAAAAAAATAAATAAATCTCTGCCATTGCACTGGGAAATCGAAAAGATTTATCTTACATACTGCTGATCCTTCACAGTCAGAAATTACAATATAAAATTGAATACTTAAAATCTGCAGATACATTCAGCCAAAACCTTGCAGTCACATTTCATTGGAAGAATTAAAGGGGCACTTCAAAATATTAGACATATTGAGATCCATATGAAATTTTAATTCAGTTTGTCTGTTCATTTCACTTTCTGTTGGGTTGTTTATTTAGATTTAATGAGTGTGTTTCCCATCTCCAAAAGACAAGATAAAAAATAACAAGAGTGGGGCCATCACTGGAATGAATGCTAGGATCTCCCTCTCTCTGTCTCTCTTTCACCGCCCTCTCTCAGTCTCACTCCCTCAGTCTCTCACCTCCCTCTCTTAAGCTGCTTTTCCACTGAATGCGAAATGAAATTTCTCCTCACTTTATTCAGGGGAGTTTGACCGTGGAATCATTTTTATTTTTCGCTTTGAAGATCTTCCACCCTGTTCGCGCGAAGATCCCATTCATTTCTATGGGAGAACAACCTGGTAGAGGATTGACATGCAAATTCACACCGCCGACCAATAGCAATGCCAGTTGAGGCATGTTTACACTCAAGGGGCGGTACTTCCCGCAATCTCCAAAAAATTATCAACAAGACGGCGACACTAATGTTGCTATGCTAACCTCACAAACATTTACTTTATGAACATTGTGCCGGCTTGAGAATAAAAACATTCACAAAACTGATGATGTTGTCACATCCGATGTTGAGCTAGACCACTATATTGTTGTTAAACTGCGATCCATAGGTTATTTGACACAGCTAGGACACACCTAACTGCAGTTTGAATATGAAGCTAGTTAGCCAAGCTAGCCAATGCTGCTGCTAGTAGCAATGATCTACTCTACATTTTTTGCAAAAAAATATTTTGACGTGGAGCGAAATGCAAATTTTGTGCATTCGCACCATTCGTGCGAGCCATTTACATTGTGTCGCACCGCATCTCCCGCGTGATTCGCGTTGCCTGGCACAAACGCCCGTCTTTTTGCGTGTATTTGCGTCTTTGCGTTGACTTTGAATATAATCTGGTTGCACGAAAAATTAGGTTCTCGTTCAGTGGACACACAGCATTAGTCTCTCACTCTCTCACCTCCCTCTCTTAGTTTATCACTCTCACTCTCTCACCTCCCTCTCCGTCGTCGGAGCCGCGTAGGCTGGGCTCTTTCAGCATGTCCAGCTCGGCCAGCATGCGCACGTACAGCGGGTGATGTCTGAAGGACGGATAGAACCGCTCTTCGTGGAGCATCATGTCATATACCTGCACCCATCAATCCAGTATTCAGCATTGACCTCACCCAACATCTTTCACTGATTTACCGTGTCATTCATGCAGATTCATTTCTTTTAGCAATCAAAATACACGCCTATACAAAAGCTAAGCACCACTCAATTCTTAAAACAAGTTCCAATTCACCTAAGGACTAAACTGATAACAAACATGTTGGAAAATTTCAGCTTGAATTTGGTGATCCTCAGTTTATGACCGTAAAGCCTATTTTTAAAGTCATGAACTCATTTCTTTCCTGCCTAAAGGACACTAAGCAAAACATTTTCTGCTGCCCAGTACAGCAGGATATGATATTAGTCATTCAGGGAATGCCAAAATATTGACAATAATGTATAAAATGCTGGATAATGAATAAAAGCCATTGAGACTGCGCTCATTTAAGGACCCCAAACCAAGAAGTGAATAGAGTATCCCAGAGAATGGACATGTCAGCAAACCTATCGATGACACTTGATTTAAAATATTTCACATTCAAATTAAAACTTCTCATTAATCCTAAGTTTTTTGATATTTTATCTTCAGACTTCAGCGGCAAGAAAACTTTACTCACGTAGGATTGTAAAATTAAGAGTATATTCACCTACACTGCAGGCCACTTACAGAGCTGAAGAGCATAATCATTGACCGGACAGACACAGAGGTGTCATTAGTGCAAAAAAACTAAAGAGATAGAACAAAGGAACTTTGGTAGATGCTACTTGGAGATCCACATTGAATCAGTAAGACAACTTTTCCCTGAAAATACTTTATTTGGAACAGGGGCATAAATATTCACCTTTCTCTGGATATCATCAAATATCTCAGGAGTGGGGTCCTCTTTATGCAGTTTTTCAGCCAGTTTTGCAATCAGAGCTTCGTCCACCTGGACTCTTGGTGAGGCCTGGAGATGAAGGAAATTGTTGTTTCAGAACCAAGCGACAGTGTTCGCCCCGTCTTTCTGATAGAACTTACCAGCGCCAGAACTTCACTCTGCACGGATGCAGCAGTCTCCATTCCAGACATCAGCTGGTCAATCTGAACCTCACAATTAATACATCTGAACTTCGATTCATAAAATAAAAATAAAGTTAAAATCATTTCTATGCCAAGCCAATCGAAAGGAGTCTTCCAATCTTTTCAAAATATGCATGGCTGCATGCGCACAGTTCAGAATCCATGACGTTACAGCAGATATAAATGGCCCGAAACTCCTGTCCTGCCAAGGCCCCATTTATCCCAGTGTATGGCTAGGCCAGATGGTCTCAGACTGAACCCCAACATTATCAAATGTGTCAACTGAGTCCATTTTGGCTGATCGCTCAGGCAAGGTTGAGCCAAACTAGCAGTTCCATCACCCAAAGGGACAGTCAGCAAGGACATCTCTAATTATACTGGTCCGCAGCCATCCCCACTGGCCGGGCATCGACAAGCTCGCCTGTCAAGTGAAACATTTAATGGACTTTAAATTTTCAGCTAATCACACTGCAATTGAACTTCCCATGAACTGTGGTGTGAATCAAAGGGCCAGTAGCCACTGCATGTTTCAGAGGACTGCAAATCTGCCCTCTTCAAAACTGATGTATCAATTTATTCATCATACATACATTATACATATTTTTATACAATGCATCAATGTATACCCCAGGTGCTGATATACAAAAATTTCAGATTTGCTAGTCTGAAGTCTGCTCCTTAATTCAGTGTCACACTGCATGAGAAAAACCTGAAATGCATTTCAGAAGGCAGACGCATTCACTGTATAATTCATAAGTAAAGGTCGTACAAGGATACAGCACATCATTATTCTTCTATTCATTTATTTTTTATGGTCATGTAAAATGATAACTAGGTAATTTTAGAATTGACTGTACCACGGCTAAAATGTGTTACTTTGGGATCGATAAAGTGCAGATTATTTGCGTTACAAGCCTATGACAATTGCAATCAAAATGTCCGTCTGGTGTATTGCCGAAAACAAACAGCTTTTCATTCAGAAAGGTGCTATGCTAGCAGCCTGTTGCGGCGGAATCGATGTGCTTTGTAGAGTAGCCAGGAACATGGCCTTTTGAAGGCTGAGTGTTGAATGTTGTTCGTTCTCTCCAGATTGTAAGGACACAGCTTGAACTTTAATTTATTTATGTCGCTTTCCGCCCACTCCATTTGTTCTGCCGCACTTGGCAGCAGAGTCGGTGCGTGCGTCACATTCAGGCCCGCCTCCGAACAGCCCAGCGCCGTCCGTACAGGGTGATATCAGGTTAATCTGCTCCGCTTTCCTGCTGCTGCTAGGATCTGCACTAATTACGGTTATTACTTTGGTACGCTGTTGGTGGTACTTACCACTCGCTGACTAGACAACAATAAAACATGCTTGATCCAATTTCACCCAAAGAAAACGTATTGTAGTAATAAGGATTAGTGTGACACGGAGTCACTCATCTTGGTTTCCCACGTTAGTGGACAGGCAGTTATAAAAATACTGTAGTTCATACTAAGCAGAATGTAAACTTCTAGTGTCACAAAACCAGTCCTCTCAACTGAATCATACCGAAATGGTATTTTTAACCACTGATTCAGCTAAATCAAATCAAAATGTCATTATAAGTTCATTATATAATGTTTGGCACCTGATAAGCACAAAACATACCATCTGTAAGCCAATAATAGCTGCTTTCTCTAACCAGTGCGGGTGACATCTAAAGCCAGGCGCTAATTGTAAAACAGATAAAGAATGTTTTCTCTTTCGCAGAAGGGTGCAGTGTGTCAGGTAGATCTAGTATACGGGTTTTTAGACTGGTCTCCAATATACAGCTGAGCCAGGCTTCTGCATGAGCGCTTTGTCGCTAACCTTTTCAGACAGGTACTGCTCGTAGACTCCCAGCACAGCGGCCTTCAGCAGGCCTTTGGTCTGGCTGCCCTGCTTCTTCCCGTCTCGCTGCCAGGCTTGCATAACCTCCAGCTGCTGCTGCGCTGTGACCCGGTAGCCCTCCACCGTCAGCCAGAAAAACAGATCTGCCTGGCCACCCATCTGCTGCATGTAGTCTGGGACACAAACACAGAGCACCAACTATGAAAGTGAACAGTCGTGCCATACCCTCATTAATCATGGTTCCGCAGTGTTTTTTTTTTTTTTTTTTTTTTTTTTTTAAAGGTGTAGCTTTTAAATAAATAGTAATCGTGATGCGTTTAACCCCTCTGCGCAGATTTAGACGCCGGCGTCCGTAAATTCGGAAATTTAACTGCTAAATAGTTCTGTAATCAAATGTCCAAACGTCTTGCAGGGCTCGCGAAATTGCTGTTCTGAGCGCCCGGGACAAGGAAAAATTTTGTCGGACAAGCAGAAATTAAGAGGCACTTGCCCGTCCGGCTGGCAGAAAATTTCACGCCACGTAGTAATTAATTTCTGATCTTAACGTTTTATTCACTGTACCAATGTGGCCATTAAATTCATTTGAAACAAAATCCGATTTGTTGCTGAAAACCTATGGCCTATTTCACAATATTTTAGGCGTAACTGTCACAACTTTCCAATTACCGATTGCCAAGTGCTATAGCCAAATAGCCGGATTTTGATCCGCCGCGGTCTATTTGGTTGGTGCAGGCATAAGCAATGACTTGACTCCCAACCATCAAACAGGGGAATAAAGGCATACATGCATGCAGCTGGCGCTAGGAATCACGTCGGACGGCCATTCCATTGAACAGTCACTCACAAAATCACTTTCTTGGAACATGGTTATAATACAATGTTTGAGTGACAAAAGCGAAACTTTTATCAACATCTGTTGTTGCTTTTGTGTGTAGTTGTTGTTGCCTAAAAAGGCCCAAAGCAAAGTATTTATTTAATATTAAAGTTATTCATCTAAAGCCGTGTTCTAGACTCGCATCTTTCACACATTGCGTTTCATTTCAATCACCTCAGCACTGAAACGACAGGCTTGTGGTTACACACGAGGGGAAGAGAGGCAAACACAACTTTCCACAATTTTTTTTTTTTTTTTTTTTTTTTTTTTTTTTTTTTTTTCCAGTTTTGTAGTGGCGGCCACATGGGGGTGACCGGGCAGTGTCTGCGGACTTCGAGTGGGTGTGGGACTATGAATTCGAGCATTTAAACTCTCTACCCAGCAATCTTACGGCTATACGAGGGCGCGTTTTCCATTAAAACCAGCAACACTATATCACAAGTAAGAATATGCTGTGATGTTGCACTTGAGGAAGCTAATCGGCCACTGTCAGAGCAACATACAATTTTCAAAATGAGACATTGGAGCCAGAGACCGAATTAATGTGGAATTTTAAAACACTTCGATAAACACTTCGATGACTGATTACTTAATAAATATTATACGGAAGTTGTTCATGTTCATTAGAGAACGAGCACCATGTCAAAATATCTAGCAAAACAAGACAATCCGTAAGATAAAATGCTTCGTTGTCATTTCACTTCACGACCGAGGACTTATGGGTGCTGGTTTAAACCACTCACTGCGCACCCCCAATTGCGCCTGGTGCTCGATCATTCATTCATTTTAAAGAGTTAAATGTAGCTTTCATAAATATATCACCTAAATCGCTACAATCCGGGCGCTACAATATATCTAATTTTGTTTTTAAGAGTTGTATACGTGCTGCTTAATGACTGTCAAAAGGGATTATGAAGCATCCATAATTGTTTTTTTTTTTCTTCCTTAGAGTCAAAAGGCCGTAATGTATGCCAGTGTCTCCAATGACCGAATGAAAAATTTATTTTAAACGCCATTCCAAAACAGAAACAAAATGGAAAGCTATAAAGTTGTAAATGGTTTTTCAAGAAGAACACGACCACTTTCAACCACTTATAAGATTTAATTACACAGCCCTCCAACAATTGTTGAATATTTCGATCGTGTGCCGTTGTAAAATGTCAACAGTTGATTTGGCCATCAGGCGTATGCAACGGGACGTCAGTACATAGCCTATTTTGGCCTATGTTTTACCGATATTCTGATGAGTGTGCTCGCACATCAATGATCAGAATATCATGTAGAACATACTGACATCCATTAAATGGACAAAAATGTAACAGTAACTTATGCCCCATTTCTACTACGTGGTACCCTACCCGCTTTTTTCATTGTTTAAGTTGCATAAAAGGGAGTAGGGAGAAATCATTAAACGCTACATTTTATTTTGTGCATTACATGTAGGCCAATATATTATTGAATTCCTATTGAAATAAACGAATGTTCCATGGTGTGAAAGAATGCATGGAAATAATGAAGGTTTGTTGGTGTTGATCAATATACATCGTAATGCAAATTTCCTTTATGAAAATGTCGATGATTTTCTCCTCGCTAAAAATACCCATTTCTGCGCTGATGATTTTTTTCTCTGTTAATGAACAGCAAAAGCTGTGAAACCTTTTCAAACGGTAACTGATATGTTGGTTATGTGGTTGGTGAAGCTCATAGCGCCCAAATGCATGATGATTACCATTAAAGTAATGTGTGAAAACACCACTTCAAAAAATGACTGCGATGGAATGGCACGTTTGTCTGAGTGGTAAAGAATCAACCGCATCCAAAAAGGGGCATACAGATATTTTAAATAGTTTTGTGCTGCGGTGCTATGATGACCAGCTACACTGAGCCTGTACTATCCTCTAATGGACAACGATCCCCCAGAAAAGTACCCGGCACCAAGGCGGGTGGAGTAGAGTAGAGTAGAGCCGGTACCATGTAGTGGAAATGAGGCATTAAGGCCGAATTCGGCGAGGTCCCGGGCAAGGAGAAAACTTTTCGGCCAACCAGGAATTCACTTGCGCTTGCCCGACGGGCTACCGTTCATTTTAGAATTTTGCGAGCCCTGTCTTGGTTCACTGGAATTATTTTCCACAGTCTCTGTGACACAAATGCTGAGTTATAAAGCCTTAAATAGGCTCATGCACAACAGGAAAAAATTGGCGATATTCGTATTCTAAGCAAATGGGTTAAACTCAAAAGCTATAAGTACCGCGAGTATCTAAGTTTCATTATTTTTCTGGATACTCGGTTGGCCAAAAGTTCAAATTGCGCCCTGTATGTAATATCATTCCTGTATGTTTTCATCATATCTGAAAACATTTTAAAGGAAAAGTATCCTTTCAGCATTTGCATGGATATAGTGCTTAAGTTACCTCAGCAGACCAGTGCAGTAAGCTTGCATGGGGGTTCAGACACACTTACCCATAAAAAACTGAAGTGCAATATTGTGAACAAGAATATGCTCCAGTGGGATGACACAAAGCTTGCCGAAGCTCGCCGCCAATTTCAGAGCATCTACTTCCTACAGAGGGACAAAAGAATTTAACTCCGCTAATGGGGAAATAAAAATCAAATATAATCTGGGATTAAAATGATTAAAAAGTGCAAGTTCAGTCATAGTGTATTGTCTCAAAAGCACAAAAGTGATTACACTGCAATTACAGTGGTGGAAGCATACCTTTCCTGAGCGTAGCCTCTGAATTCTCGTCTCGCAGACTTTTTTTCACAAACAGAAGACTGTTGATCTGATTCTTTATCATATTAATATCTACAAGAGAGGGGAAAAAAAGTATCCATGAAGAACAGATATTGCATCATGACTGCACTCACCGATCAGAGATATTAAGATCAATGACCGACCATTCTCCCATCTGACAGACAAGCATAGCCTGACCTTAATAAACAACCTTATACGAGCAGGGATCATCCAGTGAGATTATCCAGTCACAGGCTTTAAATTTTTAATGCTAATTTTATTCTGATGACTTTATCTATATTGTGGTCGAGTATATTATGGTTCAGAGGGCATGTTAACTTAAAATTAGAACTGAAAGCAGTGGTTTATAAATTCTAATTGACCTCCATTACATCAAAAACAATACAACAGCATATTATTTCATGTTTCACCACTTCTCAGAAAAAACACTTATTTCAGTTTTGATTCGTACAATGCATTTTCTAAGCAAGAATCAAAGTAGGGACAGTAAAGCATTTAACACTTTGTAGTGTTGCCACTCTTTTCCACAAGTGAATTTGTGTTCTAGGCGTACATTTGTCCCATTCCTCTTGCAAAACAAGACTTAAAGGGATACTCCACTCATTTATAATACTTGAAAAGGCACAGTTATTTGCTAGATTATTATAATCTCTACTAATCCTGAAATTTTCCTCAATATCCAAGGTCGATTACCATTTTAAATCGATTTTTACTGTATTTATGATGAGCGCCACCATTCTTAATTCTGCAAAGGAAAGTGACGACAACAGTGCCGTAAACAACCAGGCAGGGCGACTAATGTCCAGCTAAACTGTTCAGATCACAATGAATAAAAATGCGTATTGCATTATTTCATATCGTTACACTGCCATGTTAGACACATTACACTGTCGCCATTGCAAATACTCTACAGGAGACGTCATTTTCGCCCCGCTGGCTTAGTTTTTTTCCCTCTAGTTTCTATTCGGGATCCAGCAGTATGCTGAGAATGCGGTAGTACAATCTGTTCTCCGTTCAACAGGCCGAGAGGAGACTGTGTGCCAGATGATCGAAAATGCATCAGCGGGCAGTTTTTGGCTAATAAACAGAAAATTCCTGGTGCAGGCAATGTTGACGAAAGTTAATCATGGCTCATTACCATACACTCACTACACTGTAATGACACAATTACTTGCCCTTTACATAGATATTCCTCCAGATTCCTTGAATCTTCCAATTATGTTATGCACCGCGTGGGGTTAAATATCCAAATCCCTTCCTACGTTTTTTGAGGAACATCGTTTTTAAACCTTTCAATGATTTTCTCACACATGAGTGGGTAAATTGACGATGCACTTGTTGCCGTAGCTTCTGAAGGACTAAGCCTCACCTGGATCATGCTTTTGCACCAAATAATGATTACAATCGTCTGCCGACATCAGCAATTTCAAATCACATCATTATTCGGTTTTTTTTTTTTTTTTTTTTTTTTTAATAACTCATTGCTAGCCCCAAGTTGCCTCTGTCTCAACTTCTTTTTCTAAATTTGTTGCTGGCCCTGAATGGCAGGAATGGACATATATTTGCAAATAAAATCAAGTTGACAGGCAAACATTAAATATCTTCTCTTCACACTATCTGCAATGAAATACAAATCAAAGTAAATTTAAAGATCAGTGCTTTCGGTTTTTATGAGGATTTTCTATAACACACAAACATTTTCCAAGTTCGGGTTTTAGCAATTAAGCCGGTGTCACATTGTATCAGAACTAAATTTGGTCAAGGTAAGGACTTTGTGGTGGTTAGCTCAATGGCAAAAATGATTCTTAAAAGTTGCTGAAGCTATCATTTCATGATTAGAGGAGTCAATCTGGAATATACCCGAGCCATCAGGGACTTCAAAAAAAAAATCCAACGATGGGATAACCTGGTCATTCAGAACATTCAGATAGTCTGCTCACTTCTTATTGCTGAGTAACATGGCTGAACCCAGACCTGAACAATTCAAGCAACCTCAGATCATAACACTGCTTCCAGAGGCTTGTACAGTGGGCACTACGCATGATGGGTGCATCACTTCATGGGCTTCCTTTCTGAACCTGATGCACGCATCCCTCTAATGGGTACACCTGGACTCATCAAACCACAAACCCTTTGTCGATTGTTCCACAGTCCAATTTTTGTGCTCCATAGGAAATTTAAGTCCATTTTCCCTCAATTAGGCTTACTATAGTGGGCTCCAAAATTAGTGGAACTCCTGACTGACAATGCACAAACAATACAAAAAAAAAAAAAAAAAAATACCAACATGTGTGACACACTTTATTAATGTTTTGATGGAAACAACCAAAATTATAATAATTTAATACAAAACAAATTTCAACAAAATCAAGTTTTCACAAGAATTGGCACCCTTCATTTAGTACTAGTGCAACCACCTCTGGCGAGGGTGACAGCATGGAGTCTTTCCTGAAATTTTTGACGAGGTTAAGGCACACATTTGGAGGGATTTTGACCATTCCTCTAAGCAGATCCTTTCAAGATCATTTGCATTCTTTGGTTTGCATTTATCAACTGCCCTCTTCAACTCAGCCCACAGGTTTTCAATTGGATCAGAGTCTGGGATTAAGGTCACATTTTATTATCCCATTATTTAACCAGTGCCCCGGATTTTGGACCCCCGCCATCATATTTCACTGAAAGGTTTTTGCCTGCTGACGCTGTATTTGACAAAACCCTCATCTGACCAAAAGTTCCAATCATAGGTGTTTGGCAAACTCCTTCTGGTCAAAAAGGGTTCAAAAGGTTTCAAAGGGTTGTGGAGGTGGCGCCTGATGGTGCTTTTTGAAACCTGGTGATCCCAAGATGAAACCAAGGCCTGCAATTCCTTCATAGTGATTCTCAGGGATTTTGTTGCTTCTCTCACCATCCTCTTCAGTATCATGGGGGGCAAAATGCAGTTGCATCCTCTACCCTTGAGGTTTTCAACAGTTCCATATCTTTGGAATTTTTAAATAATTGCCCTGACAGTGCTCAGTGGCATTTTCAATTGTTTGTGAATCTTCTTGTAGCCATTAACAGATTCATGAAGGTCTATGACCATCTGCCTCTTTTGAACCAATAGTTGTTTTATCTTCCTCATGGTGTTGGATAACAAAGGGATATTGCATGCGTTTTACCTCATTTCTATATCCTAGTGAAAGAGGAAGTGATGTAATGGCTCAATGTAGCTCCTTCGCACTTAGATAAAACGTAAATACGTGGAATTTAATACCTGGTTTAATTTTGGTAGATGTTATTTACAATAATCTTTAAGGGTGCCATTAATTGTGAAACCTTGCTTTGGAGGAAATTGATATTTAAATCAGTAAATGATTTCTGTTGGTTCCATTGGAACATTAATATCATACAGTGTTTCTCACATACTGTTATTGAGAGTCTCTCCAGAAATAAATTTTCCAGAATTTTTTAAAGTATTGTTTGTGCATTGCCAATCAGGGGTGCCAGTAATTTTTAGCCCACAGTAACAAGTGACTTTCTTGTGGCCAAGCATCAGTTTAGTCCTAATCTTGTAAGTTTTCATTGCATTGTGTGAGTGGGAATGCACTTACTTTCACAATTAAACATAGTCATGAATTCTGTCAATTTTTTTGCGATGGACTTCAAGAAACATTTTAGTGCTCTCCAATCACGATCATTCTTTATTTTTTCCCACCATATTTCTTCTGCAAAGTTGATGGTTCAAAGCTACCCTTACAGGTTTTTACAATGCACTGAACCATTCTAACCCAATTGCAGGGATTTAAGCAACCTCCTTGAACACTTTCCCTGTTTGATGAAGAATTTACTCCTCTTTAAACGCAGTAAAATCTTTTCCTTGACCATTGGATATGCCTGCCTAGATGGTTGTTTTAGAAATGAGAAGCTACACTGCATCAGTCAGTGTTAGAAGAATTGTTCCCAGCTGAAACATATTAATCACTGCAATAAGGGTTTAATCATTAGCTCTTAAATATTTGCTTATTTAAATCCAAATGGAGCCCTTTTTTGTGCCAGGCAGTGTAGCAATTTAGGACCATCCAACTGCAATGCAGCAGAGAAGACTTCAACCAGTAGCAGGTTCAGGAAACAATCCCCAAGTATTAATTTGAAGTATCAAAGGACAGAGCCACTATTGAGCCACATTTATGGTTGAAGAAGGCTATGCAAGCAAGCTTGCCCATAACTGAACTAAACTATTGCATTTGTATGCATGTTGCGTGTTAGCAGGGGTCCGTCAGTATACGCATGTATATGCGCACATACATGCTAGTTAATGAGCATCTCCATGTATGTGCGAGTGATTACATGCCAGCACATGCAAGTCAGCATGTGTGTGTATGTTCTTGCAGGCATGAGAACACGCGTGTTCGGGCTCGTCTCACCGTCGCCAGCGGTGTCAAGGGAGCGCAGGTACTGCAGCTCCTCGGCTGCCTTGTCTTTCACGGCCTCCAGCTCCGCCGGCTTGTCCGACAGCTTCAGGATGTTCATGAAGGCCTCATAGTTACAACTCGAATCCCGGATCTGCAAGACAGGGCCCATTACTGCATGCTGCTACGCCCTTACATTCCAAATACAAATCCAAAACCCGCTGGATTATTGTCTCCATACTCGCCAATGCAGCAATTATTAATTAGTCATGTATGCAAAAAATACTGCTAATGTACATTCATCTCTGCCTCACAAACTATTGAGTAAAGAAGCAGCTAACTTTCTGTTAACATTAGGTCTGTATATCAAGTATTGAAAGCGTGAAAACGGCCTTTTATATAGTGCTGCACGATTTGGTAAAAATGTGCGATTGCGATTATAGTAGACCATATTGCGATTTGCAATTACGATATGATTTTTTTTTTTTTTTTTTTTTTTTTAAATGGTATCTTGAGCCTACTTGCTTTGTTATCAAGGAAAGTGCGGAGAATCATGATGGTTTTGAAGGGTATTTTTCTCAACTCAAAAAATGCCAACATTAAGGTGCATAAAAATTACAAAACAAGTTTATAGCACTGTTTTCAAAATAACATTTTCCAAAAAAGAGGTTTTTCCTTTTTTGAAAATCAGGATATTTTCTGCAAAGTGTAAATGCAGTGGCACTATTGTGAACTTAGAGGACTTTCTGCAGGCATTTTTGTAAACCTATTAATTGCTACTTAAAACAAAAAGCTAAAAGTTTGTACAGTATCCTTAAAAAAATAAAGCCATTTCTGCAAAGTACAAAGCAGTAGCACCGTTGGGCATTAGCGGCTTTCAGTTCTCTTTTGTCTTTACTTTGCTGGGCTTTCATCACATGCATTCTTCATGCTTTTGTCTGTGCTGTCCCAAGTGTTGATAGAGATTGGTAGTGTTGCCGGGATGTGGAGATTTTAACTTTGCAAGTTTTACACAACACGCCTTTCTGTTCAACGTCATGCATTCTGAAATCAAAGTATTGCCATATGCAGAGATGCCAAGTCTCGCGCTTTTTTTTTTTTTTTTTTTGCTTATTCATCGTAGTCCGCAATTGTTCAATGAACGCTTATTAACGAGATTCTCACGCGGAATTAAAAATCCTTGTGCATTGACGTTTCAGTTTCACTTGCATAAAGGTGGACCTCACCACAAGGAACATGGAAAGCGATAATGACTCCGGACTTCTTGTGCTTCTCTTTACTCAGGGATTGGAAACAATGCATGTGTTTCATGATCGTTTGAATTGTTTAAATGAAATAAGACCATTTGCAATTCCATTGCTTTCAATCCCTCAGTAAAGACAAGCATGAGAGTCAATCGATTTCCGTGTCACTGTTGGGGAAATCCACCGTAATGCACGTGAAACTGATTAACATAATGCACAATGACTTCAATTCACGCTTCAGTGCTTGATAGAATAATTGCTGACTAAGACACGGGAACGTGAATACCACTAACAGGCGAGACACTCACGCCTAATCTCTGCATATGATAGTAGATGTTGCGGGTTTTTTTCCCCGCCACGAACTCACTCTCAGCCTGGGCTTGCTCAGGCTCCTGCTCATGATTTTATTCGGCGTCTATGTTGGTCACTGAGAACTGTAGCGGGTAGTCACGTTACCATACCTGCTGCACAGACCACGGCTGCGTCTCAATAGGTTTTTTCGCTGGGGAAATATCCTAACTCCTGAAAACTGATCCGGAGATGATTACGTGTCGTGACAACTATGATAAGAGCCTTCGAATTCTTTAAATGTTAAGGAACGGTGTCTCAGTGCTTCCTAATTTACCTCCTTTAGCATAGGGTAAACAGACTCATCCTTTTCGAAAAGAAAGGAGATAACGCCATTCCATGATTCTGCGAGCAGCAGTATTTAAAGCGGCAACCATTCATCTGGCCAATCGCAGTAAGAAACGTATGGGACCCCATCATGTTTACGCCGCCTGATTCAGATTTTTTTTATTAGAGCGGTTGTATTCAGAATTCCATTTTACACCTTTCCTTTATCTTCAGACGTTTTCCACATAGATTAAAGAAAAGTGGTGTGGAATTAGTGTATAGGACGTAATTTTTGACTGCTCGGACACAGCCCAGGATAGCGCTTGTGGCCATAACGTCAACAGACTCCATACAATTAATAGAGATGTAGTTATGTTCACTGGCAGCACAGTTTATTTAGATTGAATCGCAAATCGCCGCCTTTTTTGCGGTTATGCAATCGCATTGCTTGACATCGCGATTGCAATTGCGATTAGATTAATCGTTCAGCACTACTTTTATAGACCAGCTATTCCAATTCTACAACAACAAATCAGAGTATAGACAGAAGACTCAAATAAAAAATTTAAACCAATAGCATCCCTCCCTACTTCCTCTTAAACTTAATGGCTGCAACCATTGGCAGATTACTTACCATCCAAATCACATACTGATTAATATAATCTGGATCACTCAGCTGGTTGATCAGTGGAAGCAGAACACCCCTCGCAAGGATTTCCTGAGAGATGAAAATCAGGGGCTTGCATCGGGCTTGTCTCAAGATTAACATGACATTTTATAACGACAGTTTCATTTATATTAAAATAATTACTATAAATAAATATGGTCGCTGCAAAAGAACCACTCAGTTTCTCGGTTTATCATTTCAGCTCAATATGATCAAATGGTATCTATAAAAACGACTGTTGTGGCAGTGTTTCCCTTTTGAATAGTATGCAGTTGCACTCACCCTGACAAAGTATCTCATATTCCTGTTGTGGAAGTCTCCAGGAGGTAGTAACAAATACAGCAATACCTCGCAAAGGTCTTTCAGAAAGCCTGGAGAACATAAAGGAAACCAAGACTGTAATTTGTATTCTCCCTGCATTATACAAACTACAAACTCAATTTCAACATCTATTGGTTTCAAAACAATTTTGAAATAAAGATGTTCTCTACTTGGGAAAAAAAAAAAAAAAAAAAGAAACAGGTGATTAACTCTAAAGTTTCAGTTGACATATGTAAATGGGAACTAAAATACAATTATACACTTCCTGAAAAATGTGTGAAAATACACTATGAATGAGCTCAGAGAAAGATATCATTAAAATGTCGAAGTCGATGTAAAATTTGTTTTTGCAACTGTCCGGTAGGATAATGCTTCAGACACTAGCATGTACTGAAAGACTGCAGTTTTACTATAAAAGACAGCTACAGCAGAACCCTTGAGTGTTAGCACTACAGTACCTCCTAAATATAAACTGCTTCACTCAACGTCAAAGACCATCAATGCTTAAAGAGCAGATGCTGCCATCTGCAAAGCAGATATGCAGCACACTAACCTGGCCTTCAACTTCCTGTCATTATCATACAGAAGCACTGCAACTTTTAAAGCAACGCTTCAGGCGTTCGTGTGAATGAAAAAGGCAGCCTTTGGTTGAAGTGAATGTGTGGAATGTGCTATTGTACACACCCTCTTCATCTTTGGGTGCGGTGCAGACCACATCCCGACACAGTGTCCTCTCCATCTCCACCTCCGCCTCGAAGAAGGAGTCCAGCAGCTCCTCTGGGTCGTCCCCTGAAACATAACACACTTTGGATTAAAGAATAAGAAAACCTATGATGAACTTGCATTGTCAAATAAAGTACATAATGTCTTCTGTCCAAAATGATAAGCCATTCTTTTATTTACAATTTTTAACACCGTGTTATTCATGTTCAAACACAGCAGAATCTCAAAAAATTCAGAATCTGCTATGACCGTCATAAAAAAATAATCAACCAACCAAACAATGGGAAATATTCTGCCCAGACTGGTGCGTGACGTCATTAGGGCTGGACATGTCTTTCGAGTGTGCGTAGTCACAGTGTAAGTATTGAAAGTTGCATTGATAGTCAAGAGTGTTTTGAAAGATACCAGTTGTTTGAATTAAAACCGATTGTTTGCTGGAAATCCATCTTTAATCCTCGACAATGCCGCTATGCGCGGTTGTTGGGTATTCTAACGAAACGGGCGATCCGAACCTGACTGACGTGACCTTTCACCATTTTACCTTTAAAACAAAAGAGCTACCAGCCCGGGTGACGTAAGCATCATCTTCCAGCCACAGTAACACGGCGGCTTTCTTATGCTGTGTTATGCATTTAAAATTTAAATGCAGGTTGCCAGATACAAAAAAATAATAATAAAAATAAAAAATAAACATTGCTTATCATTTTGGATAGCAGAGGTAATGTACTTTATTTGGCGATGCAACTTCACAATAGTTTCTCTTATCGTTTAAGGACACTGTCCTTCATGTGAACGTTTGAGGTTATCATACACAGGCCATCTAGAACCCAGACTGCATCACTGCAACGAGCCTCCACTAGAACAGCCCAAGGACACCAACAGGCTACACCAGGTCACAAACACAACATAAACTGTCCGTTTAAAGACCCACAGGCTGTGCTGCTGCCTACATTCGATCATTACTTTCAAGTCTTACGTTGTTTAGGGTCTTCCTTCTCATTCAGTCTCTCCTGGGCTTTCCTGAATACCCGCAAGTGTGTGGCAAAGTCATCAACCAATCGGGTCGTGAAATACGGCTGCCAGTCCACTTCTTTGGACCTGCCAGATTGGGAGAGACATGATGAAAGCCATAAAGCTTTATTTTTCATTCAAAAGAACGTCACTGTGTTATTGTACGAGTGCCATCAGGCACTTGTGTTAGTTATAGCTTACCTTGCGGAAAACTGGACAAGTGCATACTGAACAGTTTGTCTGATTTCAAGCAGAAAGGATTCATCATCGCTGAGAGTGTAATACCAATACTGGATGTAATCTCTCAGGGCAAACTGGATCACCTGTACGAAAATAATCAGATTAAAAGAATACACAAAATTAAGGACTTAATTATGCAGAACATTTTTAGGTTTTCAAGTTCAATACAGCATTCATATTATTCCTCCATATTGACCGGTAGCAGAAGAAGACAAAGACTTTGTAAAGATGCTGGACTGCACAGCATTCTGTTCAAGTGATACAAAAACTGACAACAACTTACAATCAGATTCATAAGTATTTGGAAAATGACAATTTTCAGCATTGTGGTGAACACAATTCAACACGCATGTGTGCAGAAAAGCTGAGCCGCCAACTGTCCCCATTGCTTTTGGTCCCGTATAAGGTGGGACAAAATACAAAAAGAACATCAATTCCAACACCAATCAGTTCATGTGGATGTACATACCCCCCTATTAAGTTGAAGATCTGATAGTCATTGCCAATTTTAAACTCCAATATGCCGTGGCTGTCAGATAAAGTAACAGCGACAATGAAAATATGCAAATATCAATGGACTCAACTGTAAACCATGTATAACAACTCTGCACCTCTCAGGTCTGGAATAACAATGTAAAGCACCCCCCATGCAGTAGTTATGCACGCTGAGGTAGATAGACCACACTTCATGTGACCCGAGTGAGATGCAAAATGGTACATCACTCCAACAGGGCTTAAATATGGAAGACATATTGGAGTAAAGTGTGAGACTCAGTAGCATGAAAAGTGAGAAGTAGGGCTGGGTATCGTTTCAATTTTAATGATTCTGGTTCTGATTCCGATTCTGCTTATCGAATCCAGTTCTTATCGTATCTCGATTCAGATTCCTTCATTCTTTGCGCATTTAGGCTATATTTACTAAACTTTTAGCTGTGACAACTGTTTCCTTCAGTTATAAAAATATTTCTATGGTTATTTTTGAAAAGCAAACCGCTGCTATGTATAACAGACTGTTGCTGTACACGCAGTTCTGCTTCCATTGTGGTAGCAGGTCCGGCCAAATCTATTCTCACTGCAGTTCATTTCAGACCGCGATTGAAATAATACATTTGGAACCGATAAGCAGATTCAACATGCACCTGTCTTAATGAATCCATGGTTCTTGAAAAATTTTGAACCGGTTCTCAAAACCCAGCCCCAGTGAGGAGGAACTATACAGTGCCTGAATACTTGGTGCAAATAGGACTACAGACTGGCACGCAGCTTCAGGGAACACCAGCTGCTGGCATTAAGGAGGAGTCTGATCACTTATCAGGATGGTCTCTGTGTTTGAGCTAACCGCGGTGAGAGTCACATTATCTCCAGTGCTTAGCGAAGCACAAGGAGGCACTGTTCTGGTGCAGGAGCCCCTCTTCCTCGGACAGAGGAAACATTGATCAATGAGTCCTACTCAGGATTCTTCAGCTGCCACTGGAGGCATTCGAGGCTCCTTCGACCTGCAAGACAGGCCTGCGCTCCCACCAATACAGAATCAAACTCAAAACAATAGGCTTGACGCTGCTTATCTGGATCCAATCTGCAAGGCTTGCTTACTTTCTTCCACAGATGCATCAAAATCGCTTCACTAATAACATCACAATCATTCTGAGGGCATTACTGATATCCCTGAATAGATTTCCACATAAAACAAATACAGGACAACCAGTTCCCGTTAATAAAATTCTAGCCTACTGATGCTGTAACATTGCCAATTCTGTCATTTTCAAGTCCACCCACATAATCCAACTGTAAAAATGTCTAAAACTTCATCACATGGGGAGTAATATGCAGAATCCAGTCAGAATGAAGTCCAGCACCATGCATCAGCCAAAATGTACAGCAAAGAGAACTTCAGATTAAACTTGCTGACAAAATTTAATACACTGCCTGCTGAAAAGTTGCAAACTTAAATATTTAGTTGGAACCCCTGTTGCTTTGATTACAGTGCAAATTTGTTGCGTCATTGTTTTGACAACCGTATGCAATGCCAGAACATTTATTTTCAATCAGAGTTGAACACTTCGGTTGAGCTCTTGCTTTGACTACAAGATAGTTGAACCACCCTGTAGGTTTCTGCAGCAAATCCCACAGACTTTCAATGCGGTTAAGGTCCGGACTTTGTGGTGACCAATTCATGTGTGAAAATGATTCCTCATACTTGTCCTTCTCATTTCTTGTTTTCTTTGCATGATGCAGACCGATAATTAGCCACTTCTGAAACACTGTAACATATTTTCCATTAACAAGGGATACGTCTTCTGGCATAATTTTTTAGGGAATGAAAAGCTACGTGCTTCATCAGTCAGGGTTAAAATAATCATTGCCAGATGAAACACATTAATCGCTGCAATGATGATCCAATCATTGTATTTGTTAATTAAAATCCAAAAGGTGATTTGGATGATGTCACTAACAGTTAAGTTAAGGCTGCTTAAAAAAAAAAAAAAAAAAAAAGTGCAATGCTTATGATCATTCATTAATTCTGGGTCCACAGATGAGGAACACAGATTTTTCATGAATTAAAAACTGTTGTCCACCACTGCACCCTGGTAGTCCTTCTCCCCAGGACTTGAAGGCAGAGGAGTGAGAGTCCTTGACGGCGCGCACTAAAATCATCTGAACACTTTTGCTGCATACCTGCTGTAGAGGCTCATCAATAATGTTGGATCCTGTAACTCTTCTGTCAATTTTGATGGGTTTGACTTCCAGTTTCAATTCCTCCAGCGTCTTGAGAAGGACACAGGAACACAGACAATCAGTTAAACACAAAGCAATGCACAATATGGCCCATCCAAGGTGCCCAAACGATCGGCTAAAAGCAACAGTAACATTCAGTACATAAGTAAGCATAGAAGTATGTAAGAAAGTATGTAAGTAAGTGTGCATATGCGCATGTACAAGCGTGTGGCTGAGACAGGACCTGGGGTGGGAAAGACTATTACAGACAGGAAGGGGAAACAGGAAAGCAGGAGTTGAACAGCAGCAGAGTTAGAGAGCGAGAGCGAGAGAGAGAGAGAGAGAGAGAGAGAGAACTGACAGCACACTGCTGACCTTCAGTACGCCTGACGGAGTCGCAGGGAGGAAGGACTGCTCACATCTCTCCAAGTGTCTTTCGGAGTTTGTCTTTCCAAATAAAAGGGTAACAACAAAGCCTCTGCAAGACAAAGAAAAACATAAAAAAACAACATCAGGAACTGAGTGTACTTACAGGTCCTGAGACAAAACTGAAAGCATTTAGAGGTAGCAGCGTACACTTCCAGGAACGTAACCAATGTCAGACATGCAAGCGTTTGAACTGTGAAACATACAGCGTATAAAGACTATCAGTGGAATACAAATAAAAAATTCCTTCATTCAAATGTCAAATAAATTCCCAATCATTCAGAGCAGATGAGTATTTATCTCCTGCCAGTGTCCATCACTGTAATACACATAATAGCCCAAACCAACACCCCCATACCCCCAAGCAGAGCTAACAAAACTATCTAATCAGTGAGTTAAATACCTGACTAGCAAGACTTTGCCTTAAACAGAGGTGATTTTCCACAGTGTCATGTGATGCATGAGCAAGATGGTCAACTTACCCACCAACAAAGCAGAGGATATAAAAAACAAAATAAAATATGGCGAAGGGTCCAAATGTGATGAGAAAGAGTACCACCCCCAAACTGCTCCATCCCCATATTGACAGGCTGGTCTAAAACACACACACACACACAAAAAAAAAAAAAAAAAAAAAAACAATTTAAATCAGTCAGATAGCTTTCAGCAACTTACAAGTACAAATCTGTGTTCACTGCAAAGGAAAATGTTACCTTCTTTACGGCCATGAGAAACACCTTAGGCCTCATTATTCCCAAGTTACATAGTAAACCGCTCTGTCATACAATGTATGACAAAAGCAGGAGGTTGCGAGCGCTCTGGTGGCAATCTTTACACAGATTAGCATCTAGCAGTACAACAAATGTACCCTTGTCACCTAGCATGGAAGGGAAGGCCAGCCCAGTCTTCCAGTCAGAGACCCATCCCTTCCACAGTGTTAACCAATCACAGCCATACACAGTACAAACCATGAACCGGAGCCATTTTCATTAAGTAACCTTCACCGCTTCACTTTCTGTTGCCTGACAACCACAAAGGTGTCCATTACAGAGCACAAGTGCGTATTGACATTCTTTTGAATGACCTGTAATCTCCAAGCGATAACCTCCTTGAAATCCCGATTAAAGACTACGTCACACACTTTCCCAGAAGCAGATGGTAGTCACAGATTTGCAAAATTCCTAGATAATACATCCATCTTCTTACCTAGGCCAATAACAAATGCATAGTTGGACCCACAGTAAAGGCAACGTATAAGTAAAGTGGAATAGCCGATACTGAACGGTATGCTCAATTGGTTATCAGAGAGCGTGGGCGAATATCACGGCATTTTTCACAAGCAGCATCTCTATTGTAATTGCAAGCCATCAATTTGTGACTTTGGCACGTGATTCTAGGATGGAAAGTGTGAGTGATGTCTTTCAATACATAGAACAGCGTTGAACTTTGTTATTATAGAATAAAAACACAAAAAAATTTGACATTATACTTTAAACAGAGACAAGCATTTGCAAATAGCCACACTGCTTTAGTCCATGCTCTACATGGTCCTGGAACCAGGTACATTATGTTGACCTGTGACCATGTTCAGCTAATGTAACATCATTCAGAAAACTATAAAAATCAAAATCGGAATACTAATGACAACCTGGTTGCAATAGTATAAATATGTCCAAAGCTTCATTAATTTTCAGTTCAGTAGTCATAACTTAACGTGATAGCTGGCAACTACGCCAAGGTCAGCAAGCCAGTCTCCTGAGTTCTGTAATGCCAACCTGTTCCCTGCTCTCCGTTTAAATCTGAGTCATGGCTAAAGCATACTGCATTCACCGCCAAACTGCTTCTCTCACAAACCATGCTTGCAAAGCTGGTTCGCGACAAAAATCCTTGCACATTTATAGATTAATTTTACATTTGATAATCACATCAATTTTGACACTGTAACAAGATCTGAGATTACACACAAGCAGAGTCCATACAAAAACCTTTTTTTTTTTTGCCAATTTGTCTAATAGAAGACAATTTCACAAGACGAGGATTTCAGGAAATCTGCATGCTTTGAGTACTAGCCTACAATTCTCATTTCTAATTTGCATTTTATTCTGCATATTTTCTATTTTCGCCATTCTTTCTCTCAGTAAAACTCACACACGTATCCACTTTCTGCTCAATAAAACATCAGCATTGGTATTAGGCTGGTAATATTTCATATAAAACAACATCTGACAATTTTTGGTGTTTGGCAAAAAGAAACTGAAAAGTTCAAAATTGATTTCATGGTGATTTATCAATGGACCACAAAAATACTTCTGACCGAGCTCAAGGGAGTGTGGGTGTAAGATTAAAAATTAATTTTAGCCTGATGTCAAGAGGCATCATTTTCTGAAGATACAAAAAACAGCACGCACATCCAAAAACAATGAGTGCTGGGTGCTGGACAAAAACAATACAAAAGTACAAAATATAAAATATAAGTCTGCACACCAGAAAACGCTCCTTAGAAATTTTATTAGTTGGTATCACCGCGTGTGACATTTCGGGCAACAGCCCTTCATGGCTGATGAAGGGCTGTTGCCCGAAACGTCACACGTGGTGATACCAACTAATAAAATTTCTGAGGAGCATTTTCTGTGTCTTGATTTTATATTTTTATAAGAGGCATCACTTTCCCCACAGCAAGTTGTTAATTCTCAGACCGACTCACCAGACCATCAAACGAAGAGCTCCAAGGGCCTAGGTTTCAGAACTAGACAGAGCTAAGTTCAAAATAATCTTAAATTATCGTGTGAGGAGGATGGGGTTCTTAAAACAGCCTTTTCCTCTGATTTTTAGGCATTTCAACTACCTCTTTTGTGCACATTCTTGTTTATTAACCTACTGCTAAAACACTAGATTCCAGCAACATGATTCTAGACTGGTGAGGAGGTAAAGGTATGCATTTTTTTCATACAAATGCTTTTAAGAAGTCTATGCAACATAACCGTTCGTTCAAAAATCAGCCAGATCTTACACATTCCAACAGAATGGCACTGAAGTTTGAAAGTGCAATAGCCAAGTTTTTGCTACACTTTTTCCTGTGGAATCTGCAAACAATTCTAAGTCAGCATATTCCTGGCAATGCCCTTTCAAAACTGCACAGTCAGTTTCAGCATGCATGCTTAGCTGGATATGGCTGGTGTCAAGGCCATAATGATCAGTTCCTAAAAAAAGTAAAACTAGCATCACTGAGGTGACAAAACTTGTGAATTATAGAGAAGATGAGGAAAACCTCGGGGACGATGGAGGGGCAGTACGATTTTTACAAGTGTCAGAATTTATGTTTGTCACGTGAGCACTCCGTCCACCTAACAGAAAATGTCTCGATATGACGATATGAACACATTATAAAGATGAAAACGTCTGAGTCAAATTTAGTTTTCATGAAGTTCAAGTAATTGCGGGCCAGGAACCATTTCGCAAAGATACGAAGGATGGTCCTGGTCATGGAAAGCATTCCAGTCGGAAATTGCGACCGGGCTAGCTAGCTGGCCAAGTTGTATAGCTAGTAAGTAACCTCAGTCAGAGGCAACGGAAGCGGACCCAGATCTTGTTCTTTGGTTTCATCTGCTCAAGAAACAAAGCCACATTGTAAATCCACATACAAGCCCAAACCAGCAAATTCTTGCACATTTCACAGAGCGACACAGCGGCACGATTCAAAGCGACTAACATTTGTGGGCTATATGGCCAACTAGCCTCATGGCTAACGTTAGTTTGTACCTTCATGTGATTTCAACGTAGAACTATTCTCCAGATACTTGCAAGATAACGAGAAAAGAAAAATAGTAACATTAACTTCGATTTAATGCAATATTGGTCACGTTGCTTCTGACGAGGAATGGCCACGTTGTACCGTATCAGCAGGTTTAATTTAACCAGCACGCTAGCAAGTATGACAACTTGAAACGGAATGATCTCAATCCCGTGCGCACGAATTGTAGCAAACGTAGCATGCTACCTACTTAGCTGCGGTGTTAATGGAAAGGCTAACACCTCCGGAATACCACAGCCCTGACTCACCTGAGGCGAAGCGCTGTGGCAGCACACCATTCTAGATTTAAGCTAGCTAAGTAGAACCTTAAGCCGCTCTTCGCTGCTGGCTAGCTATATCCTGCTAATTAGCATGTCGTCATATCAGTTCTGCTCTTCATTAATAGCAAAACATAGCCACAGGACCGCTTATTCGCCAACTGGCCAGTGAGGCAGATCTACTGGAACAGTGACCAAAACGGCCAAGTCTCGGTAATGCCGCCCGGCTCAATGGCCTGTTATGTTTACCTGGGCTAGCAAGCTGGCTACATGGAACTGTCGTGAGACTGTCACTGACACTTCACTGTAGGAAAACAAGCTCTCACACCTTACTGCAACAGAATATTCCTTACCTCAGTTAACATGGTTAATACCGTAGAGACAGGATTGCTTGTCCTAACCCCACCGCATTTTAATTTAACACAGGGGCGATCCTGTCCCCAATTTGTCGTTTAAAAACGGATATGTTTCCAGTCCCCATACGATATTCTGAAAGTCGCCATATTAAAAGGGTTACGTCTGGGCACCCTTGGCAGGACGCGCTCTCGTGATTGGATGGTGAGCTTTACCAGCGTCATCGTACCCGTGACTGGGCCGTCTTTTGAGCTGTAAAATCAACATCACAATAGACGTACGTTTTAAATGATTGTCAATACCTTCTTGCTGTCTTCTCGACAAGCTGTCGGAAAGCGATAATCACTAGCGTCTTAAGCAATAGTGTCTTAGTCCCCGAGCATCTGCATTTAACTTTTTTCGTATTTCATGGGTATTTTTACAATCTCACCATTCATCATGTGTAATTTTCCTCAATTTTTATTACATTATTACATTTATTACGCTCATCTGTGCGAAGAGATACCTCCACAGGCACCTCGTGAAAAGAACTTGCATGTAATATGAGATGTGTCATTTGACCTCATAATCTTGGAGACAGGCGTTACCTATAATGAAATTCTTGAACCATGTGAGGTTATCGCACAAGTATTACATCATCATATTTATTTTAATTTCCATCCGCAATATTGATGTCAGTGCAAGAATACTGTGCAACTTCGTGTCAGGATTACCAGGTGTACAATTTTGAAAGAACGACCAAAAATGTTATGGTATGTTACGATCATCTTATTATTATTATTATTATTATTATTAATATACAATGTATTAATTTAATTATTTTTTCTCAATAATAATAATAATAATAATAATAATAATAATAGTAATAATAATATTTGCTCTCAGGAAGCAGGTTGAACATGAACTTGAGTAGCCTACCTGACTCCAGCAGTATAGGGTTCCCGTCAGGTTCCAAAGAAAGTAAGGCTGAAAATGAGCATGGTCCCAGTCCCTGTACGATGGGTTCTGTACCACTGCTATTGCCTTCTCCATGGTTTGAATACCCCACGGTGCTAACAAGGTTGCATCGATGTTCTCATTCTCTTTCTCTTTGTGAATGATCCACCCTGTTTGACGGCTGAATGAGCGAGCACGATGACCAGAATGAAAATCTCTGTGGCATGTTTCTTTCATGGTCCGGAACCCAGCCTCAGTAACAGACACCAGTTTTTCCAGGTCGCACACTCCAACAGGTGCAGTATCTGTTGCAAGACTGAGAGTACGCGGCACTAACGCTGTTTTACAGCTGACGAAGGTAATTCACAGTGATTGTTAAAATAACTCAAATGTATCGTGTCATTTTATCACAAGTATTTGTTTTGTATCTTATACTCAGTTAAGTAACAGTGGTTGCATTTCATCGCAAGCAATGCAATGTACAATTCCGGGCATGTGCTCAAATACTCAAAAAGTTTATTTTTATGTGTGGCCAGTTGTTACGTTAAGGCATGTTTTTCACATCTGCTGACTATATGTCAGTGCAGTTAATCTCTTGCAGTACCTTTTGATCAGTGATGTTGTGGTCCCTGAAGAGGTGGGTATACTCTATTAGGTAGATGGGCGGTTCACTAAGGAGAAAATGGGTACACTCTTCCATGTATTTCAATATCTTTTTGGCTGATACGTGGGCATGCTGTAAATTGACAGAAAGTGAGCTAGGTATACTCTGCATACCAGCATATACCCTCCACTACAACACTGCTTTGGATTGAGGACTATATTGTGATCAGACAGTGGACATTTTAATGCAATCAGTTGAACAAATCTCATTAGGGCTTATGGACAGTCTATCTCAAACTCCTTGACAATGTTTCAATGACAGTATAAGCAAAGTAAGTGAAGCAAATAAATACTCATGTTTTTCAGCTGCATGAAAGATAATGTCTACAGCATGAATGAGAAGCATATCTAATCATTTTTTCCTGGCTTAGTACTATATACATATGAATGATTATGTGATTCATTTATGATTTTACCAATAGCTGCACCTTTCACTATATTAACATGCTATTTGAAATTAATATTTAAACACGCACGCACGCACGCACACACACACACACACACACTCTCTCTCTCCCTCCCTTTCTCTCTCGCTCTGTCTCTCCCTCTCACACACACACAAACACGCTCACTCATGTCCCACAAGCCATTGTTAAACTGTGTAAATATGACTCACCACTGGTTTCTAAAAATACCCAGAGTTCTGATGGCAGAAGCATTGTTTGTGCAAAAGGTGTTCCTAGGCTTTGCCTGTCATTGCCACCATATCCTCAACTTTAAAGGTGCAATATAACTGAACAAAGGCATTCCTCCTTCTCTCCTTATATTTTTTTCAGCTTTTGCTGCATTTTTACTTACTTTGGTTCTCTACTCTTAAAATAATAAATGTTCTTTTCTGTGGTTGTATGGGTCGTGCAACCTTACCAGCTTGAGTGAATCAGCCTTGATGTACAATTAGATGCAAACATATTGGGATTACGAGACAGTGATTTTGTCTTGGGACTGTATTTGCACATCAGATTTAAACAGTGAATATATGTGGGGCACCATGGATCACTTTTTTCATTTTGGTACAGGATAATACTATTCTCATTTGCCTATAAGACTTTCCAGAGGTACAGAGAATACAGCAAACTCCATTCTGGCTGTTCAGTTAAGTTTATCAGAGGTTTGTGTCATGCAGTGAACCCTTAGAGGTTGTGAGGTTTTGGGCTTATGTACAAAAAGAGCAGTCAGGGGGTGCCCTGGTGGCTCATCGGTCTAAGCGCACGTACCATAAAGGCTGTGTCCTTCCCGCAGCGACCTGGGTTCGATTCCAGCGCAGGTCATTTGCTGCATGTCTTCCCCCATTCTTCTCCCCAACCTTCCTGTCTCTCTACACTGCATAACTGTCAAATAAAGGAAAAATTCCAAAAAAAAAAAAAACTCTAAAAAAAAAAAAAGCAGTCATTTCTAAGCGTTAATCCAATGTAGATGAGAGCATCCTCAAATTTAAGCTGACCGTCTGCTTTTCAACCTTATTATCACTGTATCATTTCAAACTCAAAATATTAAAGTACTGAACCAACATTTTTTAAAAATATCTGTCGCTATCCAATTAATTATGATGCTCTCTATATTTGGTCCTTATTTAGTTGAGAGACAGCCAAGGCTGATTCCAAATACAAATGTATGCCAGGAATCAACTCTAGACCTGTTGCTGGCTCCATTGAACATGAATTAATAATGCTACAATGCACAGGTGACTAAAAACAACTAAAAGCCACTTGCCCAAGTACTGTTAGTATGTAAAATGGGGTGACAGTGCAAGTAAAAGACTTAAATTTCCACAATGACTACTTGATATGGATGTACATATCCTCACATTAAACATGAAAGTCTACACTTTTAAGTATTTACTCATTCATTTATTTACATACAATGTGCTGGACTACAGAGTCAAAGTAGTAAATTTGATGCCATGTGAGAACTACTGCATACTACTACTGCAGTACTGCATACTGCCACAGAATATAATTCTATATGGCATTATCATATGTTATCATATCATCATAATATGATAAATTAAAATGCAGCAACGAAACCTTACAGACCTACAGACCATGTAAAAAAAGATGCGCAAGGTAACATGACAGACGAGAAAAAAATGGTTATTTGGCTAGTCACCGTAGGAGAGACTTTTTAAGTTTTTATCTGTTGGTTGGTGTAAAAAGTGTGAAACCTTATGGAAATAATTACTTTGCCTAACAAAAGAAGCC
The DNA here is from genome assembly GCA_029692085.1 of Gymnothorax javanicus. NCBI lineage: Eukaryota > Metazoa > Chordata > Actinopteri > Anguilliformes > Muraenidae > Gymnothorax > Gymnothorax javanicus. Next base: position 149,101,126 of record CM056193.1, read on the forward strand.
TTGAACTAGGTAGGGTTCTTCTTATTAAATGCGATGAACAGTTATTTTCCCAAGAAGCTATCTGAACATGAGCTTAAATTAAGGTGAGTTTGAGCACTAATCAAAAGTTCTGCCATGGTTTTCAATAAATAGTCATGTTATGCACTCAGTTTATATTATGCACACAAAAGTAGTATCTCAGCAGTTACAGTGCTATGAAAAGTATTATTCCTTCTATTTTTGCTTATTTGTCATATTTAAATATTTCAGGGCATCCAGCTAATTATAAGAAATAGATTGTGTGAGTAAAAACAAAATGTGGTTTTAAAATGATAATTTTTTTTTTTTGAAGGTCAAGAGATATTGAAAATCAGCATTACAGGCCAAAGTTTGAGGCCTCCTCCAGATTACAAAAAAAAAAAAAATCATCTATACACTTTTTGTTTTTCAATTTCAAGTTCATTTCATAGATGTTTGGCTGCTAAAAAGCGACAACTTTAAACTGTCAACAAGTAAAAAGGCTTTTGTGAGCAACAGTGCATCAATGCTGGAGTGTCCAGGACAGGCACAAGTCCTGTGGACTGATGAAAGCAAATTCCAGCAGTTGGGGTGACATGGGAGAGTTTGTGCAAGGCCAAGGGTTTGGTAATGTGTGAGTATAGAGATTGTTGTACCAACAGTTCAATAAGGGGGAGGTTTAATATTTTTTTTTTTATTTGGAAACTTGGTCCAAAATAAAGGAATTATGAGGAAAGAGAATTATAATTCCATCCTTCAAAGACTCGCAAATCCATTTGGTTTACTAATTATTGGTCCAAATTTCATTCTTCAGCAGGGCAATGACCCAAAACATTCATCAAAGCTATGCCAACATTATACTCATTCAAAAGCAAAGAAAATGGTTTTGAGAATTATGACTTGGCCACCCAACCTCCAGATCTTTCTCAAATCGAGTTGCCATGGGATGAGCTTGATTGCATGTTTGAAGCAAATGCACAATGAAAAAGAACTATTGCAGTGCTTGTAAAGTGCACAGGAATTATTGTCAGGAACTTACTTCCAAAAATTTCTGCAGCATATGTCAAAAATTTGTGCGACAGTCATTAAGGCTTGGGGGGGGTTAGGGTTAGTGTATTTTGAAGAAACTGAAGTCTGAGCCTTAACTCACTTCAATGTGCTTGTATGTCGTCAAATTCTAACTAAACTAAAAATCTGGGGCAGCCTCAAACTTTAGGCCTGTAGTATATATCATCCATGTGAAAAAAATAATTGCCCCCCCCCTAAACCTAATAACTGGTTGTGCACTTTTGGTGGCAACAACAGCGACCAAACATTTGTTATAGCTGGCAGTAAGTCTTTTACATCATTCATCTTCACTAAAACCTTCATTTTGTTTCTTTTGAGCCCTGCAGAAGTGGACTTGCTTGTGTGCTTTGGATTGTTGTCCTGCTGCATCACCCAACTGTGCTTGAGCTTAAGGTTACAATCTGATGGTCAAACAATCTCCGTGAGGATTTTCTGGCGCTGAGCAGGATTCGTGATTCAATCAATTACGAAAAATTGCCAAAGTCCTGCAGCAGCAAAGCAGCCCTTGACCATCACATTACCACCACTGCGTTTGGCTGTTGGTTAGTATGATGTTATTATCATGGAATGTAGTGTTATCTTTATGCCAAATGTAACGGGATCCATATGTCTTCCAAAAGCTCCCCTTTTAAATCACCAGTCCACAGAATGCAATCTCAAAAGTCCTGGGGGTCATCAAGATTTCTTTGACAAAAAAAAAAAAAGGTAAGCCGTTGTATTCTTTCTGGTCAGCAGTGGTTTTCACTTTGCAGCTTACACATGACATTTTTTCCCAGTCTCTTTCTGATCATGGAACACTGAACTAAACAGAGGCAAGTGAGGCTCGCAGCTCTTTAGATGTCAGTCTGGGTTCTTTTCTGACCTCCTGGATGAGTTGTCCATATGCTCTTGGAGGAATTTTGGTGGGCCAGCCATTCCTGGGAGGGTTCACCACTGTTCCGAGTTTTCTCCATGTATTGATAATAGCTTTCATCTTGGTTTGCTGGAGCCTCAGAGACTTAGAAATGCCTTTGTTACCCTTTCCAGACTGATAGATGCTAACAACTTTTTTTCTGATCTGTTCTTGAATTTCTTTAGATCATGGCATCACGTGCTGCTTTTTGCCTACTTCACATTGCCAGTCAGGTTCTGTTTAGATAATGTTTAGGTTCAACAGAGGTTGAGGTATTCATGCCGGGGTATGCATCAAGTGAAATTGAACCCAATTATCAATTACAAAGGACTAGGCCTTTCTAGGATGCTGCTTTTGTACCAAATCCTGATGACAATCACCTGCTGATATCAGCTGTTTTTTTTTTTTTTTTGCTTTTAATGTGTTACCGGCCTGAATGGCAGGAATGGATCTATATTAACAAATGAAATTACATACAGTATCTTGTCCTCATACGATCCGCAATGAAATACGAGTAAAAAAAGTGAGAAATCTCAGCTTTCCTTTTCAAAATGCATTTTCCATAGCCTACCATCCCAACTTTTCCTGTAGTGTGGTTGTGCATCAGGAAACTACATTTATCAGAAAGCTGTCCTTACTACTGTCTCTATTTCACTGAAACAATTCATGTAAATAAGGCTTCTGCTGTATAGCCACTATTTTGAGAAGCTGATGAGGAATTTAATAGATCAGTTGTCCAATATTGCCCCCATACCACCGCAGATAAAGAACTCATGATTGCTACATGCTCGACTTGATTCCCAAATTATTGTTTATAAAATGAACTGCAAGCATATTTGAGCCAATGGGCCATTCCAAATCCACTCATTAACATTTTTTTTTTTTTTTTTTTTGCATTTATAAAGTCAAGCTTCAATATTATTCAGACCCCTGATAAATATCTTCCATTCAGTTGCAAATTCAGATGAAATGAAGAGAATGCCTGTTGCAACGTCCCCGCTTTATTTATGTAAACAATCCCGATTGTTGGCTCAGGCGGTCTTTCCTGCTCTCTGCTGAGATGCTATTTTTAGTAAATCCTACTCGTTTCGCCACAGGCAGCGATCGCATCTTCAGGCGCTGCAGTTTGAAATACAGCGCTCTCACCAATCCCTCTCCATCTCGCACTTTGTAACAAGTGCGATTTTTGCTGGATCACGCAAAGATTACAAATTAACGATAAAATCGGGACAGTCGTTGTTTTTGCGGGCATAGAAGGTAAGAAAACGTTTTATAGGCAACACGGCTCGTAAATGGTCACATACAATGCTTTCCACCTGTTTTTTTTTTTTTTTAGAATTTTATCGTGCATTGACTTCTGTAGTTGTTTGAAACGTGTTTTCCCTCTTAAAAACATACAATTGTAAATGCTAATGTATTTGTCATTGTGCTGCTTGGGTAACCATATTCATAATTCGTGCATTCGAATTAGAGCTCAGACTGTTTTCGAAGTGCAGAATAGATGGAGTTGCTTTGCATTTATCTGCCAACCTGGTCCTATGTTTATTTTTTCTCTGTTTGAGCACACGTAAAATATTTATCGACTCATCGCCACGTATCCAAACTAATTGCCCAGACACCTGCCTGTCATTCGGGAGCATAATTCAGTCAATACTCTTGCTACACTGAATGATTACGTGCACCCTTCCAATTTTTCTCATTTTAGGATGGTGTATCCAGTGGAGCAATATTACCGTTACTTAATTGAATAACCTGCTCTCGGCAGAAGTTGCAGCGAGTGCAATACATGTTCAAGTCATGGTTTAAAGACGAGAACCCAATAAATAATGCTTGGTAGTTGTCGACGTTTACAGTTTGTTACATTTCGTAAATACGGCTGCTACAGATTGTCACGCTAAATGTATGCGCATAGATTTTTCCCCCTCGCTTTGGAGTAATGCTGAGAAGGTGCTCTGCTGCTGCTGCTGCGCTATAAATAGAATCGGTGAACATCTTGCAAACAAGTAATATTCGAGGACGTGACCGACGTATCAATCGAGTTTCTCGCGTAGGTTGGAATCTGAGAGGGATTTCATTTTAGTCTTGTGCATGTTTCTTGCCTTTTGCAAGAGCGGAATTGGGGTCTTTTCTGTTAGGTAGTTTTCTGGGGGCCAGTCCTCTGACCCGCTTACCTGTATATGATCAGACAACTGATCCTGACCGCTCATCTATTTGCATTCTGGCTGCATTGGTCTAGATAAGATGGTAAGAACTGGTAATATGGTACGGGGGTGTCATCAGTTGATTTAGATGAATAATGTCAGGAGAGGGCAGTAGAAGCTGGCATCAAAATTAATGCAATGAGGGTGTCTATTAGTAAGCTACTGATGTGCATTGATCAATGTGTCTTGAATTGCTCAGTGTTCAATATTAAATCAACGGTTCCAGAGCGCAAATTCTTCCTTTGGGACTCATATAATTATGACTCATATGTTCGCGTTGAATTAACACTGGATATTTCACTGTGTATGAATTATAAGTGTGTAATTGTCGATACTGTAAATGTTTCTGTCAGTGTCTGTAAAATGCTAACCTTATTTGATTGCAGGAGAAAAACATCTGACTTTGTCAAGGAGTCAAAGCTCTGCAGATTGTATGATGTCGTATGACATTTTTACTTGTCTCCAGTTATTCAGAGTCAGAGACACGCACACTGAGGTCTAATTAGATGTTTTTGTTCTTTTAATTAGTGCTGTCGAAGTTAACCACAGAAAATTCCATCTGTTTGTTTTCCGGAGTTTACATATGTCAAACTAATACTCCAGTTAGAAAGGTCTGAGGTGATACAGTATGATGTAATGATACAGCAATGGATTCTGTGTTATTGTGAGAATGAATTGGTTGTAATAATGTTTGAGTATCGTAATACTGTCAGTTTTTCAAGATAATTTCATATTCAAAATTGGTAACTGATCATGGGTTTTTTTTTTTTTTTTGCTTAAAGTTATGGGCCTAAATTTAATGTAAAAATGAATGGATTATTGGTTTGTGTGATTTTGATTTTTCATGGAGTTATGGAGCCTAAGTTCAAAGTGAGAACTTTGATGAATTCATCAGCTGTCAAGCTGTCGCACAGCTGTTCTTTGCTAATTAGCAGGGTTTAAAGCCTAAATCCCTTTCAGCTTTTAAAATCTGTCCAAAATATTTCATTGTTTTCTTCATGTAGATGTGTTTTCAATTCTTACCTCTGGAGGGCATTTTCTGCAAATATTATCAGTTTTACAGACTCAGTCATATAAAAAAATAATTAATGCCAGTCAGCTATGCTGTCATTTCTTTTCTAATTTGCGCTTCATAAATTAACGCATGAGGGAGCTATCCTGTGAGATTTCAGACGTGCCCCCCCAAGACTGTGAAGATTATTCATGTCTCCAGAATAACAGTTTTTTTTTGTCTAGTTGCATAACCCCTTTGATTCTATTGCCCTGATCTTGCTGCATTAAGAAAAAGACTGCCTAGATTGTAATATTGGGTGAAACTATTTTCAAGTATGTGGTTCTGTCCGCTTGGTGTTTACTATGAGAATTCTTAAAATGGCTGTCAGCCTGCAAGTGTGGATGTCAGTCAGCCTTACATAGCCAACATGCAGGACAACAGATTGTTTTTTTTTTTTTGGGGGGTTTACTTCAGGTGAAAGGTACTAAAAAAGGCAAAACCAGGAGAAATTCTGCAAAGCAAAGTGAATTTTTAACTAATTTTCATCATTCAGTGAAATAACAACTCTTGTATAAAGACATTATTCACATGATAACCTTGACGGGGAGTAGTTTTCTGAGATTCATCCTGGCTCAGTAGTTCTGTACAGTGTTGTGAAATACTATTTCCTCCCTTCCTGATTTATTCTATTTTGGCATATTCAACACACTTAAATGTTTTACATGGTCAAACTAATTTTAATATGAGACAAAGATATCCAGAGTGAACCCAAAATGCAGTTTTTGAATAATATTTTTTACAATTTCATTTATTGAAGGGAAAAAAACCATCCAACCCTACCTGGCCCTATGTGCAAAAAATAATTGCCCCCATAGTTATTAATGAACTGGTTAAATAAATTAAATTGATAATTAGATTCAGTTTCTTTAGACTCACCCTGGCATGATTGAATCACTAATATAGAACCAGCCTGGACATGTGAGGTAGGTAACAATAAGCAAATGATGTTGCTATCTAAAGAAATTCAAGAACAGTTGAGAAACAAAGCTGTTGACATCTATCAGTCTGAAAAGGGTCACAAAGCCATTCCTAAGGCTCTGGGACTCCAGCAAAACACAGTAAGAGCAATTATCTACAAATTTAGAAAACTTTGAACAATGATGAACTTTCCCGGGAGTGGCTGGCCCACCAAATTCCTCCAAGAGTGCATCAACGACTCATCTAGGAGGTCACAAGAGAATCTGGACTAACATCTAAAGAACTTCGGGCCACACTTACCTCAGTTAAGGCCAATGTTCAGGATTTCACAATGAGAGATTGGGCAAAAATGGCATCCATGGGAGAGCTGCAAGGCGAAAACCATTGCTAACCAAAAAGAACACCAACGCTCGTCTCACATTTGCCAAAAACATTATCATGACCATCAAGACTTTTAGAGTAATATTCTGTGGGCTGTGGGTACAAATCCTGGGGCCTTTCTGTGTGGAGTGTGCATGCTCTCCCTGTGTTGAGTGGGTGTCCTCCGGGTACTCCGATTTCCTCCCACAGTCCAAAGACATGCACAACAGGCTAATTGCACACACTGAATTGCCCATAGGTATGACTCGGGCTGTCTTAGACTAAGGATTTTCATAGTCGAATCTGATTCGTCAGATTTTGCCCATAGTCGACTAATCGTCGAATCATGTTTTTTTTTTTTTTTAAATAAATGAATACATATTTTGCATCACTGCACTTGACTCATCATGTTCCTAAATTGGCAATTCTCTGTGTCAGTTTCATTATTTACCATTTCATCTCGATAAAAGCTTACCCTGATCTTATTTTATTTTATATATTTTTTTAGTTTTATGTCGTCATGCGTAACATGCTCTGTCTCGCTGCTCACTCGCCTTTCCTAACTGTGAGATTGCTCTCAGGGTTTTATTGACGATATCAAAAATTGGCATCGGGGTAGCGAAGCTTTTCAAAGTTAAAATTAATTTAAAGCTATTTTTGGACCCAGGGCCGGTGCTTTCCTTGAAAATTCGAAGGCAAAGATCCATCCCTTTATTGACAGCAATTAGTCCTGGCTAGTTCTCAATGGTCTTCCGTTATGAACACGTTTTCCAATTTAAGAATAATCAAGTGACAATTGAAGACGCGGCTTCTCTCCCCCATGCAAACTAACAGCAAAAAAATAATAGGCTACATTCAGTGCAGAAGAATAATTTAATTATAAATAGGTCTATGCACTGGCACTCAGCAACTTTAATTTTTTTCCCAGCGAGAGCGGCATTTCAGAACTCTTTTGCGAATGAAGGTAATTTCGGTGGCAAGTACGTGCACCTGTTTTTGCAGCATGGTCACACAACTTGCTGTAAAAAATAGACAGCCGTCCGATTGGAAAATGTAAACGGACGAAACCACATACTTGTCACCAGAATTACCTCATTCGCTGTAGAGTTCTGAAATGCCGTTCTCGCTGGAAAAAAGTTACATCGCTGAGTGCCAGTGCACAGACCTAATTGTAATTTATATAATTTAATTATTTTTCTCAACTGAATGTAGCCCATTTGTCGCTGTTAGATCGCATGCGGGAGAGAAGCCGTGTTTTCAATTGCCACTTGGCTCGCCCTTCTGTCTATCGAAAAAGACGTTGCATCCAGGCTGGATTATAAGGATATAATTGCCGAGTTTGTGGCCCAAAAGGCAAGGAAAGTGACCATCACCTAATCAATGAATGGTGAGCGGGAATCTCATGTTTTAAAGTTATACTGCAGCAGAGCGTTTGTGACTGACTAGTATTAGAAAATATACTGCATCGTAATCAAATGTTAAACTGTCGCGGGTGTCAGCGGATCCTACGCCTTTGTTAATCTGAGATCTTTCCATAAAAATGAGTCAAAATAAGCGATTGTCACTAGTGAGTGTGAGCCATTAGGTTTTAGTGTTTGTTGAATTTTAATTCGTGACGCAGTCATACTTCAACATGCCAGTATAAAGAGACAGCTGAGCTGATTTGATGATAAAAGCCAATCATTGTGCAGTTGATTTTTTTTCCTTTGAAAGATTATGCTATCCAAAAAATCATAGTTGAAATTATTGCCACAATAATGCTGTTTTAGTCTAAAAATGCATGTCATTTCACCGGGTATGACTAGAACAGCTATGTGCTTGCAGCCTGACATGATTAATGCGCGTGCATGTCAGCAGGGCGTTGTGCATCAAGTCGGCACAGGGCCTCGCACTGACTGCGCTGACTGCAGTGGGTGATTCATTAATGCGTAGTAAGTATAGGTTTACTGTTTAAACGCACACGTCATTTTGAATTCTTTAGTAACAGAAATTAGACTGATTTTGTATCAAAGTAGGCTATGTATAACGAAAACAAAGACATTCTATGTAAAGATTCATATTCAGCAGCCTGGGTACCCCCATGTAGTCAGAATGGTACGATCTTGGTCACAAAACAACATTTCCCGACGGTTCGACTACGAGGTTGATCGTCGAATCAGACTCCTCCGAATCGAATCGTCGAATAGTTGACTATTCCAGGTCACGCCTAGGTATGAGTGTGTGAGTGAGCCGTGAGTGTGCCCAACGAAGCTGTGGCGAACTGTCTAGGGTGGGCCCCTGCCTTCTGCCCATAGTTAGCTGGGATAGGCTCCAGCTCCCCCCTGCGAAACTAGTATAGGAAGAAAGTGGGTATAGATAATGTACTTACATATGTATTCTGTGGACTGATGAGTCAAAAGTGGAAATTATTGGGAGACACGAGTCCTGTTACATCTGGCGTAATGCTAACACAGCATTTCGCAATAAGAACATAATACCAACAGCCAAACATGATGGCGCTCGTGTGATGGTCTGGGGCTGCTTTGTTGCTTCTGGACCTGGGTGGCTTACCATAATTGAAGGAACCATGACTTCTGCTCTCTGCCTGAAAATCCTGCAGGAGAAGGTCCGGCCATCAGTTGTGACCCAAAGCTTAAGTACAGTTGAGCTTTGCAGCTGGGCAGTGATTCAAGCAAGTTTACCGCTGAATAGCTCAACTGAAGGTTTTGGAGTGGTTTAGACATAGTGCTGACTTGAATCTGATTGAGATGATGTGGCATGATGTTACACAGGCAGTTCATGCTCAGAAAACCTCTAATGTGGCTGGGTTAAAAAAAAAAAAAAAACAATTTTGCAAAGAAAAGTGGGCCAGAATTCCTCCACAATGAGGTACTCACTTAGGGTTTTTTTTTGGGGGGGGGATTATTTTTTTTCACATCAGTGATTTAGATCTTGTATAAGTCTTCATCTTCAATGAATGAAATGGTCATTTAAAGGAAAAATAAAAACATGGTGAATTTATATTGCCAGATAAAGTACATAATCTCTGCTATCCAAAACGATTAGCCATTATTATTATTATTATTTTTTTTTTTAGTTTTTTTTACACCAAGTAATCTGCGTGTAAATGTCTGGAATAAGACCGCTCAAGCAAGCCGCCATGTTCGTTCGGCAAGGAGAGAATGCCTACGTCACTTGGGCTGGTAGCTCACATCAGTTGGGTTTGGATCGCCTGTTTTGATGGAACACCCAACAGCCGCGCTACCTGTTTCCATGTACTTTTCCTGGTTGACAATCTCTCAATTTTCACTTTTTTTTTTTTTTTTTTACCGAACAATTAAGACCTAGTCTAGGCTATATGTAGCCTGTAATGATTCAGAGGTGATAGTGACAAAAAGATTAATTTATGTGTATGCTTTGATTCGAGACTGCAAGGATGGAAATCTTAATAATTAGGCTAATTAGAAAAAAATCTCAGCTCTCTCGGTAATTCCGTGTATCGTTTTGACCTTTTGTTTATCAGATTATGAAAGAGAGCTGAAATAAAGTCCCTATACATATATATATATATATATATAAGTACATATTTAGGGGGGAAACATTATCGTAAACATATTGACCACGCAGTGGATGCGGCAAAAGAAAGGTTTTGATATTTGTTGATGGCATTGTGTACGCTTCCTCTGAGCAAATATGAGCAAATTTGCTGTCTCGTGGGCATTTTAAGTTCGATGCACTGAGAAATAATGTCATAGATGAAACTGGCACGCCACTCTGCCGTTTAGTCTTGTAAATTAGTAATCAATTCTCTGATTGCTAATCAAGCAAAGTAATAGGGAGTTATCGTTTGTTTAACGGTGAGGATTTTGCCTCACCTAACTGAGCTCCGATGGCACGTCAGTGCTCTTAATCTTCGACTCCACTTTCAACACTATGAATACCATTCTCGGCTCCTAAATAAATTGATGCACGTGATTCAAGTGCTCCAGTCTCGTCTTTTATTTGTATGTACTGTCCTTTCTGAGAGCACCGACCCCCGCAGATAGACGGGCTGAAGCACAAGGGGTTCCTTTATCTTTCAATACTAGTGCTTTGACTTCATACACTCGAAAGACATGATCAGCCCCGGTGACGTCATGCACTGGTTTGGGTAGAATATTTCCTATTGTTTGATTGGTAGTTTATTTTCTATGGCGGCAATGGCAGATTCTGAAATTTCTAGGATTCTGCGATGTTTCAAAGCAGATTACACGATGTAAAATAAATAAATAAATAAATAATGGCTTATCGTTTTGGATAGCAGAGATTGTGAATTTTATCTGGCAATGTAGGTTTACCATGCTTTTACTTTTCCTTTAAAAGCTGCATTTTTGTTTACTCACAATGGCCCTCATTTATCAAACTTGCATAGGATCTGGTGTAGATTCTGGTGTAAATATCAGCCTTTGCCAGGTGTCATGTCTGATTTACTAAAAGTGTGTACGTCGCTCATTTCGGTGTAGAATTGGCGTGGCGTTGATAAATCTGGCGGCTGAAACCATTGTAATTTACATGACACGCCCCTATGAATTCATACTCCGGGAGGCATAGTCCTGCCCACTTTACGACATGGACTCTCGAAAGATGGCAAAGAAGAAAGAACTTCACTGAGGAGGAAATATAAATTATCACGTCCGAGGTGGAGAAAAACAAAATAATTTTATTTGGAAGCCTTAAGAGTGGTATAAAGGGAGCCCAGAAGGCTGCAGTTTGGAAAACTATGGCTGCAGCGGTAAACACCGTTGGGGTGGAAAACCAGAGTGTAACAGACGTTTGATTTAATTCATCAATAAATCAAAGTGACTATTTGCACTTATTTAAGCGCGTCCAAGCACAAAAATTGATCGAAATTCGTTAGACGCACTTATAAGTGTGACCAAGATGCACATTTCTCCATTGCCCACACTTATTTTAAGTGTGTTCAAAGCTAAAAATTTTATCTTGGCCAAACTTATTTTAAGCGGTACTTTCTATAATGGAATGGTCATCAACTGGCGCACTTATAAGTGTGGCCAAGAAAAAAATTCAGCATTGACCACACGTATAAGTGCGAATAACATCGGCCACCAAAAAATGGGTTGCTGCGCTCAGGCGCAGCAGCGTACGGACCGGTGGAGGCCAACCAGACTTGAACCTCCAGCTGTCACCGTTCGAGGAGCGCATGGCAGCACTGATAGGCTCCCCCTCCATCGTGGGAATACGAGGCGGTGGGACTGGGGACACGGACGAGTCCCCACCGCCTCGATCGGAGCTGCATGAGGGTAATTGTTAAAATACAGTCTGCAGAGATAACGCTTCATTGTACTTTTATTAATATTACTCCATGACATTTTATTGGGTGCCACACAAAACGAGCAACCACTCGTCACTTTCCCGGAGGAGATCTTCTCTGTGCCGAAAGTTCCTCTCACGTCGGACAGAAGCATATTCCTCTAACAATAGAAGATCTGCGGTCGAAATGTGATCACGGGCAAAGTGTCCGTACACCTATATATACCGAGCAGCAAAAGAAACGCAAGTTAGCTAGTTAGTTAATGTATGGTTACTCAGTCAAAGTGACCGCAAAATAAAGAAAAGTTTGATGAAACAAGAGTAAATGTGCACGCACTAGTAATAAATTTGCTTTTCTAAAATAATTACGCACAAACTTATTTTCCAGTCTGTCTTTAATTAACTTGCGTTTCTTTTGTTGTTCAGTATATATCTGACTGGATGAGCATCTGACGTACCACACTGCATATCTGTCAAGCCACGCATTGCACTTAATCAAATTGATTGTAATTGTCAGCCGTCTGGCCTGACAAGCAGTTTGTCTCAAAATATAAGTTTAATTAATTTCTCAACACAGGTGTCTTATTTATTTATTTATTTATTTATTTATTCATCCATTCGTTCATTTATTAATTTCGCCTATTTATCTATTTAGCATATTTTTTCATTTTACTAATAAGAGCAACAACAGCATGACGGCCGCATCGCTGCATATGGTTTATTACTTATTTTGACTGCTGCTCTCGTTCCTGCATGTTGTTTGCTGGTTTCAAATCTGCGTACACCTGGTCAGACCTGGCGTGAGATTTTTGCGGACGTTCGCTCACGTTCAGATGGATAAATGCCGATCCTGACCTCGCGGGAGATTTGGCGGACATCCATTTTTTTTTTGATGTACGCACGTTTGATAAATGAGGGCCATAGTCTTTCTCTTATATTAAAACCATTTAGATTAACTAAAACATTTAAATATGACAAGCAAAAATAGAAGAATTTGGGGAGGCTGAATACTTTTTCACAGCACTGCACTTCTATCAAAGAAATGCAAGATGACACACATTGCCATCTATTTGAGGTTACATAATTAATTTCCATGACAACAGATGATTCCAGCCAACCTCTACACATCAGGGTGTATTTGATGTCTATTAAAATACTGGAGAGATTCAGCAGTCAGTTTTTAGCATGCACACTACTCTCGTCCGAAAGAGTTTCCACAGCTGAAATAGCTCGAAAATATATCAATTATTGTGTCAATTATTATCTTATCGTGGCCGATGTAGTCCATGTAGCCCATGTTGTATCATGTAGTCCTCAAAGTTGTCCATTTATGCTCACTAGAGTCGTATCACTCATGAAATCCAGAGTCTTTAGAGTACAGTGAAATCTCCAACAATGAGAAGAAATATGAAGTTTGGAAGAAAGCTTTGATTTTCTGGTATTGTTGCGTGTGAAGATTCTCATAACCCTGAGTTTCATTTGTGTGCTTGTGCTCTGATAGTTGACATGATATTGCCTTATAAAATATATCCAGCTAGGTGAGAATGAGCACCACTCAGCATCATTACGTAGCTTCCATGTTTGTAACAGGCTTCACTGATTTTAAAAGGAATAAAAAGGGAACACAAATTGCAACAGCTGCCAAAAAAACCATGCATTATTTGTGTTACATTATAAATTTTAAGTGATCATGAGAGAGTAAGTGGTTCTCTTTCTTTTCCAAATAAACATTTAAAAAACCCAGATCATTTTATTTACACAACTGGATAGAATCCAGACACCTCTGGTGCAGCATTGAATTATGCTCCAGGGATGGTGTACCATTAGATGCAAAATAATTGGCACCCTTCATAAAAATGAAGAACAAGGTCAGACGATCTAGGATTAAATTAGGGTAAATTTTTTGCACAATTTTATCTTGCAAATTATATATTTCTCGCCTTTGCATAGTTTTTTAGTTTCCAGCTCTATAATAGCCTTTGCGTCTCAAGTGGTTGGATAGTGCAAAAGGAGGAGTGTAAATGCATTAATTTGACAATATGCAATATTTGTTTCACGGACCTCTTTTGCATTTGACTCTCCCAAACCACCTTTTACCGCAAACGCTGTTGCTCTTTGGTCGTTTCAGATGGTGGGGTCTAATACGAAAGGGTAGTTGAAGGGGAAATACAAATAATTAACTTCAGTCTTGCCCTTGTTTTAATACCACGAGTGCTGTTTTGTATGATTTAAATACAGTTAAAATTATTCAGATCTTTTAATACAAAACGGATTACTGGGTGAATTTATCTCTTTCCCCAAAATTCCACATTGGAGCACAGTTCTTAGAGGACCGAAGGAGGCAGCGGTAATGCTAGTTAGGTGCTTGCTTTTCACCTGAAGAAATTGCCAGTTTGCTATGGTGTTAATGCGCTGGTTTTAAAGGGAATGACACCGACTAATCTGATTGGCCTTGATTCAACCAAACCCCCACCCCTCCCTCTTTAAATTAATTCATCTCATACCAACCCTTTTGACAACAGCACCACCGCTGTGCAATCGCTTTCTGTTACGATGTTACTGGAATGGAGTAAGACGTGCCTAGTTTTGATCTGCAGCACAGTCGACACTTAGTTAGTCGACACTTGCTTTTACTAAATGCGTTTAGGTCATTAAATTAGGGCCAGTAGAATGCAGCATATTTTACAGCATAGTTTTGATGCCAAAAAATTATGCCAGCTTGACTCTTTTTTGCACTTTTGCCGGCACTTAACTGCTCCTCCAAAATCATTAAGGACATTATGAAAAAAAGCTGAGAGAACTCATGAGATCTTTTAGATATTAATTGGTTGGGGGGGGTGTGTTTGTGAGGCCCTGAGCGAACTTTGCGTTCGAGGCCCTGATCATTGACACGGTCACACAAATTTGGCTATCCTACTGGCTTTACTGCATGTGCAACCTTGGTGAAAGGCATTTTTAATAGCTGAACGGTGTATATGCAATATATTTTGAACATGTTGGTTAGAATAATACTGCATCATGTGTTCATTGTGTAAGCTTATCAGTTGTTACGAGCCCTTCAAAGAAAAAAAAATCACTGATAAAACTAGCCTATTGGCTTGACACCCTCTGATGACTGTGATGACACAATTTGCGCATGAAATTTCTATGGAAAAATTTCAGGTTAACAAAGCTGGAATGTTTTAATTAGATTTTGTTATTTCAGGTGTACATTTAATTATGATGTAGGATTTTTTTTTTCATACTGGTCAGGTTATACACAGCCTGTTGTGTGCACTGTACTGTAATGCAAAAAAATGAGATTGACTCAGTTTGACTCACCATTGCCCATACATAAATGGATTTAGTGAAAGTCACTTTCCTTTCATTCCTGACTGCAAACTCAGCAATAAAATCCTGATAATCCAGCATGGATGCAATCTCCTTTTAAAGTGATAGAAGGGCAGGCTCACATAGTTTGTCCTGTAACATGGAGGTCTGCAAATAGCTTTTAATTCCAATTATGAACAAGTTAAAACCTTATAAAACCAAAGCGAGTTGCAATGTTTGTAACGATACGCTCAGAGGAACCAATCGCAACTCAAGGATAATCCAAAAATCGTAAGCCTTTATTGCAAAAAGGGTTGGGACCAGAAGACACAAGAATTGCCAAGCCAAAAACAATGTCCAAAAAGCGAAATCGACTAGACAGGCAGGGGTCAAAACCAGTAAGGCAGATGTGCAACGGTACATAGACAGTAAGCCAAAACTCATAGTCGAAATCCAGAAAGGTAGGTCACACACAGGGCATCCAAAACAGAAATCGTGGTCGTACAAAAACAGGTCAAAATCCACGAAGACAAAACAGGAATAGAAGGGCAATGGCAATCTCAAGGTCGGGCGAAACAAGTCACATGCTATGCAGGGAACAGGTGAATTGGATAAGAACTAATTACAGAGGTAAGCACACATGGGAAAGTCCTAAACCACAACAATTGGCAAAAGCCAAGACACGGACAGGATCAACGCAGACAACCTATGACAGATAAACAGCTCCAGTCAAAGAGTTCTTAGTGCGCAGGCGATGAGTGCAGGATAGCAATTAAGCACGTGCAAGAGATCTTGCGGAAACACAGGGAGAGGCAGAGAAAGCAAAGGGGGCAGAGTTACAGAGCAGGGCAGAGTTAGTTATATTAGTAAACAGTGATATCTACACACCTAATCAAAATACGTGATTGTTAGTTAGTTAGTTACTGTACAGACAAAGGGATTAGTATACAGTAAAATTACCAGTACTAACTAAGCAGCCTAGCGGTTAATTAACATGGTAATTTCAGAAAAGCGGGAAGAAAGGTAAAAACGAGACTTGAAAGAAGTTTGTGAAATACCGGAAAACTTCCAAAATCACCCGAAACGTGTCTGTATGCAGACAGGGGAGCGCACTGGCATGATGACACAGATCACATCAGACATTACAGGGGAGACAATGCGCAATACAATAATGGAGTGGATAAATATACATGAAAAATAATAAATACAAAATCAGACAGATACAGATCATAACAATGTTACTGAAACTGTAATGGGCGGTGGAATACGGAGGCCAGGTGCAACGACCAGAGAGAAAGAGAGTAGCACGGACACAGTACAAACACAGAGAATAATACAGACCAAACGAAAGTACTCACACTTCCAAAGGACATATAATAGTCCGAACCACGGAAGCAAAGTGAGATTGAAAAATGGAGAAGAAACTCCAATAATTTGACGATAGAGAGTCAAACAAAACCTGACTACAGATATCTTCGGCTATAGTGCTTGGCTACAAACAGACACTCTAGCAAAGAGGAGTGGCGAACA
This sequence comes from Gymnothorax javanicus, assembly GCA_029692085.1. Classification (NCBI taxonomy): domain Eukaryota; kingdom Metazoa; phylum Chordata; class Actinopteri; order Anguilliformes; family Muraenidae; genus Gymnothorax; species Gymnothorax javanicus. The sequence goes on from CM056193.1 coordinate 149,117,744, forward strand.
TCCGGCTTATATAGAATCCGGGGAAGCGCCGCCCCAGTTCAATCAGCCACCTGGGTAAAGAATTCGATAGAACAGGAATACGATATTGTCCCGGGACGAGAGCCACAAAGAAAAGTTCAAAACATGCACAAACATTCAGAACCATGACAGGACAACCCCCCCCAAGGGACGGCCCCAGACTTTCCCAAAAAACCCGAGCACGGAACTCCAAAATAAGGGTGGGACCCAAGATATCCCGAGCAGGGACCCAGCACCGCTCCACAGGACACCAAACCCTCTGGCCAACCTGATAAGCCGGTGCAAAACGGTGCCTCCTATCAGCGGCAGCCTTCCGTTTATGCACCGCCTTGGGGACAAACAGACAGCCAGACGGCTCCCCACCAGAACAAGGGTCGGGCCGCAGGGCCTTCCGCACGACAGACTCAGTATCCCACTGTATGGGAGCCACAATCCGAGCCGCTGGAACAACCGGCCCAGAAACGGGATCATGGCCCGAGTGGTCATAAATCCGTGACAAGCTGCCAGGCTTGATGCTCTTGAAGCCGGGGCGATAAGCCAACGCAAAGTCAAAGCGATTGAAAAACAATGCCCACCGCGCCTGCCGGGAATCACGTTGCCTAGTCTGCTGGACACACTGGAGATTCCTGTGATTCATCCAAACCACAAACGGATGTTCAGCCCCCTCCAACCAATGGCGCCACTCTTCTAACGCCAATTTAACAGCTAACAACTCCCAGTCACCAATACTGTAATTCCGTTCAACCAGTGACAACGACCGGGAGAAGTAGGTGCATGGGTGCAACTTATTGTCCCGAAGGGGGTGCTGGGGCAAAATGGCACCCACCCCGACCTCCGAAGCGTCAACCTCCATCACAAATGGGAGGGAGGGGTCGGGCAAAACGACAATAGGTTCAGAGCTAAGTCTCTTCAACTCCTGAAAAGCAGCCTCCGCTGCTGGAGACCAAGTAAACGACGAGGTGGAATTCCCCTTAGAAAGCGCAATGATGGGGGCAGCCACAGTGCTAAAATTGCCAATAAACCTCCTACGAAAATTAGCAAAGCCCAAAAATCGTTTAACCCCCTTAACATTGTGAGGGGCAGGCCAATTCCTAACCGCTGCCACCTTGTCAGGGAATAGTTTGATCTCACTATCGTAAACACGATGCGGAGGCAAAGACAAAGCCCATTGTTTGCCAAAATCCTTCGCGAGATCAACATCATCATCTGACAGGTTGAGAAGTAAACCAAGGTTCAGCGCGGCTCCTACACTCCAATCTTGTTCAGAACCCGACGCCTCCCCCATGGGTTGAAATTTGGGGTGAGTTGCCAGAATCTCACTACAGTGAGAGCTATAGTCAGAGCCCCACCGGACAATTGGGTTAATTTGACTGCCCCAAAAAATCTGTGGCCTATGCTTAAGCAACCACAAATGACCTAAAACCACAGGACAAACTGGGGAATTGATTAAGAAAAAACAAATTTTCTCTGAATGACCACCAAAAGGGATAAACATAGTCAAAAAATCAGAGACCTCGGTTATAAGCCCATCTCCCAACGGTCGACCATCCAAAGCTTTGATCGAAAAGAATGTGAGAGAGAGCGGATGGGAATGGAATGTTTTCTAGCCC